>CM035841.1:318149059-318774059 GCA_020510985.1 Pholidichthys leucotaenia
GAGGGCGTCAGGCAGGCCGTTCTTAGAGCCAGGCCTGAAGGTGATAGAAAATTGGAACCTGGCGAAGAACAGAGACCAGCGCGCCTGGCGGGCATTCAGGCGTTTGGCAGACCGTAAATACTCCAAGTTCTTGTGGTCCGTAAGGACCACAAACGGCAGGTTCGCCCCCTCTAGCCAGTGGCGCCACTCCTGCAGGGCGAGCTTGATGGCCAAGAGCTCTCTGTCCCCCACATCGTAGTTCCTCTCCGCCGGGGACAAGCGCCGGGAGAAGAAGGCGCACGGTCGTTTGGCGCCATCGTCCGGTGACCGCTGGGACAGCACTGCCCCCACTCCCGTGTCCGAAGCGTCTACCTCGACGATGCACTGCAGCGCGGGGTCGACCTGGCGAAGGACCCGGGAGGAGGAGAATTCCGCCTTCAGCGCCTCAAAGGCGGCAGCGACCTCTTCGGTCCACCGGAACGGGACCTTCGGGGACGTGAGGCGGGTCAGTGGTCCAACGATGGTACTGAAGTTGGGGACAAAGCGGCGGTAGAAATTGGCGAAGCCAACAAATTGCTGCACCTGCTTCCGGGATGCAGGTGTAGGCCATTCCACCACCGCCTTTACCTTCTCTGGGTCAGGGAGCACCTTATCGTGGGCGATGATGAACCCCAGGAAGGACGTACTCCTGGCGTAAAATTCACACTTTTCTGCCTTTACGTACAGACGATTCTCCAGCAGCCTTTGGAGGACCCGCCTCACGTGGACCTGGTGCTCATCCCTGGACTTGGAGAAGATGAGGATATCGTCCAGGTAGACGAACACGAAAAGGCCAATGAAATCCCGGAGGACGTCATTAATGAGGCGCTGGAAGACTGCAGGAGCGTTGGTCAACCCGAACGGCATCACCAGGTATTCAAAGTGGCCGTTCGGGGTACGGAAGGCCGTTTTCCACTCATCTCCCTCCCGGATCCGGACGAGGTGGTAAGCGCTGCGTAGGTCCAGCTTGGTGAACCAGGTCGCCCCCTGGAGGGAGTGGAAAGCAGTGTCCATGAGAGGCAGGGTGTAACGGTCCTTCTCCGTGATATTATTGAGGGCCCGGTAGTCGATACAAGGGCGGAGGGACCCATCCTTTTTTCCCACGAAGAAGAACCCCGCCCCCACGGGTGACGATGATGGGCGGATTATCCCGGCGTTTAATGACTCCTTCAGATATGTGTTCATCGTCTCCTTCTCCGGCGCAGACAGGCTGTAGAGCCGACCAGAAGGTAACGGCGCCCCCTGGCGGAGGTTGATGGCACAGTCGTAGGGCCGATGAGGGGGAAGAGACAGCTTTCGCTTTACTGAACACCATACCCAGGTCGTGAAACTCCGGAGGCACCAGGGACAGGTCCGGGGGTGCAGCGTCCGTTGCTGGAGGAGGAGCGGACGGCGAGCAGGCAGGTGCCCAGGCAAAATGTACTCCAAGCCGATACCCCAGCTGATCTCCAATCCAGGACCGGATTGTGAAGGCGGAGCCAGGGATACCCCAGGATGACGGGCGACACAGAGTTGGGAAGGACATAAAAGGTCATCTCCTCCCGGTGGTTTCCCGAGATGATGACCGGTAGGGGGACAGTTTGATGTGTCACTCTCCCAAGGGTGGCACGGGAGAGATGGACTAGGGAGATGGGAGTGTTGAGTGCCTGGCAGCGGATGCCCAATCGGGTTGCCAGGCTTTGTGAAATGAAGCTGCCTTCTGCGCCCGAATCCACCAGTGCGTGGGTGAGGTGCCCAGTGGGGTTATGGCAGAAACGGATGGGCAGCTTCAATTGAGTAAGTGATCCTAACCGATTGATGTCCGCGAGACTTCCAACAGTGACTCGCGGACCCCACCGACTGGCCTTCCGTGGACAACGCTCCACGGTGTGTTGGTCGCCTCTGCAATACATGCAGAGGCCCAACTCACGACGGCGTTGTTTCTCCACAGGGGAAAGTTTAGTCCAGCCCGTCACCATCGGCTCCGACTCCTCGGGGCGCGATGCTGGCGGCGCCGCCAGGGGGCGAGCTTGGAACAGGTACGGCGAGGCTCCACGAGGGCGAGAAGAAGAAGACCTCCGCCCCGAGGAGCGCTCGCGCAGCCTGTTATCCAAACTTACCGCTAAGGACGTCAGCTCCGCTAGCGTCCCAGGGATATCCCGACCAGCCAGTTCATCCCTCAGATCACTATTGAGGCTGCGGAGGAACAGGCCACAGAGGGAGCGTTCCTCCCAGCCCAATTCCTCCGCCGCTACCCGGAAGTCGACCGAGTGGTCCGCTGCCGACCGGCTTCCCTGCTGGAGAGCGAGAAGCCGATCGACCTGGACCGTCTCGGTTTGAGAATGGTCAAAGACCTCCAGAAAGCGCCTCACGAATTGGTCATAGGTGAGGGTGGCATAACTGGGCCTCGCCATTACGGCGTAGGTCCAAGTTAACGCACGCCCCTCCAGAAGATTCCCTATGTAACCAATCCGACTGTGATCCGAGGGAAAATCTCCGGGCACACGGTGGAACACGGACTCACACTGCATAATGAACCCCCGCGCTCCGCCGAGCTTACCGCTAAAGCGGGCGGGGGTCGGAATCGGTGTGAGCCGAACCGGTGCCACTGGAGCCGGCTGGACGGCCGCTGGACAGCAGGAGCCGCGCCACCCTGGCGAGTCGGGAGGAACGGCTGTTGGGGGTCCAAGCGGTTCAATCGGTTAGTTAATTCTAATAATTGATTGAAAACCACCTGTTGCTGATAAACAATCTGATCCACCCGAGCCTCGAGGATGGTAAACCGGTGTGCGAGCCCGCCGTCTGCCGAGCCGCTCTGCTGAAGCCGTACTGACATAACGTTCGGCTCAGGAGACGCACACACACAGGCTCAGAGTAGTTCAAACCGTTTATTAACAACAGGGATGTTTGGGTGCGTGTCTGCGGAATGTTAATGTGTTGGTGGTGGCGTCTGCTTCGGACCCAGAGGCAGGAGACCGTTCAGCCGGCAACCCTATGGGAGAAATCAGACACAGGGTGATGAGCGCACACCAACACAGGAGGAGAATAGGCGAGGGAGAGAAGCTTACTTGTTTGGACAGATGACTGGCGCTTCAAGGATGGAAGCCCGGGAGACAGCCACCTGCAGGGCTCGGTGCAGCAGCGAGGAGAGACGAGGGACGGGGTTGTCCGCCGCCGAGGAATCCACCTGTGCACAGGGGAGCAAACTGGAGAGATGAGGTAAGTGATCTTCTTACCGGTGACGAGGATGCTGAAGAGAATGTGGTAGAAGCCCATGAAAGGGAAATGAAGTCTACGGCTTCAGACCGAAGCTCAGGGCGAGGCAGCCTATATTCCTCGCCGCCGATGACTGACAGGTGTGTGAGCAGGTGGTGCCGTTGATGAGCGGCGCGGCGTGACACCTGTACTGTATTATCCGAAATAAATTCATTCATTCATTCATTCAGGCAGGTCCTATTTAAGTGATTTCTTGATTGAGAACAGGTGTGGCAGTAATCAAGCCTGGGTGTGGCTAGAGAAATTGAACTCAGCTTTCCAAAAATGTGATAAACCACAGTCAATTTATGTTTTAACGGGAGAAAGGGCAATTACTTTTTCACACAGGGCCATCTAGGTTTGGAATTTTTTTTTACCCTTAATAATAAACACGTTCATTTAAAAACTGCATTTTGTGTTGACTTGTGTTATCTTTGTCTAATATTTAAATTTGTTTGATGATCTGAAACATTTAAGTGTGACAAACAAACAAAAACATGTGAAATCAGGAAGGGGGCAAACACTTTTTCACACCACTGTATGTATATGTATATATGTAGCTTTCTCGATATCCACAAAGTAGGGCTGGGCAATACACCAAATATATTCTTTATATTGATACATTCTACTATGCACAATACAAAAAATGTCTTTATCACAGATCTCGAGCATTGTCGCGGCAGTGTAAGCTGTCAGCTTCTCTGTCCTCTCTTCTTTCACACTGCAACATTAGGTGCCCCCCCCCCCCGCCAATTTCGGAGTTGTTGCCAGATTTGTGTTTTTCCTGTAATTTTTTCTTTAGAAACTGCTTCTTTTGAGCTAGTTTTCGTGGAGCAGAGACACTCATTTTTTATGCACAATCTGGGAATACTGGCAGAGCATGGGAAAAGGAGGAAAAAATGAAACTAGAAAAGCACTCGGAGAGCGCAGACCTCCGCCAAGCGCCACAGTTCCCCCCATACAGTGTTTGTGTGTCCATTTTCAGATTCCTTGACCACGAAAACATATGACTAGCAATTGGATTGACAATGATAGGATCAGTGTTTCAGTAGTTATTCAGGAAAATGGCATTTTCCGTAATGGCGGCCACAGTTCCCCCCATACAGTGTTTGTGTGTACGTTTTCAGATTCCTTGACCATGAAAACATATGACTAGCAATTGGATTGACAATGATAGGATTAGTGGTTCAGTGGTTATTCATGAAAATGGCATTTTCTGTAATGGCGGTTTTCTTGTGGACGGTGATCCGGATCATCCCCAAAATTTAATCAGTTCTTCCTTGAACCATTTTCAACAATGCCTGAAAGTTTCATCGAAATCTGTCCAAAACTTTTTGAGTTATCTTGCTAACCAACAGACAGACAAACAACAGACAAACAGACAGACAAACCCCGGCAAAAACATTACCCACACACCGGCTGCAGTGGAAGCAGACTTGAACGAAAGGAGAAAAACGCATCAGCTCCATTCTCTGGCAGTGGTAAAAACTGAACAAAATACAATTCTGTGCAAATTATGTTGCACTATCGCTAATTTGTTCACCACTTTTTTTTTTTTTGATTTTGTATACTTTATTGATCCCCAGAGGGGAAATTGAGGGCATCCACCTGGGTGGATGAAGCAGCCACGGTACGGCGCTATCCCTTTACCATTCACACACACATTCACACCAAGGGCCACTTTAGAGTCTCCAATTAACCTAACCTGCATGTTTTTGGCCTGTGAGAGGAAACCGGAGAACTCCCGGAGTAAACCCACGCAGACACGGGGAGAACATGCAAACTCCACACAGATCACTGTTGGTCAGGGGCTGGGATTGAACCAGGGATCCCATGGCCAAGGGTGAGTTGCTGTGCTGCCGCAGTGCTAACCACTGCGCCACCGCACCGCCCAAAACTGAGATGTCATCCACTATAATATGAAGAATGCATTATAATCTGCTCACAACAGCCCAGGTAGCCCCTACAAAAGTAATAATAGTAATAAAAAAATAAAGGAACCAGACCAAAGAAAATGACTATATGGCTTCTTCATCTGGAAAATTTATCCCATACAACAAAAGTGCAAAATGGAAGAGATCACAACTGCAGTCACAAATTATACTGCCAAAGGCATGGCCCCTATTGTTAAAAACATGACCAAACAGAAAAAGTGGACTTTAATTTATATTGTTTTAAAATATCTTTCTCTAGAATTCTTGCTTAATGCATTTTTTATTGTGTTGAGTCCTTTTTTTTGTTTTGTTTTTAATGGTTTTATTACAGGCCATAATAGGAAGGCCTACCATTGTTTATTCTGATTTGTTGCAAATTTATGAGTGGGGTTGTCTGACTGGTTCGAATAAAGTTAGCTAAATTTAACTTGATTTACCCCTCCCCCTCAACCCTAAATGTATCGTGATACATGTTAAAAGCCATATTGCCCAGCAGGGGCGTATAGCATCAAATTTTGGGCCCCAGGTACAGCACTGTGTGTGGACGCCTCAATCACAAACCAAATTTTGAGTTTTGCATTCTAAGGTTTAAGATGGGGCCGTCCATCCATCCATCCATCCATCCATCCATCCATCCATCTTCTACCGCCTATCTGGGGATTCGGGTCGTGGGAGTATCAGACCAGGCCACCCCTAACCCTAATGCACTTTTGAGAATGGACCTATAGTATTTTTCATTTACACATTTATTTATTTATTTATTCTATTCTATTCCATTGGTCTTATTCTTTTGTATACTTCCAGTTTTTTTGCTAGTAGAGTATCTTTAACAAACTCCGTTTCCAATTGAGATCATTATACAGTGATGTACAAAGACATTTTAGGGGGCAGGTGTCAACACCCCCCACCCCAAAAAAGCACTCTTAAATAATGAAAAAAGGAAATTTACAGACAGTAGAGCAAATTTTACTGTACTTGTTTAGTATATCTATTTTATTTTAATACCTATACACTCATGGACATATTTAATACCTCACAGATTTTTACAAAATTATCAGCTCACACAGAGAGTTTGGTCTTCATCATTATGTAAAAGTCAATGACAAAAAAAATGGGCAGCTTCCATTAAAAAATAAATCTGTTCAAAGTACAAAAAATCTTTGCAAAAATATGAAAAAGATAAGACAAGATAAGATAAGATAAGCCTTTATCTTCTATCTCAGCACTGGGTGTGTTTATATATTTATATATCTACATATTATTCCATCTAGCTACATTGCTCCGCACTGTGTGTGTTTATATACTTGCATATTTATTCCACCTAGCTGCAATGCTCCGTACTGTGGGTGTTTATATATTTACATATTTATTCCATCTAGCTACAATGCTCTGCACTGTGTGTTCATATATTCATATATTTATTCCATCCAGCTACAATGCTCTGCACTGTGTGTCTGTGTGTGTGTGTATATATATATATTTATAGTAATACGTACATATGTTTATTAGCTGCTCTTGCTTGCTTGTTTTTTTTCTTGCCTTCTGATTGTTGCTCTGAGTGCTGCTATCCCTGTGCTGTTGCAATCCTGGAATTTCCCCGTTGTGGGACTAATAAAGGCTTATCTTATCTTATCTTATCTTATCTTTATTAGTCCCAAAATGGGAAAATTCCGGGATTACAGCACCAAAGGGATAGCAGCACTAGTAAATAAGATAATAAGATAAGAACTGGTTAGCCAAAGCAGTAAATGAATATATATATATGTACACAGTTATATACACAGTGCAGGAGCATTGCAGCTAGATGGTGTCAACAGCATTACAGTTTGTTAAATTACCTGGCAAAATATAAATATGGACCCAGACAGAATATTTTGCATTTGAATCAACAGTGTTGTTGCCACCTTCAATAATAATTGTTATTGTCCTAGTTGTGTATTGGAGGGGACAACCTCTACTGTGCAAAGCTGTTATATTTAGTACATTTAATACGACCTCTACGTGCAGCCCTGGCTAGGTTATAAAGTCTGACAGCCATAGGTAGGAAGGACCTGCGGAACCTCTCCGTCATGCACCTAAGATGGCACAGTCTACCGCTAAATGAGCTCCTCAGTGCGTTCAGCGTGTCCCACATAGGGTGGGACTGGGACTCCAGCAGAGATGACAGCTTAGCCACCATCCTCCTCTTTCCTATCTCCTCCACTGGGTTGAGGTGGCCCCCCAGAACAGAGCTGGCTTTTTTGATCAGCCTGTTCAGTCTCTTCCTGTCGGCTGCTGTGATGCCGCTACCCCAGCAGACCACTCCAAATGTGATGGATGATGCCACCACTGAATCGTAGAAGGTCTTCAGGAGTGCCCCTTGCACTCCAAAAGACCTGAGTCTCCTCAGGAGGAACAGCCTGCGCTGCCCCTTCTTGTAGAGCGCGTTGGTGTTGTGTGACCAGTCCAGTTTATTGTTCAGATGAACACCCAGGTACTTGTAAGATGTCACCATCCCAATGTCTGTTCCCTGGATGTTTACCAGTGCTGTGGGGGGTTGTCCTTGCTTGTGGCAGTCCACCACCGGTTCCTCAGTTTTCCTCGCATTGATGTGGAGGCAGTTCCACAGGCACCAGTCCACAAAGTCCTGGATAAGTCCTCTGTACTCTGCATCATCCCCATCAGAGATGAGGCCGATGATTGCAGAGTTGTCAGAGAACTTCTGTAGATGGCAGTGTGGTGTGTTGTGTGAAAAGTCAGCAGTGTAGAGGGTGAACAGGAAGGGAGTCAAAACTGTTCCCTGGGGGTCCCCGTACTGTAGATGATGGTGTCAGGCACACAATCCTGGTTCTCACAAACTGTAGTCGGTCTGTGAGGTAGTCCAGGATCCACAATGACAGGTGCTGGTCCACCCCTGCACAGAGTAGCTTGTCCCTCAGGATCACTGGTTGGATGGTGTTGAAAGCACTGGTGAAATCAAAGAACATGATCCTCACAGTGCTCCCAGGCTTCTCCAGGTGGGACAGGGAACGATGTAGGAGGAAGATCACTGCATCCTCCACCCCAATGCCATGCTGGTAGGCAAACTGGAGTGGATCCATCGTTGGTCCCATCAGGGGGCAGAGGTGGGCGAGGAGCAGCCTCTCCAGGGTCTTCATTAGGTGTGATGTGAGGTCCACTGGTCTGTAGCTGTTCAGGTCCTTGGGGTACGGAGTCTTCGGTACGGGTACCACACAGGATGTTTTCCACAGCTGTGGTACCCTCCCCAGCTTCAGGCTCAGACTGAAGATGTGCTCCACGATCCCGTACAGCTGGTCTGCACAGGACTTGAGGAGCTTTGAGCCGATGCCGTCCAGACCTGCAGACTTCCTCGCCTTGATCTTCTTTAGCTCAGCTCTCACCTAGGTCTTAAGCCTTATTCATGCTACATTTCACCTCTGGTCCACTTTGGTCCATGTGCACTCTGGACGAGCCCAGCACACACACGGCGTTATACACGCTCACTTTTTTCATCTACCGGGCCAAGCAGTTGACACATGCACATAACTGTTATTTGTAGTTTCGCCCCAGCCCTATGGGTAGCACAAATGTGCTAACACACCAGTTTGTTCACTGGCTGTAAAACACGAGAGTGAAGCACATTTTTTTTTTTTGTAGAAACAACAATGGCATCATTTCAAGGAAAAGGAGGAATTACTGTTTTCCAGTGCTCTTCTCCGCTCAAGCTGCTGCTGCTGCAAAACGATTCGTGTACGTTTATTCTCATCTTCAGCCTCCTCATGGTCTTCCCCGTCTACTTTGTCTTTGTATGCTGTGTTGATGGTGCCATCTCGTGAATGGGACGTTCAGTCTTGCGCATGCTCTGTCAATGCGTTCAGATCGTGGGCAGGCCGCGCGGTCACAAAATTTGGGCTACATGCAGTCTTCCACAGTAGAGCCCTGCGTACACTAGCGGAGTAGAGACGATTACGTAAATTTCATCACACGAGGTTTCCGGTTGCATGTACGTGGACAGCGGAGGTACAGCATGAATCCAGCTTTATGAGAGTCGGGATGGGGCAGGGGGGCTGTGTGCTGAGGGGGGTGTTGGGTCTGTGAGGGGAAAAACAGCGGGGGGTGTACGAGGGGGGGTGGAAGGAGGGCAGTGGACAGCGGGACTAGATGAGGGTGGAGGCAGCAGTGGTTGGTGGGCAGACGGAGAAGAGGGCAGTTGGTCAAACCTGTTAAAGAACAGGTTCAGGTTGTTCACCCACTCCCTACCCCCCGTGGCCTGGGAGGAGGTATTCTGGTGCCCAGAGATGGTTTTGAGGCTTCTCCAGACACCACTGACGTCACTCTGCTGCAGCTTGTCCTCCATCTTCCTCCTGTAGCTGTCCTTCCCCTCTCTGATCTTCTTCCTTAGCTCCCTCTGTACGGACTTCAGCTCCTCATTGTTTCCCGACCTGAAGATCCTTTTCTTCTCCTTCAGCAGTGACTTTATCTCAGGGTTGATCCAGGAATTGTTGTTTGAGAAACACCGTATGGTCTTGGTGGGTACAGTGTTCTCGACTCTACACAGAAGCTGATGTAGTCTGTGATGGTGTGTGTGAGGCCATCGATGTCCTCACCATGTAGAACACAAAGCCGCTCCCACACAGTGGATTCAAAGCAGTCCTTCAGAGCGTCCTCCGCCTCCTCAGACCATCTCTTCACTGTGCGGGTAACAGGAGGTTGTCTGTGTACCAGGGGTTTGTACACAGGCAGGAGGTGAACCAGGTTGTGATCAGATCTTCCAAGGGGTGGGGGTGGGGGGTGATGAAGTTATGCCTCCTTGGTGTTTGCATAAAATAAACAGTGTTTTATTGTCTCTAGTGTGGTACGTGACTGGGTGAAAGTGGGCAGAGAGGAGGACAGGGAAGTGTGGTTAAAATCAACGGAGATGAGCTGGAGAACATTCGGGTGCTGCAGCCTGCTGCTGACTGAGCTTGTGAAAAAGCTTGTTTTTAAATAAATAAAATTTTAAATTGACATTCAACTAAATAAATATTTGCAAAAAAAAATAAAAAAAAAATAAAAAATTAAAGTCTATTCCCCTTGTGAGCAAAATGAGCCCAAATCCTCCTCTCTGTTAGCCTGCCCCCCTCCATCCCCATAAAGACTGTCAGGATGGTTCATACAGGGAAACTTGGTATATCAGTGAGAGAATAGGAGCAAATGGACAAGAAAAATAATGAAAATTCAACAAAAAAGTTGCAAATTTTATAGAAAAACGTTATAGGAAAGGTAGCATGTTTACCATAAAACATGGCTAATTTATAGGAAAAAAGAGTAATACATTCATCAGAAAAAAAGTTGCAAATGTATTTTTAAAAAAGTTAACTTTCCAAGAAAAATGTTTACAAGAAAAACCTCACTAATTGGTGAGAAAATTGGACATTTATGAGAGAAAAAGGTAAATATATATACAGGCGTAAAAAAAAATGTGGACACCCCATTAAATATTCAGTTCTTTATTAATAAATGTTCACATATCTATGTCTAACCTTGTTTTTGTTTTTATTTGCATTTTTTAACATTTATTTTAGCCATTTTAAGTGGGAATGTCCTGAAAAAGATGGGGGGCGTCCTAATTTATTCCTCACCATTTGTCTAGAATTATATTTTACAGAAAATTTGAAAAAAGTCTTCAGTTCATTTTTAATTGTTTAGTTGTATTACATGAATCTCCCATTATTTTTACCATTGATATTAAATATCCATATGTCCAAATCTGTTAAAAAAAACACAGGCTTATACAGGGTGTTCTAATTTTTTCACCACTGTATATATGAATGTATGTATATAGGCTATGTTAAAATGTTTCAGAAAAACGTTTTTTCATATAAATTTTTGACTTTACTGTCGTAAATTTCAGAATTTTTTTTCTTGTGTGTGTGTGTGTGGGGGGGGTTCATGTGGAAGCTGTGGTTTTTCTTGTGCATTTGGGACTTGCTTATAGCAAATGTGACTTTATAAGTTGTAAATTACCATATTTTATCATATTTTTGCACCATTATTCTTGCAAATCTGTACTGAGACTACGTTTCATACCTTTGTAGTTTTACCAAGTGCTAACTTTATGAATATCACCAACAACCCCCATGTTAAAAAAAATAGCCAATCATCTACTGTGTGTACTTTCACAAAGCAATATAGAAATATAAAAGGTGAGGTTTAGGGTAATGATGCACTAATCTGACTGAGGAAGCAGACATGCTGCAGCAACAGGCTGCAGGTTGCTGTGTGACTGGTGCTGCAGCTGAATCCACCTGCTTCAGGTGTGTGGACTAAATTATTTTGCACATTTTTAAAGGGATGATAGGGGCCTCGGACAACATCTGTCATTATTGTTAACGCAAAATTCAGTCTCTCAAACGCTTCATTAAGCCAGGGTGAATTTTATTATGACATTAATTAGAAATTAAAGAATGCAACACAGAAAACTGTTTTAATTCCAGGCTTTTTGAGGACCCCTCCCTGCAGTGGGCCCTGGGTAAAGAGTACCCCCCTCCCCCCAGCCCTGCCATAAAAAGTGCAACTCCTTCTGACCTTCTCTATACTTCTCCAGCAAACATTGCATCTGTTGCGCCATTTCTTGGCGTGAAACCGTACTGCTGCTCTCCAATTGTGACACGTCTTAACCTGGCTTCAACAACTCTTTCCCATATCTTCACAGCGTGGCTGATCAACTTTATGTTTCTGTAGTTACTGCAGCTCTGAGCATCACCCTTGTTCTGGAAAACTGGTACAACACTTCTCCATTCCTCAGGCATCCTCTCACTCCAATATTGTGCTAAAAAATCTGGTTAAAAAGTCCACTGCCATCTCTCCTTAACAGCTCCATACCTCCACTATATACAGTGAATACTAAATATGTAAACCTCCTTTAGTAAAAATATAAACCGTGGCCATCTCAAAGTTTGATAAGTCATGCCTGAAACACCTGCACATTTCTTCTTCACATACACACATTACTGAAATAATGACCACTACCATATTCAATGGGATGATCAAAGTACTCCATCTATTTGAGCTGCTACACAAAACATTTTAATGTAATAACACTGCCACCTGCAGGCTCATTCCATTTATTGCAAAACAACGTCAACTGGGACCACAGTATGAATCCACAGCGGATTCAGTTAATTCTTCAGAAACACCCACACAGTGATATAAGGCCAGGGTGAACACAATTGCATCACTCTATAATTATAATCACTATCAACCCAACCAAGCAACATGAATCTACAAAAATATAAAGCAAAATGTAAAATACAATTTGAAAGAAAAAGACCAAACTTTGTATTATGCATACAAGTATTTAATGGTTAATTATGATGAGAATATAAACAATTATCCAAGAATCATTTCTCAATTCCAACCAAATACTTTCCAGTTAAAACATAATCACTAAATGATTAACCAAATACTCTTAATGAGAAATTCATTTTACTAATATGTGCTTTTACTGAATCATGAACATTGCGTAAAACCCTTGTAATAAAATGTTATGTCACAGGCAAAGCTTTATTCTCCCAACGCCAGGCTGGGAAAATGTGCGGAACGCTGCAACTGCAAATAGCAGCACATCAAATATACAGACCAACACCAAGCCTGCAGTCAACAGAAACAACCCCATTTCAAAAGCAATCTTTACCTTTAAAAATGATGGAAAATTGTTGATAAAAAAGTAACTTGTACAAATGACCATTTTCAGTACAAAACTTGTAAAATGTAGTTGTGGTGCAAATCAATGCAGTGTCTTTTAAATTTGGTGAAAAAAAAAATCATTTACAACAGTGAAGACAGTATGTGCAGATTTGACTTGGGCCAGTTCACAAAAACAGCCATTTCAACGACCGTGTTTACATGGTCACGAGGAAACCGATTACTGGAGGAAACCGATCAAGGTAATAAATGGCTTATGGTGTTTACACGCACCCAGCAAACAGTTTATTGGGCAAATAACCGGAGTGGTGGCTCAGTTGGTAGAGCATCCGCCCCACACCCGGGAGGCAGGGGTTCAAATCCTGGCCGGGTCATGCCGAAGACCATATAAAAGTGGAACTTCCTGCCATCCAGCTTGGTGCTCAGCAATAATGGAATGGAGGAGGGAAATCTGTCGCGGCGCCTTGCATGGCAGCGACCCCTCTGATTCTACATATGGGTGTGTGTGTGATTAACACTGTAGATAAGAGAAACACAATTTCATTCTACTGTACATGACTGTATGGATTGAATGACAATAAAGGGTGGTTTAAGTTTTAAATAAACTAGGTGTGTTAATCCGTTTTCTCATAAACCAATAATGGCCTTTAACTGATAAAGGTAATCAGATTACTGTGTTTACATGACAGTTTGAGTGATCAGGTAACTCCAGAAAGCTGATTAGAATCGGTTTACTCATGACCATGTAAACATGCTCAATTTGTGTAGCAGCTACATTTTCCAGTTTAGCATCTAAAATTAAACAAATAAGTTGGAGTAAAGTAGAAGTTAAAAATATAAATAACACTGATATAGCAGTTGATGGTGGGAAACCGTTTCCCAGACACAAAAAACAAACCCATAATTAAAAAAAATGGTAGTAGAAAAATTAAAAAAAAAAAATGGCAACTCCATAAACACTGTGATTCTGATATAAACACATTTCCTTTAACAAAAGAAAGTGATTTTGCTCATCTGCATTTAAAATTAATGCTATGCAATCAAAAACTAAGATAATCCAGACACCATTAAAAAAACTATAGCTGCAGTGAGGTATTAGCTCCACATTCTTCTCGTCCAGGCATGTTTTGATTTTGCAGAAGTTCTACTGAAAAAACTTGAGACCTGCAACGAGGAAGAACTTCTCCAGGAAGATCTCAGAATCAAGTACGGCGATGTGGGCAGCCCGGCCAATAAGGGAGTTGGCTGTGTTGGGCAGGGCGTGGATGACATCGTATCGTACTAGATTACAGTCTTTGTTCTGAAGTACTGGCAGCAGCAGGTTTTCAATCATCTCAGCATAGACGGGACCTGGAAGAGGAGAGAGTAAACCTCCAAGTGTATGGCATAAAGTTTTCACAACAATATAGGGGAATTACAAAGTAGCCATTACAGTACTGTGACCTGTAAATGGAAGAAAGAAAGGGGTAAAAAATGAGAAGAGTGGAATGTAAAGAAGTCGTAAATGCAGACAAAAACAACTCTCAATGACCCTTACAAATCTTTGCCAAAAACAGTTCTGCCCCTGTTCAAATACCTACTAAGAACTGGAGATTAAAAATAAAGGGAAAGTTTACTACATGGGTGACTATCAAACCAACACTGGACCTGTGGTCTTGTCAAATCTGAGGTTCCTTCTCACTGCTTTCTCTTTTTACAGTTAAGAAAATATGCAACACCTGCACCAGAGAAGTTGTCCAGGTAAAAAAGTTGCTCACTCTCACCTGTTTGCTTGTCCTTTAAAGCTGTTTTGCACATTTCTATTCGAGCAGAATGATAAGGGACATATCGATCTTGCAGTGATCCAACCAGCACCACATTCTTGAAAAACTGCAACCCTTAAAAAGAAGATCAATAGGAAGGTTACTCTACAATTTTCATGCCAAATCTACTAAGTTAATTGCCTTCCACAGCATGTGGGACAGCACGTGGTGTATAGGGGTGGTGCCCATCTCCATTTCTATGTCTCTAGGCCACACAACTGCTGTATATTGTGAAAGCTACAGTGGGGGTAGCTGAAGCTTAACTTTCCTTTCCTCATTCTATTATGTTGAGCACCAAGCTAGAAGGCATATGGTCTTTGGAATGACCCGGCTGGGGTGTGAACCCACAATCTCCCAGCTGTATATGTATTTTTTTTTTTTTGGGGGGGGGGGGAACTCTACCACCACACAACCACTCCGGTCCCTATGCCAATTCTACAAAGCAGCACAAATTTGTTTTCGTGTAAAAACAAAACAAAAACTAACCAGATTTCTTGCTGAGCTTATACAGGAAAGTTTGGCGAGGATCAGAGTGATCGCGGCACGTCAGCTGCAGGAGTGACCCTGACTTTTTCCACTTCTGCATGAACCAAAGGCCTAGAAAAAGTGAAATGGTCATCTAAACGGATTCATCACTGACATGGTACACAAGCTGAAATGGAGAGTGAACACAGCCATAACAGCTACTAGTTAGCAAGCTAAAAGATGTAAGCTGTGTAATCCCTTTGGCGTTCACCTGTGTTGACTAGAGCAGAGCTGTTGTACAGTGTGCCCAGATGTGGTCCAGAGAGCGAGAGGAAGGTGTGCAGTCTGCTCAGGTAACATTTAAACCTGGGTCTGGTTAGAACTGATCGGACAATGAGGTTCCCCAAAGAATGACCCACAAAGCTGAAGATTAAAAATAGAGAGGGTCAGAAAATGTGACACCACAGACAAAATGCATCTTTCACTGAAAGATTTTGTGCATCATAAACGAAATCTATGTTTCAAAAATATGGTTTTGTGAACAATTTTTTTTGGAGCTATCACAGCATGCTGAAAAAGGACTGGATAGCTGGCAGCTACAAAGCAGAGTATCTCTACAAAATACAACACCTTCATGATAAATCGAGTTGATGAATACATTATCTTTCATACTTGCATTGAACAGTATGTGTTACCTTATCTTTGACACAGTGAGGTTGTATATCTGAATGTACTGGACTATCTCATCGAGCAGTCGGTCGGTCATTGACTCAAAGTCTGCAAAGGTGTCATTCTGTAGATTAAATAATTAATAATTTAAATATATAAATGACCTTTCCATAAGCCTTGTTTATGCCCCTGCTAAGAATGAAATTCACAGTCTTATAAAAATACCTGGTTCCTCTCAGACATTAGGAAGTCAATTCGAGCACCAGGCAGTCCAAGCTCCAAATAAGTCTTTACCAGTCTGAGGTCTGCACTATTACCTGCACCACAAAAAAAAAAAAAAAAAGACAACAAAAATTAATCAAAACTCGAAAACAAAATCAACCAAATTCAAAGAAGTTGTTGGAGGCTTTCCTACCGTCCAGGCCATGGACACAGACTATTAGATGGATGCCTTCTTCACAGCTTTCATCTTCCTCCAAGCTGAAATAGGGCACGGTAGATGCTAGCTCAGGCACTTCACTGTACAAGAAACCTGGGAGCTTGAGTTGCTTCATTTCTTCCTTGGCCTTGATGAATCTGTGCAAATGAAATGGGATCATGAACACTTATTTGCATAAAGTGTACCATTAAGTGTGAATGAAAAGAACACTCACGCTTTCATCTGTGCAGTAGGTGCACAGTCGTACCACTGTATGTTGGAAGAAAGGAAGGTGGCAGAAAGGGGAGGCCGTCCCAGGCTATAGCCAATGCTGCTGGAGCAGATGGGAGCCTTCGATAAATCCTTTGCTTCGTGTTTGTAGCCAATACCAAGCTGTTCAAAAAGAAGGCTCGTCTCTGCAGCAGCCGCATCCCCAACTGGCTCATCATCAGCAACGCCATTTACAAATGCATAGCCGTCACCTTCCTCATAGTAACCATTTTCTATCATCTCATGCTCTGGCTCCTCATCATCATCCTCAGCTTGCGGTCCTGTCTGCATGCCCAGTGTGATAGCGGATGTTTCTAAAGGGCTGATCTCAGACACGTCTGTGCTAGAGCATGAGCCAAAATAATTCTCTACCATGCCACGTTTTACCAGATCAGTGCTACTGGTTGCAGAGTTACTGGATGGACAGGCTGTATGTGGTTCACTGCGGGATTCTTTGGTCCCAGAGCCGGCTGTTTCCTGCTGTCCAAATTCAGAAATGACTATTAGCTTAGGGTCCAAGTCAAAAGCAGATTTTTGAAGTTGTGAATCACCCACAGCAGTCACAGGGTTGAATGCCAAATCAGATTTTTTAGTGACGTCCTCAGAGAAGACCAAATTCTGCTCCTGCACCAAAACGCTGGACTTCCTGCCTCGGGCATCAGCTCCACTGGAGCCCCTAGAGGAACCTTCACCCTCATCATCTGAGGGTAAGGAGTTGATGGACGTGAGAGAGGACTGAACTCCACTTACAACACTAGTATTTTCTGGGCATAGAATGTCACTGGCTCCACTGGGCTTTTGCACTGAGGATTGCTGAACAGAACGTGGTGCAGTACTCTGGAAGGTCCTCTCGGCCGGCTGGGCAGCAACACCAGAATCAGCGGCTCCTAGCTCCAAACAGGGCTGCTGTCCAAGAACAGGCTGAGTCGCAAAGGAGCTCAGCTCGCTATCAATGCCCGAGTCCGATAGGCGAGATGAAGCACTGAGGGGTACTGCATCTGGCAGCCTAATACAGTCACTTTTTACATGTACGGAGACGGCAGGCTGGCCACGCGATGTCGCCTCTTTGCCTGGCCTTTCAAACACAGATTCCACCACAGACTGTTGTGAGTCACAAAGGTTTGTCTGGGTGATCTCAGGAACCTTACTGCTGATGGGCCCCTCAGCCTGATAAGGAAAAAGCACATTTACTTTTTCACCTTGGTTTGCGTCCCTGTTACTGGGTTTCACCTCAGTTTGCTTCAACCCACCAGACCACTGTTGTAGCTTTTGGCCACTAAGGTCCACTTGCTCATTTTTCTTAACTGGTTGGTTGGATGCAACAACAGCCCCAGTGCCTGCCTGGGGATTATTTTGTATGTCCAAGGTTGTAGGAAATTTGATAAAATCTTTCTGACCAGCAGGAGCAATTATATTTTCATTCGCAAGAGAACTATCAGCACAGTGTTCTGAATGTATTAAACTATGACCAGAGTCTGAAATAGAACTGGTATTAGTCCTTAAATTACTCCCCAGGTCCCCCTGCAAGGTATCTCGTTCCTCATCTTGGTTAAGGGGGACATCACCTTCCTTGTATTTAGCGCTAGTGCCACCATACGGAGCTTTGAGGTTCTTATAGCCCACCAAAACAACAGAGTCCTTAGAGCCCTGTCTAATCAGCTTCTTTGAGTTCTCTGTCTTTAAGCTTTTCTTCAGTTTGACTGATTTGCCTTTGGACTTTGGTGGTGGATCACAGTTATCTGGCCAAGCATTATCTACAGATGCAGACTGGGACTCAGGTACGGGGCTGGCTGCTGCACTGTGGTCCTTAGCACTGGGCTTGTCAGTTTTACTAGAAGTTGAGCCACTTTTTGTATTGCTCATGCCCAGCCACGGCCCATCCCGATCTTCAAGAAGGAATCAAGCACAAAAGAAGAATAGGCACATAACCTGTTAAAATAAAGTTAACAAATACATGTATATAACAAGGCGTGAATGCTGGTGTTACTGACCTTCAGTAATTGAGTCCAGATACCTATCCTCAAAAATGATGGGCAGGGAGCTCACATCACCATCCATATCTGCACACTCCACAGGAAGTGCCGGCAAAGACAAGAAGTAGCTGGAGCTTTTGATGGCGTTAGTCATCTGCTGGTGACTGTGAGCACTGATGGGGAGACCGAGGGAGCAGACGAGAATATATTTAGATTAAGAAAATCAACTTGTATTTCACAAAACAGTACTTGATAACAGCAACGCTATTTCACAATAAGAAGAAAATTCTGTATATTTTACTGTAGCTCCTGATATGCCAGTGCAGATTGTCTCGGATGTTCCAGACAAAAGAAAGCCTCCGCAAACCGCCTCACCTGCATCATTACAATGGAAGGTGATGCAGAATTTGGATCAGACTAAAGATATTCTAGTCACCAAAACAAAACTAGTCCAATTTAATTTACAGGTTTTTTTCAGACAAAAAGGTTGATGTTTGTTTTTTACTTTAACATGTTTCGACTGACACCTGCAGTCATCTGTGCTTCAGAAGCGTCAGCTGATCGCTGTGGCATGTCATTTATCAGCAGTTTTCCTTAGGCGTGATAAACGACACGCTACAGTGATCAGCTGACGCTTCTGAAGATGACTGCAGGTGTCAGTTGAAACATGTTAAGGTAAAAAACAAACATCTTCTACCTTTTTGTCTGAAAAAAATTGTAAATTAATTATGGAAAAAGAAGACAAAATGAACATACTTGAGTAAAAACTAGTCCAATGTTTAGCTGATATTAAGTAGTTGGACTCACTCTCAGTGTATGATGCTCCATAGCTAACAGGGCAGCAACATGTTCCTGCAGGGACACAACCTCGAGAAACTGTCCCCAGAGAGCCATGAGCAGAGAGCAAAGCTGAGCCAGGTTCATGTTTACTAGTTCTGCCAGCTCGTCTGGGGATTCGGCTTTCTGCTAAAAGTACAACAAAGACAGTAGGTAGAAGGCTCAAATTAAAACATTTCTACACAAGCCCTGCTTGTATATAACCTGGAATGGGAACTCTAAAAGTCGATCAGGCAGCCCCTAAAAATTTATTACAATACAAGACTATAAGTCATTTTCAAAATCAGTTTTAAACATTGTTTTGTGAATTTTGAAGCATATTAAAAGTGCTAGTTCACAAGCAAACAGTAGTGTGACAGCTCTACAACTATTGACAGAATGAGTCACCTGTTAATTTAAAAGATTTCAACCAGTGAATCAACTTTCAGTCCATTTGAGTATTGCTTGATAATCACTGTAGCAGTATATCCCCCAGTACTACACTTCTTACTGCAACAAAATCAGCACTACAGGGTCCACAACTTTCATTCCAAACTTAAATGAATACCATACATGCACTGCTGCATGCATTAATAATGAGTTATAACTGCAGACTTTCAATAAAATCAGGGGTTGTCACTTATGTCTTACCTTGACTTGTTCACATAATTCAGCTAGACGTGCTTCTAAATCGAGTTGTTCTGAGGGAGCAGAGGAAGACTTATCATTAAAAAAAAAAAAAAAAATTGATTACACAGATCTTTGCACCGATCCAGTAACAAGGTTCGATTAAGATGTGTCAAAGAGAGCTGTTAGAAAGAATTTCATATTAGGCATGAGCAGAAACTTCAAATTCTTCAGTACCTCTGGGTTATAAAACTACGAAAATGACCTTGATATTTGGAAGTAAAGAAAGGATGAGTATAAAGACAACAGTGGGAGAAAAAAACACTCTATAGTGCGTCTGAAAAGTGGGTTAAAAAGGGTGCGGCGTTTTCTACAGTAAGTGAACAGTGGTGAAGAGGAAAAATGGAGAGAAAGGCAGGTTGAGTTGAGGTGCTGTAAGGGTCGGAACATACCTATGTAGACGTGCCTTTGACTTCGGGGATAGGGTCTTCTTAGTACTCGCTCATATAGGACTTGCATGCTGGGCTTGGCTAGTAAGATTGCACATATAGGCATATTTAACCTTTTTATTAGTCGTTTGTCTAGTATGTGGATTAGGTTTCCTGAGCCATAGTAAAATCAGTGAGCTGGGTTTGGTCTACAGGTTGACAGACCTCTACTGAAAATAAGTACAGTAAGGAAAATGATCGCAGCCTAGTTGATCACAGTTAGCTCCCTAACAATTTAGTAGGGTGGCGGTGGTTTAAAGGGCAAAATATGGTAATGTGTAGCGGATAAGATGATGTGACAGGATGTAACTCAATTCAATGTTAAACACAGTACAAAGTAAAAAAAGACAATCTATTGGAAAAATTACAGTATAAGGCAAACCTTATACAACATTTGTTTCTTTGAAGCGCATAAAGTTAAATAAATACAGACAATGTGCAAAGTTAAAGCTGGAGCCCTATTTTACAAAATTAGGGAGTTCACAAACTGACAGTTGGACATGGGCTGATGTGAAGCCACCGTTAAACATACCTAGTTCCATACGATGGGAGGAGGGCAGGTCCTTGGTAATAGAAGTGAAGTAATCAAACAGGCCCCGGTAGGCTGCTAGGAGACTGGAGCAAAGGTTGTGGTGCAGACTGAAGGCATGCTGCAGACAATGGTCAGACACCAGGAATGCCCTGCCCTGATATATCACAGAAGAAAAAAAGAAGAGGCTATATGTGACAAGTTTCAGTTCAGAAAAAAATAATTCTGCCCAAAGAAATTTTAACCAAAGGAAATAGAATTGTAATGAAATGATTTTATTCAGTTTTGTCATTTGGGGTTTACTTAATAAACAGTAATAGACATTTTCATCATTACATTTCCAGAAACAAAACAGAAATTGAGATTTATTGTAAATAAACACAGACTCATCGATCTGTTATATAAACAGGAAGGTCTTGCCTAAATATACACCCAACAAAAGTTCAATCTGAGACAAGAAAAAACAGTTTTTCAAATACTGCTCTGTGCTCAGGCAACACAATCAGTAGCCACAGAAAATAAAGTATCTGACTGAATTCAAAACAAATCTACAACAGCACAGTCAAAGAATTTCTAGATCTAAATATTTAATGCCAAATACTGTATACTTCTTCACTGTGATATTGTTATTATTTATTTATTTAACCTTTATTTATACAGGGCAGTTCCACTGAGAGGCAACCTCTCTTTTTCAAGGACGCCCTGTTCACACTCCCACAGACTGACCTGTGGCCACTGAGCAGCTCCACTGGAGCAGCTGGGGTAAAGGGCCTTGCTCAAAGGCACCACAGTGGTGTTAAGGAGGGTGAGGCAAACACTGCTTTGTTATGTGTCCCACCCAGATCTAATCCTGCTGGTCCAGGGATCAAACCCGCGACCCTCCACTCACCAGTCCACATCCCTAACCATTAGGCCACCACTGCCCATTATTATCATTACTTCAATGCTTTCAGACATTTATTTTCTGTGCTGTGTCTAGATGGAAACGTTTCTGCACTAATTCCCTGTAGTGCAATAAAAAGTGGTCAGTGGGTTGTTATTCCCCCAGATGTCCATTAGTAACACATCAAGAAGCTATGAGAGCATTACTGCTGTCGTGCCTGGATGACTCTGGTTTATGTCTATTACAGCATTTAAATGATAACTCCTGTTATTTCTCATTACATGCCAATTACCCCAGGCCAAATGTGACAATAGTCCAACTGTTTTTTTTCCTCTTATGCCTCATCTATAAATAGTTTGAGACATCTTGTTCTTCAACTGCAACAAAAATGTAGGGCTGTCAACCCTGGGTCCAAATTTATGTCAACGTAATAATTACAGCCTACAATGCTGGCAGGCATTCTTGTTTAAGGAAGAGGATTCTTTCAGTTTTTTATTTTTCTCCATCTTACGGGATTTAAGTTGACAAAGAAAGCCATAACTTTTTACTTTTTCAGAATGAATTGTTCCTTTTTGGGGGGCTGCGGGAAATCTCAGAAAGCTGCTAGCTAGGTGAGCAGCATCCAATCTTAAGGGACATGCATAAACACATTTGCATTCTTCATATACACGTACCCTTCCACAGCATGTGGGACACCATGTGGTGTATGGGGCGGCGCCTATCTCCGTTTCTCTGACTGTAGGCCACACAGCTACTCTAAGTAGTGACAGCTACAGTGGGGGGGCAGTCCTCTGGTAGCTCTGTGTGTTAACTTTCCTTTCCTCATTCTATTATGCTGAGCACCAAGCTAGAAGGCGGAAAGTACCATTTTTATATAGTCTTTGGCATGACCCGGCTGGGATTTGAACCCACGACCGCCTGGTTGTGGGGCAGATGCTCTACTAGGCCATCACTCCAGTTAGTACACGTACAGTGGGTATAAAAAGTCTACACACCCCTGTTCAAATGCCAGGTTTTTGTGATGTAAAAAAAAAAAAAAATGAAACCAAGATAAATCATTTCAAAACTTTTTCCACCATTAATGTGACCTATAACCTGTACAAGCCAATTGAAAAACAAACTGAAATCTTTCAAGGGGGAAAAAAAAACAAAACAACTTACAATAACCTGGTTGCATAAATATGCACACCCTGTTACAGCTGAGGATGTGACTGTGTTCAGAATTAACCAATCACATTCAAACTCATGTTAAATGAGAGTCAGCACACACCTGCCACCATTTAAAGTGCCTCTGATTAACCCCAAATAAAGTTCAGCTGTTCTAGTAGGCTTTTTCTGACATTTTTGTAATCACATCTTACAGCACAAGCCATGGTCCACAGAGAGCTTCCAAAGCATCAGAGGGATCTCATTGTTCAAAGGTATCAGTCAGGAGAAGGGAACAAAAGAATTTCCAAGGCATTAAGTATACCATGAACACAGTGAAGACAGTCATCATCAAGTGGAGAAAATATGGCACAACAGCGACATTACCAAGAACTGGACATCCCTCCAAAATTGATGAAAAGATGAGAAGAAAACTGGTCAGGGAGGCTGCCAAGAGGCCAGCAGCAACACTAAAGGTGCTGCAGGAATTCTGGCAAGTACTGGCTGTTTAGTATATGTGACAACAATCTCCCATCTAGGGTGGCAAGATGGAAGCCTTATCTTATGAAGAAAAACATCCAAGCCCGGCTTCATTTTGCAAAAACACATTTGAAATCTCCCAAACGCATGTGGGAAAATGTGTTATGGTCCAATGAAACCAAGGTTGAACTTTTTGGCTATACCACCGTCATCGTGAAGTATGTGGACAATGCCATCTTGGTTGGGCTCATCACCGATGACTATGAGAAAGCATACAGGGTGGAGGTAGAGAATCTGCTGCTGTGGTGCCAAGCAAACAACCTGAAACTGAATGTCCAACAAAACCAAAGAACTCATACTGGACTTCAGGAAGAACGGACAGGACCCCCCCCACCCCCTTTAAATGGCGACTGCGTGGAAAATGTCCCCACCTTCAGGTTCCTAGGAACCCACATCTCCTCTGGCCTCTCCTGAACTGTCAACATCAAGGCCCTGGTGAAGAAAGCTCAGTAGCGGCTGCACTTCCTCCGTGTCCTGAAGAAGAACAACCTGGACTAGAAGCTGCTGCTGACCTTCTATTGCTGCTCAATAGAGAGCGTGCTCACCTACTGTCTGGGTGTGTGGTACGCCGGCTCCATGGCTGAGAACAGGAAGGCTGTGCAGAGGGTCATCAATACCGCCCAAAAACTTATCAGTGGCCCTCTGCCCTCCCTGGAAGACATCTCCAGATCTTCCTGTCTCAGAAAGCTCAAGGCCATCAGAGGAGCCCCCTCACATCCCGCCCACCACCTGTTCGACCTGCTTCCCTCTGGACAACGATCCAGACCAATCAGGTCCCACACCTCCAGACTGACAAACAGTTTCTTCCCCTGGGCCAGCCGGACTGCAGTCAGAGGCCCTACCTCCCTCCCTCCCTCCAAACGCTCACATGCACAGAACTGAGGACCTTTTAATTATGACTCTAACTCACCTGACTTTGCACTCTTCACTTTCATGTATATTGACACATCCGTGAAACCACTATTATGTATATTTTCCATAATCCTTGGGCCATTTTACTCAATTGTGTGTTCAATTGTGTGTCTGCACTCTGCACTCTTATGTACATAGTTCCACCCACGCAGCCACTACCATACCTGTGTATATTTCCATAATCCTGGGCCATTTTTATTTTATTTTCATTTATTTTTATTTCAGTCGTGTGTTTAATCGTGTGCTCTGTAACCGTGTTTTATCTAATCTTTCTCCCTTACTTTATTGTGCAGTAGCCTGGTGGAGCACCCACAATTTCCTTGCACTGTACTACTGTACAATGATAATAAAGCCTATTATATTCTAATTCCAAAAGGTATATTTGGTGCAAACGCAACACTGCTCATCACCAAATGAATACCATACCTACAGTGAAGCATGGTGTGGTACCATCATGCTTTGGGGCTGTTTTTCTTTAGCTGGAACTGGGGCTTTGGAATTATGGTGGAGGGAATTATGAACAGTTCCAAATACCAGTCAGTGTTGGCACAGAACATTCAGGCTTCTGCTAGAAAGATGAGGATGAAGAGGAACTTCATCTTTCAGCATGACAATGACCCAAAGCACACATCCAAATTAATAAAAGAATGGCTTCACCAGAAGAGGATTAAGGTTTTGGAATGGCCCAGCCAGACTCCAGACCTGAATCCAATCGAACATCTGTGGGGTGACCAGAAGAGGGCTGTGCACAGGAGATCCCCTCGCAATTTGACAGATTTGGAGTGTTTTTGCAAAGAAGAGTGGACAAATATTGCCACATCAAGATGTGCCACGCTGATAGACTCCTACCCAAAAAGACTGAGTGCTGTAATAAAAGCCAAAGGTGCTGCAACAAAGTATTAGTTTAAGGGTGTGCATATTTATGCAACCAGGTTATTGTAAGTTTTTAGTTTTTCCCCTTAAAAGATTTCAGTATGTTTTTCAATTGGGTTGTACAGGTTATAGGTCACATTAATGGTGGAAAAAGTTTTGAAATGATTTATCTTGGTCTCATTTTTTTTACATCACAAAAACCTGACATTTGAACGGGGTGTGTAGACTTTTTATAGCCACTGTAGGTGTGCCATTCAAATACGTATTGGTATGATGATTTTCTACTTCTTGAAACTCAGAACAGATGGGGTACATGGGTATAGCATATACACGAATGTTACTATGGCTTTCTTTGTCACAATGAAACCCTTAAAAGTAAGCATACCCCATTCTTTAAGGAAAACACATTGTATTGCATCATTTTTGTATCAGAACAAATTTAGACATGTTTATTTTAAGCACCTCTGGTAAAACAAACTTTAAAATTTTCTGCAACTACAAATAAACAGGAGACCTCAAAATAAGTTTATCTTGCTATGAAAGATGTTAACTTACATCAGGTGATACTTGCTTGACATAAGTGCTACCAAACACCACACTCTCCAGAGGTGGGATGACTGAGTCTTTGCTCTGTGCAGGAGCGTTGCGGTTAAGCCACGTGGTTTTCACAGGTCGAGGAAAACTATGCGGACAAACAATGATATTAAATTTGGATAATTATTTACTTTAAAACAAGCTATACTGTTCATTTTTTCCCCACCCCAATGATAAAGTCTGCTGAAATTTGGGGAAAAGTGCAACACCAAATCTCAAAGATATACTGTATGTGAAACGCCGCCTGCATTTGAATATTCAGTGGCTGACCTGATGAGAGGCTGGTGTACTGCCACAAGGGAGGCATGGATGGCTACAGAGATGACAGACAGGTGGAAGTAGTCAAACATGACATTAATGTGTTGGTGGATGCCTCGCTGAAGGCTAAAGTGCAAACGAAGTGTGCGGCCACTGATATTCTGCAGAGAGCTTGGATCGTCTGGCCTGTAGAAATGACAGAATCAAGAAAAGACTCTTGAGGTAGCTTATTTGGATAAGAGAACAGAAATATCAAACTCATAAAGCATTGTAAAATACTGCAACACCTACGTGTAATCACCATCTGTGAAATACAAATCCAAGAGTAGCTGGAAATCCATGTCATTGAGCGATTCTTCCACCTGAGGATGATTAGGAGAAAACAAATAAGCCAGTTGACTTTAGAACCTATATGCAAAACAAAGGGCTTAGGTTAATATAGTCTGAGTAAATGCAAATAAATGTTTCGTATTACATGCAGCGTTTCCTCTGGCTTAAAGATCTTGGTGCGGTGGCAACATATTTTTCCGGGGGGGGGGGGGGGGCGCAGAAAACTAACCAGAATATGTTAATTTTACACTATTTATTTTTATTTTTTAAAATTTTGCACAGTAATATTGCATAATGGAACTTACCATTTGAAGTATTGTACAACCAAGGCTTGAATACTGGAATATTGGGCCAGTTGGGGTACCACCCAGATGTCCTGTGTTGGGACTTTTTACTGGTGTCATCCTTCTCTCCTCCCTCTGCTCTCACCTCTCCTGGACCCTCTGCCTGAACACTTTCCTCCCCTTGGCTCCTCTCTTCTGTCTCATCTTGCCCTCTCTGAGCCCTGTCTAATTCAGCTTCTCTCTCTGTCTATGGTGGTATACAAACAGTTTAGAAAATACCAAGTGTCATGTTTTGTCCTGCAGGATTTTTTTTTCATGGTTTACATAAATAACCAAAACGTGTATTTTTTGTATTTTTATTCTTGCGTTTCTTTTTTTCCATTTTTTTTTATTACTTATTTTGTACCCGTAGGTAGATTTGTTTTGCAGTCTGGTGACAAGCCACCAGCTGCCGGTCGCTGCGTCCCTAACCTGCATGTTTTTGGTATGTGGGAGGAAACCAGAGAAATCCCGGAGTAAACCCACGCAAACACGGGGAGAACATGCAAACTCCACACAGATCACTGTTGGTCGGGGGCAGGGATCAAACCCACGATCTCATGATCCCCGCGATCCCCCGGCCGAGGGTAAACTGTGCTGCCGCAGTGCTAACCACTGCGTCACCGTGCAGCCCATGAGTAGGAAAGGGAAGGGGAAAAAATATTCACAATAGTAATTTACTCATTCATACTTAAATTATATGATCAGAGGTGGGTATAGTAGCCAGAAATTCTACTCATGTACAAGCAGTACTATGAAATTAATAATTTGAAGTAGACAACCAAAAATTTCTAGTTGAGTTAATGGTACAAAGAGCACCTATTTAAAAACTTGAGTAATGACTTCAGTCTTGAAGGTTTGAGGTTTTTCTTCGAAATTTATAACAATTTTCTTATAGTTTTCTACTTTTCTCTGTAAATTTATCTAAATTTGCAACACTTTTCCTCAAATTTGTAATTTTCTCTTGTAAAATTATGACTTTTCTTGTACATTTGAGACTATTATAAATGTGGATTATTTTATGGCTAATTTTTATCTTTTTTTAATCCAATCCAACTTTATTTATAAAGCTTTTTAAAAACGACAGTTGACACAAAGTGCTGTACATCAAGGATAAATAAAATATAAAAACAATAAAATACAGCTAAAGTACAAAAAAGCACAAACAAAACAATAGTCATACAATAGAGACAATAAGAACAAATAAAATCAATGTTTCAAACTGGGTCAAGAGCCACAGAATAAAAATGGGTTTTAAGAGGAGTTTTAAAACTGGACAGACAAAGGCAGATTATTATAAAATTACTGTTTTTCTAATAAATTTGAAACAGAATGTGGCAATTTTTTTACTTTTTCCCCTCACACAATTTAAACTTTTGACCATAATTTTGTAGAGCCAGAACAGAACAATAACTTTAACTGAATTCAAAGAAATATAATTATTAAAATTATATTTCAGGGATGGCAACAGGAAATTCTGATTTCAGCTGAAATCTAATTTGGTCGATTGACTTATGGGGGAGCTGGGGGGTGGGGTGCGCAGCCCCCCTGAAGCTGAGAGGTTTTCAGTAAAACAGAAGTAATTTAGACTGAAAAAAAAGATTTAAAAAAAATGAAATAGATAAATCATTAAATTTAATGAAAAGTTAACTTACTTTTTCTTCAATGTTGTCTCACTGTCTTTAGTCCAACATATTAAGAGTTTATTACACTATTTACACTGGTCACCAAGTCACTTCTAATGTGAAACTTTCTTCCTTTTGGCAGCAAGCTGTGTCAGTCTCTGAACTTTGAACTTCATCTCCTTTTCTGGTTTCTTCAGAAACTCTCCGAGTGTTTCTGTTACCTCGTCAAACTTTGAGCCAATTTTCACCTTTTACCGTCACTTTTCTCTCAAGCCAATTCCATCAGAACTTATTTTTGACACTTTTGTCTATTTCTAGCACTGATGACTCCTGATCCTTCGATAAAAATCTCATAATTCTGCTGAAAACAGTACCGAAAGCTCAGAATTCCAACACGAACCAGGGATGTGATTTGGGGTTGGGGAAATTATCTGAAAATTTAGCAGGGGGTCTGGGGGACACAGTCCCCTAGTGGAGTCTGGGGCAGAGCCCCGGTGGGGGGTCCAAGGGGGGCGAAGCCCCCCGAAGCTCCTGGGTTTTTATGATTTTTAAGTACCAGAACTGTGCTTAAATGACATAAAACAAACAGCTGAATGCCACTTATTACTGTATAATATTGACTTATGTTCCAAGAAGATAGCATTCCTAAAATATTCCAACAAGCATTATCCATCACATGCTTTAACACTTGATCAAATTAAATTATTTGACTCATTTAATTTATTATTTGACTCATTTAACTTTGACTATTTATTATTTGACTCATTTAATTATGAGTCAATGTCCACTGTGCACTGTCAATTTCAAACTGTTTGGAATCATAAAAATAATCTAACTAAATTGTTTTGCTATTTTTTCTCCTCAACATCAATGTCAGGGCGCTGCAGGAATTTTTGGGGATGGTTAACTTTTATAACCGTTTCCTCCCCTGCGCAGCCCAGCTCATACAGCCGTTGTACGCCGCACTCAAGAAACGGAAACTGGCGGACAGAGTCGACTGGACTCCTGAGCGGGAGCAGGCATTCTCTGAGGTTAAAACAGCTCTGGCAAACGCTGCACTACTGGCGCACCTAGACCCGGTGGCTCGGATAGCGCTCACTACCGACGCCTCGGACATGGGCATAGCAGCCGTCGTGGAGCAATGCGTTGCCGGTTCTTGGCAGCCGCTCACCTTTTTTTAGCAGGTCTTTGCACGACAGTGAGCGTAAATACAGCGTGTTCGACAGAGAGTTAATGGCTCTCCACCTGGCCATAGGCCACTTCCAGTTCTGGCTGAAAGGGCGCACCTTCACTGCGTTCGTGGACCACAAGCTGCTAACGTACTTAACGCACTTTATCTTCCTGGAAGATTAAAAAAAAGCGGAATTCAGCGAATTAGTGGAAAAATCACATCCCTGAGAACACGCCGCCATGAATTTTTGACAAAGCATACAACGAGCCATTTGATTGGTCCAATCGTTTGCAACTATCCAATCGCAGGGCCGTTTACAATACAGCAGTAGCTTGAGTACATAACATCAGGGTTATCGCGGGAGACGACTTGACCCGGGGAAGCGCCGAGCGCTTATGTAATCGTGTTGATTTTCACTAAAATCGGTGACAATAAGGTACCTTACCCCCTCTAAAATTTTCTCAACGGATTTAGACGATTCACAGAAATGATCAATTTGAAAATAAATCAGCGGAAATCTGCGGATCGGCGGAAAATTGCCATCCCTGTATTTAAAGAAATAAATTAACTTAATGACCAAGGATGCCGTTATTTCTGTTATAATATTTCTATATATTTATAGTTGTTGTTATTTTTAAATCTCCTCACCACCCAGACAGCAGGAAAAACCTCCCTTATTTTGAAATCCAAATGTTGTTACATTTGTCTGAAGGCTGCTGACGAATTAAAGTCATTGACTTGGTGAATTTCAGTCATCTTAACTTGCCAGGTATATAATAGGGAACATAACTTAATATTGTAGTGGCTGGTGAAATATATCCTCAGCAATTCATCAGTCCCTTGCCTTTCCCTTCATATGAAGCCGGCTGCATATGAATTCAAACCACATCTCTTAGCTAAGCGACGCTTCCATTATTGCTCCCGCTACCAGCGGGTTAAAACCATGATACAGTAAATGCCTCCAGTGCTTACATACCTCTTCTGATTTTTTCTGCATTTAAAGTACTTTGATAAATGTTACATATGAGAATTGTACTTTGGGGTTTGCCGTAGCTCAGCCGGGGTTGGGGGTGATTGACGTCAGGCGGGCTATGGCTAGGAGTATATATTGAACTCTAGAGCTAAATAAAGTATATTCCATGAACAGCAGAACAAGCTTTCCGTTCTCTGTTATTCAGACATCACAATAAACTCATGTTTCTCTCGGACAGTCACGCTAGCGAGAGACTCTGCCTGACTGGAACGCTTATGTGGGCGGGCGCTTCTAAACTCCGCGTGGATGACGGCCACGTGCATTGTTCGTGTGAGCGCTTGCGGAAAGTCATTGCTTCATATATTTTTCTTAAATTCTTACCTCCTCATTAGCGCGGCGGTAATTTTTCTGGTGAGGTGGGCCGCTACCCAGAAATGTTACCAGAGGAAACCCTGACATGATACCAACTTTTAGATGCTCTCATAGAGCTGATAGATCTAATATGTGAAAAGGTTTTTATTGCAATCTATACCTCATGTCATTACGCCAATCAATCCTGTTTTAGCAGTGAAAACTCTACATTCAGAGATTTTTTGTGTTTTCCAATTGAATAAACACCAAAAAGGAGTAAACAAGTGAGCAGAAGAGAGGATATTCATCCTGACTGTTGTTTTGTTTCAGGTTAATCAGAAAGTAAAACTACTTTCTCTCCATTTCTGTGACATTTTACAGGTGCATCGTGTCCATAGTGCTCTTTTCTTGGCTGAAGACATGAAAATTCTGTTTATGTAAGGTTAAAGAAGAGCTTTTTTAACATTTTGGCCACAGAAATTCCCTGGTTAAGACTTATTTCTCATTTTGAACAAAACAGTAAACAATGGTGTAACAACTCTGCAAGTCCAATGTCCCTTTCAGACAGCAGTCTTTATACTATTCCTATCGAAATATTAAGATATTTGTCAGTACTCCATTTTAATGAACCCCGTTTAATGGTAAATCAGAAAGAAAAACTAGAATGCTTTGCAGCTGGGCAAGACAATAGCTCATTGTTAGGTTAAGCAACATGTGCACAACAGCTGACATGTGGTTTGCAATGCCTCTCGCAATTGAATTGAGATAACTGTAAAAAAAATCCTATAAAAATTTTAAGGCAATTCACACATCGTACATCCTTGGACATTTTATTTAACAAGAGAAACACTTGTAAAAGTCATTTGGCGTAGCCAATTGTAATGCATCTCTGGTCACAGTGGGAAGATGTCTATCATTGTATTTAAAGGTAAGATTATGTGGCCCAGGTGTGGATGTACAAAAGCACACAAAAGTGAACATTCTGGTTCATTTACAGAACATTTTTAGTTTTAAATAAGAAATAAAAGCAAAAATAGGGCTTTTCAACCTTTTATGGAAAGAGTGGCACTTCAGCTAATGTCAGCATCAAAAACCGTCACATACCATGGTAACTTAAAGGAAGAACAAATCTGTGATGCTGACTATAATACGGTCTCAGCCTCTTCTTAATTGCACTGATTTTAATTAAAATATACTGTATCTAAGTGTCAGTTAGGCTTATGGCATTGATAGAACATATATATAGCAATTTAACTGTTAAATATTTTTGTTGATTTAATTTTTTTTTTTTTTTTCAGTAAACTTACCTTCTTCTCATCCAGCAGCATCATCACTTTGAAGACAAGGACATCATTGACCACAACTTCTTCATTTTTATACAGTATTTGGAAGGTTTTGCTGCTGATGACATCATCTTGGACTGAAGCGGGAAATGCCAGATCTGAGCCTGGACGAAAACATTATGATTACCAGTTGTTATTGCAAAACAACCACTATAAAGTCAATATATAATGTGTGGTGTGAAAGGTTTCTGTGAAAAAAAAGACCACCATGCATTTAGGATAATCTTATATCATCTTCTCATATACCTTTTCTATATCATACTGAACAAAACAAATGCTACTGTAATGAATCCCACCCTGCCGGTCACATTCGATTTCAATGGCGGCAACGGAAGAAATTCTCAGCTTGAAGCTTCATGTCAAGAACCTTGTAAGCCAGAGGGTGATATCAAAGATGCCACATAAATCACTATAGGCAGTCTAAGAGAATACAGCAAGTCACAGAGGATAACTAGGGATGCAGATCCCAGTGCAGTGCAGTAATGCACTGAGTCATGTCAACGTACGTAAGGCTGCTGGCCCTGATGGCATTCCTGGGCATGTGCTGAGGGCATGCGCTGAGCAGCTGGCAGGGGTCTTCACAGACATCTTCAATCTGTCCCTGGCCCAGGCCGTGGTACCAGCGTGCTTCAAGACCACTTCAATAGTACCAGTGCTGAAACATTCAACACCATCGTGCCTAAATGACTATAGCCCTGTGGCACTGACGCCCATAGTCATGAAGTGCTTTGAGCGACTGGTCTTGGCACAGCTCAAAAAAGGCCTGCCCCCTACACTGGACCCTCATCAGTTTGCCTACCGGAGCAACAGGAGTACAGAGGATGCGGTTTCTACAGCGCTGCACTATGTACTCTCACACCTGGATGACAAGAACACCTACGCAAGAATGCTGTTTATTGACTTCAGCTCAGCATTCAACACAGTTATCCCCTCCAAGTTGCTCACCAAACTTGGGGACCTGGGATTCAGTACCTCCACCTGCAACTGGATGATGGATTTTCTGACCAACAGACCCCAGCATGTTAGGTCAGGCCCCAACCGTTCTTCCGTCATCACACTCAACACTGGTGTACCACAGGGCTGTGTGCTCAGCCCATTCCTCTACTCCCTCTACACCCATGACTGCAGGCCTATGTATGGATCCAATTCCATCATAAAGTTCGCAGATGACACCACGGTGATTGGACTCATCAGGGACAACGATGAGTCAGATTACAGGGCAGAGGTTGAGCACTTGGCTACTTGGTGTGCTGACAATAACCTGCTCCTTAACACCAGCAAAACCAAGGAGCTCATAGTGGACTACAGGAAGGAGAGGGGAGAGACACATGACCCCATCCATATCAATGGCATAGCTGTTGAACGTGTCCCCAGCTTCAAATTCCTGGGGACCCACATCTCGGAGGACCTGTCCTGGTCAGTTAACACCACCAGCCTGATCAAGAAGGCCCATCAGCACCTCTTCTTCTTGAGGACATTGAAGAAGAACCATCTGTCAACTGACATCCTGGGCAACTTCTACCGCTGCGTGATAGACAGTACCCTGACCAACTGTATCACACTCTGGTATGGGAGCTGCTCTGTAGCTGACCGCAAGGCGCTGCAGCGGGTGGTGAAAACCGCCCAACGCATCACAGGGACTCCACTTCCAGCTATAGAGGACGTCTACAGGAAAAGATGTCTGCGCCGGGCACGCAGCATTCTTAGGGACTCCAACCATCCTGCTCATGGACTGTTCCAGCTTCTCCCCTCCAGAAGACGTTTCAGAAGCCTTCGGACTAGAACCAGCAGGTTTAGGAACAGTTTCTTTCCAACAGCTGTCACGTTATTGAACTTAGTTCCCCGCTGACTCTCTTACAATCATCTTTTACCATCCTCACCTGTACATAACTGCATAACTACATAACTACATCTAACTTATTGCACATTATTTGCACATAACAGTACTTTTAACTTTCTGCACTGCTGCATATATTTGCATACATTTCTTAAATTGCACATACTGTTAATTACCGTATATACTGCACTGCTGTCCTTTGCACTTCTGATTGGATGCTAAACTGTGTTTCGTTACCTTGTATTCATACATGTGTAATGACAATAAAGTTGAATCTAATCTAACCTAATCTAAAGATGAGCAAAGATGGTGACAGTGTTTCCAAAAATCTCCTGCCCTTCCCTTTTTTTTTTTTTTTTTTTTTTTTTTTTTTTTTTTTAAAAGGCATGAACAACATTTCAGGACCTGTCATGGAATGTTTCTCCACAGACACCGAGGGCTCCTCCTTGGTCCTTATGGCATAATTTTCATGGTGCACACACTCCATATAGCTTATCCGTGACATACCGAGGGTGACTGTTCCCCTCCCACATCAACTGCTGTTCTACACTCATATTGCTCTTAGCATAGCCAGACTTACAGTAAGTACCACTCCTTCTGTACTAATACGACCGACACGCATGGCTTTATGTCATCAAGGAGGGAGATCCCAGATCAGTCACACAATACAGAATACATTGAACAGTTCAACTTTACTGACTTTGTGGCTTACTTTGACTTGTTTTGTAGTTTTTTCCCCTCTCACACAGCTGCTCTTATATAACATAATTGTTGACAGGAACAGTAAATTAGATGACTAAGACATTATATGTCTTTTGCATGTAGTGTATGGATGTGTTTACTTATACGTAAGAAAATTAGCCACTGCTGAAGCCAACCTTTCTCTGGCAGGCCAAAGCTAAGCGTCTTGGCTAGCATTAAGTGGGGAGCAGAGGATTCACCCTATTCAAAAGAAGTGGACTTTGGCTGAGTGTGAGTGGGTCCTTAAGGGGAAAGTGCTTGTGGATTGGGGTTTAACCTGTGATGGCTGTATCCACGGCCACACAACTAAAATGACTTGGTAATATTTATCCTACTATTTACATAATTCAGACACAGATTTCAGGCTTCACTCCCTTACATCATTTCACATTAACCTAATTTGCAGTCATTTGAGTTGCATAATTTTGTTTTAGTTTATCAACACATTTTACAGTGCTACACTGTAAATGGTGGCACACATTTGATTTACATTGTTTTGTCACTGATTTATATAAGTTGCATTAATTTTTGTCTCTATTATTTTGAGTTACCCGCTGGTCCACTGCTTCCTACCTGGTGTCTAAGGAGGCTGAGGGTGGAGCTGGTTTAAATGAAGAAGCCAACAAAATGGACTAAACCATCTGTTGTGACAGCACCGGGGGGGAGGGGGTCTTTGTACTATATTCCATTGTTGTTTCTGTATTTTCCCCTTTTAATTTAAGGTGGTTTATTCTGCTGGTATATAGGATGAGTTTTCTCTCATTTAGTTAGGTCAGTTTGTTGAGTTCAGGTCTTGGTTTGTTAAGCCTTATTTTTGAGTAGAGTTCTGTTTAGTTGACCTCTTTTAACCAGATGGTCCATTTTCATTCTTATGCATTTTTTTTTTTTTTACCTTTTTGTCCTTTTTGGGTATAATAAAACCAACATTCTGAGAATTATACCTGTGTCTGCATGTCCTTTAACTGCTTGGTTCCTTACAAACCACAAGTATGAGTATCGCTGTGTGGTACACAAAAATACTGATTTGCTTATCCCAGCAAAACAATTTGCAGATAAAATCTGTCCTAACAGTTTTAGTCAAAGCAGCACTAATATCCAAGACCTGCAAAATGGAACCAACATGCAAATCTAGCTGGCATGTTACCACAGCACAGTGCCAGCTGTATTTAGAGGAGACAAAAGCAAGTTGGAAATAAAGGTGTTATTGTGTTAGTGTTACTGCACAATTCACAAAAACATTTAGGGGGTTTACAGAAAGCAAAGGTGTGGGGGTCAATGCCTGGGCTTACAATGAATGCCTGAATCATTCCAAATTACAGAAAAAGTTTATACCAAAATAAAGTAGATTATTAATAATAACAACCATATAAGAGAAGGCATAAAAAAGAAAAAAACATCAAAAATACATTTACCTCCTGGGTGAAGTAGACTGGCCTCAACTCTGTGTGGGACACGGGGTGGCACCTTAAGACTGGCACGAATTTGGTAGAACCTGCAAATATAAATATGATACACACAAAATTACTTAGCACTGGATATCACTAGAAGCTCCATCAAAGAGGAACGAACCACGCAGGTTACCTACAAGTGCCTCCTCGACTTGTAAAGGGACACCGCACCTCACATAAATGAATAATGATCACTTTCTTTTGCAGTCACTCATGTAGTAAAGTGAAGCTCTAAAAGTACTGATGAGTCAGGAGCAGTGAGAGGACATTTATCTCAGCACAGGAAGGAATCATTTCACCACCGCTATAGAAAATCATTTTCAAATGACCATGACTGTTTAAGCTGTGGAACAGAAAGATACTAATCATTATCTTTAATGGTTTTCCACAATAAATAAATTATACGATGGATCCACAATGTTGGGTGATTGCAAAACAAATTTCTTAATTGGATGTGTTTTGCTGGATAATAAGGAAGCAGAGGACATCATCAAACCTGGAACCACAGTCAGAAAATAAATGAAAATGACTAATGTTATGGATTTATGCCACTGTGAAAAATGAGCTAAACCTGTTTAAAAGGCAAACATGTGTAAAGTCTGACAAGAACAAGGAAGGCTTTGTCTACAAGGCCTCAGATAAACTGAGTCTGACACATGCAAAAAAAAACAACACAAAAACAAAAAAACTAGGCTCTCTAACAGCACGACTGATTAGTCAATCATCTACACATTATTATCAAACATTACAAACCTGCAGTGAAGAAATTAGCTTGTGCATATTAATGTTATCAAATTTATTTACAATGCACTAATGAAAAGTGCAAACTATATAAACTAAGACGATTTGAAACAATTCACAACTCTGACTGCATCACATATAATAAAAACCAACTGTTGTTATGGCAGAAAACTTAACTGCATCACATTTACTCAGACACAAGGCACGCACTCTTGTCTCCTACCACAAATCACATCTTGTTTGGATCTTTTTAAAGCATTCCTTTAAAACTCACTTTTTTAACTGTCAAGGTAACTTGCAGAAGCCACAGTATATGACAACAAAATACATTTTGATTTAAAACAATCAATCATGATTTGGAAAATACCAGTGATGGAATAATTTTGTATTCTTTATCTTTGGTACCTCAGAGTCTGGGTGAAATGTGTACAAGGTCGACCAGCTGGACATTTATCTGGTTGTTCTCATGCGAACGTTCTGTGCTGTTATGATTATGTCTGCGAAGGGAGACAGTTTGGAAGAGCCAGCCTGAACCAGATATTCTCTCATGGACAGTTGTGAGATAACAGGATGCTTAAAGACCTAAAGTTGTGTATGTGATTCAGTACAAATGCCGGAGGCGACTCTGAGTGTATCACTTACTGCTCTCCACTGATCAGTGCAAATTAAATTTGCTGAAACTTCAATCCTGCCTGATTCTTTGACTGAAGGTTGAAGAGAATTTTTTCCAACAACCAGAAATCCAAATTTAATAATATTACAGTTCTAGAAAGAATAAAATAAAGCTTACCCTCGCTGGAACAGGTCCACATTGTAGAACTTGTGGAGCTCCACAGAGAACTCCACCGTGGCCTGGACTTCGGTCATCTTGGTCTCTATGGGTGGAGGTGCCTTACATCATCTGTGATACACCTGTGGGCCTGCGGGCAAATTTAATTACATTCATCATTTTATCTCCTGGACCTTTAATAAATCTGAGCAAAGGAAAACAAGCTTCTCAACTTCCAAGTTTAGCAACTAAAGATTAAAAGTCAAGAAGATATACCCTACTATAAAAATGCACATATATTATCTGCCCCAGCCCTACACATTTAATTAAGTTATATTTTATGCCAATTATTATTATTTTTGCTAAATCATTAACAATCATGTTCCTTTGCTATGCTGATAAGTGGAGGTAAATCACTTAACCTATCACCAACAGTGATTACAAGATTACATAAGTGACTAGGCAACACTTGGTGGTTAATTTTCAGGAATTATTAGGGCATAAGGCCTAAATCTACTAGAGCAAGAGGCCTTCTGTCCTCAGGGGCTAGTAGTTAACAATCCATATAATTATAGCATTGGTATGACAGGGTAATGGGGAATACTATAAATAACATCACAAAAAATAGGGCTGAAATATAATATTGCAAAATAGTAGTGTTAGAAAAAAAACAGACAGGCTCTTCATATATTTATATCTCAAGATTTATTTAGATCTAAATAAAGAAAAGGTCGCCTAGTTATTTTTGACTATAGATGAGCTACAAAAACGGCAAAAACAAACAAGCACACAGACGCTCCGTGAATAAGTCATGTCTGAAATTAATAAAACATCCAGAAGAAGCCGATATGACACTGTGCTCGAAATTTAGTTGGAGACACACACCTGATTTAGTAGGTGTAAATAAAATCTATACGGAAAAGACACCAAGTACATAACTTTAATGGAAATCGTCACATCATGTAACTCTCTGTACAAGAACGATGGTAGCAAATGCCGACACAAATACCAGTTCTATCTATGACTCCGCAAAGAGCTCCCAGACCGGAGATGTACTGTAACACTACACTTATGCACGCCATGAGTACAGCTGATACATACTTGTGTAGTTAAATGAAACAGTTTTGCTTGGAAACAAGCTACCGCCAATCAAACCGAACAGCCGATTGACGATAACCATTTACAACTAATCAGCAAAATCACTTCGATTAAAGTAACATTAACATTTGCACTTGTGTTAAAAAAAAATGTGAAAACAAGGCCTTAACTGCCCCTGGTTGGTTTGGCTTCATTTTTTTTTTTCATAGAAAGTCAACAGCTAAAAGCCAAACTGAATCAGAACAGCACAAAAACAGCAGTTCTCAGTTTGATTAAAAGATCTGATGCTTTTATTTGTGTAGGCGAAGCGAGAAAGACTCAAAAGCAGACTTGAATATCAACAAGAGCCCTTTCGCTTACAAGTGGGGAAGCTATCAGCAAGAAACATTTTCTAAGGGTTCGCAAAAGGTGGGAGACAACTCTAAAGAGCGATACTACACCTGAACTGACACCACTTAGTTTCCCCTGACAGCTAGCCAGCTATCGGCTACGTTAGCCACCCACTGAACAGTTGACACCGGGCAACATTAGCCGCACCGACAAGCTAACGCTACTTACCATTGCGTTGGCAAGCTAACGTCAGCTAGCTACCCAACATTAGCTCAAATTTCAGTCCTCTCGTTGTCCTTTAGTTGTAACCGGCTCACGGAATACACGAGCTGGCTGGTTATTTCCACACCCGAGTCAGGAAAAAAAGCATCGTTAAAATAATACACGGAGCTAAGTGGCCATAGAGCTCTCTGTGTCAGTTACCAGGACAGTGTTTGCTAAGCAAAGCTAACTACGCTGTGAGGGGCTGATACCAGGAGACGCTCCTCCAGCTGCGGGCGACATTCAAATCCGCCTAACTGCACATAACAGCTTCACACGCCACAGACGATATGTAAAATTACTACAGTTAAAAAAACGAAAAAGGAGGCAATAATAATAATAATAATAATAATAATAATAATAATAATAGTTAAACCAGCTCCCTGTAATAATATTAAAGTTAAAAAAGCTGCTTTTACAATAAAAAAAAAATTAAGCAGCCAAAGTGAGCTCTGTGTTAAGTGATTCTACAGTTATTTTGTTTGCTTTTGACAGACTAAGGAAGAAAACAACATAGTTAAGTGATATAAAAGAACCCTCCCTTTTGAACAGAATCTACTTCATGCAAAGTTTGTCACATTTAAAATATACACTTCCAAAATGGCTCTATGGATAGCTTCTCCTTGTTCTTCCTGTTCTCCTTTTAAAGAAAGAGGGGAAAAAAATGCAGTAACAAATAAAGAAATAGGGAGGCGGATGATAAAATAAGGCAGCGAAGTGAGGGTTTTAAGTAGGTTTATTAAATCATACCGCCATCATAGGAACTCGCTCCAGCCCTTGTGCAAGCAGGCTGGAGCGGGTCCTCAGGCTCTCAGCAGATAGGCAATGCGTGCAGTAGAAGAGTGAGAGGATGAACATGGATTTCAGTCAGCTTATATACCCAGTTACAGACAATACATGAAAGGCATGGGACATTTGCCTCACAGTAGGAGCAGGAAGCATGAACACAATGCATGAATGGCACATTAACATCACAGTACTGAGCAGGAAAGAGCCAGACGAAGCGACGCTGCCTGTTGACATTAATACACACATTTCACTGTAATGTTAATTGCTCTAGCTGAGCGCTGTGCTTGTCCCAGTCTGTTGTGGGGGTGCCCCACACACTCCCCCCCCAGAGGGCCCAGCGTGAAGCTGAGACCTCGATAGTCCGGCTTTGGCAGCGAGCAGGGAAAGCTCTGTGCAGGCGGAGGAGGAGGGGGGATAGCCAGTGCCGGCCCGGGACGGCGAAATTGTCTGGGTCGCGCAAAAATTGCCTGTGGATCCGCGATGTTGAGGGGCTGTCCCGTTGAACGTGCGGAGGTCCACAGCAGCTGTACGAAGAAAAATTAGTCACTGACTCCTCTCGCGGTTAAGTCCTGCAAGGATTAACAGCGGCCATGAAGAAAAACAGGAGCGGCGAGGCTGCGTAGCGGCTGTAAGGAAAAAAAAACAAAAGCAGAGGGACTTGGCGTGTTGACTTTAGGTGCGGGCGCAACCCTAAAGCCTTCGGGAACCGCAGACTGCTGAATTCCCGTTGTGCGCCGTGGCTAAGACCATTAGAAAATCCTGTGAGCAAGCTGCGTGCGTGCCTCAGGTGTATGAGCAGCCCTGAAGGTTCTGTGTGCAGCGGCGAAGGACGATGGCGGTCTGTGGAGCCGTATTTGTCCCGTGCGTGGTGCGCCGTCCTCGTAACCCCCGGTGTGTGTGCAGGGGTTCCGTACGTGGGTAGGCCTGCTGGAGAGGCGAGTCAGGGTCAGGGAGCTTGCTGGAGATCAGCGTAGTCGGCGCCGATAATCATCCCTGTTGTCTGTTGTGTCGTTCGCTCGTGGTGCGTTGGAGCGGTGAAAGGAAGTAGACGATCTTTGTCCCTCGGGCTCATGCAGATGCGTTGGAGCGGTGAGAGGGAGGAGACGATCTTTGTCACTCGTTCGGCCATGGTGCGTTCAGGTCCACGCGCTGCGTTCTCCGTCGGCCCTGGAGGTCGCCGTCGTGGAGAGAGGACGAGGTGCGTGCGCTCTCGTGTGGAGGAGCTGTGAGAGCGGCCGGTCCCAGCGTGGATGTGCAGATCTCAGGCCATGAAGCTTTCTGCAGCTTTCTCGGTCGTGGGTGATCTCCGGAGAGTTTCGCCTGGTAACTCTGCGTCGAGGTCTCCCTGTAGCAGAAGGGAGGGCAGATCATTTGCGTCAGGCTGCTGCGTTCGCTTGTCGTCGGAGAATCACCGCCGGGTGCTGCGTTCGTTGTCATCAGGTCACCAGCGTGGCTGTCCAGACCAGAAGGTTGCGTTGCACAAAGCGTGTGCATTCTCGGGGTCACCAATGAGGCGGATGATAAAATAAGGCAGCGAAGTGAGGGTTTTAAGTAGGTTTATTAAATCATACCGCCATCACAGAGCTCGCCCCGGCGCCGTGCATGCGCGCCAGAGCGAGCCCGGAGGCTCTTCCTCGGATAGGCAATGCGTGCAGTAGAAGAGTGAGAGGATGAACATGGATTTCAGTCAGCTTATATACCCAGTTACAGACAATACATGAAAGACATGGGACATTTGCCTCCCAGTAGGAGCAGGAAGCATGAACACAATGCATGAATGGCACAATAACATCACAGTACTGAGCAGGAAAGAGCCAGACGAAGCGAGGCTGCCTGTTGACATTAATACACACATTTCACTGTTATGTTAATTGCTGTAGCCGAGCACTGTGCTTGTCCCAGTCTGCTGTGGGGGTGCCCCACAATAGAACCTTCAAACCGTCACTGCCATCCCCACACATGTGGTGGTTTATTTAGCATTTGACAACGCTGAACAGGATTGTCTCTGTCATGGAGGGCTGTTGCTGTTGTAGTTCTCAGATGTTGTGGCCTTTTCGGACTTGACACATGAACACATCAAACCTCAAAGTCTGAACACAGCATGAGCTAGAGGGCACTTAGAGAGTACATACCCCTGCCAAGGCCCTGTCTTGCAACGTTAAAGAAAGTGAAAAATTGACCCACAATCTGCCTGTCGACCCAGATCACCTCCAAAATCGAATGTGTTGTGGTATAATCAGAAACCATCCAGTAGTTTTGACGTAATCCTACTAACAGACAGACCACCATGTAAACATTACCCACGAGGTGGAGGTAATTACAGCACTGCGAAATGAAGGACTTAATGATTAAAATTAACAGTTTCATAATGACTTTTTGTACTTACAGAAGTGTTCTCACCTCACTTACTGAATCAAAAAGAAAAGATTAAATAGGCACCACTCCATCAGTCTGACAAAAAGTAGAAATAACTCAAAAAACAGGGTTACACTGTTTTACCAATAGAAAAACAGAATTGAAAACCTTTATTATCACTGTGTTGTGCAAAACAATATAGCTGTCATAAACTCTCCGTGTGCTTTCCCACAGCGCATGGAGGAGGAAAAAAATGGAAGGATTTAAACACAGGGGTTCACCACACACACATTTATTGACATACACCGTTCACAAATAAAGATGAACAGGTAGGTTACTATGTGCACAAGAAGGCTGGCGCAGAAGCGTACAGCGGGCAGACCACTGTGTACTGTGGCCACAGGACAATAATACAATATAAATGCGCTCGGGAGAGCAGGGAAGACTACAGGGGGTTCAACTACCTCGGGAGAAAGCAAACTGGGCAATAGCCTAAGCGTAGCAGTTAAGCTGTGGGAAGAAACGCCACCAGAACCGTAGCAGAATTACTGCAAGGGGAAACGCTTCTGGTCCAGTGTAGCAGCAACCACACAGAGAAACGCCAAACCGTTTACTCACGAGTAGGAACAGTCCAGAAAGTCCAATTCTCGCAGCGAGCATAATCCAAAGGTCCTTCACAACGTGACAGTCACACCACGGAGAATGAAAGTGGGACTTGTATAATGGTCCAGCGGTGTTTGTCTAGCAAAGAGCTGCTTAAATACAAACACCACTGGCCACACAAATTGGACACACCTGGGCAAGGCGCGGGAAAGATAATTACCGGGGCTGGGAACAGCTGATGGAATTCAGAGAGAGAGCGAGGGGGCGTGGCTGGACCGACAGACTGTCAGCAGCATGGGAGAAAGTGGGTCATCGAGGCTGACTAACAGCTGCCAGTCAGGCAGTGACTATGGTTATGGAAATAGGTACAAAATACACAAAATGCACACACATAATGGAACCAAAACCCACTGAGAGATTGAGGCCGAGCCGGGGAAGTCCAAGCTGGCTCGGCTCATGACAGAGCCCTCCCTTTAAGGCACAGGTGTCAAACTCATTCCATGGAGGGCCAAGACCCTGCAGGTTTTACCTCCACCCAGTGTCTTGAACAGGTGATTTCACTGAATTTCTTCCCACTGATTGCTGATCAGTGAAAACACCTGCTGAAGACACTGGGTAGAAGCAAAACATGCAGGGTCTTGGCCCTCCATGGAATGAGTTTGACACCCCTGCTTTAAGGGGTGGATTCCCAGACACCCAAAGTAACATCAAGAAGACCCCCCCCCCCCAACAGGAGTAACAACAACAAACAACACAAACCCGAGTGGGAGGTAGGGGGAACAGGAAAGGAGGGAACACAATGCCCCACCCAGGGCCTACAATTACCCCCCCCCCCCCCCGAGTCCACGGGCATTGGGGCTCAGGAGGCTGCCCAGAGGCCCAGGCCCAGCAGAAGGTCCGGTGGCCTGCCGGAAAACATGAGCCACCTGGCCCGGGGAGTCAATTCTTCTGGCGGCCGGCCAGCGTTGTTTAGCCACCAGGACAGAAGGGGTGAAGTGGGAGGCGGCCTGCCCACCAGAAGGTGGGCAGGCCACCTTTAACCTGCCCAGGGGACCTCCACAACATCGGGCAGGGAAAAAGGGACCATGGCACCCTCAGGGTGGTCCGCAACTGCACCCGCGGTGGACCCCGATCAGGCCGGCTCTGCTGCACCCATGGGGGTCTCTGGCTGAGACCCTACAGCACCCATGGTGGCCTCCGGCTGAGGCCCTGCTGCTCCTGAGGTGGACCCCAATTGGGCCAGAGCTGCACCCACGAAGGTTCCGGTCTGGGACGTGGCTGCATCCGCGATGGGCTCCGGTTGGAGCACCGTTGCACTAGTGGTGACCCCCATCGGGGGCCTCATTGGTCCCGCGGTGGCCTCCCCAGCGAGGGAGGTGGTGCTCCTAATGCCACGTGGCGCTGGATCCTGATCCGCGACTTCTGGCGAGGTCAGCTGCTCTCTGGTGGCCCTGGCAGGGGGCTCCAGCCCCGTAGGGAGAGAAAAAGAGACTGGGTCAGGGTCACCGGCAACGGCAGATCCTGGTGAGGCGGCCCCAAGGGCTACTATGAACTGCCCCGGGCCCTCCTCACCATGAGTCGGGCAGTGTGACATTGACATCTGAGGTATTGACATAATGGAGCACACTTGTCTGAACTTGGGCTCCACTGCTGTCCAGGACTCCGGCGATTTGGGGTGCGTAGACTCCATTGTCGCGCCCGGTGCTGTGCCCCTGCCGACCTCCTCTGGGGCCGCCAACATCCCGTCATCGTCAGTAGGCAACCCCGATGATGGCAGCTCCTCTCTGGCGACCCTAGTGAGGGGCTCGACAGGCATGGAAGAGAAGGAAAGGTTAGGGTTGCCGGCAGCGGCAGAGGCCGGTGAGGGGAGCTCAGGTGCAACCAAGATCCGCACCTGACTCTCCTCCCCAAGAGCCAGACAAGATCTCTCAATCATAGGCAATTGAACTACAGGAGAGATAACTTGCCTGTGCTCAAGCTCTACCACTGTCCAGGACTCCAGTGCTGTCGATGGTGACGGTCCGGATCCCGTCAGCTGGGGGTCTGGTCCAGGGGATGACTCTGCTGCGGCAGTCCCCGCAGCAGGCGTGATGGTGGTTGCAGTCCTGGTCCTCTGACACTCCTCCTCGACCCGGCTGTTGACTGCGGTGAGCAGGTTCACCCACTCCTCGTCTGAAGGAGAGTCTGGGGGTTGAGCAGGCGTAGGGGGAGGAACCCTCACAGCCAGGGAAGTGCGTCCTCAGATCTCCCTCTTGCGGCGCTCCTCTTCGACCCGGCTGCTGACTACAGCGAGCAGGTTTGCCCACTCCTCATCCACCGGTGTGGCTGCAGGGGAACGCCTCCGTGCGGGCCCATGGGCAGGATCATCCAGGGCCTTAACCTCCTCCATTGTCTGGTGGCCCGGTTCTTGGACCGGCAGGCCCTCAGAAATTAAAGAAGGAGACACAGAGAGGGGAAAAAGTGAATTACTATTTGCAGCTGGAGGAGAGGACCCAGCAGACTGCTGAAGCGGGGCCTCTCCCTCGGGAGGCAGACAAGGTTTGTGATTAGACTGAGTGGAATGAAAAAACACTTGCCTGTTATCCCCTTTTCCGATGTTGACAGCTGCAGACAGTTGGCAGTCACCCTTCTCCATGTCACTGACCCCTTACAAGGATTGTAGAGGAGCCAGCTCCGATGACGCGGAGATGGGCGTAGCCGGGACAATCTTGGAGGACCTCTCGGTGACTGAAGCGATGACGGCCGCCGCAGATGAGGAGGGCTTCTTCCGGCGAGGCTTCCGTCTCCTCGCGGGCGGTCCGTGCACCAGATAGTCCGGGATCCTGATCACACCACCCGGGTGCAAGTAATCAAGGTCGATAAGCTCCGGAATATCAGGAACCAAAGGTGGTGTAGCCATGGGGGGCTTGAGTGCTGAGAGCTCCACACCCGACCCCTTGCATGGTATGGCGAAGATATCCCAGAGAATCTTGGTCGCCTCCAGATAGTCCCACAGGCTATCCTGATTCATAACTTTCAACGCCGTGTCCCGAGACCATTGAGCTGTCTCGGATGAACAGAGCTCCAGCGTTCGCGACAGTATGTCCTCCAGTAGACATAGTGAGTGCAGCTCCCTCTCCAGCAGCTCAGCCATCGTGCCTGGAAAGCAGGTGGGTGAAAAACGGGACAGTCCAAAAAATGAAAAAAAAAAAAAAAAGATTTGTGTGGGTGTAACCCGCTAAATCCTCTTATTGGGCTGGACCATTCTGTCATAAACTCTCCGTGCACTTTCCCACAGCGCACGGAGGAGGAGAAGGATGGAAGGATTTAAATACAGGGGTTCACCACACACACATTTATTGACATACACCGTTCACAAATAAAGATGAACAAGTAGGTTACTATGTGCACAAGAAGGCTGGTGCAGAAGCGAACAGCGGGCAGACCACTGTGAACTGTGGCCACAGGACAATAATACAATATAAATGCGCTCAGGAGAGCAGGAAAGACTACAGGGGGTTCAACTACCTCGGGAGAAAGCAAACTGGGCAATAGCCTAAGCGTAGCAGTTGAGCTGCGGGAAGAAACACCACCAGAACCCTAGCAGAATGTAATGTATGGGGATGGATGGATGTAAGGGGAAACGCTTCTGGTCCAGCGTAGCAGCAACCGCACAGAGAAACACAAAACAGTTTTCTCACGAGTAGGAACAGTCCAGAAAGTCCAATTCTCGCAGCGAGCATAATCCAAAGGTCCTTCACAATGTGACAGTCACACCACGGAGAATGAAAGTGTGACTCATATAATGGTCCAGCGGTGTTTGTCTAGCAAAGAGCTGCTTAAATACAAACACCGCTGGCCACACCAATTGGACACACCTGGGCGAGGCGCAGGAAAGATAATTACCGGGGCTGGGAACAGCTGATGGAATTCAGAGGGAGAGAGAGGGGGCGTGACTGGACTGACAGACTGTCAGCAGCGTGGGAGAAAGTGGGTCACCAAGGCTGACTAACAGCTTCCGGTCAGACAGTGGCTATAGTTATGGAAATAGGTACAAAATACACAAAATTCACACACATAATGGAACCGAAACCCACTGAGAGATCGAGGCCAAGCCGGGGAAAGCCAAGCTGGCTCGGCTCGTGACAACAGCAAAACTGGGAACTTCATATCACAATGAATACCACTTCAACCATAGCCCAACTGGGCCTACATGGCCAGCAGCAGCACTGTGTAACTTTGCTTTTCCCGGTAGGAACACTGAGAAGACAATTGTCACATTTTACAGCCAATCACAGTGCATGACTTACTTTACCCATCAATTTATAATAAATCTAACACAAAGTAAATAAAAACTTTTTCATATTCTTTTAAAAGTCAAACAGAATAAAAAAAAAACCCAGTAAAATAGAAAGTATAACAATTGCTTTTTAAAACCAAACCTGCAAACAAAGAGGACTAATATATGCACTGACCCCTTACTTTTGAGCTGTATTAGTGAGCATTTTCAAGCACCAAAAAGCCTGACTTACTGCTATTTAATACAATTCATTTTCATGTTCTACATATCACATTCCTGCAGTCTTACAAAATAATTTTTTCTGCCTCTTGGCCTGAGCGAATAATCCCGGTTTGAGTTGCTATTTGGTTGCGTGTATCTGTTTTCAGTTTGGCGTGCGCTGAAAACAATGCTGCCTGAACAATATGCTACCATGGAGATCGCAGAGAATGTAGATGCCCATAGTGCTGAAAAAAATCAGCCACAATAGAATATTATATTTTAGAACAGTCTCAAGATCAGTTTTCATGTAGTGGTGCAGCACATGATCGTGAGTGGAACTACAAATAAACTAGGCAAGAGTGTTTTATGGCTTGGTGAAACATTAGGTGTGACATTAAGTCCAAGATGTGTTTAGGAGGACCCTGTTGACCCCATGACCCCATGCTGACTCACTCCCCCAAATAAACGACAGAAGTCAAGACCTCTCACTCAGACCTGAAGCTTCTCACTTCCTGCTCTGACAATTCAACATTTTGTTCTATAGAAAGCCAATGAGAAAAAGAATCAGGACATTTTGATTTTTTTTTTAACAACTCCAGCTCAGTGTTTGAAATGGGTGGAGCCAAAAGGCAAGTACCTACAGCCGATGCTCTCGTGGTGTCATGTTGATGCTTTTCATCATTTCTCACTCAACAGCATGCTTTCTCCTGATTATATTCCAGAAATATCCTTTTGTACTCATTGTGCTGCTGCTATATGATCCCACAGTCTGTCTGCACTGGACTTCATTCTCAGAGTAAGTCACATCCTACAACTGCTGAGACAGCAATAAGAAACACATACAGTAGAATGACTACAACAGCAGCACTTCCAGCAGTTGCACTGACCAGAACCTCAATATATTAGTCACATCCTCCTGCTTTTCTTTGCTGAAGAACTCATTCTTGATGTGATTTTTTTTCTTATACGTTTACAAAATCCGATATAAGACTCTCATTATACATTGTTCTTTTTGTGTCATTATTTTGACATCACTCTGTGACCAATCTAATACATATTTCACAACTTCCATCCACATGGGTCTACGTAGCAACTCTAGCACTCCTGCATGCATGTTTATGTGCAGATTCAGCAGTGTACTTAATACCATTTTTAAAGTAAATAGGCTTCCATGTATATGCCCTCCTGGCATACATGCAGTGTTGCGGTACCAAACCAGTCATGCATTTGTATTGTGCAAAGTGGTGGATTTAAATAATTTATTAAAGGATTTACTCTATACCACAATGAAAAATATTCCAAACCTTGTGCCCAGATGTGTAAAAAGTGGCCAGTCGTAGCTCTTATGTGTTAAAGTGGAGGGCCAAAAACAGAGATAGGTTAATATTTGTTCAAGGCACGTGTGCAGCTCTACAAACACTGGTGTGTGTGTGTGTGTGTGTGTGTGTGTGTGTGTGTCTCTCTCTCTCTCTCTCTTTCTCTTTGTGTCTCAAATGTGCACATTCATACTAATAATGTCATGCTGCTGTTACACTGTAATTTCCCAGTTTGGGATCAATAAAGTACATCTATCTATCTGTAACAAGCTGCTGCCCATTTCTTTCTTGCAGCTGTGAGAATTTCTTCTCAAGTTGGTATTCATTTGGAGCAGCAGTCCACGTGTCCTCAGATCAGCACTGGAGATTATCATTTCCCAGGTGGATGCACAAAACAACCCAGTACAGACCAGTTTTTTATATAAATTATTTTTTAAAAAATACTACAAGAATTAAAATTCAGTCACGTCAGCGTTTTGTTTTTTTTTTCAATACTCCTGTACCCCGTATCTTACTGTTGCTAATCCGAACCTCACTTGCAGTAGCTCTGTGTCACACCTGTCTGTGGGAGAATCCTTTTTCTAAGTGAAGATGGAGGTCGGGGATCTGCATCCTGTGTCCTAGGGCCACAAGAGTCTCAGAACCAGGTGGTTAAAGCAGCATTATACAACTTTTTTTTTGTTCTGGGTAGGAACATTGAAAAGACTACAATTATGGTGACTATGACCTCAGTCCCATCAGCCAGTCACTGGGTGCTTAGTCGTTGGTGGCTACAACTGTGCCCTTTGATTGGCTGCTGGGATTCAGGTCATAGTCACCATAGTCCTTTCAGTGTTGCTACCAAGAATAGAGCTGTTGCAGGCAGTGGCCCACTCAGGCTGTGGGGAAGGCGACAGTCACCCGGTCAAAAGTTGATCCATCCATCCATCCATCGCTTATCTGAGGGTCCAGGTCACGGAGACAGCAGTCCAAGGGGAGCCCAGACTTCCCTCTCCCCAGCCACCACTTCCAGCTCTTCAGGGAGGAAACCAAGGCTTTCCCAGGCCAGCTGGGAGACATAGTTTCTCCAGCGTGTCCTGGGTCTGCCCCACGGTCTCCTCCCAGTGGGATGTGCCCAAAACACCTCATGTCGGAGGCATTCAGGAGGCCTCCTGATCACATGCCTAAACCATCTCAACTGGCTCCTTTCGATGAGAGGAGCAGTGGCTCTACTTTAAGTCTCTCCCAGATGACTGAGAAACCCACCCTATCTCCAAGGGTGACTCCAGCCGCCCTATAGAAAAAAAAAAACCCAACTAATTTCAGGTGCTTGTATCTGTGAACTCATTGTTTTGGTCATTACCCAAAGTTTATGACCCTAGGTGAGGGTAGGAACGTAGATTGACTGGTAAATTGACAGCTTTGCCTTAGAGTTGCTCCCTCTTCACCAGGACAGACCAGTACAACGTCCACATCACTGTAGATGCTGCTCCAATCTAGCTGTCAATCTCCTGCTCCGTCCTCCCCTCTCTCATGACTAAGACCCTGAGATACTTGAACTCCTCTACTTGGGGCAGGAGTTTAACCTAGCCTGGAGAGGACTGTGCAGCCTTTTCTGGCTGAAGACCATGGACTCTGACTTGGAGGTGCTGGTTCACTTCACACTCAATAGCAAACCATCCCAATAAGACCTGTAAGTCATTGGTCGATGATGCCAACGGGACCACATCAAATGCAAACAGTAGGGATGAGATCCCGAGACCACTGAACATGACACCCTCCATTCCTTGGCTGCATCCTGTCCATAAAAATTATGGACAGGATCGGTGACAAAGGACAGACCTGGTGGAGTCTGGCTCTCACTGGAAACGATTTTAACTGATTGTTGGCAATACAAACCAAACTCTTGCAATAGTTACCAAATAGCTTGTAGCAACAAGCCAGATACCACATACTCCCAAAGCACCCCTCCACAAGAAACCGTGATTTATATGGTCAAATGCTTCCTCCAAGTCAACAAAACACATGTAGACTGGCTGGGCAAACTCCCACAAACCCCGGAGGATCTTTGAGAGGGTAAAAAGTTGGTTTGATGTGTCACCACCAGGATGGGAACCACATTGTTCCTCCTGAATCTGAGGGTCAATGGTACAATCAAAATAGTTCTGGAAACATTATTTTAAGGGGATGTAGTGCTGCTTTAAGAATAAACAACAAACAAACAAACAAAAAACTTAAATTTAAGGCACTTTTAATATTATTATTGTAGGTAAAAAAAAACCCCTCACAAATATACCTGAATTTTTCTGGAAAAAAAAACTGAGATTAAATGAAGAGGTAAAAATCTTTGACAGAAAAAAGCAGATGTATGACAAAAAAGTAGTTAATGTACAAAATATCTAAAATTTATGAAAAAAATTACAAGTAAAAAGATGAGAAAACAGCAACTTTTTGAGGAGAAAGTTAGCACACCTACCAGAAAAAGTCACAAATACATGCACGTAAGAAAAAATGACAAAGAGAATAGTATGTTTAGGTGGAAAAAACTTCTCTATTAAAAATATTGATAGGGAACCTTACATTTATAAATCAACCATTTTAGCTTCATTTTAACGCTCAGTCTTAATAAAACGCTCAATAATATTGAAAAGTTATGTAATGTGCAATTACATATGTAATAAAACATATTGTTGTGCTTGCTTTCCCTCCATGAAATGTAATAATTAATTTTTTTTTGTCAGCATTTTAGACCAAACAATTTAAAAGAGGTTTTTCCACCACGCAGCTGAATCATAATCCCGCAGGATGGTTGCAGAAGGCCTGAGATGACTGTGCACTTCCTCTTCCTCTTTCTCCTTTTCTTCCTCAGGCTTTTACATCATGTCCCAGTTCCACATTGCTGAGCTGGCGAGAAGAGACACTATTAAAAGGCTTCTGGGACCTTCTCCCCACGCCGTCGCTTATCAGCTGGGCCCAGCGTTCAGCTTCAGAATCAACAGCCGGTAAAACCCCAAACGTGTGAGCGAACACCGACATCTAGTGTTAGAAGCCGTAGCCTGGTTTACCCTCTCCATGGTGCTGAACGTCAAAGGCCTTATCTGCCCCACCACAGTCCTTCTGTAACCCCAAATAGGCAATTTTTTTTTATCATCTGGCAATGCTGGGAGATATAGGAACTATTAATAAAAATATATTTTAAATTAAAGATGCATTCTAACGTTTATTTATAGTACATCTCCTCTGTTTTTGGATCGGCTCATCCACTGGGCCTCCCGGAGGAGTTTGCATTTGTGGCTGTGCTGCGCATGACTGGCAGCACTGTGGATAGAAGCTGGAGCGTCTGGCAAACGCAGGACGTGAATGGTGACGAGCAGCTGGCAGTCAGACTTAACTGGGAGTCAAAAATCACTGGAGTTTTCCTTCACTGCACAAAACACTGGGAGGCAGACTGTCGCCTTCAGCCAGCCAGGGTTTCTTTTCAGTCACCTGTGGCACAGTGTGTTTCTGGAAATTAAGTGGGGGTCTGTGGCTCTTCTCGTGGACTGTGTCACGGTGGGATCTAGGGATATGCCACCCCGACAAGAAATCACCTTGGATGGTTTCAGGCTGATTGGAAAGCTCAAGGGTGACTTAGTGGTTACAGTTCTGGTGAGTCTGCTGCTCTCCAGCAGGGGCGAAGTTGCTTCAGTTTTCACAGTTTCACACTGCAGATGAGCCCACTTCACGTCCAACTGCAAATTATGTTTGTTCAGCTGTTTGAATCTTTTTTTTTTCTTTTTGGCAAAAAAACTGAAAGTTTGTAAGTTTTGCAAATACACTTAATGTGCAATGAGGACTAAATCATTTTTAATTTAATTTAAAGTTGGCCAGCAAACTTTACACTTTATGTTTCCTTTTTGTATGGAGCCCCTAAATTCTTAAATATAGTTTCTAGAGTATTTTTAATCACATTTACATAATTATCTAATGTGAACAAGTGACCAGCAATGTGCAGACATTTTGGGGGGGCAGGTTCTCATTGAAAAAAATGGGAACTCCTAAATACTGAAAAAAATAAAGTTGCATACAGTAGCACAAATTTTATTGTACTTATTTTAACACCTATACACTTATGGAGACATTTAATACCCCATAGATTTCTACAAAATTATCAGCTCACACACAGACCATAGTTTTCTTCTTCAATTATGTGTTTACATGACAAAAGGTCAAAGACAACAATAAATACACATCTGTTCATAATAAATACATCTTTGCAAACGTCTGAAAAAGGCTTTTAGTTCAATAAATAAAATATTAAATCTTCATTCAACTAAATAAATCTTTGCAAAAACAATTAAAAAGCTCATTCCCCTTGTCAGCAAAATGTGCCAAAAGCATTCCCTCTTATTATCTTTCCATCCTCCATCCCCATAAAGACTGTAAAGATAGCTTATGCAGGGCAACTTCCAGTATATCAGTGAGAGGATAGTAGCAAATGTACAAGAAATCCTGAAAATTTGAGGAAAATGTGCAAATTTTATAGAAAAAAGTTCCAAATGTATGCGTTTATTGTAAAATTGTGTGTGGGAAAGGTAACAGGTGTATCACAAAACATGGTAAATTTATAGAAAAAAGTACAAAACTTATGACAAAAGTAATAAATTTACTAGGAAAAGTTGCAACTTTATATTTTAAAAAAGTTAAAACTTTCCAAGAATAATGTTAAAGTTTTCAAAGAAAAACCCTCACTAATTGGTGACAAAGCTGGACATTTATGAAACACCTTTATTCTTGCAGATTGTATTGAAGTTACATTCATACCTTTGTACTGTATGCTAAATTCATGAATACCTGCCACAACCACTGTCCCCCTCGTTAAAAAGTAACAAATCACCTACTGCATGTACTTTCACAACAGTAACAAAAAGTGCCAGTCGTCGGCCTCCGTCGGTCTATGATGACCATGGAAGAGAATCCTAAACGTCTACTCTGCTGGAACAGCACCGCCTGTGGCTGAACAGGCCGATGCGCGAATGGCAGTCCCTGTCACACAGGTCGCACTTGTAGGTGGTCTCCATACTGCTGGAGCTGTGGCGGTTCTTCCTGCAGGTCCTTTTTTCATCTGCTGCAGCAGTCAGTCTCTCTTCACCCGCCTTGAGCTGTCTGGTCAGGGTGCCTCTCCATTTGGAGCGGTCCGTTGCAAGGTCCCCCCAGCGCTCTGTGTTGATCTCCAGGGCCTTCATGTCTCTCTTGCAGACGTCTCTAAAGCGCAGCTGTGGGCGGCCAACGTCTCTCCTGCCAGTCACCAGTTCTCCATAGAGGACGTCTTTGGGAATTCTGCCATCCTCCATACGGTGAACATGGCCTAGCCAGCGGAGCCTGCGCTGCCTGAGTAGAGTGAACATGGAGGGCAGGCCGGCGCGGGACAGAACTTCTGTGTTGGGCACTTTGTCCTGCCAGGATATGTCCAGGATACGGCAAATGCAGTGCAAGTGGAAGGAGTTCAGTCTCTTTTCCTGCCGGGCGTATGTTGTCCACATCTCACTCCCATAGAGCAGTGTGCTGATGACGCAGGCGTTGTACACTGCCATCTTTGTCTTGACAGAGAGTTTGGGATTCTCCCACACTCGTGTGGTGAGGCGAGCGAGTGTGGAGGCTGATTTTCCAATCCTCTTGTCGATCTCTGTATCAAGGGAGAGGTTGCTGCTGATCGTGGACCCCAGGTACGTGAACTGATTCACGACCTCCAGCTCGTAGTTGTCGATGGTGATGGTTGGTGGTGCTTTCGTGCCTTGCGCCAAGATGTTAGTCTTCTTCAGGCTGATGGTAAGCCCGAAGTCCTTGCATGCCTGGGAGAAGCGGTCCATCAGGGTCTGAAGCTCCTGTTGTGTGTGGGTCGTGACTGCAGCGTCGTCTGCGAACAGCATGTCTCTGATTAGAGCCTCGCGTACTTTGGTTCTGGCTTTCAGGCGGGCGAGGTTGAAAAGCCTGCCGTCAGTGACATAATGCACGGCTCAGGAGACACACACGCAGGCTCAGAGTAGCTCAAATAGCTTTATTAACAACAAGGGTGTATGAATGTGTGTCTGCGAGATGTAAATGTGTTGGTGGTGGCGTCTGCTTCGGGCACAGAGGCAGGAGACCGTACAGCCGGACAACCCTATGGGAAAAGCGCAGGGAGAAGGGTGACAGGCACACACCAACACAGGAGATGCAAAAGTTGGAGAGGAGCTTACTTGGAGTGAGCAGGTGGCTGGCACAGCAAGGACGAGGTCCGGTAGACAGCAACCTGGAGAGCCCGGTGCAGCAGCGAGGGAATGGAGACGGAGAGGAATGGTCCGCCGCCGGGAAATCCACCTGTGCACAGGGGAGCAGACTTGGAAGGGAAAAAGGTAAGGGCTTCTTACCGCGATGCTTGCTGAAGTGTAGGAGGTAACTCACAGCAATCCGACGAGTGAAGTCTGACGGCTTCAGGCCGAAGCCCAGGGCGAGGTGGCTTAAATCCCTCGCCGCTGATGATGTGCAGGTGTGTGTGCAGCTGGCGCCGCTGATGAGCGGCGCGGCGTGACAGTACTCCCCCCTCTAGCAGCGCCTCCTGGTGATGGTTTTTCCGGGTGCGCTCGGTGGAACTCAGTAATGAGGGATGGGTCCAACACAAACGACGAGGGTACCCACTGCCGATGTTCAGGCCCATAGCCCTCCCAGTCCACCAAGTACTGCAACCCACGACCCTGGCGCCGGGAGTCCAGGATGGAGGAGACAGGCCAGGCCGGATGGCCATCAATCATCCGGGGCGCGGGCTGCGCAGCAGGAGGAGGGCAAAGGGGGTCGGAGACTGCCAGCTTCACCTTGGATACGTGGAAGGTGGGATGGATGCGGAGGGAGGGGGGAATAGCTACACGCACAGCCACCGGGTTGATAATCCTGGTGATGGGGTATGGGCCCATAAAACGCTGTGCCAGCTTCCTCCTCTCGCCCTTTAAAATCACGTCCTGGGTCGACACATAGACACGCTGACCAACTCGGTACGCTGGGGCAGGTCTTCTGTGCCGGTCCGCCACGGCTCTGTTGCGCTCCGCCGTGCGTAAAAGCGCATTGCGCACTGACGCCCAGATGGAGCGGAACTGCCTGAGATGCGCCTGAACTGAGGGGACAGTTACCTCACTCTCCTGCGCCGGGAACAGCGGGGGGTCGTAGCCCAGGGATGCCTTAAAGGGGGACATCCCTGTAGCAGAAGAGCGAACGGTGTTGTGGGCGTATTCAACCCAGGCAAGGTGGTTACTCCAGGACGTAGGTTTGGACGCCGTGACGCAGGGAGCGCAGCCTCCAGCTCCTGGTTGGTCCGCTCGCACTGCCCGTTGGTTTGGGGTGATGGCCGGAGGAGAGGCTCACCTTGGCTCCCAGGGCATTGCAGAATGACCTCCAAACCTCTGAGGAAAATTGGGGCCCCCGGTCCGAGACCACATCCACCGGAATCCCGTGCAGCCTGACCACGTGCTGGACTAGGAGGTCCGCCGTCTCCAGGGCGGTTGGAAGACCTCGTAGGGGGATGAAGTGTGCCGCCTTGGAGAAGCGATCCATGATGGTCAGGACGGTGTCGAAGGTGTTAGAGACTGGGAGTCCGGTGACGAAATCCAGGGCGATATGCGACCAGGGCCTGCCAGGGACGGGCAGAGGCTGGAGCAAACCCACTGGAGGGGCATTACCTGATTTGCTGGTGGCACACACTGGGCAGGCCCAGGCGTAGCGGGCAGCATCCCTCCGCAGGCCCGGCCACCAGAAGGACCGTTGGAGGAGGTCGATCATCCGGGAGGAACCAGGGTGGCAGGTGAGCTTGGACGTGTGCAACCAGTGGATGACCTCCCCCCGAACCGTGGATGGCACGAACAGCCTCCCCTCCGGTCCGCCGCCAAGGTCAGGTTCCACTTCCTGTGCCTTTCGGATCTTGCTTTCTATGTCCCAGGTGACGGCTCCCACGACGCACGACCTGGGTAGGATGGTGTGGACCGTGTCCTCCGACTCCTCAGGGGCAAATTGCCTAGAGAGGGCGTCGGGCAGGCCGTTCTTGGAGCCAGGCCTGAAGGTGATGTTGAATCGGAACCTGGCAAAGAACAAGGACCAGCGCGCCTGGCGGGCGTTCAGACGCTTGGCAGATCTCAGGTACTCCAAGTTCTTGTGGTCCGTCAGGACCACGAACGGCAGGTCCGCCCCCTCTAGCCAGTGACGCCACTCCTGCAGCGCGAGCTTGATGGCGAGGAGCTCTCTGTCCCCCACGTCGTAATTCCGTTCCGCCGGGGACAAGCGCCGAGAGAAGAAGGCGCAGGGCCGTTTGACTCCATCATCTGGCGACCGCTGGGATAGAACCGCCCCCACTCCTGTGTCCGAAGCGTCCACTTCCACGATGCACTGCAGCGCAGGGTTGACTTGGCTAAGGACCCGGGAGGAGGAGAACTCCGCCTTCAGCGCCTGAAAAGCAGCCGCGGCCTCTTCGGTCCACCGGAACGGGACCTTAGGGGACCTGAGGCGGGTCAACGGGCCGACGATGGTGCCAAAATTAGGGACGAAGCGGCGGTAGAAATTTGCAAACCCGATGAATTGCTGCACCTGTTTTCTCGATGCAGGTGTGGGCCATTCCACCACCGCCTTCACCTTCACTGGGTCCGGAAGCACCTGGTCGTGGGAGATGATGAACCCGAGGAAGGATGTAGTCTTAGCGTAGAATTCGCATTTTTCGGCCTTCACATACAACCGGTTCTCCAGCAGTCTTTGGAGGACCCGCCTCACATGGACCCGGTGCTCGTCCCTGGATTTGGAGAAGATGAGGATGTCATCCAGGTAGACGAACACAAAAAGGCCAATGAAGTCCCGGAGGACGTCATTAATTAGGCGCTGAAAGACGGCTGGAGCGTTGGTCAACCCGAACGGCATCACCAGGTACTCGAAGTGGCCGTTCGGGGTACGGAAGGCTGTCTTCCACTCATCTCCCTCCCGGATCCGGATGAGGTGGTATGCGCTGCGTAGATCCAGCTTGGTGAACCAAGTCGCCCCCTGGAGGGAGTGGAAGGCGGTGTCCATGAGGGGCAGGGTGTAGCGATCCTTCTCCGTAATGTCGTTTAGGGCGCGATAGTCGATGCAAGGACGGAGGGAACCGTCCTTCTTGCCCACGAAGAAGAATCCTGCCCCCAATGGTGATGACGAGGGACGGATAATCCCAGCACTCAGCGACTCCTTGAGACAGGCGTTCATGGTCTCCTTCTCCGGCGCCAACAGGCTGTAGAGTCGCCCAGAGGGTAAGGGTGCCCCCTGGCGGATGTTTATAGCACAGTCGTAGAGTCTGTGTGGAGGAAGAGACATCGCCTTGGACTTGCTGAATACCATACCCAGGTCGTGAAATTCCGATGGCACCAGGGATAGGTCCGGGGGCGCAGCGTCCGTAGGTGTTGGGGAAGAGGACGGAGAGCAGGCAGCGGACTGTAAACAGGTGCTCATACAAAATGTGCTCCATGCCGACACCCTGGCGGACTTCCAATCCAAGACGGGGTTGTGGAGGCATAGCCAGGGGTACCCCAGGATGACGGGCGACACAGAGTTGGGAAGGACGTAGAAAGTTATCTCCTCCCGGTGGTTCCCAGAGATGATAACAGGAACGGGGATGGTCTGATGTGTTACTCTCCCCAGGGAGGCACGGGAGAGGTTGACCAGGGAGAGAGGAGTTTTTAGTGCCTGGCAGCAGATGCCCAATCGGGTTGCCAGGCTTTGTGAAATAAAACTGCCCTCCGCGCCCGAATCCACCAGTGCGTGAGTGAGATGCCCAGTGGAGTTGTGACAAAATCGGACGGGCAGCTTCAATTGGGTGAGGGGACTTAACCGATTGATGTCCGCGAGGCCCCCTACAGTGACTCGCGGACCCCGCCGTTTGGCTTCTGTGGACAAAGCTCCACCGTGTGTTGACTGTCCCCGCAATACATGCAGAGATTCAACTCACGGCGGCGTTGTCTCTCCGCAGGGGAAAGCTTTGTCCAGCCCGTCACCATCGGCTCCGACTCCTTGGGGCGCGATGGTGGCGGCGTCGCCAGGGGGCGAGCTTGGAACTGACGCGACGAGGCTCCACGAGGGCGAGAAGAAGACGACTTCCGCCCCAAGGAGCGCTCGCGCAGCCTGTTATCCAAACTGATAGCTAGAGACATTAGCTCCGCTAGAGTCTCCGGGATGTCCCGCCCAGCCAGTTCATCCTTCAGATCATCGTTGAGACTGCGGAGGAAAAGGCCGCAGAATGAGTGTTCATCCCAACCCAATTCCTCCGCCGCTACCCGGAAGTCGATTGCATAGTCCGCTGCCGACCGGCTTCCCTGCTGGAGGCTGAGAAGCTGATCGACCTGGACTGTCTCGGTACGAGAATGATCAAAGACCTCCAGGAATCGTCTCACGAATTGGTCATAAGTGAGGGTGGCATAACTGGGCCTCGCCATTACTGCGTAAGTCCAGGTTAGTGCTCGCCCCTCTAGGAGATTCCCAATATAACCAATTCCGCTATGATCTGAAGGAAAGTCTCCGGGTACACGGTGAAACACGGACTCACACTGCATTATGAACCCCCGCGCTCCGCCGAGCTTACCGCTAAAGCGGGCGGGGGTCGGAATGGGCGTGAGCCGGGTCGGTGCTCCCGGAGCCTGCTGAACGGCCGCTGGAGCAGCAGGAGCCACGCCACCCTGACGAGCCGGGGGGAGCGGCTGTTGGGGGTCCAAGCGGTCCAATCGGTTAGTTATGCTGATCAACTGGTTTAGAATCACCTGTTGCTGGTAAGCTATTTGGTCCACTCGAGCCTCGAGAGTGGTAAGTCGGTGTGCGAGCCCGCTGTCTGCCGAGCCGCTCTGCTGAAACCGTACTGACATAATGCACGGCTCAGGAGACACACACGCAGGCTCAGAGTAGCTCAAATAGCTTTATTAACAACAAGGGTGTATGAATGTGTGTCTGCGAGATGTAAATGTGTTGGTGGTGGCGTCTGCTTCGGGCACAGAGGCAGGAGACCGTACAGCCGGACAACCCTATGGGAAAAGCACAGGGAGAAGGGTGACGGGCACACACCAACACAGGAGATGCAAAAGTTGGAGAGGAGCTTACTTGGAGTGAGCAGGTGGCTGGCACAGCAAGGACGAGGTCCGGTAGACAGCAACCTGGAGAGCCCGGTGCAGCAGCGAGGGAATGGAGACGGAGAGGAATGGTCCGCCACCGGGAAATCCACCTGTGCACAGGGGAGCAGACTTGGAAGGGAAAAAGGTAAGGGCTTCTTACCGCGATGCTTGCTGAAGTGTAGGAGGTAACTCATAGCAATCCAACGAGTGAAGTCTGACGGCTTCAGGCCGAAGCCCAGGGCGAGGCGGCTTAAATCCCTCGCCGCTGATGATGTGCAGGTGTGCGTGCAGCTAGCGCCGCTAATGAGCGGCGCGCCGTGACAGTCAGATCTTGTGTGCAGGTAGATTCCCTCTGTTACTGTGCTGAAGGCATGCATCAGGAGCATAGCAAAGAAAATCCCAAAGAGGGTTGGCGCAAGTACACAGCCCTGTTTCACTCCGCTGCGTATGTTGAATGGCTCTGAGACGTTGCCGTCATGCTGCACTATCCCCTGCATGTTGGTGTGAAACGATTCGATGAGGCTTTGCAAATTTGGTGGGCATCCTATCTTTGGCAGGATCTTGAAAAGGCCCTCTCTGCTGACCAGATCGTACGCTTTGGTGAGGTCGATGAAGGCGACGTACAGGGGCATGTTCTGTTCTCTGCATTTCTCCTGGAGTTGGCGGATGGAGAATATCATGTCTACCGTCGATCGCTCAGCGTGGAAGCCACACTGAGACTCGGGGTAGACACGTTCGGCAAGCTTCTGTAGACGAACGAGAACAACTCGTGTGTAGACTTTGCCAACAACGCTGAGGAGGGAGATGCCCCTGTAGTTGCTGCAGTTGCTTCTCTCCCCTTTGTTTTTGTAGAGGGTGATGATCTTGGCATCCCTCATGTCCTGTGGTACGGCACCTTCCTTCCAGCACTGGCAGAGGACGTCATGCAATGGCAGCAGTAGGGCGGTCTTGCAGTGCTTGATCAGGTCGGGGGGTATGCCGTCGTTGCTGGGTGCCTTGCCAGCAGCCAAGCTATCAATGGCCTTGCTGAGTTCGTCGATGGTTGGCTCAGCGTCAAGTTCATCCATGGATGGCAGGCAATCGATGGCATCAAGGGCTGACGGTGTCACGGTGTTCTGTCTGGAGTAGAGGTCAGAGTAGTGTTCCACCCATCTCTCCATCTGCTTGTTCTTTTCTGTGATCATCTCCCCAGTGGAGGATTTGAGGGGGGGCCGTCTTGCTCTGAGCCGGACCAAGTGCTTTCTTGATGCCATCGTACATACCACGGATGTTCCCTGTTATGGCAGCGGTTTGAATGTCTTGGCTGAGCTGAGTCCAGTACTCGTTGGCACAGTGCCGAGCAGTCTGCTGAACTTTGCTTCTCGCAGCCCTGAGAATCTGGAGATTCTTCTCGTTTGGGTACTTCTTGTACTCGGCAAGAGGTGAGCGCTTGGCTTCAATGACGGGGGTCATCTCGGTCAACTTGGCATCAAACCAGTCCTGTGACTTCGAGGTCTTCCTCCCAAAGGTAGCCAAGGCTGTGCGGTGGATGGTGTTTCGCAGCTCTTCCCACTTCTGCTTTGCAGATTCTCCTTCTTGTGGTACACCAAGTTCCTTCTCAAAGGTGGAGGCAAACCGCTCAACAAGTTCTGGTTGGGCCATCTTGCTGGTGTCAATCCGTGCCTTTCCAGGCTGTCTAGCGCGATGGAATTTCTTCAGCTGCAGCTTGACCTTGCAACACACCAATGAATGGTCTGTATCACAATCTGCACTCTGGAACGAACGGGTGATTAGCACGTTCTTCAGTGAGGTGCGCCTGGTCAGGATCAAGTCCAGCTGGTGCCAGTGCTTTGAGCGCGGATGTCGCCAGGAAACCTTGTGTTGGGGCTTGGTCTTGAAGAATGAGTTTGTGATGCACAGATCGTGATAAGTGCAGAACTCGAGCAGCCGCTGTCCGTTGTCGTTCATTCTGCCCACGCCAAATGGTCCAAGACAGGAGGGCCAGGAGTCGTGGTCAGCACCCACTCTGGCATTGAAGTCTCCAAGGAGAATGAGTTGTTCAGAGTTGGGGATGATCCTGACAGTTGTTGCAAGATTCTCGTAGAACTCGTCTTTTGCCTCTGGTGTGGCTGTCAGTGTTGGGGCATACACACTGACGAGGGTGACTGGGCCTTGAGTGGTGTTGAGGCGGAGGGTGAGGAGTCGTGCAGAGTCATTGCTGCCCGGTTCCACCATCTTCAGCAAGGTGTTCTTCACTGCGAAGCCCACTCCGTGTTCCCTGTGTTCGTCACTGCTCTTTCCCTGCCAGTAGAACGTATAGTCCTTTTCTCTCAGTGTGCCTGCGTCAGCCAACCGTGTTTCCTGGAGAGTGGCGATATCCACTTCCAGTCTCTTCAGCTCATTATTGATGATGGCAGTCTTCCTGGTGTCGTTGATGTCCTTAAGGTTAGCAGCGAGTCCTGTCATCATAGTGCGGACGTTCCAAGTTCCCAGTTTTAGAGTTGGTCTCATTTGTTTTTTGTCTTGTCTGGTGCGAAAGTTCTCAGCCTGCTGTTCGGACTTCTCCTCATCCCCATGCACCCAATGAGGAAAGCAGGCTGTGGCGGGACAACACCTTATTGGCTGGGGGCTGCCCAGCTTGAGGCGGGCGGTAGCTGTCCAGTGAGATCCGATGATCCCTCCCACCATCGGGAACAACCCCTGGCGCCGTGCTCTACGCCAATTGAGCGGTGGCTTATAACTGGTAACTGTCATTCCCCATGTTTTGTCTACGCCAAAGGCGAAGCTGGAGTGTCCTCTCCAGTGATCCGGTGTTCTACCTTCAAGCGTTGGGCGTTGGTAGGATTCAAGCCTGGGCAGGAAGATATGGAGGACAAGATGTTGCCCATGCAGCATGTCCCCCCTCTCCACGTCACTGATGAATCCAAAGGAACAGCATGGCTGCTACAGTTTGGCACCAGTACCATCGCAGGAGCTGCCAGAACGATGTTGAGCACAACAGAGAACTGCCTTAGGGACTCCGACTCCGGATTTTTCCTCAGGGTTGACTCCCGAAGCCTTTCCTGTGACCGGGTGTGCCGCAAGGCAGCAGAGGTTTGAAATCAGGGTTTACCTTCCCCTAGATGGGCTACCTTCCCAGGTTGACGAGCCACCATCTACCCGAAGCATCAGGTTTTAAGGCGCCAGAGATCCGCCCTCGCCCCTTCTCCTATTAGTAAAAGCAGTTCCGCCGGGCTTAGAGACTAAACCACACGGGCAGGCTAGGAGTTGGACTTAGTTGTCAGAGGCTTTTCGAGACGCACGCCATAAGGAGCATTATATAAGCACTGGGAGCTTAACCCCAGTGCCGCTCCTGGCTATGACAACCTTGGAACTAATTAAAAGATTGACCTAGCTATCAGCACTTGAAGGACAGGAGATACAGAAACGAAGCCGCAGTGGATGTGGAGCGGTTCATTATCATTTAACTGGTGTGCCCCATGATCTCTAAATCAGAGTTTATGATTGTTTGCTCATACTTCTACTCATCCATCATTTTTAAAACCAGCGAGCAGGTTTGTTGAAGGCAGAGGAATTCCTTCCCTCTTATGTCCTGTTTGATTTGTCTGCGGCTATATCTAGCATTTTTCATTCAGGCTTTTCTGACAACTGTTCACAATTTTTTGAAGAGAAATAGCAGTAAACACAGAATTGTTCCTCCTCCACCAAAGACACAATTTCCAAATATTGCAGATGTATGTGTGTCTATATTATAGCCAATCACCCCCCCAAAATGCATCCTGTGAATTAATTTGTGTTTAGTTTTTTTTTTTAATACTTTAAATTTTGGGCACTTTCTGACTTCTTGCACCATAATTCTAACCCACTTTAATGTTTTGCATTGTGCATTTAGTGCATCTGTTTTATCTTATGCTGCACACTGAGGATACACTGTGGTGATAACATGACACTACTGATCTTTCTAATCTTCCATCCATCCATCCATCTTCTTCTGCTTAATCCTTTTCGGGTCACGAAGGGGCTGGAGCTTATCAATTTAATTAAATTCCAGTTTGAACTCCAGTCAATGCTGATTCACTGTGATGTGACAGGAGCTCGGGCAGAAGCTTGTAATCACCTCCCTGTCATGACATCGGTGAGAATGAAAGAAACTCACTGACTTATGTGTGATTTAGGATGAAGCTAATATGATTCTACTGGTTGATGACCTGTACTACGTTGATATTTTAGCTCACTAGTCCACACCTGATTGCCTTCCTTGGTGATTTATTTTGGTGACAAGTGTAGCCACCAGAAATTACTTGAAAGATAATTTTGATAAAAGCATCTACTGAAGCGATCAATGATTTTTGTGCTCACCAGTCACTGTGGCCAGTAGTTCTCCTGAACTTGTAGCCACTCCTCATTTTTCCCAGCCAAGGTGTCAGTATGAGTAATAAGCAATGTTTTTCTTCTTAAGTTTGCAATTTAGTTTAGTTTTGTTATGAATTAAGCCATTTTTAGATAAATTTGTAAACTTGCAACTTTTTCACACAGATATTGACTTTCTCATAAATTTGTGACTCCTTTCATGCAAGTTGCAACTTATATTTATGCAGAATTGTGGCATGATTCTCATATATGTGCCACTTGTGTATTGCAAATTTATGTATTTTGTCCTCATAAAATTATAACCCTTAAGCTGTAAATTTTCTCATGTTGGTGAGATTTTTTTTGTCACAAATTAGCTCTTTTTTTTTTACCCTATTTTAAAAATTCATTCATTGATTTTTGCAGCATACTAATTGTAAATTTGTGAATTTTTTTTTCCAAAAAATTTGCTGAATTAAAATAATTTTGATGAAATTATATACAGTATTTAACAGAATATTCTACCTAAAAAATGGCTTGTAAGAATGAGTGAGCTGCAGACCACAGTTGAAATTATTATTTGAGTGATTAACTTTCATCAAATTGATTCTTTCTGATAATAAATGAACACTAAAATATTAGTCTAAGAAAAATAAAAGGCAGGCTCCACGTAACGCTTTTAATGTAATGCAAGTCTAATCAAGTACACACACACACACACACACACACACACACACACACACACACACACACACACACACACACACACACACACAGAGTGGTGTGAAAAAGTGTTTGCCCCTTCTTGATTTCTCATTTTTTTGCATGTTTGTCATACTTAAATGTTTCAAATCAAAGAAATTTAAATATTAGACAAAGATAACACAAGTAAACACAAAATACAGTTTTTAAATGAAGGTGTTTATTATTAAGAGGGAAAAAAAATCCAAACCTATATGCCCCTGTGTGAAAAAGTGATTGCCCCCTAAACCTAATAACTGGTTGGGCCACCCTTAGCAGCAACAACTGCAATCAAGCATTTGTGATAACTGGCAATGAGTCTTTTACAGCGCTGTGGAGGAATTTTGGCCCACTCATCTTTGCAGAATTGTTGTAATTCAGCCACATTGGAGGGTTTTCGAGCATGAAGCGCCTTTTTAAGGTCATGCCACAGCATCTCAATCGGATTCAGGTCAGGACGTTGACTAGGCCACTCCAAAGTCTTCATTTGATTTTCTTAAGCCATTCGGAGGTGGACTTGCTGGTGTGTTTTGGATCGTTGTCCTGCTGCAGAACCCAAGTGTGCTTCAGCTTGAGGTCACAAACAGATGGACATTCTCCTTCAGGATCTTTTGGTAGAGAGCAGAATTCATTGTTCCATTTACCACAGCAAGTCTTCTAGGTCTTGAAACAGCAAAACAGTCCCAGACCACCACAGTACCACCACCATATTTTATTTTTGATATGATGTTCCTTTTCTGAAATGCTGGGTTTCTTTTACATCGGATGCAATAGTGTCATGTTTGCCCCTTTCAGGGCATTAATGAGGCGCCAGATGCCGACAGTGAGTTTGTGTATATTTATTAAAGAAGAGTGACAAAATAACAAGCCACGTGGGGCAAAATACAAATAACTAGCCATGCAACCCTGAAGGGTGAAATAAGGAGAGGAATAAAAAGTCAGAAGCACTTACATACAAAGAGCAGGAGCGAAACCTAACGATGTAGAGTAACTCTTGCAAATGAATGAAGCAAGGGTGAAACCTACGCTGAAGAGAGACTGGAGCCGGACGTAGGGACTCCAGTCCTGGTTGAGGACGAAGTCACAGCGAGGAGTGAGCCTCAGCTGCCACCTTAATTGCTAAACACAAAAGCTAAGGGCCAAACAGGTGAAGAGAAAACATAATCACAGAATCATAATCAGCTGTGACAGGGCCGGCTTGACTTGACAGCTGGAAGTGCGGCTGCGGCGCTGTCACAGTAAAAGCCCCCGTGGCACAAATAATAACAAACCTAGGAATGCGGAGGAAAAGGAAAACTACTGAGTGACTCGAGCGCGGATTAGCTCCGTGCTCGGATCACCACAGTGCCCCCCATTTAAGGGGCGCATTTCAGGTGTCCCGCTGTGCCATCCGGCAGAGAAAAAAGAAAAAGGGACACCCCTTCCCCAACCAGAAAACCAACCTCGGGTGGGTGGAAGGGGAATCCAGGCTAACAGGGAGAGAAACTAGAAGGAAAATATACAAAAATACTCAACAGCAGGATACAAGAAAATAGAACCCCACACAGGTCAAATGAAAAACATCCACGACTCCGAAGCAAAAATAGTGTGGCCAATACTACCATTACAAGTTCACAATAAAGAAGTGGCGAAAAACCGACCACAATACAAAGAGAGACCTTCAAACAGAAATGTCCAAATACAAATAAATCACAGTCTGGGGATACACACACACACACACACACACACACACACACACACACACACACACACACACACACACAAACAAAAACAAAAACCCACAGGAACACTGCAACAACAAAAACATGTATGTACACCTTCACTCAGACATTACTAGCGTGGGGAAAACCGGCAGATAAAGCAAAAAATAGTTCTGGCGGCCTACCGGCAGCCATACTCCAACCCAAGGAAAACAGTTCAGGCGGCCTACCAAAGTCCCAGGACCGGCAAAACAGCATTTCAGGCGGCCGACACAGGTTGCAGAACCGGCGAAACAGTCCTTCCGGCGGCCGACCCACGTCCTTGGACCACCAGGACCAGAGGGGTGAGCTTGGAGGCGGCTTCCCAAACGAGAGGCTCAACAAGAGGAAGCTGGACCGGATGAGAGGGACCCCAGTGGCGTCCGGTGGTGGAGAATGGGGGGAAAGGGGGGAGAAAAGGGAACCAGCACGGTGTCTAGCAGTGGGAGATCTGCAGCTCCCTCACTGACCTCTGACCGGGCCAGTGCAGCACCCATGGTGGACCCCAACCGGGCCAACATTGCACCTGGGATGACCTCCAGAAGCGAACCCGGAGCCTTGGTGACATCGGTCGGAGCTGACTCCTCTCCAGTGACCGTGGAAGAAGGCTCAGAAAAAGGAAGGAAAACAGAGGTCAGGGTCACCGGCAGCGGCAGAGCCCAGCGAGACAAGCTCGGATGCAGCGGCCAGCTGCACCCGGCTCTCCTCCCCAAGAGACAGGCAAGATTGCTCTAATACAGAAAATAGGAAGACAAAATAGAGCACTTGCCTGATCTCAAGCTCTACCACCATGCAGGACTCCGACGATCCAGGCTCGGTGATCAGAAGGTCGATTCCAGGCTCCCACTTGGCTGCAGTGGCCTCTGCAGCCGGCATGATGGTCTCAACAGTCCGCGAACCCCCTGGCGCTGAAACCCACGCCACTGGCTCACTCGGCGTGGTGCAGGAGATCCATTGCCTGCTGGGGCTGAATGCTGCTCCGCGGAGACCCGGGGACACTTACTTGACGGCGCAAGCTCCAAACGGCAATCAGCCCTCCTCCTCTGCCCATGGCGTGGCTGCAGGGCTGGAGCCAGGTTCTCCAGGGCCGCAGGTTCCTCCTCCATCCGGCGGTCTAATCCTGGGACTGGGGAACACATGAATGAATGAAGTAAAGGTGAAATCTACGCTGAAGAGAGACTGGAGTTGGATGTAGGGACTCCAGTCCTGGTTGAGGACGAAGTCGCAGCGAAGAGTGAGCCTCAGCTGCCACCTTAAATGCTAAACACAAAAGCTAAGGGCCAAACAGGTGAAGAGAAAACATAATCACAGAATCATAATCAGCTGTGACAGGGCCGGCTCGACTTGACAGCTGGAAGTGCAGCTGCGGCGCTGTCACAGTAAAAGCCCCCACAGCACAAATAATAACAAACCTAGGAATGCGGAGGAAAAGGAAAAATACTGAGTGACTTGAGCGCGGATTAGCTCCGTGCTCGGATCACCACAGTGCCCCCCATTTAAGGGACGCATTCCAGGTGTCCCGCTGTGCCATCCGGCAGAGAAAAAAGAAAAAGGGACACACCCCCCAACCAGAAAACCAACCTCGGGTGGGTGGAGGGGGAATCCAGGCTAGCAGGGAGAGAAACTAGAAGGAAAATATACAAAAATACTTAACAGCAGGATACAAGAAAATAGAACCCCACACAGATCAAATGAAAAACATCCACGACTCTGAAGCAAAAACAGTGTGGCCGATACTACCATTACAAGTTCACAATAAAGAAGTGGCGAAAAACCGACCACAATACAAAGAGAGACCTTCAAACAGAAATGTCCAAATACAAATAAATCACAGTCTGGGGATACACACACACAAAAAAACAAACCCACAGGTACACTGCAACAACAAAAACATGTATGTACACCTTCACTCAGACATTACTAGCGTGGGGAAAACCGGCAGATAAAGCAAAAAATAATTCTGGCGGCCTACCGGCAGCCATACTCCACCCCAAGGAAAACAGTTCAGGCGGCCTACCGAAGTCCCAGGACCAACAAAACAGCTCTTCAGGCAGCCAACCCAGGTTGCAGAACTGGCAAAACAGTCCTTCCGGCGGCTGACCCACGTCCTTGGACCACCAGGACCGGAGGGGTGAGCTCGGAAGCGGCTTCCCAACCGAGAGGCTCAACAAGAGGAAGCTGGACCGGATGAGAGGGACCCCAGTGGCGTCCGGTGGTGGAGAATAGGGGGAAAGGGGGGAGAAAAGGGAACTAGCACAGTGTCTAGCAGTGGGAGATCTGCAGCTCCCTCACCGCCCTCCGACCGGGCCAGTGCAGCACCCACGGTGGACCCCAACCGGGCCAACATTGCACCTGGGATGACCTCCAGAAGCGAACCCGGAGCCTTGGTGACATCGGGCGGAGCTGACTCCTCTCCGGTGACCGTGGAAGAAGGCTCAGAAAAAGGAAGGAAAACAGGGGTCAGGGTCACCGGCAGCGGCAGAGCCCGGCGAGACAAGTTCGGATGCAGTGACCAGCTGCACCCGGCTCTCCTCCCCAAGAGACAGGCAAGATTGTTCTAATACAGAAAATAGGAAGACAAAATAGAGCACTTGCCTGATCTCAAGCTCTACCACCATCCAGGACTCCGACGATCCAGGCTCGGTGATCAGAAGGTCGATTCCAGGCTCCCACTTGGCTGCAGTGGCCTCTGCAGCTGGCATGATGGTCTCAACAGTCCGCGAACCCCCTGGCGCTGAAACCCACGCCACTGGCTCACTCGGCGTGGTGGCAGGAGATCCGTTGCCTGCTGGGGCTGAATGCTGCTCCACGGAGACCCGGGGACACTTACTTGTCGGCGCAGGCTCCAAACGGCAATCAGCCCTCCTCCTCTGCCCATGGCATGGCTGCAGGGCTGGAGCCAGGTTCTCCAGGGCCGCAGGTTCCTCCTCCGTCTGACGGTCTAATCCTGGGACTGGGGAACGCTCAGCAGTGAAGGATGACATCATGGAGGAGGGGGTAACAGTTGCGAAGACCCGGGCATGGGAGGCTGGCGAAACAGCCGACGAGGGAAACCCAAGGACTGCAACTGCTGATTGTCCTCTCTGCCATGGCGTAGAACAAGTTGCTGGCTGGGAGATGGGGAAATTTTTCTGTCTGTCCATGGCTGGGTAATGGCGGGAGCTTCATGGCGCTTTCACCCGGTTATTCTCCTCCACCCGCTTAGGTACAGCTGTGTCACGGGGAGGAGTAGAGTTCTGCGCCGGGAGGCGGCGTTTGTTGGCCAGTGTAGTGGGAGCTAGAGCCGGAACAGGAGCCTGGCGAGGAGTCGCTTGATCCGGGCCACGGAGTGTCTTCCCTGTGGTGCCGAACTAGGCTTCCTGGAGGGTTTCTCGTCCCACTCCCGGTTCCTCTGGAGAAGCGCCGATCCCTCAGCCATCCTCTCCCTGCCCTCAGCATGATCAGCAAGGTGAGGATGCCGTTTAGCCGCCATTGCGAGGCCCAGGTACCATACAGCACCTTTGCGGGAGCGTTGGCGAGCGATGCATAGGAGGTCCTATAAGTGATGTCATAACCTCCTCGCGAAAAAACAAAACAAAAAGCAAACACCTGGTAAAGGGAAAAAAATGAGACAAAACAAAACTCACTGTGGCTGGCACCTCGCTTGGCTGTGACCTACTGTCATGTTTGCCCCTTTCATGGCATTAATGAGGCGCCAGATGAGACAGTGACTTTGTGTATATTTATTAAAGAAGAGTGACAAAATAACAAGCCACGTGGGGCAAAATACAAATAACTAGTCATGCAACCCCGAAGGGTGAAATAAGGAGAGGAATAAAAAATCACAAGCACTTACATACCAAGAGCGAGGGTGAAACCTAATGTTGTAGAGTAACTCTTGCAAATGAATGAAGCGAGGGCGAAACCTACGCTGAAGAGAGACTGGAGCCAGACGTAGGGACTCCAGTCCTGGTTGACGATGAGGTCGCAGTGAGGAGTGAGCCTCAGCTGCCACTTTAAATACTAAACACAAAAGCTAAGGGCCAAACAGGTGAAGAGAAAACATAATCACAGAATCATGATCAGCTGTTACAGGGCCAGCTTGACTTGACAGCCTGAAGTGCGGCTGCGGCGCTGTCACAGTAAAAGCCCCCGCAGCACAAATAATAACAAACCTAGGAATGCGGAGGAAAAGGAAAAATACTGAGTGACTCGAGCGCGGATTAGCTCTGCGCTCGGATCACCACAAATGGGACACACACATTCCAAAAAGTTCAACTTTTGTCTCGTCAGTCAACAGAGAATTTTCCCAGAAGTCTTGGGGATCACCAAGATGTTTTCTGGCAAAACTGAGACAAGTCTTTATGTTCTTTTTTCTCAGCAGTGGTTTTTGTCTCGGAACTCTGCCATGCAGGCCACCTTTGCCCAGTCTCTTTCTGATGGTGGAGTCATGAACACTGACCTTAACTGAGGCAAGTGAGGCCTGCAGTTCTTTGGATGTTGTTGTGGGGTCTTTTGTGACCTCTTGGATGAGTCGTCACTGCACTCTTGGGGTAATTTTGGTCGGCCGGCCACTCCTGGGAAGGTTCACCACTGTTCCATGTTTTCGCGATTTGTGGAAAATGGCTCTCACTGTGGTTTGCTGGAGTCTCAAAGCTTTAGAAATGGCTTTATAGCCTTTTCCAGACTGATAGATCTCAATTACTTTGTTTCTCATTTGCTCCTGAATTTCTTTGGATTGCATCATGATGTCTAGCTTTTGAGGATCTTTTGGTCTACTTCACTTTGTCAGGCAGGTCCTATTTCAGTGATTTCTTGATTGAGAACAGGTATGGTAGTAATCAGGCTTGGGTGTGGCTAGAGAAATTGAACTCAGCTTTCCAAAGATGTGATAAACCACAGTTAATTTATGGTTTACCGGGGGGGGGGGGGGTCACTTTTTCACACAGGGCCATGTAGGTTTGGATTTTTTTTCACCTTTTTTTTCACCATACTATATATATATATATATATATATATATATATATATATATATATAAATAAGAAACAATATACAATAAACCACATTTGGTCAAATTTGACAACTGCATCATGGTCAGCCTATGAACTTTTCAGCCTCCCGTACAGTAAAAAAAAGAAATATTTACTGAACCAGAATAGAAGAATGGTGGTCTCCACAATGATTATTGTGAAATAACTTTGTGAATAAATTCACACAATGAATAAAGGTAAGCACAAGTTATGACAGTGTGGACAAATGCATTTATAATTCGATTTCCCTCTATGCATTATTTTGTATAAACAGTCAAGACAACCATAAGGTCTTAATCCTGCTGAAATCAGATTTCAGTGTTACGTTTGAATTATTAACCATTTAAATTTGAGGACAGTTTTGATAGGGCCTGACTCTCCTGTGTTTCCATCATTTTTTCCAAACTGATCCGAGCAGTCAGCATCATGTGCTATACATCATTTTAATCCGGAGTTTGAGAATAGATAAATCTAACAGAATTTTTAGAAAACCTTTAAGTTTGGATTATTTTTTTAAATTAGGAAATTTCTCATAGACTTTTAGACTTCCCAGTGAGATATTGTCTAAATCTAATCTTCTGTCTGCAAGTTACAGCCATATATTATAACATTATCCCCCTGTTTTTTCATGAAAAAAAGGTGTTGTCATGTGTTTCTTTTATTTATTACCTCCGCCAGGCCGAAAGGCCAGGAGGAGGTAATGTTTTTGCCGGGGTTTGTCTGTGTGTTTGTCTGTGTGTTTGTCTGTTTGTCTGTCTGTCTGTTTGTCTGTTGGTTAGCAAGATAACTCAAAAACTTTTGGACGGATTTCAATGAAACTTTCAGGCGTTGTTGGAAATGGTACAAGGAAGAACTGATTAAATTTTGGGGATGATCCGCATCACCGTCTGCATACAGGAATTTTTTAAAGCATTTTTCCACACTGTGACATACGGCCATTTTCAACATGTGCGCAGGCGCAATGGAGGGCGCTGGGCGTCGTGTCTGACCAACACAAACTCCGCCTTCTTCAACGTTTTAGCCACAAAAGCATGCGGAAAACACTGGTGGCCTTGGCCCGCCAGCGTGCCTGTGCCAGCCATAGGCGCTGCGTACATTGCGCTGGTCGTCGTGTCTGACCAACACAAACTCTGCGTTCTTCAACGTTTTAGGCACAAAAGCACGCGGAAAACACTGCTGGCCTGGGCCCGCCAGCGTGCCTGTTTTTGCGCCACGCTGCAAAGCCTGACACGGACACCTGTCCGCCGCCCGATTATTTGCCACAAATTCCCCGCCCAGCTATAGGCGCTGCGTAAAAACGACCTCTCTGCCGGGGAAGATTCTAAATTCTGTTTTGCCGCGGAGCGCAACCCCAATATAATATAAAACCCACGGCAACCTGTCTAACCAATCTGCATCCGTCAGTGGAGGAGATGGACACACCAACACTTCAGTTTATTACCTCCGCCAAGGAGGCAATGCTTTTACTACCGTAAAACGGGGCTATAAGGGACGGCGGGGTAATATGGGACACTTTTCTAAATGTAATTCTGCTTTTTTAATTTTGCTTCTGCCTAGATTTGATGAAAGATTCATGGATATTTGACAATAACAACACAACTCAGCGTCCTGCTCAAAATAAAAAAAGCAGAATTACATTTAAAACATTTCCCAGAAAAGTGTCCCTTATTAACCCACCGTCCCTTATAGCCCCGTTTTACACTACTGAACCACTAATCCTATCACTATCACGTTGATTGTCATTCATTAATTGTCTGTTTATTGCACTGTCCATGTCAAATAAACAAATAATCATTGTGAATCCAATTGCTAGTCATATCTTTTCATGCTCAGGGAATCTGAAAACATACACACAAACACTGTATGGGGGGAACTGTGCCGCTTGGCGGAGGTCTGCGCTCTCCGAGTGCTTTTCTAGTTTATAATGTACAGGTGAGTAAAAACATCCAGATTAAAGAGAACAGTGAACAACGATTTGAACATTTTGGTGCATATTATTACCTCCGCCAGGCCGAAAAGGCCAGGAGGAGGTAATGTTTTTGCCGGGGTTTGTCTGTGTGTTTGTCTGTTTGTCTGTCTGTCTGTCTGTCTGTCTGTCTGTCTGTTGGTTAGCAAGATAACTCAAAAAGTCTTGAACGGATTTCCATGAAACTTTCAGGCGTTGTTGGAAATCGTACAAGAAAGAACTGATTAAATTTTGGGGATGATCCGGATCACCGTCTGGATACAGGAATTTTTTAAAGCATTCTTTAACACTGTGACATACGGCTATTTTCAACATGTGCGCAGGTGCAATGGAGGGCGCTGGTCATCGTGTCTGACCAACATAAACTCCGCGTTCTTCAACGTTTTAGGCACAAAAGCACGCGGAAAACACTGGTGGGCTGGGCCCGCCACCGTGCCTGTGTTTGCGCGATGCTGCAAAAGCTGAGAAGGCCAGCTGTCTGCCGCCGGATTATTTGGCAGAAATTCCCCGGCCAGCCATAGGCGCTGGGCATAAACGAGCTGCTCGGCAGCGTGCTGTGTGCCTGTGTTTGCGCAACGCTGCAAAAGCTCAGACGCCCAGCTGTCCGCCGCTGGATTATTTGGCAGAAATTCCCCGGTCAGCCATAGAAGCTCCGCAAAAAGAAGCTCTCTGCCGGGGAAGTTTCCAAATCATCTTTGGCCACGGAGCGCAACCCCAATAAAGATAAAGATTAGATGTACCACGAAGGTCGAGTGCAAGCAAGATGTTTGTGTCTGTGAACATTCCGTCTTTTGGCGAGTTGATACGTAACAATGTTTACAGTTTGATGAGAAGGTTGCTGCCATGTAACAATCATCTTATATCAACAATTGTCAACTCGTCACTCACACTTCACTCCAGCATTTGGAAGTGGTGGCGTTATATTTTATACTGAGTCCAATATTGTATGTTATTGTTGTTACAAGACCGCCAACTGTCTGCTGATTTGTATATACTTTTATTTACTTATTTATTTTCTACTCCTTTTAGTTCTGCATTTAATATGAACCCTGACTTTGAAATAAACGTTTGAATTTTGAATAAAACCCACGCCAACCCGTCTACCTAATTGGCATCCGTCAGTGAAGCCCTCAGTGCTGCTTTCAGTGATCTAAAACGCTCACATAACCCATTGGCCTGTGGGTTGTAAGCAGTTGTGTCATGACTTCTTTTGTTTTTTCTTTTGAATTCTTGGATGGAACATGGGTGGCCAATATAAGCTGCGGATTCAGCCATCACATATTTCGGATAACTTATGTTGAATTGTATAATCAGAGGAGCTATTGTCTAATTTGACCTTGTTGGATTTTATTACCCCCTTTGTTATATTATTCACTTTCTTTTAACCTGTACTCTTAATCTATTCGAAATAAAGATTAATTCATTCATCCATTCAATTGCAACGCCCCCAGCCTGGGAGTTTGCAGATGCAGGACATGGACACAACACCAACACTTCAGTTTATTACCTCTGCCAAGGAGGTAATGCTTTTACTACTGAACCACTAATCCTATCATTGTCAACCCAATTGCTAGTCATATGTTTTCATGGTCAAGGAATATGACAACGTACACACAAACACTGTATGGGGGGAACTGTGGCGCTTGGCAGAGGTCTGCGCTCTCCGAGTGCTTTTCTAGTTCGTACAGTGGCATGCTGTTTGTGTGTCACTGGTCTGCTGCTGATTTAATGTAACTGGACATGCTCTGAATTCAAATCTGTGAAATCAAAAATAACTCAAAGAATGCAGCCAATTGTATTTGAGTAAAAGTACTGTTTTATCACAGATGTACTCAAGCACACTCAAAGGTATCCTGCGATAAAAAAGTTAGGTTAAAAGTTACCTGAGTACTTCATGTGAAAAAATTACGACATCCTGTATAAACCTAGTCATGTGAAGAAATTAAGACACCCTGTAAAAGTTGTACCTGTAAAATTCTGATAAGATTGAAGTCATTCTTGTTGGTCCACAAAACCTTAGAAATACCTTTCCAAATCAAACTTTCAGTTTGGATGCGGTTACTCTTTCTCTTAATAGCTCTGTGAGGAACTTGGATTATTTTTGATCAAGATCTGTCCTTCAATTCACATATTAAATTTGTTTCTAAGACTGCCTTCTATCATTTGCGTAATATTGCCAAGATTAGGAGCATCTTGTCTCAGAGTGATGCTGAGAAACTAATCCACGCTTTTGTTAGCTCTAGATTAGATTATTGTAATTCTTTATTATCAGGTTGTCCTAAAACATCTTTAAAAAGTCTTCAGCTGATCCAAAATGCTGCAGCAAGAGTTTTAACAGGTACTAGAAAGAGAGATCATATCTCTCCGGTTGTGGCCTCCCTTCATTGGCTTCCCATAGAGTTTAGAATTAAGTTTAAAATCCTTCTTCTTACTTACAAAGCTCTAAACAATCAGGCTTCTTTTTATTTAAAAGATCTGATACTACCGTTTTATCCTAACAGAGCACTACTGTTACGACCCGAGCGCCGGTCCTGTCTGCGCTCAGGCCACGCATAGCTCGCTGCTGGCCTTGACAGCTGTGGGTTGTATTCTGGCCTCACCGCGATCTTATTGTGAAGGCGCTCAGTGGGGCTTCCGCCTGTCAAGGGCCGTCAGCTGGCTGTCATTACTGCTCGTTAGCGTTCGCCTTTATAAGGCGGGCGCTGACGACAGTCCAATTGCAGGAGTATCGTCAGACATCATCCAAGCCTCGTCAGACATTCATCGTTCTGGTCTGGTCAGGTTCGTGTGTATATTCTCGTGTTTTGCTCGTTCATGTCATGCCATGTTTTAGACCGTAAGTGGCTGGGGTTAGCCTTATGGTCCCTTGCTCAGTGTTCAGTGTTTTTTCGCCACAGTCTTAGTCTTGTATGTGTGTCTCGTGTTTTGTAAATAAATCACCATCATTGCAAAGTCATTGGTGGACTTTTGGCGTCTTATGGTGATCCGCGAGGATCATCGCATGACAGTATACTCATGCCACGGACGTCTAAACGGAGACGCCACACCGAGACACCTTTCTTCCGTGAGTCTTGCTATTGTGTGGAGTTTTTTCTCCTGTAGTTGGACTTGGGAGGGAGATGCCCGACAGCGAGGATGATTATTGCCCGGAATGGCTGGAGGAGATTGACGGCTATCTGGCGGAAGCCGCCCGTCTCATGCCCACTGAAGCGGCCGATCATTACTTATGCCTCGCACAGCGGGCTGTGCACTGTTACCATCTTACCTATATTCCGGAAGGAGAAAAGAGGTTATCATGGATTTTTGCACAACGCACATTGAGGGAGAAGGAGTTCCTGGGAACCCCTCCACCTCCCGCGAGGACAGCGTCCCTGGCGAGAGTGGAGATTCGTCGGCTGGAGGGAAAGCCCGGCAGGGGACCTGTGGATCAGAATCCAGTGCCTGCTGCCCGCCCAGTCCCAGCGTCATGTGTTCCCGGGCCCTTCGCCACTCCATCGGCCAGCACGCCCCATAGCCATGCTCCTACCAAGCCCCAACGAGAATCCCGTCCGGATCCAGCTCCGGGTCGTCGGAGGGACCCAGCCTCCCTGTTGGCTGCATCATTCACGTCACAACAGAAGGGAATCCCCGCAGCTGCCGCCCACGGGTCATCTGTTCCAGCTGCGCTGTCAGCTCCTCGTGCCCGCATCGCCCTGACTGCCATGTCCTCCTCTGTGACGTCACCCCCCGCAGCTGGGAATGCTGTGAGTCGTGCTTCGGCAAGACCTGTCAGCAATCCATCTCGAGCGGCTCCTCCTCGTGGCCCTGAGGAGCCTGCCGTTTTCTCCCGGAGGAATAAAAGGAGAACTCCACCTGCTGCAGCAGGCATCATCTTCTCTCCAGGAGACAGGCAAGTGCAAATTGGTTCTTCCCATCATTATTATGATCTGCCTTGTCTGACTCCTGGGGCCAGAGTTCGGGGTTCGCAGCCCCCTGAGCTTCCGCCACCTGCTGTAACTGTTATTCCTAAACCTGCTGCCTCTGTGTCTTCCCCTGCCGAGTGGTCCGTGACGCCAGGCCTACGTCGTGGGAGGAGGAGGGGGCCTGCGTGGCTGGAAAGCCTGGATCCAGCCCAGCAGCCACGTCGTGGACAGAGGAGGAGAGCAGACTGTGGCCCGGAACCTGTGCCGACGGAGAAGCGTCCCCGGGGTTCCTCGCCGGAACGGTCTGAATCAGCGGGTCGAGTGTCCCCTGCCCCCACGCCATACGGGTCATTGGCGTGGACATCAGCACGGGAGGAACCTCAGGCTGCAGATGTCATCTTGCCAGCTGCGGAGCCCGACGCAGCTGAGTTGGAGCCTGCGGACGAGAGTCGCCGCCCTGAACCTGGATCGACGAAGTCCTGGGTGGCAACAGAACCCGAGTGCAGGCAAGTGCTCCCTATTGTGTCTCTGTCCTCTGTTTCGGAGCATTTGTGCCTGCCTCTCGGGGAGGCGAGTGAGGAACAGCCGCCTGCTGCGCCCCAGCTCGTCTCGCTGGGTTCTGTTGCTACCGGTGATACTGATCCCGGTTTTCCTGTTGTGTGTGAGCTTCATTGCAGTGTCACCGGCATGGAGCCAGTCGGGGTCACTGATTTGGAGGTTCCAGGTTTGGGGGTGGAGATCGTCAGCGGAGCTGCACCGACCCAGTCGGGGTCCGTTGTGGAGGCTGCGGTGGCCCAATCGGGGTCCGACGGGGGGCGAGACCCAATTGGGGTCCATCACGGGAGCGGCCTTGGCCCAATCGGGGTCCGACGTGGGTGTGCCAGAGGCCCAATCGGGGTCCGACGCGGGTGCGGTTCTGGCCCAATCGGTGCAGGACGGGAGTGCGCCCGAGGCCCAATCGGGGTCCATCGTGGGAGCTGCTTTGGCCCAATCGGGGTCTGACGTGGGTGCAGCTGGAACTCAATCAGGGTCCAGCGGAGGTGCAGCGCTGGTGTGGTCCGCGGATGGTGGAGGTGCTGCAGACCCTTCGCTGTCGGATGGAGTTCGGGCTCATCTTTGCCTTCTAGTCCCTCTACTGAGCCGTCGCCCCTGTGCATCATTGCCAGGGGCCGTGGGGGTCCCTTCTCGCTCGCCCTGGCTCTCCTGAGCTTTGTCTCCACCAGGGAGGCCGCCGCAGGCTGTTTTCCCCCGGTACTGGTGGCTGAGGGACACGGGTCGGCCGCCTGAGGAACTGCTTTGCTGGTTCGGCGCTTCGGGTCGGCCACCCGACGTGTTACATGTTTTGCTGGGCGACCTGGTTCGGCCACCAGAGGAGTGGACGTGCTGGGGGTTTGGACTGTGATGAGCCACCCGGTCATGTCCCGCCCCCCATGACCGCCCATCGGCCGTTGGACGTGGGGAGACCACCTGAACTGTTCCTGTGGCACCTGGTCTCCGCCGATCGGCATGAACTGTTGGGGGGGGGGGTAGAGGTCACTTTTTTGGTGAGGGTTGAGCCAGTAATTGTTCTGTTTTTGGGTTTTTTTGTTTCTTGTTATCCGGTGTTTTGTAATGGTTATTTGGGTATCTGTGGGTATTTGTGGTCTGCCCTGCAGTTGCCTTATTTTGTTTTGTGTACAGTTGGGATTGACCCAGTAATTGTCTTGGGGTTTTTTTTCCTTGTTGTTCTGTCTTTCTGTATTTGGTTATTTGAAAATTCACTCGAGCATTCACACAGGTGAGAAGCCATGTTCTTGTGAAACATGTGGGCAAAGATTTAGTTCTTTCTTGCTGTCCTGTGCTGTTCGCTGTATTTGTTATTTTGGCAGTTAATCTGATCTGGGTGTTTGGTATATTTTTTGTCATTGTGCTGTGTTAGTTTTGTTTCCTTTGCCTGGTCTTGATTGTGTTTTATTGTACTGATTCTGTGTTTGGTCTCTCTCCCTCCGGACCTACCCCCCAGCCGCCCACCCTGGAGGGGGTGGGGGGACAGGGTGGTCCATGGGCGTTCTGGAAGCCCGCCTTGGAGGGAGGGTACTGTTAAGACCCGAGCGCCGGTCCTGTCTGCGCTCGGGCCACGCATAGCTCACTGCCGGCCTTGACAGCTGTGGGTTGTATTCTGGCCTCACCGGGCTCTTATTGTGAAGGCGCTCGGTGGGGCTTCCGCCTGTCAAGGGCCATCAGCTGGCTGTCATTACTGCTCGTTAGCGTTCGCCTTTATAAGGCGGGCGCTGACGACAGTCCAATGGCAGGAGTATTGTCAGACATCATCTAAGCCTCGTCAGACATTCATCGTTCTGGTCTGGTCAGGTTCGTGTGTATTTTCTCGTGCTTTGCTCATTCATGTCATGCCATGTTTTAGACCGTAAGTGGCTGGGGTTAGCCTTACGGTCCCATGCTCAGTGTTCAGTGTTTTTTCGCCACAGTCATAGTCTTGTATGTGTGTCTCGTGTTTTGTAAATAAAATCACCATCATTGCAAACTCATCGGTAGACTCTTGGCGTCTTATGGTGATCCGCGAGGATCACCGCATGACAACTACGCTCCCAAAATGCAGGATTACTTGTAATACCTAGAATCTCCAAAAGTACAATGGGAGGCAGAGCCTTCAGTTATCAAGCTCCTCTCCTGTGGAACCAGCTGCCAATCTGGATTCGGGAGTCAGACTTGATCTCTGTTTTTAAGAATAGGGTTAAAACCTACCTTTTTGATATAGCCTACAATTAGGGAGGGATCATGTGTTTCTGAACCCTCCCTTAGTTATGCTGCTAATAGGTTTAGTCAGCCGGGGGACCTCCAATAATGCACTGGGCCTCACTCCTTTCTTCACTCTCAATGAAATATTTTTTTTTGCTCGTCATTAACATCTGGTTGTTCTCTCCCATAGATTGAGTCCCCATCGTGCTGTTTGCTCTCTACATGTCTGTTCTTTTCTTCTCTGTCCCCTCACCCCCCAGCCAGTCGCAGCAGATGACTGCCCCTCCCTGAGCCTGGTTCTGCTGGAGGTTTCTTCCTGTTAAAAGGGAGTTTTTCCTCTCCACCGTCACCAAGTGCTTGCTCACAGGGGATCGCCTGATTGCTGGGGTCTTTCTGCAACTGTGGGGGTCCCCCCCCCTACAGTTGAAAGTGCTATGAGATGACTGTTGTTGTGAAATGGCGCTATACAAATAAAGTTGAATTGAATTGAAAAGCCTGTGTGTGTGTGTGTGTGTGTGTGTGTGTGTTTTTTAACATATTTGGACATATGGATATTTAATATCAAAAATACTGGGAGATTCATGTAATACAACTAAAAAATTAAAAATGAATTAAAGACTTTTTTTCAAATTTTCTGTAAAATGTAATTCTAAACAAATAGTGAGGAATAAATTAGGACACTCCCCCATCTTTTTTAGGACACCCCCACATTCATTCCCACTTAAAATGGCTAAAATAAATGTTAAAAAGTGCAAATAAAAACAAAAACAAGGTTAGACATAGATATGTGAACATTTATTAATAAAGAACTGAATATTTAATGGGGTGCCCTAATTTTTTTCACATGACTGTATACCTTGTAAGGAACGGATCTAGTTACTACTCCACTCTTCTGAATCTAGTTAAGACAGGGGTCATAAGAGAGGTTTCAAAACAAAAACTTGCTGCCCATTCTTATCGGTGAGGGGTGTTGCACTGGAAGCCCCTCCCCGCGCTGGGGGGGGCCCCCCTACAAACCTTCAACCACTTCCTGTTAACGTCGTCATTGTATGAATATACATGAGCCCCCTGACAGCTATGGGACCTTGGAGGTCTAGATAACAGGAGCGGGTTCCAGTTGGGGTTGTTTGGCCGTGGGTGCCGCCAGCCCATCAAGCCCCGGAGAAAGGACTCAACTGTTGCCTTCCATACACGAGGGGGAGACCATGCAGGGGGCCCCAATTGCTAAAAGGGCCATTTCTGGGTTTTCCGCCTGCAGCTTGTCCTTATTTGCTCCTCTCAAGTAAGGTCTTTTCATTTCTTTCTGTGTTCGCTCTCTTTGTGTCTCCAGACAGAGGTGACAGGGGTGCAGGTGATTGTGCTCTGCAATAGAAGTGGCACTTCTGGGGATTGTTGTGAGAAATTTATTATGAATTATCTGTTTTTTTTAAATGATTCAAAGCATAAATATCTCTAGGCTTTATGCTATGTCACTGCTCTTGCAAAATGAATTGAGGCTGTGCACCTGTTCTACACAGTCTCTGCAGCAGCGTATTCATATAAGGAAGGAGACAATCAGCAGGATTGTGTTCAGAAGCTGAAAGACAGATTGTTTCTCATTATGTTGCCATGCAATCATTTTACACAGAGGAACCAAGGACCCCCCGGCCCTCCTGGACCTGCAGGTGTTCCAGGCATCGATGGGATCGCTGTGAGTGCTCTCTCTTTCATTCATGTGTCCATAGAATTTGTTGATTTATCTGCTAATCTTGAAACATCTTTTTTTTTTCCTCAGGGGGAAAGGGGAGAAGATGGCGAGGACGGCCCACCTGTAACTATCAAATTTGATGAAAACTTTAGCTCTTCATTGCTTTATCTATTATTGCAGAATGTTTTTCAATGGATAATGCATGTTTTGTATGTCATGGTTTTGTTTTTAGGGACCTAATGGAGATGCGGGTAGACCTGGCTCTTCGGGGTTACCTGGAATTCCTGGGAAGGATGTTAGTATTCTGTATATTCTGTTTCAAATATTGGCTCTTTTCTGCATTGTTCACTGCTATAAGTTCAAGATGTAACCCTAACATTTGCAGAGGGGTGGAACCTTAAAGCGTAACCCTGTCACAATTTTGGCTGTGCCAACCAGTGAAATTTCACATGTTAGGGGTGCTCCTAGCGCAAAAAAATGTGAAGAATTTAACCAACAGGATGAACATATCCAGATTTCCTTTGTAACACTATAGTTCAGAACTGAAGAGTAATTAACTTCAGCTCCGGGAGAGTTTAAAGATCATGAAAACATCAAAACAAAATACTGGAGTTGATATAGTATACAGTAGGGGTAAAAGGAGCTGCAGGTCATGCTAGCTTCCTTTAAACGTTTGGGTATGAAACAATATTTTACAGCTTTGAAAACACATCAAGCCTAGCTGTGAACACAATGGGAGCTTTGTTAGCCGTGGCCCGTTAGTATTCCCTGTTGAAAATCCTCAAACCTGTGTGGAATGATGTCTTTCAGTGCACTTGTTTGAACTGAGTCAGAGGAATGCTGCTCGCTGCTTGGTTTGCAGCCCCAGAGTTTGGGCTTTTGACATTTTCTGTGTGCCTGAGATGTCGGAAACACTCTTGTGCACTTCATTGGGTGTTTATAAATGGACCTTTAGTTTTAATTGGAATGATTTTAACATCCTGGGAGCCTCTGGTGGGGTAGTGCATTATGATCAAGGTTATTTAACTGGAATTTTACATACAGTAATTGTTTCGTGACGACATGACAAAGACAATTTGCATGGGTAGGGGTTTCCTGAATAAGCATTTTTAACATCCACTTGTTTTCTTTTTGCAATGTATATTGGCAGATTTATTTCAAGATTAATTAAGATGTGTTAATTTCACTGGATGGCTCTTCACTGCAGGGTTTGACCGGACCCATTGGAGATCCCGGGCCCGACGGTCCCCCCGGACAGAAAGTGAGTGACTAATGAGCCTTTGCTCTCCTGCTTCAGAGGCTGTCAGTGAAATGGTGCCAAGCTGCTGTCCAGTCTTTTGGCTGTGGCAGTGAGAGCCGCAGTGCATAAACCAATTCCTCGTGACAAATGAGACCTAATCCTACAAGTCTTCTGTGTAATCCTTGTGGGGCATGAAGCCCCATCATCGGTCCTCATTAGCCCGAACATTGTGGGGTCAAGTGGGTCTGGCTCAGTCATGTGATGGTGGAATGTTAATTTGGAGCGTCTGCAGACTGACTTAGCTCAATTTTACCTGAACACAGAACTGCAAGACGTTTGAAAGCTCGCTTTTTGTTGCTGACATGTTTTTCTCTTTTGTAGGGTGAACTAGGAAAACCTGGACCTCGTGGTGCAGCTGTGAGTAGCATTTCTTTTTCCATAGGCTTTTAGCAAACATAGCATGTAGCCATATTTTAATATCTTTTTGATTTGGTCTTGCATGCAGCAATATTATAAACCACACTCTTTCTTTATGTGTCTCTTTAGGGAGTTGGGCCAGATGGACCCCTTGTAGGTCATACTTTTAACCATCAATGCCAAAGATTATTCTGTAATTCTATAATGGCCTCCACAATGCCTATGATGTGTTAATAATCATTAAACTTTAAAATGTGACCAGGGGCCACCAGGACCTGGAGGACTTCTGGGTGAAATGGGAAAAGTTGGACCACCTGTGAGTAGAGACAGAGAAACAGACACTTGTTTTTTAAAGCAGGTCTGCAAGAGAAAAGATACACATTTGCACCACATAATTCAACTGCTGAAGGAATGGCAGGACCTGACAAGACAAGATATTTAACTGAAAAAAACTATTCAACTCTTGTGCTTGTATTTAGTATGCCTGCAGCTACAAATTCTTAATACTGGAAATATAAGCAAGATGGAATTGTTCTGTGTTTGAATAGAGCTTTGCTAATTTTGACATCACTTTAAGTGCTTCATACCCTATTCTATGGGCTACAGCAGTGTTTTTCAACTTTTTTTGGGCCACGGAACCATTTTCACTTTGGCAAAAATCCAGTGGCACACCATCAACCCATCAATTTAAAATATTATAAAATGACACATTGTAGCCTATTACGGCATATCTAATGACAATTTAGTCTTGTAATTTGTATATAGTCAGTGTGAAACACAGTGTGATTACATACAAAGTCAAGGGAAAGACATCAAGAACACATGCGCATTTATTCCAAGCGAGGCAAGTGCAAGCGAGTTCATGTCCGTGCAAGCTGGATTTTGTTCAACTGGGGCCGGGAGTTTGTTTGATGTTTGCTCATGATGGCCATTCAGTGTTGGTGTTCTGCTGTTGCCATGAGAGTGAATTAGTTTGAAAATGAGACAGCCATTTACCGGAGACATCTCTTGACGCACGTTCCAGCAAAGGGGGTTCTTTTCATGGGAGACGTGGGTTTCTCGGCACAGCACCGACAGACTTCCATGTCCATGTCTGCTGCTTGTTTGGTACTGGGGGCAACCTACATCAGGATGAGGTTTCTGGTGGAGGTGGCGACATTTTCTTCGTCCGATTTGTCGGGTCTTCACATTTTCCATTGAAAGTAGGAAGAAGAGGAAGACGAAGAGGAGGGGTTGCGTTTGTGCTGCCTCCTGCTGACATGGAGGAGCCACTGCAGGCACCAGTACACAAGAAGTGAAATTAGATAATTGCCTGCAGGACCTTAAACACTCTCTGGGCTACAGCAGTACCCACCAGATATAGAATCATCCATTAACCTAACAAACATGTCTTTCACTGTGGAAGGCAAGTGGAACAATCAGTCAGTCATTCAAAGCGGTCTCAGCCGAGCTGCACGCCTAGCGGTCCAATCTTCACAGTCTAACATATAGGCAGCGAGGTCGGCAGTGTTGGCTGCTTCAGTGTCTCCCTTCAGAGTGTCCACAAATGATGTTAATGGCCGTCCTGGGCGACGAAAGCCATGCGTCGGTTCCCAGAGTACTAGGTGACCTGTTGGGAGCTCTTGCTAACGGCAACAGTGCCCTGCGAGGCCAAGTCTTCACCAAGACACCTTGTCTGATATTCTGGGAAGGTGCACGTAGAGATCTTCATTGGAGATGTGGTCTTGCCAGTTTACATTGAGGACGGTGCGCAGCATCTGGGTGTAGAAACTGTCCAATGACCTCTGAAGGGAGCTGTTTAGTGGAAAGTGAACACCAAGAGTAAAATTGTGCAGGTGTAAAGAAAACACAAATACAGCACAGAAAAACCCTTGTCAACTAGTGGATTAAATCAAGAACTGTTTAATTGTGAGGTACCAGTCCTAACCATTACAGCCTTATAGAGACATGTATTATAAATAACTGCATATTGTGGTGCAATTGAACTGATGTTAATGTGCACTTAGTGGACCTTATACTATTGTAAAGTGCTGTTTTGGTGTCATAACATTTTCATGTCAGGATCAAAAGATCCAACATGTTTTAGAGAATTTTGGGTCGCGGGGGCAGCAGTCTAAGCAGAGAAGCCCAGACTGTCACCCAGTTCACATAGCACCACGATCCCCGTGATCCCTCCTGCAGGTGGTGAGCGCACTGGAGGTCAGACTCATGTGACTGGCTCGGGCTGAGCCTGGCTGAGTGCTATGGACAGAAACCCAGTTACCAGGTGCTTGCCCTCGAGCCCCAGTAACCCCATAATAGCTGTGTTACACTCGATCCTTATTGTCATTTCTTCATGGGGATCCAATGGACTTTTTTTTTTTTAACTTTACTACTCCTGCAGGGTGAGGGCTGGGTGGCCATTACCATGCGTAGAGCCAATCAGGTTAACCAATGAGGAGGTCTCTCTCCACCACATCGAACCATCTGGTGTGTGGCTTGCCCCGAGGTCTTTTCCACCCTGAGGCCCTGGGGTCGAACATGAGGATGGCTTTTGCTGGATGTTCTAGTGGGAGGCGGAGGACATAGCCAAACCAGCGGATACACCACTGTGTAATAAGGTGGGATGCTGCAGGCTGATGTGTGCAGGCTTGGAGCACGTCATTAGAAGTGCGCTGGACTCCGCGTCCAATGGACAGTGCCTACTAAAACATGGTGCGGGACATCCGTGTAGTGTACATGTACTGCACAGAACATGTTCCCTACATGCACCACACATGTCCCTCCTACTGCTGATGTGTCAGTTAACTGGCGAGGCCGATTAACTGGTGAGGGTAAACAGATGTGCCTGTGTTTTGCTATTAAAACATATTTTTCACATAACCTTGAAATAAATGTTAATCATTCTTCTACTGTGAAGTGACTCGTCAGTCAATTTTTTCCCACCCAGAACACCAAAACACTAAATTATATTCATACCTTTTTCGCATCTTAGTTTTTCTCCATAGCTGCTATTAGATTAACTTGTGACAGCCACTGCAGGTGGGACAAACTGATATGCTCATTTAACTCACAGTAACTGTGCAAAACAATCTTCCGACCAAGTTTCACAGAGCTACTTTCAGCAGCTAAACATTAGCTCATAAGATAACTCATAATTTTGAGCGACTCCGGCAAAATAAATGCCACTTTATCTTAGTACAGTAAAGACTCACTCTGGTGGATATAAATCACCTATAAAAACAAATCTGCATTGTCCAAAATGGTATCTTGTGCCTTTTTTCTAATAAACACGCTTTCAATGTCTTACAGTTTCATGTCAAAATCTTTTCATTTTTCCTCCTCCTTCAAACACCAGTTTCTGTAAATACTCCCACCCACATCCCACAAGGCTAATAGTGGTTATCGCTACATTAAATAGAATAAATTCTGTGATAAAAAGACTTCCTGGTGGAAGGGCATGCTCAGTTGTATGTACGGTGGCTTAGGATAATGACTGACACTCGGTCCTTCAAAGCATTTTAATGGTAAAACCCATCTTAATTAGGGTCAAGTTTTCAAAGCACTTGTCCAAAACTACTAACTAGCCCAGGAGGCTAACCTCAGTTAGGCCAGAGAGTCCTGACTGGATCAACACTATGAACCTGCTATAGTGGCATCACCAAAAACGCTCTGTCTAAACTCACCTTTTTTCAGGGGGCGGGGCTTAACTGAAATTTCACAGCAAAAAACAAAGACATGACAAATTTGAATGATTTCACTCTTGATATGTCCTGTAAGTCATAAAACACATGTTACAGACATGTGAAGAAGAAAAAACCCTCAATTTTTGGTGGAGTGTCACTTTAAGATTAACATTACACAAAGCCATACAAGAAACCTCTCAAAGTGAAATATATTACCTAAATGCATCTGTATTACGTTAGAATCACTAAATTCATTTAATGATTATAACACTAGATACTAAAGACAGTTACTGTGAAAAAGTGTACAGTATATCCATTTTTTTTGTCATATTTCACAATATTTTTGTTCTTTTTACAGGGGGCCATGGGTGTTAGAGGGCCACAGGGGCCTCGAGGACCAGCGGGACCCAGAGTAAGTTGCTAAGCCTCACTTGATATTTGAGAAGATTAGAATAACCTGTAACTTCATGTTATGTTATGGAGAAGGTAAAAGCGAAAGTATAAAGTTGATTTGATGTACATCTGATAACACCACATCTTCTCTGTAAGCATCATAACTGATACTCGGGTCCATCATGATGAAAATGTTAATTTGGTTTGTTTTTCTGAATTTTAGGGTGCTTCTGGACTACTTGGTGACACTGACCTGGTAAAAAAACGACCCCCCCCCCCCCAAAAAAAAACAGTTGTATATTGTTTTGTGTATAAATTAGTTACATAATTCTTCCTAACATCTTTTTTGCTGTGTAGTGTCCAGACTCTTGTCCACCTGGGACCTCTGGACATCCTGGCCTTCCTGGCATGAAGGTGAGTAGAAGACATCTTCACATGTTCCTAAATGTCGTTCATCTATTTAGTGACACTTTTACTGTCTTCCCAGGGCCACAAAGGTGCAAAGGGTGAAGCAGGTGAACCTGGGAAACAAGGGCACAAGGTAAATTACCAAACATTACACTGCACATTTGTCCTGTAATTGCAAATAAGGCTGATGCTGCTATTTGTAATTTTCCATGGAGCAACAAAGGGAATTTATAGCCCTAAAAGTGCAAAAATACAAATTTACTTCTTCACATTGTGGTAGAAGAAAAAAAACACGCATGACTTAAACTTTAAAAAATTGATTCTTGACACCAGCGAGACAAGGATTATTTGTGCTGCTCCATTTCAAGAGGAAGTGATACAAGCCTGTGTGTAATTTCTCCGACTCCTCCATGCACGGAGGATGATTTATTTGAAGTGACGTTCAAGCACATCTAGCCTCTCCCCGTAATGTGTCCGTACACTATATAAATGGAAATGAGTCTGGGGCTATCTCCCTTTATCACCGAACGCCAGAATATGATTTACCGTGTGCCTGCACTCCATCGCTGAGAATGATTTTCCCCTTCGCTGAAAGTTTCATTTGAGGGGGCCCCTTGCCCAACATCCATTCACAAATTCACAAATATGAAGATATTTAGAGGTGATGATAGAATAACCCGATGCCTTGCGGGGCTTTAAGTGTGCTATTGCATGATACTGAAAAAGACGATCAAAATATAGAATAAGAGAGTGCATGGAAGCAGAAAAAGGCAGAAACATGCAGTGCTTCGTTTTGTATTCGAAGTGAGCTAAAACAATAAACAAAGACTGGCGTTAGGGGCTTCGTGTTTCAGAATATGGCCTCACTCTCGTCATGTAGCTTTAATGTCCTGTACAGTGTTTATGTTTACGTTGCTGCTTATTTTTTGCCTTCACCTAGGGGGAGGAGGGAGACCAGGGTAGTCCAGGGGAGGTCGGATCTCAAGGGCCAACGGTGAGATGCAGCACTGGAAATCGCTCTAGGCTCTTTATTTTGTTCCCTTCTCTTTTCTTCTGCTACACAAAACACCTGATGGATCTCTTTATTATTCCAGGGGCCTCAGGGAGTTCGTGGAGCCACAGGAATGATGGGCCCCAAGGGAGAGAGAGTAAATGTTTCTGCAGTTTTATAACCCGTAGTATATTTGTAAACTGCACAGCTTCCAAACCTACTCTTGATTACTTATTCATCCTATCATTATCTTCTTTACTGTGAACTGGCTCAGTAATGTGGTGACTACAGATTGTGTGTGCATCCACAAGTGCTGCTTGTTTTCAGAAGGATGATATTTTTTCCTAAACAGGGTTTTATTCATTACTTAGATTTCTATGATCACTTCTAGGGAGCCCGAGGGCCTGATGGAGACCCAGGTCCTCAGGGCGTTGCAGGAGCAACTGTAAGTTTGTCGTCATTTTAAAGACACATCACATGTGTCATAGTGGAGTCTTATACGATTTAACACGTCATTACAGGGAGATCAAGGTCAGAGGGGTGCGGTGGGTGAGCCTGGGCCTAAAGGTGAACAGGTAGGTTGAAATCATAATTATTAGCATTTTCCACTGTAAAAATGACATTAATTCCTGTTTATTGTTTGTGTAGCTGTTGGAAATAGACTGCATGTTTTACTGATTTGCTGTTCAGGGAACTCAGGGGCCAAGAGGATTCATGGGACTTCCAGGACCCAAAGGAGAGGCTGTGAGTGTTTAAGCAATGATGAGAAATTACCTTAAAATAATCATTTACTACACACGCAATGTACTGCAATTCTATTATTCTGGGACATTATCAGGGCTTACCTGGTGTGGATGGTCGTGTGGGTATTCCTGGGATGCCGGGAGCAAAGGTAGAGCACAATTTCTGCTCCCTCACATTACTTTTTTTGTAATATTCATGCAGATGAAATCAAAGCTCTGATTTTTTTGCTGTTAGAAGTGGATTTTTTTTTCTCATTCCTCATTTTGTCAACGTTCCTCTGCAGGGAAGTGTTGGAAAACCTGGTGTTCCTGGAGAAGTTGGGCTTCAGGGGCTTCCTGTAAGTGTGACCTCTGACCCCAGACTGTCACAAATGACCCAGAGTCCCTGGTAACACTTTACAATGAGAGAACTATTCCTGTACTTAAGTAATGCTGAACTAATGCATGAATCTTGATCATGTAACACCATGATTATTAATAAGATAAGATAAGATAAGATAAGCCTTTATTAGTCCCACAACGGGGAAATTCCAGGATTGCAACAGCACAGGGATAGCAACACTCAGAGCAACAATCAGAAGGCAAGAAAAAAAAAACAAGCAAGCAAGAGCAGCTAATAAACATATGTACGTATTACTATAAAATATATATATATACACACACACACAGACACACAGTGCAGAGCATTGTAGCTGGATGGAATAAATATATGAATATATGAACACACAGTGCAGAGCATTGTAGCTAGATGGAATAAATATGTAAATATATAAACACCCACAGTACGGAGCATTGCAGCTAGGTGGAATAAATATGCAAGTATATAAACACACACAGTGCGGAGCAATGTAGCTAGATGGAATAATATGTAGATATATAAATATATAAACACACCCAGTGCTGAGCATTGTAGCTAGATGGAATAAATATGCAAATATATAAACACACACAGTGCAGAGCATTGTTGCTAGATGGAATGAAACAGCATAACCGTCTACTTAGTTATCCTACATGGTATGATTATGTGCCCATACATATTCTCACCCTCCATAGCGACCGGTATGGAGGGATAATGGATAAGTTATCAGGAATTCTTGTTGCTCACCATGAAATAATGATTTAACTGTGGCTTTTTCTGATTATGGCCCCTTTACACAGCATGGAGATCATTGGGTGACCATTGAAAGATCAAAAATTGACCTGATCTCTCAACAATCTCCTAAAACCTGGAAAAATTAATTTCTCTGTAATTGTTTGGGAGATCAAAAATTCAATTTTTGTCAGATTTCATGGTGATCTATAGAGATCTTTGAAAAATCATTGACAGATCACTGAGAGACCAGGAGAAATCGCTGATGGATCATTGGGAATTTCTTGAATAACTGAGGAGATTGTTGAGCATTTGAGAGATTTCTAGTGCTCTTCTGCCCCTTTACAGAGGGGTGGAGATCTTTGAGAGATTGCTGAGCAATGAAACAATGGCCAACGATATTTTAATGATCTCTCAGCAATCGTGCAATGATCTTGTAATGATCTTCCAGTGATCTCCACGGTCGCCATGGTTTCCTCAAGTTTTGACTCAGTCCAAAACAATTTTTCAACAATCACCAAAGGGAAGCAATCTCTCAAAAAACTCTCAATGAACTCTATTGGATCTTGTTAATCTCCCAATGGGCTTTCATCAGAGATGGCTGAGAGGTCAGTGAGGGATCACTGAGGGTTTGATGAAAGACCAATAGAGTTCACTAAAAGACTGCAGTAGAGATCGCTGAGCGATTATTGGGAGATCGATGAGATCATCGAGTGATCCTTGAGAGTTCATTGAGAGATTGCTTCAATTTGGTGATCATTGAGAGATTGTTTCAGACAGTCAAAACTTTGAGGACTGTGGAGATCACTGAAGATCACTGAGAGATCATTGAGAATTCTTGCTAATTGCTGAGAGATCACTGAAAGATTATTCAGAGATCTGGCCATTTTTTTCATCAGTCAGTAATCTCTCAACAATCTCCACCCTTGTATAAAGGCAGTATTACTTCATAATCACAAGACCTCATGGTGAATTCATCATTAGTTCATGGTCCACTGCATGACTCCAGTTAAGCTGTAGAAACATCTCAAGGATGATCAGTGGAAACAGATGCACCTGAGCTCAATTTTGAGCTTCATGGCAAAGGCTGTGCATACTTATGTACATGTGATTTCTTAGTTTTTTATTTTCAATAAATTTGCAAAAATCTAAAAAAAAAAACTTTTTTCATGTTGTCATTATGGGGTATTGTGTGTAGAATTTTGAGGGAAAAAAATGAATTTTAATCCATTTTGGAAAAAGGCTGTAACATAACAAAATGTAGAAGAAGTGAAGTGCTGTGAATACTTTCTGAATGCACTCTACCAGTCATATCTCAAACAGCAGTCGGATGTTCTACTAAAATGTGTTATATATAAAGCAAACCTTTTTCTTTGTGTTCATGTTTGATCTTGTAAAGCTGACTTTTGGCAGAACATACTGTGAGGCAAAGATTGTTCTAGTTTGCTAATCTGTGCCACTCAGATGAAAGGGACTGATTAAAAAAATAGTAGCTTGAAATTGCTCTGAAAGCCCCATGAAAGCCGTTGTTTGTCCTAACAGGCTTCACCCGATTAAAACGTCTTCATCACAGTAATGTTGTCCCATAAACTTGTCCTTTGTCATTATAGTAATTAACTTTTATTTTTTGGGAGATATTTCTGCATGTTGTTATTGCTATTGTGGTATCTTATGACGTGTTCTCTGTTTTTAGGGTTTACCTGGTGTACATGGACCAAAGGGTTTTAATGGCCCGAAGGTTGTTTGTTCAATAAGTTGCTCAAATATTTAACACCTTATTTGAAGAATTTGTTTTTTTTTTCCTCTTAAATCTATTAACTCTGAAAGGGATTTTGGATGTACAGGGTGATGCTGGTCAGCCAGGCCTTCCTGGAACGATGGGATCTGCTGGCAAACCTGTAAGTATGGACAGAAAGTGCCGACTCATCAGTGTTGTTTTGGTCCCCTTAGTTGATTCTCTGTGGCTTTCCACTATTGCACCTCAGGGTGAGCGCGGAGAACAGGGAGAGGTGGGACCCGTTGGCCCCATCGGTGAGCCTGTGAGTGTTTTTCGGCTCCTTTTGTTCATTTTGAAGATTGTCTCTCAGTGTTTGCTTCTTCTTCTTTTTTTTCTCCTTCATATGATTTTCTTTGTTCCCTGCAGGGAGATATAGGAGAGCAAGGTCTTGTGGGTCCAGCTGGCAAGTCAGGTGCCCGGGTATGTTCAGAACAAGAGTTGAAGAGCAGAGCCAAACATATACTTTCTCTTTTAGTTATTCCTTTATATTGAAATTGCATCAGTTAAATTACCCCAGCAGATAACAGAATGGATGAACGTACAGTCATGTCAAAAAATTAGGACCCCCCCCCATTAAATATTCAGTTCTTTATTAAGAAATGTTCACATATTGTTGTCTAATCTTGTTTTTTTTTATCTCTGGAAAAGAAGTTGATTTGATTGCAGGTAAATAACAAAAATTAACCTTGTTTTACTCATTAAACAAAAAATAGCAACAAAAATGTGTATTCTAACTGAGGAAAAAGTTAGGACACCCTACCGCCTAATAGCTAGTGTTACCCCCTTTGGCTGAAATAACTTCAGTGAGATGCTTCTTGTAGCCATCTACCAATCTGAAATCTAAACCGGTTCCGGTTCCGGTTCCGCCGGACCGGCGGCGCCACACGAGTCGGCTGCCTGTTGCAACAGCCTTTTTTTTTTTTTTTTTTTTTTTTTTTTTATCTTCCTTCTTCTTTCTACACCTTTCACTCTGTATGTATATCACGGACGCACGGATCACCCCGGGGGTCTCCCGGGTCGGCGGACGGAGCCACGGTTTGCAGCGGGAGACGTTACAGCGGGGAGGAGCTAGTGCTAGCTAGCACTTGGCCGCCGCCCGGTGCTAATGGGAAACTCGACATACCGGGAGCTGTAGCGAAAAGGACGCGGGTGCCGGGCTGGAGTTTAGGCGGCGTGAAAGAAATATAAGACAGAATAATAAAGAGCGATGGCAAGAACCAAGCAGACCGCCCGTAAAATCTACTGGAGGAAGAAGCCCCCCAGGAGACAGCTAGCCACCAGGGCTGCTCGGAGAGGCGCTCCGGCCACCGGCAGAGTGAAGAGGCCTCGCCGTCACAGGCCCGTGGCTCTGAGAGAGATCCGTCACTACCAGAAATCCACGGAGCTGCTCATCCGTAAGCTGCCCGTCCAGCGCCTGGTGAGGGAGATCGCTCAGGACTTCAAGACCGTCCTGCGTTTCCTGAGCTTCGCCGTCATGGCTCTGCAGGAGACCAGCGAGGCCCACCTGGTGGGTCTCTTCTTCGCTAAGGGGGTCACCATCATGCCCAAAGACTTCCAGCTGGCCCGCTGCATCCGCGGAGAGAGAGCTTAGACTTTCTGCTGCACATTCACCAGCCATAATGCTCTGCACTGTGTGTCTATATATATACATTTATAGTAATATGGACATATGTTTACTAGATGTTGTTTTTTCTTGCCTTCTGATTGTTGCTCTGAGTGTTGCTATCCCTATGCTGTTGCAATCCTGGAATTTCCCCATTGTGGGACTAATAAAGGCTTATCTTATCTTATCTCTGACATCGGTCTGAGGAAAGTTTGCCCCACTCCTCAATGCAGAATTCTTTCAGCTGTGAGATGTTTGAGAGGTTTCTTGCATGTACAGCCCGTTTCAAGTCACCCCACAGTTTCTCAATGGGATTAAGATCTGGGCTTTGACTTGGCCATTCCAGGACTCTCCATTTCTTAGTTTTTAGCCAGTCCTTGGTTGATTTATTGGTATGTTTTGGGTCATTGTCATGTTGCAGGGTCCAGCTCTGCTTCAGCTTTAATTTTTTTTGAAGATGGTCTCACATGGTCCTCAAGCACCCTCTGATACACGGTAGAATTCTTGGGGGATTCTGTGATGGTGAGCTGGCCAGGTCTTGCTGCAGCAAAGAATCCCCAAACCATGACACTTCCACCTCACTTCAACCTCAAGAACCTCATACCAACTGCTTCACAGTTGGTATGAGGTTCTTTTCCTGGAATGCTGTATTTGGTCTGCGCCAAACACGTCCTCTGTTCTGGTGTCCAGATAATTCAATTTTAGACTCATCTGTCCAAAGAACGTTATTCCACAAGTCCTGGTCTTTGTCTACATTCTCTCTGGCAAACTACAGTCTGGCCTTCATGTTTCTCTTAGAGAGCAAAGGTTTCCTCCTTGCACGCCTCCCATGCAAGTTAAACTTCTGCAGTTTCTTTCAGATTGTAGAGCCATGCACTTTCACATCAACAGTTGCAAGAGCCTGCTTTGGGGTTTTTGGAGACTTTTTTTTTTAGCATCTTGCGGTCTGCTCTCGGGGTGAACTTGCTTGGATGGCCAGACCTGGGCATGTTGGCAGTTGTTTTGAATGTCCTTCACTTGTAGACTATTTTCCGGACAGTGGATTGGCTGATTTCAAATTCTTTTGAGATCTTTTTAAATCCCTTACCAGACTCATAAGCTGCTACAATCTTCTTTCTGAAGGCCTCAGACAGCAAATTTGATCTCACCATGGTGTTCACTCTCACTTCAACAGTCAGGAGCACACCAAACTAAATGTCTGAGGTTTAAATCAGACAGCCCTCCTTCTAAATGCTGAGTAATGATGTTCTAATCATGTGCACCTGATGTGATACACCTGTGTGTGATTTTAGCCATTTTAAGTGAGAATAAATGTGGGGGTGTCCCAATTTATTCCTTACCAGAAATTTCATGTTTTTAGAATTACATTTTACAGAAAATTTAAAAAAGTATTTTCTTCAGATTTAAATGTTTAGTTATATTAAACCCCGCCTGATTGCTGGGGTCTTTCTGCAACTGTGGGGGTCCTCCCTACAGTTGATAGTGCTATGAGATGACTGTTGTTGTGAAATGGCGCTATATAAATAAAGTTGAATTGAATTGAATTGAATATTACTTGAATCTTCCAGTATTGTTAAAATTGATATTAAATATCCATATGCCCAAATATGTTAAAAAACACACACAGGCTTTCATAGGGTGCCCTAATTTTTTCACACGACTGTACATAATCGCGCACAAGGAAAGTCAATGAAAACTAATTAGCTACTCCATTTTATGTTGAATGAAGTTAAAAAAAAAAACAAAACACGAAGCCTGGCTGTTGTTTTATGGGATCTCTTAATAAACTGAGGTTGGATCTCATATGAGGCCTGTTTTCACTGTAAGGGGAGACTGAGCAGTCGGCTGAAAGAGCTCTCTGTTCTCATGACATTCCTCAGACAGTCAGTCAGTGATCAAAGATGGAGTGGCACACACAATCATGCTTGTCAGAATAAATAGCAATGCTTGACTTTGAGTTTAAAGGTCATTTTGAGCTCAGCATGTATATTTTCCTGAATACTTAATTCATTTGGAGGTTTTTTTCTTTTTTTAGCATTAACTTCTACTGGTTAAGCATGAAAAAGCTAAGAAAGCATCACTGCAAAGCTAAGAAAGCATCACTTTTAAAGGTGGCTCAACATTTTCTAAGCCTGCATGTTTGTTCAAACTTCATCAGACTCTCTTGTTTATTTGCCACAGGGACCCAAAGGTGACCTTGGTCTCCCTGGTCTTCCGGGTCCTCCTGGCCTTCCTGGTGAAAAAGGAGGAAGGGTGAGAAAACACATTCTGACCTATTCAAATGTATCACTATCACTTTAAAACAGGACAATAATGCAGCTCAGTGCTCAACTACAAACAGACAGTTAGTGCCCTCTAGTGTAGACAGAACATTTGATACCTGACCCTCTACTTTTGTTTCATCACTAATTACAGGGAGATCGAGGAGAGTCAGGGTCCAAAGGAGAGCAAGTATGAACCTATCATGCTGAATTTGAACAATGTAGTGAATGCTGCATTTAAAAGCACTCCCAAAAATAACTTACTTCTGTTCTTCTCACAGGGAGTTCAAGGTGATGAAGGAAATCCTGGAGATAAGGGCGATGTTGTAAGTAATTACACTGTAGCACCAATAGCATAACTTTCATGTATCTTTTAACAGCTCAGAAAGTTTTCAGAGGCGTCCATCCTTTGTGTTGTATTAATGGTATCTAGGGTGAAGCAGGAGAAGCTGGACCTAAAGGAGATGTGAGTTCACCCACATTATTCAGCTCCAGCATGATGTGTCATAGATTGAGAGAGTATTGCTCTTTTGTGATATTATGGACTTATGATCATTTTTCTGTCAAGGTTGGTAACCCTGGTGAGCTTGGCAGAAGAGGACTTGAGGGAAGTCGGGGCCAGCCAGGAATTGAAGGGCCCCCTGGCACACCTGGACCACGAGGGATGCAAGGAAACAGGGGTCCACCTGGAGTCAGGGGGTCTCAGGGTCCTGCGGTAGGTCATAGATAGATAGATAGGATATCAGGTGATCATCTGGATGTCTTTCAGATGATGCTGTTACCAAATTTTTGCAGATTGTCTCCTCTATACCATGTGTCAACACAACGGAAAATAGAAGATGGAGAGTTTGCTCCTTCTGTAAGTGATAGCATGGTAGATAGTGTTACAGCTTCTCTGCATCAGACTCTAGACTTGGTGGCCCCTTTAAAAAAGAAAAAGTCCAATCAGAGATTTCTAACCCCTTGGTTTAACACAGAAACTCATAGCTTAAAACAGAAGACTCATCATCTAGAAAGAAAATGGTGTTCCACTAATTTAGATGAATTCTATTTAGCGTGGAGAAATCATCTCCTAGTTTATAAAAAATCTTTTAGTAAACGCTAGAACAACTTATTACTCTGCATTAATAGACGAGAATAAGAATAATCCCAGGTTTCTTTTCAACACTGTAGCCAGGCTGACAAAGAGTCAGGACTCTGTTAATCCTCACATCCCCCTAGAGCTTACTAGTCAGGACTTTTTGAACTTTTTCAATCATAAAATTTTATCTATTAGAGATAAAATCAATCAGAATATTCCCCCTGTAAACTTAAGTACAGCAACTACTACAACTCCTTCAATTGATATCTGTTTGGATAAGTTTACTCCAATTGACCTTTTAAAGTTAGACAAAATAATCTCCTCATCCAAGCCTTCAACTTGTCTTTTAGACCCTATTCCTACCAGGTTATTTAAAAAAGTCTTCCCATTTATTGGTAGCCGTATTCTTCAAATAATCGATTCTTCTTTAACCTTAGGTCATGTACCGCAGGCTTTTAAAATTGCTGTAATTAAACCCTTACTCAAAAAGCCAACGCTCGACCCAGAAGTTTTAGCTAACTATCGACCAATCTCTAATCTGCCTTTCATTTCAAAAATCTTAGAAAGAGTTGTTACTACGCAGTTATTTGACCACTTACAGGGAAATGGTTTATTTGAAGAGTTTCAATCTGGGTTCAGAATTCATCATAGCACTGAAACAGCCGTAGTGAAGGTCACGAATGACCTTCTTATCGCATCTGATAATGGACTCGTTTCTGTACTTGTCCTTTTATATCTTAGTGCAGCCTTTGATACTATCGATCATGGTATTCTACTTGATAGATTAGAACACTATGTTGGACTAAATGGTACTTCACTGCAGTGGTTTAGATCTTATTTATCCAATAGATTTCAGTTTGTTCATATCAATAATGAATTTTCTTCCAACTCTAAGCTCAGTCATGGAGTTCCACAGGGATCTGTGTTAGGCCCTACTCTTTTTAGTTTATATACAGTGGGGAAAAAAAGTATTTAGTCAGCCACCAATTGTGCACGTTCTCCCACTTAAAAGATGAGAGAAGTCTCCAATTTTCATCATAGGTATACCTCAACTATGAGAGACAAAATGAGAAAAAAAAAAAATCCAGAAAATCACATTGAAGGATTTTTAATGAATTAATTGGTAAATTCCTCAGTAAAATAAGTATTTGGTCAATAACAAAAGTTCATCTCAATACTTTGTTATATACCCTTTGTTGGCAATGACAGAGGTCAAACGTTTTCTGTAAGTCTTCACAAGGTTTTCACACACTGTTGCTGGTATTTTGGCCCATTCCTCCATGCAGATCTCCTTTAGAGCAGTGATGTTTTGGGGCTGTCGCTGCGCACCACGGAAAGTGGTCTTTCAGTTATGTTTTTTGTGTTTTCTAATGATCTAAGGCTTGTCTTATCTGCATAGTAGCACAATAATGTATCATTATCTTCACTATAAAGTCTGGTTAACAGGCTCAGTACATACAGTTGAAACCAGATGTTTATAAAGGCTGTACAAAAAGACACATAACCTTTTTTCTCTCACTGTCTGATATTAAATCAAGACTAAATATTTCCTGTTTTATGTCAGTTAGGATTACCAAAATTATTTCTGTTTGCTAAATAATTTTTATATTTGCTAAATAATTTTTTTAGACTTTTTTAATTACTTTCTTCAGAAGTTTACATACACTAAGATTACTATGACTTTAAACTATTTAGGAAAGCCCAGGTGATGATGTCATGGCTTTGGAAGCTTCTGATAAGTTAATTTATGACATTTGAGTACATTTGAGTGAATTGGTGGCACACCTGTGAATGTATTTTAAGGCACACCTCAAACACACTGCTTCCTTGTATGACGTCATGGGAAAATCAAAAGAAATCAGCCAAGATATCAGGAAGAAAATTGTGGACCTCCACAAGTCTGGTTCATCCTTGGGGACAATTTCCAGATGCCTGAAGGTGCCATGTTTATCTGTTCAAATAATCTTACACAAGTATAAACACCATGGGACTGTCCAGTCATCATACCACCCAGGAAGAAGATGGGTTCTGTGTACCAGAGATGAACGTGTTTTGGTGTGAACTAGTTGATAATAATTTATTTCATTTCTAATGCACTTTACATTTTGGGGCAAAATCTCAAAGTGCTACATACATAGCACAATACATCTTATTGTCCATCTTATTAGATGGTCACACTTTTTCAGTGCTGAGACAAAGTCACTGATTTTGCCATTAAAAGTGGCTGGCCTGCAGCGATCGGCGCTCGTGGCGAACACGCACGGGCTGAATTGCCACCTCCGTTGGATTGCCCTTTAATCGCCTTTCTCCAGCGACTTCCTGCGCCTTCCTGAAGCGATTGCTCACCTAACACTAGTTAGCTTAATGCTACCTGAAGCGATTGCTAAGCTAACACTAGTTAGCTTAATGCTGGCGCCAGTCTCTAAATAACTACCTACAGCGATCGGATATACCTCTGGTGGATTACCCCTTTGATCGCTTTTATCCGGCCACTGTGAGTAAACTGACCAGCGATTCCAGCGCTTCCTTGTGATTCACTGATGTGCCCTACCTGAAGCGATTGCTAAGCTAACGCTAGTTAGCTTAATGCTGGCGCCAGCCATTCCACCTAACACCAGCCAGAATCAAAGCCCAGCTGCGAGGCCCAGCGGGGATACTACCAGGCAGGCGGCTATTTGTTTGACGGGGCTCAGCAGAGATTTCACCCAGGCAGACGGCGGTAGGCGGCGGTGCCCAGCGGAGGACTTACCGTGACTGCAGCGGCGGTGTGCGACGAGACTACCCGAAGCGATTGCTAAGCTAACGCTAGTTAGCTTAATGCTGGCGCCAGTCATTCCACCTTACACCAGCCTGAATCGAAGCCCAGCTGCGAGGCCCAGCGGAGATACTACCAGGCAAGCGGCTATTTGTTGACGGGGCTCAGCAGAGATTTCACCCAGGCAGACGATGGTAGGTGGCGGTGCCTAGCGGAGGATTTACCGTGACCTCAGCGGAGCTCGGTGGCAGCGGCGGTGTGTGACGAGACTCGGTTGGAGGAGCGGGACGGGAGACCAGTTACGGCGACTATGAGCAACGAGACCAGCAATGGAAGGGGCTAGTTGGCTAGCTGAGGCCCAGCTGGATTCGAGGACGATCGGATCAGATTCTGGCGATATAAGAAGAATTTATTTTACTATCCACAGATTTTCCTTTTCCTTCTTTCCAAGAAGGACTGAAGATGGCTGCCACCGGATTAAAAAGTGGGCTGATGGGCACCACTAATAAGCCTTCTCTACTTCTCTACTTCCTCTTCGTTTTGTCTTTGTGTGTCTGGACCTGCAACAAGAAGGATTTTCCGACAAACTCAACCAAAGGTGAAGTTAAAAAGTTTTATCTGTATGGATTTGGGCTTGGACATCTCACCCTACACTCTATGTGGTCTTTAAAAGCCCTGAGCAAAAACTTCCAAATTAAGGCAAACATGGCTGTTAAGCAAAAATCACAATATGGCAGAGGATATACAGTTAAAGTTCTGTTAGTTCTGCTACTTCTGGCAGGAGATATTCACCTTAACCCTGGACCTGCCACTATTAAACAGCAGACCACTGGGTTAGCACAAAACCGAGCTGTACAAAAGCAAAAACAACATTTATTTTTCCAAACTGTTAATCATGCACGAGTTCTTTGGGACACCAAGGCTAAACCAAAGGGGATCCTCGGCGGTCATTTAAACATACGGAGCATAATCCCCAAAAGAGATGAGATTTCGGTGTTGCTGTTGGACTCAAATCTGGACTACCTTTGTCTCTCAGAAAGCTGGCTACACAGTAACATAGACACTAATATGATCGATATTGTGGGCTACCAGTGTTTTAGAAAAGACAGGCAGGTAGGGAGGGGAGGAGGTGTTTTAATTTACATCAAAGAGAAATATAAATGTCAACTGGTTGATTTGAATACTTCACTTGAATGTTTAGCTGTTAATGTATGTCTCTCTCCGGTAATGAATTTCAACATTGCAGTATTGTACAACCCACTGTCACACAACTCTTCCTTTTATAATGAATTAAGTGATCTGGTTAAACAACTTGAGAAGAACAGAGAAACAATAATTCATGGTGACTTTAATATCAACTGGTCTGATAAAAAAGACAAACAAAAACTGAAAAGCCTCATGACTAAATTTAATTACCAGCAAATCATCAAAGGACCCACCAGGATAACCAAACAATCCAGAACACTTATTGACATGGTATTTACTAATAAACCAGAACGAATAACCAGAACCTATAATCTTGTAACTGGTCTCTCAGATCATAACATGGTTCTTGCTGTCAGGAAACTTACTAAAAAGCGACTACAGTATTTTGGGGGAGTCGATATTGACAAATCAAATTTTATTATCCCCAAATCAAAAAATGAGGAGTTTGAACATTACTTAGAGAATCAAAATTGGGAGCAGCTCATGGCAACATGTGAAGTAGATGATTGTTGTAATTTTATAACTGCAACAATCACAAAGTCTATAGAAAAATTTTCAAAGCAAATTAAAAGTAGACAACAGAAGATTAGCCTACCATGGTTAAATAATGAAATAAGAAAACTTATGAAGAGGCGAGACTATGCACTGAAAACATCACTAACCTCCAAACTACAAAATGATCACCTTGTGTACAAAAGTTTAAGAAATAAAGTGGTACATGAGCTGCGAAAATCAAAAATATCTTATTACAATAAACTGATAGATCATGCAAAGGGTAACAACAGTTCCCTATGGAGGCATTTAAATAACTTAACTAATAAAAAAAACGATCAGAAGGGGGTAAAGGAACTTAGAATCAATGGCAAGACCGTCAGTGACAAGGCTACTTTGGCAAATGAATTTAATTCACACTTTGTGGGCTCTGTGGAAGACTTAACAAAAATTTTTGTGCTGCCAAATGTGCTCAACAACACAAATTCCATACTCCCAACAGATACTTTTCACATCGATGAGGTAAATGAGAAGTTAATTGCTGGTATTGTTAAAACACTGTCAAACTCAAAAACTAGTGATATCTACAATATGAGCACCTCCTTTCTCAAAATGCACAGCAAAATATTAATCAAACCACTGACTCATCTCATTAATCTCTCCATTAGGTCTAGTACATTTCCATCTGGCTGGAAAAAAGCTGTCGTCATACCAGTTCATAAATCAGGCAGTAAAGACGATATATGCAATTACCGCCCAATCTCTATCTTACCAGTCCTATCTAAGGTTCTTGAAAAAGTTGTAGCTACACAGCTGATAGACTACTTACAAGACAGTCAACTTCTTCATCCACATCAATTTGGTTTTAGACCAGGATACTCAACAGAAACAGCAAATTGTTGCCTTATTGAAAACGTCAAACAGTCCTTGGACAGGGGTAATGTGGTAGGAGCTGTTTTTCTAGATCTCAAAAAGGCTTTCGATACTGTAAACCACAGTTTGCTTTTATCCAAAATGGTATCTTTTAACTTCTCCCCAAATACATTAGAATGGTTTGCATCTTATCTCCAGAATAGAGAACAGTGTGTAAAAGTTCACCAGGATAAATCCTCATTTTTAAACAACCGCATGGGTATCCCACAAGGGTCCATTCTTGGTCCTTTACTTTTCAGCATTTTTATTAATGACTTGCCGTTACACTGCTCAGCTGCAACATGCCAACTTTATGCAGATGATGCAGTTATTTACACAGCTGCCAAGACTCCAGCACAGGCTGCAGATGTACTGTCTACAAGTATGGTTGATGTCCAAGAGTGGCTCCTCAAGAACCATCTATTGCTGAACCTTCAGAAAACAGTCTCAATGTGCTTTTCAATCAAAAAATGTAACCTGCAACATTTTAAAGTTAATATACATGATCATGACATCAGTTTAGCTACAGAATTCAAATACCTTGGCATTGTACTAGATCCTCAACTCAAATTTAATCTTCATATAAAGAAAATTTCAAAAACAGTAAAAAAAAATCTGAACTGCTTTAAATTAATTAGATATTACATACCTTACGAAGCAGCTGCACTGTATATGCATTCTATGGTTTTTTCTCATATATCATACTGTTTGACAGTCTGGGCTCAAGCAGCCCCTTCCACAATAAGACATATAGGTTCATTATATAATCAAACCCTAAAAATCTTGGACAAAAAGCCCATTAGGTGGCATCACTGTAATGTTTTAAAAAAATACAACCTATTGAGTTTTGAGAGCTTCATTGACCTCTGTCTTCTGAAATTAACGTTCAAATGTTTCCATAAATCAGCACCCGAGCCACTTGCTGGTTTCGTCCAAAGACAGGACAGCAGCAGAGCCACCAGGAGTTCTGTTAACAATAACTGTAAAATATTCCACCGCAGAACCACATTTGGACAAACAGCTTTCTCTATAAAGGGCAGTCACATCTGGAACACAATGCCAAATGAAATTAAAATAATAACGGACTTTAAAACATTCACTAAAAATGTTAAAAACTGGCTGAAAAATAAACAAGAATGTACTCATGTATGAATTATTTGTCTGCAAAGTGAGAGTGAATGAAGGGAAGGAATAAATGTGTTTGTTTATAGTGAGTGACGGAGGGAGGAAGGCCTGAAATAGGCAAATGTGAGTTATGTTATATGTGTTAAATGTGAGTCAGGCTGTTATATTTGTGTATTTATAATATTTATGTTAAAGGTGAGTCAGGCTGTTATATTTGTGTATTTATAATATTTATAATATTTATAATTGTGTATTTATAATTTTTCTGCATTGATGTATGTGGTTATTGTGTATATTTTTATCTTGAGTCTTTTTTCTAAAGCCCATCCAGGGACAAGAGTTGCAAATTAGCTAATAGCTATACACTCTATGTGCAACACATCAGATTGATTGTCTTTGATTAATTGTCTATGTTTATTGCACTGTCCCTGTCAAATAAACTAATCTACTACTACTACTACATAAATAGGATTAAGAGAGACATTTAAAAGCTTTTCTAAACAGGTGAGTATTTAACTGCCTTTTCAAGCAGTCCACAGCCTGAGGTGCCCTCAGGTTTTCTAGCAGGGCATTCCAGAGCTGCAGAGGAACTGCTGTGAAGGCCCGATCTCCCATTGTATGTAGTTTGGTCCTGGGGGGACAGAGACGCTGAGTGTTGGAGGGGCGGAGGTGCCTTCAAGTGGACTGTGGTGTGAGGAGTTCTTTTAGATATGGTAGGGCATATCCATGAATGCAAGAATGGGTAAGAAGACAGATTTTGTATTCAATGCGAAGGTGAATGGGGAGCCAATGGAGTGATCGGAGGATGGGTGTGATGTGCTTGAATTTCTGCACCCTCATCAGGGTCCTGGCAGCGCTGTTTTGAATACGTTGGAGTTTTTGGAGGCTCCTGCCAGGGACCCCGATGAGGAGTGCATTACAGTAATCCAGCCTGGAGGAGACAAAGGTGTGGACCAGTTTTTTAGCATCATGGAAGGAGAGGAAGGGGTGGAGTTTGGCTACATTTCTCAGGTGGAGAAATGCAATCTTACGGAGGTGGTGGGCATGTGTGTCAAAAGATAAGTGGGGCTCAAATGTGCATATTGACCGCAAATCAAAAGCAAAAGACCTTGTGAAGATGCTGGCTGAAGCTGGTAAAACAGTGTCATTATCCACAGTGAAATGAGTCCTTTACTGACATGGGCTGAACGGCCACTCAGCGAGGAAGAAGCCATTTCTCCAAAAGCAACACAGAAAGCCACATTACAGTTTGCAAATGCATACAGGAACAAATATTAATTTTTGGAGACATGTCCTGTGGTCTGATGAAACTAAAATTGAACCGTTTGGCCATAATGACCATCATACATTTCAAGGGAAAAAGGGGGAAGCTTGCGAGCCTGAGAACACCATCCCAACTGTGAAGTATGGCGGTGGCAGCATCATGTTGTGGGGGTGTTTTGCTGCAGAATGGACTGGTGCACTTCATTAAATAGATGGCATCATGAGGAAAGAACATTATGTGGAAATATTGAAGCAACATCTCAAAACATCAACAAGGAAGTTAAAGCTTGGGTGCAAACTGGTCTTCCAAATGGACAATGACCCTAAACATACCGCCAAATTAGTTACAAAGTGGCTTAAGGACCACAAAGCCAATGTTTTGGAGTGGCCATCACAAAGCCCTGATCTCAATCCCATAGAAAATTTGTGGACAGAGCTGAAAAGCCATGTGCAAGCAAGGTGACCTACAAACCTGACTCAGTTACTCCAGTTCTGTCAGAAGGAATGGGCCAAAATTCCAGCAAATTATTGTGAGAAGCTTGCGGAAGGATACCCAAAACGACTGACCCAAGTCATATAGTTTAAAGGCAATGCTCCCAAATACTAAGGAAATGTATGTATGTAAACCTATCACTTTGCTAATACTGTATTTGGTAGATTATCATTATGCTCAACAACAGCAATTCTCCACTTTTTTCTTTTTAAAATCTTTGCTTCATGCTTTATCTACCCCCCCCACACACACATTCACAGTCGTGTGTGCCATTTACCTATAATTATTAAAGGCAAAAAGCTAAAGTATGTAGAGGTACGTAAAAATAGAATTTCTTCTTTCTATATTTTTTTCCATTCAATTTAATATGTGCAAATTACAAACCACAGTGCAGAGAAAAATGCTTGTGACCCCTTGAATCTTTTTACCACCTCATAGGAGGCAGAGACCTCAGGTTAGGAATACATCATAACTTGGGAAAAAAATACTTAGGTCAAGGCCATGATTTTTGCTGAACGTTTCTGAATCCTCTCAGCAGTAGTTCAGATGTAGCGCAGGTTATTCCCTAATTGCAGGATCAGTAGTTTGATCCCTGGCTCCTGCGTTTGCCAAAGGTTCCTGGGGCAAATTGCTGAGCACCATATTGCTCCTTGTGCCGGGTCAGGTTGTGTGTGAGGAGCACTTGTTAGAGTCGATAAGTGTAGACAATTTCCCATTCTCTGAACATTTTTTTCATTCTGATTGTCTGCGGGGCTTTGTTTTCCGCAGAGACACGTCTCTGCACACAGGTTGATGGTGGCTGGTCTCCAGAGTTTGTTGGTCAGCGTGGCTCGGCGAAAAAGCAAGCTACATGCCGGTGTGTTTTTAGCTTAGCCATTGCTAACACTACTCTGAGACGTGTGCTGGCCAGCCATGGTGCTGGCCCACATGTAACCCTTGCCTTATGTTAATTAGGTAAGGGAAATTATTAAGTGTAGACCAGTTGCTAGGTTCGTAAGGATTACAATAGGGAATTAAAATGACTGTGGAATGAAATAGCTGGAGGCAAGAAATGAGCAATTCATGGCTGTTATTATTAAAGATAAAGAGAACAAAATATACAAACAATTTACAAATATACAAATATAACAACGGCCGGCATGAAATAAAACCCCAAAAATGTCCTACTGAGCTCATGTTTGTTTGTCTTTTTGTTTTAGTTGTTTGACCAGTCAAGATATCTTGTATTTCCAGACTCAGGTTTCTTTTCCTCTTTTAAAGCGGCGGCTTGAGTTGTTACCACTTTGAATTTTGGGCACTGGAGAGAGGAAGGATGTTCTTCAACCGAGAACTTGGTTCAGATCTCGGTTCAGTCTCGGTTCAGGTCTCGGGTCAGGCTCGCCATCTCCATTCGGAGAGAATCCAGGATCCAGAAGGTTCTTAATCGGCAACCAAAAAAAACCTAGCCTGCACAACAATAATGGTATTATTGTTTACAGCTAGAGTAATTCATTTTCCAATCTCTTCTTATATAACACTATAGCTTAGTGTTTAAATTCTTCCCTCATATTACTATTGTTACAATCCAGTAATATAGTAATATCTTACAATTCACATTTCACATCTTACATCTCACATGCATGTGTTCTTTTCTCACAATCTCTCTGGTAGTACATGAAATACTTTTTTTTTCTCATGTAACCAATTAAATGAATTTCTCTTTTTATCTCTACATCATGTAACCATGAAATTATGATTAATCCTTTTTAACCTTGTCTTTGTAAATCATGAAATGAATTACAATTAATTTATCACATGACCAGGGAATATACTGTCCCATTACTTCCAATATCCCCTTTTAAAATTAGTAAAACCCTGTCTGAGCTACTGGGTTTAGCATAACCTATGAATTTACATAGGAAACCAATACAATGTGCTTTTAGCATCAAACTACACATTACATTCGACAGAAATAGTGCAAAAGAACTAAAAGTACTTCAGCATACTGTTGTGAACTGAAATCACATTTAGGAAAACCATACAGACACAAAAATAGCCTTTTCCATTGCTTTTAAACAGGAAAAATCCACTTGCGATTAGCATTAGCATAACGCTAACATTAGCATGGCGTTAGCATGCTTCATTTACTACACACTTGGTTTTCACTCACCAAGATGAGATATCAGCATGAACACAGCAAAAGTCACAGCCTCACGGCCTCTCAAGCTCGTGCTCCCATCAACTTAAGACAATAAAGGTTTCAAATTAGCGTTTGGACAGTGTTTAGATCCATTTATAGCACCTTTCAGTAGTAACTCACCAAGAAGACCCACAGGCCTCCACACAGATCATCCACAGCCTCTCTCGTCTGCTCTCAGATCGCAAAAGACCGAAAACCCGGGCGCGCGCCTCGGCACTCTGCTCGGAAGGCGGGGCTAATATCGCTTTTAACGAATGAAAAGACCGAGCTCGCCCAACGCAACCATGAAACGGGAATTTAAAAGTTGGATAACGAGGATCACACTTCCTCTTCCCAAAATAATCGTTTTTCAAAATAAAATCACACAATTGTATTAATACAAATGAAATCTGAGAAAAAGGGTCATTTTCTCAGCTGGGTTACACACGTGTTTGGTTTTTTTTTTTTCCGTACTGCGCTTCTTGTGGGTTGTGTGTCATGTCAAGGTCTTCCATTCTATCTTTGTAATAAAATCCAAAAAAAGGGCCAACATTTGAGCTAACTTTTTGCTGCATTCAACTGCATTCTAACTTTCAAAGCTGGCTGCAAATCTCACGAGACAAGATGTGACTTCACTTGACTGGGTGCTTGCTTCGCACCATCTAGTGGACTGAAAATGCAATTGGTTGATTAATACCCAAGAGTATGCAACATTGCATGAATATATAAATAATAAAAGATCGATTCATGCGTTTAGCGATTGGTGGATCGCCATTAGTGTCAAGCATCACTGTCCATCACTGAATCGATCTTTTGTCCCACCCCTATCCAACAGCAAGACGTGTAATAGTTGTCGAGGTCACAGGGGACCCCAGGGTAACTTCTAAGCAACTGAAGGCCTCTCTCACATTGGCTAATGTTAATGTTCATGAGTCCACCATCAGGAGAACACTGAACAACACCGGTGTGCATGGTAGGGTTGCAAGGAGAAAGCCACTGCTCTCCAAAAAGAACATTGCTGCTCGTCTGCAGTGTTCTAAAGATCATGTGGACAAGCTGGAAGGCTATTGGAAAAATGTCTTGTGGACAGATGAGACTAAAATAGAACTTTTTGGTTTAAATGAGAAGCATTATGTTTTGAGAAAGGAAGACACTGAATTCCAGCATGACAACCTTCACATGAAACATGGTAGTGGTAGTATCATGGTTTGGGCCTGTTTTGCTGCATCTGGGACAGGAGAGCTTGCCATCATTAATGGACCAATGAATTCTGAATTATACCAGCAAATTCTAAAGGAAAACATCAGAACATCTGTCCATGAACTGAATCTCAAGAGAAAGTGGGTCATGAAACAAGACAATGATCCTAAGCACACAGGTCATTCAACCAAAGAATGGCTAAAGAAGAATAAAGTTAAAATTTTGGAATGGCCAAGTCAAAGTCCTGACCTTAATCCAACTGAGGTGTTGTGGAAAGGCCTGAAATGAGCAGTCCATGCGAGAAAACCCACCTAAAATATTTTCCTAAAATATTTTTGTCTCATTACCTACTTTTAGGACTTGTGTGAAAATCTGATGATGTTTTAGGTCATATTTATCCAGAAATGTAGAAAATTCTAATGGGTTCACAAACCTTCAGGCACCACTGTACCCTTACTGCTATGAAAACAAGATAATCCTGAAATGTTGTTTCTTTTGGATTTCTTTATCTGCACCAAATCCTTTAGTGTATTAACACTGAATTCACAGCTCACCTGTTCTCTGGTATCTCCAAAGGAGAGGCAAGTAAATAGATCAGCTCCTTATCAAGATCATTGAAATCCCAATTTGATTTCAACACCCATGTTGCTGCAAGGTGAAAAGAAAAATAACTCTCACTTTTTTTTTTTGCCTTAATACATTTTATTTATATTTATTATATACTGTAGTTTTCATTAAGTTTAAAAAGAGCTGAATTTGCTCAACCACACCTGGTCAAGAAATAGAAACATTAACAGAGCTGTGGTATTTTTTTTTTTTTTTTACCTAAATGTCTTAAACGCTGCCATGAAATCAATCAAGCTGCTTTTTCCCCCCTTCCAGGGTAAACAGCCGAGCGATCAGCACATCAGACAAGTTTGCATGCGAGTCATGCAAGGTAAGAAAAGCAAGGCCTTTGACCCCATTTATCATTCCCCCGTGCCTCATTTCATGACTTTAATACTTTGCAGAATGCCTCATTACACAACCACACATAGAGCCGCCTCTGCATCGTCTCATTGATCCGGGTGGCCGCAGAGTCCTCTGAAGTTGAAAAAGGGACGGTCTCATAGCCAAAACATGAAATGAGCTTCAGCCTTTGTTTATTTGATGGATGAGAGATCTCTTCCCCGAGCTTTAGAAATGCTCCATCGAAGTCACAACCTCTGTTCTCTTCATTCTTTTGCTCTTACATCTTCACAACTCATCTCCCATCCTCATGACTATTTTATACCCGTTGTGCTGAAAAATTAATTTCACCTCCAGCAGACCTGTGCTCCTCAGCTCCAAGCAAAGAGTCTGCCTGGGAAAGGAAATCTTTAAAAAAAAAGAGCAGTCAAGCAGCCACTGCGTGAATTTTCATCAGGAGCCAGAGAACCGGAATCTTAAGAGCAAAATACCGTGCAGCAAGGAGCCACAGGAGATTAATGTTAGATCCGCTGCTGCATGAACATAAATTTCCTGTCACTGATTGCTTGAAATAAAGAGTATTATCTCCTTTCTGCTCAATTTACGGAGATTTCATGGAAAAAGGTTGAAAACAGGAATGTCTCAAGGGAGTTTGTCACTAGTTTCACCTCACTCAAGTTCAGCTCTCAGATATAAGAGCTGTTGGACCATTTCTTCTGTGACAATTGTTTGGGGCTTTTGGAATCAGCCGTCTTATCTTATTGCATGATTTAATGCAATGTGTTATGTCTTAAAAAGTCCCTTGGTGACCATCAGCTCCAGCTGCCTAGAAACATTCAGTGGCTTGGTGCCCGTTTTCACAATAAATGGTTCATCATCATGTTTCTGTTGTGCCCCAACAGAGCAGTTGGCTCAGCTAGCTGCTAGTTTAAGGAGACCTGAAACTGGCATGACTGGTTTACCTGGAAGGCCTGGACCTCCAGGGCCTCCTGGGCCTCCAGGAGACAATGGCTTTCCTGGGCACGCTGGGGCACGAGGCCTTCCGGGACTTAAAGGGCCACCCGGACAGATGGGAGCAAAAGGGCCCAAAGGTAATGAACATCCTGATAGTTGTAGCTTTTTAACAGCATCTGTCATTAGATGAAACTTATATAACATTATTTATTACAGGTGACATGGGAGACAAAGGGACAAGAGGGCCTACTACCCGAGGACCTAAAGGTCAGCCAGGACCTCCTGGACTTCCAGGTTAGTAGATATTTGCTATGCTAACATACAGTATGTAAAATATCATCATCATCATGTAAAATAAAAGTACTGTAAAAATCACTTATTTTTTCTTCATAGCATGCTTAAAGGTGAACTAGACAGTATTTTCATGACAACAAATATTTAAAAAATAATTCATCAACAAAATGTTTAGAAAGGTGCAGAATTTAAGTCTTTGTAGTCTTCAAAAAAACTCTTGATAAAAAAAAAAACAACTTGAAAATTTTTTTTACAGGTCCGAAATAACCATATTTACATCTGAGCAGTTGGATGACAAGATTCTGGTGGCCGCTAACATAGATATAGTATATATACAGGTACATCTCAAAAAATTAGAATATCATGAAAAAGTTCAATGTTTTTTGTCACTCATTTCAGAAAGTGAAACCCATATATTATATAGATTCATTACACAGAGAGTGATATATTTCAAGTGTTTATTTATTTTAATTTTGATGATTATGGCTTACAGCCTATGAAAACCCCAAATTCAGTTTCTCAAAAAATTAGAATATTATGTAAAATTAATTTTAAAAAGTAGTTTTTTAATACAAATGTGGATCGACTGAAAAGTATGTCCATGTACACACTCAATACTTGGTTGGGGCTCCTTTTGGATTAATTACTGTATCAATATGACATGTCATGGAGGTGATCAGCCTGTGGCACTGCTGAGGTGTTATGAAGGTCCAGGTTGCTTTGATAGTGACCTTCAGCTCGTCTGCATTGTTGGGTCTGGTGTCTCACATCTTCCTCTTGACAATACTCCATCGATTCTCTATGGGGTTTAGGTCAGGAGGGTTTGCTGGCCAATCAAACACAGTGATACCATGGTCATTAAACCAGGTTTTGATACTTTTGGCAGTGTGTGGGGGGGTACTAAGTTCTGCTGGAAAATGAAATCAGCTTCTCCATAAAGCTTGTCAGCAGAGGGAAGCATGAAGTGCTCTAAAATTTCCTGGTAGACGACTGCGCTGACTTTGGTCTTGATAAAACACAGTGGACAAACACCAGCAGATGACCTCTGTTCAGATAAAAGTAAATTTTGCATTTCATTTGGAAATCAAAGTCCCAGAGTCTAGAGAAAGAGTGGAGAGGCACAGAATCTAAGTTGCTTGAGGTTTAGTGTGAAGTTTCCACAGTCAGTGATGATTTGAGGAACCATGTCATCTGCTGGTGTTTGTCCACTGTGTTTTATCAAGACCAGCGTCAGCACAGTCATCTACCAGGAAATTTTAGAGCACTTCATGCTTCCCTCTACTGACAAGCTTTATGGAGAAGCTGATTTCATTTTCCAGCAGGACTTGGTACCCCCCCCCCCCACACACACACACACACTGCCAAAAGTATGAAAACCTGGTTTAATGACCATGGCATCACTGTGCTTGATTGGCCAGCAAACTCTCCTGACCTAAACCCCATAGAGAATCGATGGAGTATTGTCAAGAGGAAGATGAGAGACACCAGACCCAACAATGCAGACGAGCTGAAGGTCACTATCAAAGCAACCTGGACCTCCATAACACCTCAGCAGTGCCACAGGCTGATCACCTCCATGCCACGCCACACTGATACAGTAATTAATCCAAAAGGAGCCCCGACCAAGTATTGAGTGTGTACATGGACATACTTTTCAGTCGGTCCACATTTGGATTAAAAAACTACTTTTTAAAATTAATTTTACATAATATTCTTAATTTTTTGAGAAACTGAATTTGGGGTTTTCATAGGCTGTAAGCCATAATCATCAAAATTAAAATAAATAAACACTTGAAATATATCACGCTCTGTGTAATGAATCTATATAATATATGGGTTTCACTTTCTGAAATGAGTGACAAAAAAATTGAACTTTTTCATGATATTCTAATTTTTTGAGATGTACCTGTAAACAGTAGATAGGACATGACTAACATTTTCATGGCAAACAGAGGCACCACATTCTGTAGGTAATTATAATGATTGACAACACTGTGATAACAGAATACACAAACAATTGTTCCTTGTGTTTATTTTAATCATATAAGTAAGCCATGTATATGGAACATAACTAACCTAGTGGCTAGCCATGTCCTATCTAGTGTTCATATATCTATGGCTGGTAAGGAAGTCGCAGCCAGTCACAGGCAATAGCATAACTGAGCTGATGTCACATGTCTCTACCATCCAGCTGGAGTAAGAGTAAGTGCGACACACCAGCTGGCCAGGAGATCAGAATGTTGCCTCTATCACCTTTAATGAGACAGACAAATTACACTTTTTCAGTGTCTCTTGTTATGAGCGCTTTACACATTCACTATGCATACTATACTATTATTCTACTTACTTACCGGAGTGGCGGCCTAGTTGATAGAGCATCTGCCCCACAACCGGGAGGTTGGGGGTTGAAGTCCCGGCCGTGTCATACCAAAGACCATATAAAAATGGTACTTCCCGCCTTCTAGCTTGGTGCACAGCGTAATAGAATGAAGGAAGGAGAAGTTGTTTGTGGCAGCACCTCGCATGCCAGCGACCCCTCTGATTCTACATGTGATTAACATTGTAGATAGGAGAAATGTAATTTTGTTCTATTGTACACGATTGGCTGTATGGACTGAATGACAACAGATACGGCTTCTTCTTCTTAATGTGGCTCACATTCATAGCAAAATTAAAATCACCACTTAAAGGGTGCGTAGGTAGTCTGTTCACTAAGCTGTTTGAGAAAGATAGCTTATAACAGCTGTACAAAAACAGAGCTGCTTCTGATTGGAAACTCTTTTGCGGGCTTCTCTGGGATTCCTGGATTGCTCAACATATTGGCCTGGCAGTTGACTTTCTGAGATTTTATTTTTTAAACAGTGACAAGCATTTCTGAAAACGTTTGAGCTAAGAAATAAGCTGTTTGTTACTGAATCTGTCTTTATTTGACACCAGCAACTGCTAGCTCAAATGTGTTGCCCTGCTGCCAGAATGCATTGTGAAGTTTTTCACATAGACAATGAATGGGAAGAAGAAGGGGAAAAAAAGCATGGATAAATTGGACACACGCTCAATGAATGCACAGCCAGAGTGCATTGAAGTGGGCAAGCAAAAAGGTAGACTGTCTAATCATTGCATTTGGACAATGACATTTTTATTACAGTCTAGAGGCTGCCCCACAGCATCGACTTTATTTACTTTATTATTGATATCTTTCAGGGTGTGAAGAAAATTTCAACACGGTTTGCTTTAATGCGACACAGTGCCCTGTGGAAAACTACCGAGCCCAAAAAGACCACTGGAAGGTTTAGACTTTCATGTTGTGAGGAGACATTGTTAACCAATCCAGCACATCATCCACAGTGAAAAAATGTGCAGAACTAGAGGTAATATCAGCAGTCATTGCTTCAAAAATTAACTGGCAACTAGAAAAAAATGATAGTCATTATAGTACTTCATCATCAAATAATAAAATATGAAGGCTATCTAAAACAGGTATCCCATTAGCTTTATAGTTAACAAATTTACACTCAGTTTTAGCTTTAGTTCCCATCATTACTAAAACCTGTAAAAAACAGATCTCCTAAAAGCCTTTACTTTACATAAAAAGACAAATAAGTGGTATAGTGAGACAAGTCAAGCTGCACTTCACATCCAGTGACTAAACTAAATTACTTTTGTGATCACAGGGGAGCCAGGCAGTCCTGGCTACGGTCAGGATGGTCGTGACGGGCAGAGGGGACCCCCCGGTGTTCCTGGACAGCCCGGCGTACCTGGGCCTCCTGGTCCAGCTGGTCCGAACGGCTACTGCGACCCATCGGCCTGCAACCTCCAGGCGGGAGCCGCTCACCAATCTCTAGATGTGAAGGGACCTGCGGGCAACTAAGAGACACTCTGGCAGAGACAGAAAGACTGTCGGATTATCTCCCCGAGCACACAGCATTTTCCACACTTTCTTCCCGAGGGTTGCGACTGGCACGGTGCCTTTGATACACTAACCTCGAGTCTGGAGAGGATGCGTTTTTTTACGTGCCAGCCACATTTCCATCAGAAGCAGGCAGCCTCTTTGAGTTATAAAAACATGTGAAACATTGTTTTTATGTGCTGCAAAACTCCCACTTCTTTCTTGTGTGCTTTTTTCCCCCTTTTTTTTAACCTTAGAGTTGTTTTGATATATTCAGAACTGAGCTCGTGTTTCTCAGATTTGAAATGACCGGAGATGTTTGGTTTCTCCCTCTCTCCTTGTACCCCTGCCCTGATTTTTCTCTTTGGGATTTTTCGCTCCATTTATGCTGCTTTTCACTCAACACCTCACATAATCACCAAATCAGGAAAAGGATTTTTTTTTTTTTTGTCAGAATAGCTTTTTTTTTCTCTATGTGCTAATTTACCAAAGATAAACCTGCTGAAACTCCATTTTCCACATTAGGAGGCTCTCTAAAACCTTCTTGTTTCAAAGAAAAAGGAGAGATGGTGAAGATATTGTTAAGTCATCTCTGCTTAATCTGCGTCGTACATCTGTAAAAAAATAAATGTTTAAAATGTGGTGCTATTTTATATTGGTTCAACTGTGCAAATCTGGGAATATCATTATTAATGAGGGAAACAAAATAACATGCAGTGTTTTATTTATTCTGTATAGTGGTAACTTTCTGTGAATAAAAAATAATGCAGTATTTTTTGACAACCAACTAAAATCACTTTCACAGCTGTAACTTAAAGATCTAAAATAAACACAAAAATTTCACAACTGATAAAACTGCTTCATAATAGCTTTTCTGCACGTTTCCAATGTATCATCATCAGGAAGCAGAGATTACATGAATATACAGTAAAGGTTTGGTTTTCACTCTTTTCTGAGAAATAATGAATATCTCAAAACCACTAAAATGACTGAATATTTGTCTCAACTGCTGATTTTTGAAATTTGAAATTCAAACATTAAACCTGATTATAATTATTAATTTTCAACCTTAAGCACTTAGAGGTCAGCCACACCACATGGCAAGAACTGCATAAGTGGATTATATGATTATCATTCTTGTTTATCACATTAATAAAACTCATGTGATGGCCTAAGTCTTAGCTGTTTGGAGAACAAGACTGATCAGAAAATTGATTGAAAAGGCAGGGAAGCAAAAACAGCTTATTTCAGAAAGTGGGTAAAGTTAGGCGGAACAGCTAGGTTCAGTATAGAATAAATATCATTAATTTTAGACTTTAAATCATGCAGAGCTACTCTAGAACCTTGTTTTTCAACTGGGGTCCTAAGATAATTGTCTAATTTCACTTAATGGATCCAAAAAAACATGGCAAACAATTTGTTGTGCATGAGTGCCTGAAGTGGCTCTTCCATGTCAGTAGGTGGCAGTATGAGTGCAACAATAGGCGCTTTCGCACTGCAGGAACCTTTTACAGTTCCTATAACCTTTTTAGTCCCTAGGCCAGTTTTCTTGTGTTCAGACAGCATAGGAACTATGAACCACAGACCTCAGTTCCTACAGAAAAACCATTTTAGCTCCAACTCTGAAGCAGGGTCTTTTCTGGTTCCATAGGAACTCATATGACATAGGTGTTAGCTAACTGGCAGAACTTGAAAGCTATGCCCACTGCCAGAGATTTCTGCTTCTTACAGTGCTTCTTACAAGGGTTCGCAGTGGAGCGTAATAATTTTTGGAAAATAAGCTCACATTTAGCAGGGATTTTTCACAATGTGAAGCAATGAGGAAGACGATTACAAAACTCAAACAGGACTATAATAATAAGGGAGCGTGTCCACCAAACACATTTTTTTCTGCTGTTGGCAACTCTTTTCTATTCATTCTCTATGTAGTCTAACGTTTAGACTGCTGAGTGCTGAGTGCCCTTGGCACAAAAACGCTTTCAGCGGTGACCACTTTTTGTTGCAGCACTCAGGGCTGATAAAAGTTCAACTTTTCAGACTACAGCTGGGCTCCTCAGTGTCAAAGCTTTCTAAGCAGCCAATCAGAATTAAGAAAGAGCGGGACATTGACATAACGCACGGCTCAGGAGACGCACACACACAGGCTTAGAGTAGTTCAAAGAGTTTATTAACAGCAGGAGTGAGTGAGTGCGTGTCTGCGGGATGTAAATGTGTTGGTGATGGTGTCTGCTCCAGGCACAGAGGCAGGTGACCGTACAGCCGAGCAACCCTATGGAGAGAGCACAGGGAGAGGGTGACGGGCATACACCAACACAGGAGGGATTTATGGCGAGAGAAGGACTTACTTGGTGGGTCAGGACAGCTGGCACAACAAGGGGGCGAAGCCCGGAAGACAGCCACCTGGAGAGCTCTGTACAGCAGCGAGGATTGGGCGATGGAGTGGAGATGTCCGCCGCTGGGGAATCCACCTGTGCACAGGGGAGAAGACTGAAGAAAAGAGGTAAGCGATCTTCTTACCAAAATGGTGACGCTGAAGGGAAGTATGCTCACAACGGTGAGGGACGAAGTCTGACGGCTTCAGGCCGAGCCTCCGGGCGAGACGGCCTTTATCCCTCGCCGCTGATGATTGTCAGGTGCGTGAGCAGGTGGCGCCGCTGATGAATGGCGCGGCGTGACAGTACTCCCCCCTCTAGCAGCGCCTCCTGGCGATGGCTTATCCGGGTGCGCTCGGTGGAAGTCCGCGATGAGCGATGGGTCCAACACAAACGACGGGGGCACCCATTGTCGATGCTCGGGCCCATAGCCCTCCCAGTCCACCAAGTATTGCAACCCACGACCTCGGCGCCGGGAGTCCAGGATGGAGGAGACGGACCAGGCCGGATGGCCACCAATCATCCGGGGCGCGGGTTGCGCTGCAGGAGGAGGGCAAAGGGGGTCAGTGACTGCCAGTTTCACCTTCGACACATGAAAAGTGGAATGGATGCGGAGGGAGGGGGGAATAGCCACGCGCACAGCCACCGGGTTGATGATCCGGGTGATGGGAAAGGGACCCATGAATCGCTGTGCCAGCTTCCTCCTCTCGCCTTTTAATGTGACGTCCTGGGTAGACACATACACGAGTTGCCCAACTCTGTACGCCGGGGCAGGTCTTCTGTGCCGGTCCGCCACGGTCCTGTTGCGCTCCGCTGTGCGTAAAAGCGCATGACGCGCGGCAGCCCAGGTGGAGCGGAACTGCCTAAGGTGCGCCCTAACGGAGGGGACAGTCACCTCGTTCTCCTGCGCTGGAAACAGCGGGGGGTCGTAACCCAGGGACGCCTTGAAGGGGGACATCCCCGTTGCAGAAGAGCGGGCGGTGTTGTGGGCATACTCCACCCAGGCGAGATGGTTGCTCCAGGACGTCGGCTTGGATCTAGTAACACAGCGGAGCGCAGCCTCCAGCTCCTGATTGGTCCTCTCACACTGCCCGTTAGACTGGGGGTGATGGCCGGAGGAGAGGCTCACCTTGGCTCCGATGGCGTTACAAAAGGATCTCCAAACCTCGGATGAAAATTGGGGGCCCCGGTCCGAGACCACGTCCACCGGAATCCCGTGCAGCCTGACCACGTGTTGGACGAGGAGGCCCGCCGTCTCCAGGGCAGTAGGGAGACCTCGCAGGGGAATGAAGTGCGCCGCCTTGGAGAAACGGTCCACAATGGTCAGGACGGTGTCAAAGGAGTTGGAAACGGGGAGTCCGGTGACGAAGTCCAGTGCGATGTGCGACCAGGGCCTGCCGGGGACGGGCAGAGGCTGGAGCAGACCCGCTGGGGGGGCATTTCCCGACTTGCTGGTGGCACAGATTGGGCAAGCCCGGGCGTAGCGGGCTGCATCCCTCCGCAGGCCTGGCCACCAAAAGGACCGCTGGAGGAGGCTGATCATCCGAGAGGTGCCGGGATGACAGGTGAGCCGGGAGGTGTGGAGCCAGTGGATGACCTCTCCTCGGACCGCAGATGGGACGAACAGTCTTCCCTCCGGTCCGCCGCCAGGATCAGGTTCCACCTCCTGCGCCTTCCGGATCTTGTCTTCAATGTCCCAAGAGATGGCACCGAGGACGCACGACCTGGGCAGGATAGTGTGGGGCGTCTCCTCAGCCTCCACGGGGGTGAACTGCCTAGAGAGGGCGTCAGGCAGGCCGTTTTTGGAGCCCGGCCTGAAGGTGATCGAGAAGCGGAACCTGGCGAAGAACAAAGACCAGCGCGCCTGGCGGGCATTCAGGCGCTTGGCAGATCGTAAATACTCTAAGTTCTTGTGGTCCGTCAGGACCACAAACGGCAGGTCCGCCCCCTCTAGCCAGTGGCGCCACTCCTGTAAGGCGAGTTTAATGGCCAGGAGCTCTCTGTCCCCCACATCGTAGTTCCTCTCCGCCGGGGACAGGCGCCGGGAGAAGAAGGCGCACGGCCGTTTGGCGCCATCGTCAGGTGACCGCTGGGATAACACTGCTCCCACTCCCGTGTCCGATGCGTCCACCTCCACAATGCACTGCAGCGCGGGGTCGACCTGGCGAAGGACCCGGGAGGAGGAGAACTCCGCCTTCAGCGCCCTAAAGGCAGCAGCGACCTCTTCAGTCCACCGGAACGGGACCTTCGGGGACGTGAGGCGGGTCAGCGGTCCGACGATCGAGCTGAAATTTGGGACAAAGCGGCGGTAAAAATTGGCGAAGCCAACAAACTGTTGCACCTGCTTCCGGGATGCGGGAGTAGGCCACTCCACCACCGCCTTCACCTTCTCTGGGTCTGGGAGCACCTGATCTTGAGCGATGATGAATCCCAGGAAGGATGTGGTCCTAGCGTAGAATTCGCATTTCTCAGCCTTCACGTACAGACGATTCTCCAGCAGTCTTTGGAGGACCCGCCTCACATGGACCTGGTGCTCGTCCCTGGACCTGGAGAAGATAAGGATGTCATCCAGGTAGACGAACACAAAAAGGCCGATGAAATCCCGGAGGACGTCATTAATGAGGCGCTGAAAGACGGCAGGAGCGTTGGTCAGCCCGAACGGCATGACGAGATACTCAAAGTGGCCGTTCGGGGTACGGAAGGCTGTCTTCCATTCATCTCCCTCCCGGATCCGGACGAGGTGGTAAGCGCTGCGTAAATCCAGCTTGGTAAACCAGGTCGCCCCCTGGAGGGAGTGAAAGGCAGTGTCCATGAGGGGCAGGGTGTAACGGTCCCTCTCAGTGATGTCATTCAGCGCTCGGTAGTCTATGCAGGGGCGGAGGGATCCGTCCTTTTTCCCGACAAAGAAAAACCCTGCCCCCACGGGTGACGACGATGGGCGAATAATCCCAGCGCTCAGAGATTCCTTCAGGTATGTATTCATGGTCTCCTTCTCCGGCGCCGACAGGCTGTAGAGCCGACCAGATGGCAGGGGAGCCCCCTGGCGGAGGTTGATGGCACAGTCATATGGTCGATGCGGGGGAAGAGACATAGCTTTCGATTTGCTAAATACCATACCCAGGTCGTGAAATTCTGGAGGCACCAGTGACAGGTCCGGAGGTGCTGTATCCGCCACAGGGGGAGCCGCGGATGGGGAGCAGGCAGCGGACTGAAGGCAGGTGCCCATACAGAAGGTACTCCATGCCGATACCCCAGCGGACCTCCAGTCCAGGACAGGGTTGTGGAGGCGTAGCCAGGGATACCCCAGGATGACGGGCGACACAGAGTTGGGCAGGACGTAAAATACCATCTCCTCCCGGTGGTTCCCTGAGATGATGACTGGGACAGGCATGGTTTGGAGAGAAACTCTCCCAAGGGAGGCACGGGAGAGATGGACCAGGGAGATGGGGTGTTTTAATGCCTGACAGCGGATGCCCAATCGGGTTGCCAGGCCTTGTGAAATGAAGCTGCCCTCTGCGCCCGAATCCACCAGTGCGTGGGTGAGGTGCCCAGTGGGATTGTGGCAAAAACGGATGGGCAGCTTTAATTGAGTGAGAGAGTCTAACCGGTTGGGATCCGCGAGGCTCCCTACAGCGATTCGCGGACCCCGCCGACTGGCTTTCCGCGGGCAACGCTCCACAGTGTGTTGGTCACCTCCGCAATACATGCAGAGGCCCAACTCACGGCGGCGTTGTTTCTCCGCAGGGGAAAGCTTGGTCCAGCCCGTCACCATCGGCTCCGACTCCTCGGGGCACAATGCTGGCGGCGCCGCCAGGGGGCGAGCTTGGAACAGGTGCGGCGAGACTCCACGAGGGCGAGAAGAAGAAGACTTCCGCCCCGAGGAGCACTCGCGCAGCCTGTTATCCAAACTTATCGCTAAGGATGTCAGCTCCGCTAGCGTCCCAGGGATATCCCGTCCAGCCAGTTCATCCCTCAGATCACTATTGAGGCTGCGGAGGAACAGGCCACAGAGGGAGCGTTCCTCCCAGCCCAATTCCTCCGCCGCTACCCGGAAGTCGACCGAGTAGTCCGCTGCCGACCGGCCTCCCTGCTGGAGAGCGAGGAGCCGATCGACCTGGACCGTCTCGGTTTGAGAATGGTCAAAGACCTCCAGAAAGCGCCTCACGAACTGGTCATAGGTGAGGGTGGCATAACTGGGCCTCGCCATTACGGCGTAGGTCCAAGTTAACGCACGCCCCTCCAGAAGATTCCCTATGTAACCAATCCGACTGTGATCCGAGGGAAAATCTCCGGGCACACGGTGGAACACGGACTCACACTGCATAATGAACCCCCGCGCTCCGCCGAGCTTACCGCTAAAGCGGGCGGGGGTTGGAATCGGTGTGAGCCGAACCGGTGCCACCGGAGCCGGCTGGACGGCCGCTGGAACAGCAGGAGCCGCGCCACCCTGACGAGCCGGGGGGAACGGCTGTTGAGGATCCAAGCGGCCCAACCGGTTAGTTAAATTCAATAATTGATTAAAGATCACCTGTTGTTGATAAGCTATTTGATCCACTCTAGCCTCGAGAGTGGAAAACCGGTGTGCGAGCCCGCCGTCCGCCGAGCCGCTCTGCTGAAGCCGTACTGACATAACGCACGGCTCAGGAGACGCACACACACAGGCTTAGAGTAGTTCAAAGAGTTTATTAACAGCAGGAGTGAGTGAGTGCGTGTCTGCGGGATGTAAATGTGTTGGTGATGGTGTCTGCTCCAGGCACAGAGGCAGGTGACCGTACAGCCGAGCAACCCTATGGAGAGAGCACAGGGAGAGGGTGACGGGCATACACCAACACAGGAGGGATTTATGGCGAGAGAAGGACTTACTTGGTGGGTCAGGACAGCTGGCACAACAAGGGGGCGAAGCCCGGAAGACAGCCACCTGGAGAGCTCTGTACAGCAGCGAGGATTGGGCGATGGAGTGGAGATGTCCGCCGCTGGGGAATCCACCTGTGCACAGGGGAGAAGACTGAAGAAAAGAGGTAAGCGATCTTCTTACCAAAATGGTGACGCTGAAGGGAAGTATGCTCACAACGGTGAGGGACGAAGTCTGACGGCTTCAGGCCGAGCCTCCGGGCGAGACGGCCTTTATCCCTCGCCGCTGATGATTGTCAGGTGCGTGAGCAGGTGGCGCCGCTGATGAATGGCACGGCGTGACAGACATAGGATGGTGGTACAAGAAAAGGAGAATGGTACAATGGCACAAGAGAGCCTGAAACTTGATCCCCGCTGTATCAGACAACCTGGTATTCTTTGATCTGACATTAAAAGGATACCATGGTCAAAATTTGAAAGCAAATGCTTGGAGGAATGTGTCCACATCTATCGGCATGTCAGGTGAGCATTTGTGCTTTTGTCATGGTCATATTTCTTACAAGTTTGTTGCCGTAGATAATATGGATACTATGTGAATTTGTAGTTAACTGCAAAAAAATGGAAATACCTCCAATGTGAAATGTGATCATTTATCAACAGTCATTTATGAGTTCAGGTAACCGTGTGTAGAGCATATTTCATCATGAGTTTTATGAAAATAGATGTAAAAATAAATGAAATTTTTGACCACAGACTACTACTCACCTCAGTAGGGCTCTCTGTAATTAGTCTGCATCTGAGAAACTGACAGGCCAGTCTTCTCCAAAACCAGTTCAAACTGACTGCCGGTCAATCTAAGATACTCCTTGAAACAGGCACCATCGAAATTGTGGTCAACTTTAGGAGAAGACACACACAGCACCCCCATCTGATCATCGATGGAGCAGCTGTGGAGAGGGTGAGCAGCATCAAGTTCCTGGGGATGCACATCTCTGAGGACCTCTCCTGGTCCAACAACACCACATCACTGGCCAAGAAGGCGCAAACTTGCCTCTATTTCCACTGCAAACCGAGGAGCGCAGAAGTCCCACCCCCCATCATGTGCTCATTCTACCGGGGCACCATTGAGAGCATCCTCACCAGCTGCATCACGGTATGGTATGGAAGCTGCACTGCCTCCTGCTGGAAGACACTACAACGCACAGTAAAAGCAGCCAGCAAGATCATTGGTGCCCCTCTGCCCCCCCCCCGACATCTACCACACCTGCCTCATCTGCAGAGCCACCAACATTGCAGGCTACACCTCCCACCCCTCACACTCCCTCTTCAGCCTTCTGCCCTCAGGGAAAAGGTACCGGAGCCACTGGGCCCACTCCATAAGACTGCTAAACAGCTTTGTTCATCAGGCCATCAGGACCCTAAACTCAGCGCCCCCCCCCCCCCTTCCCGGACCGTAACACACTCACCCGCACACTACCTCAGCTGTTGGCACAGAAAGACTTGGCACACCAACAGTAATTACATCTGCTGCTGCACATCTCTGCACCTTACTGCAACCATTTGCACAAATGTCATACCTGCTGCTCTCTGCCTGTTATTGAAATATTGATCATGTGCAGTCCAATCTGTCACTGTCTGCACCTACACTACTGCACTGAACTTGCAATTACGGGTATTATGGCTCCACTTTTTCTGTATATAGGATTGCTGGGTGTTATCTTTTATCTTTATTTGCACTACGGGTAGCATTACTGTACATAGACTGCTGTTGTTGTTTTTTATCCTTTTTCCTTCTTTTCTTATATATTGCGCACACCACTAAGACAGAGAGAAATGGCATTTCAATTCTCTTGTATGTCCTGTACGTATAGAAGTATTGACAAATAAAAATCTTTGAATCTTTTGAATCAAGGCGCAACGCCTGTACAAGTTCAGTGTCCGGTACCTCTGAACAAGTCCGGGTGATGTTTGTACCCTGATGCCTGTTTTCTTTTCCATATCATCATATTTTGCATCCAGAGCTGCTGCCAATGCCAGAATGTTTCCTGTCCATTGTTATTTAGAAACTGCTATTAAAAAATAAGTAGAAAGTCTGACCATGGGAAAAGCGGAAGTGTTAAGCTGTGCGTGACAAGCTGTTGCTAGGATACAAGGTGCAGACTTTTTTTTTTCCCAAGTGCAGCACACAAGCGTTTGAATAAAGAGATTCAGGGCAGTCATGCAACAAAAAATGTGTTTAGTGGACATGCAGCCTAATGGCTACTGTCTTCTTCTTTCTGGTCGTCCTCATGTGTTTTATGGAGGTTAATGACCTTGTTAAGACGTACTAAAGATTGTGGTGAGTAGATGAAAATTCAGATTCTGAACTGGGCCCTGTACTGATGTAGAAGCCGCTGTGGCTGGGCGCACAAAAGGATTCATTAGCAGAGTGAACGACAAACACCCAGATGTTGTTATGCAGTTTTTTGCACCGCGAGGTACACGTTCCCATGGTAAACTTTGTAAAGCCCTCTGAAACACTGCATAGTTACATCTTTAAGTGAGGAAATGGGAGCGGAGCATAAAACATTATTGCTCCATATGAAGGTCTGATGGTTGTCCCGTGGCAAAGTACTGGCCCGCCTGCATTAGCTCTGACAGGAACTAAAAGTACTTTTGACTGATGAGAGGTGTGATGACACAAAGCTGCTTGCAAGTGAGGAGTAGTGTGCAAGGCTGTCATATCAGGCAGATATATTTCAGCATCTGAATAAACTGAACACGTAAATGCAAGGCAAAGATGAAAGCCTGTTCACAAGCAGACAAAATAAATGGATTCTGTTCAATGGTACACCTCTGGCAAAAACATCTGGAAAGTACCAACCTTGACACGTTCCTGCCAGGACATCAGCTTTGTGTTAATCTAAACAGGCCCAAGTTTCACACTGAGCGATTATACACTAATTACAAGATGAAATTGTCATTACATATGCTCTAATAGGCTACAGTGTGCCATTTTGTAAAGTTTTGGTTGGTGGGGTTCCCCAAGATTTTTTTCAATGTAAAAGGAGTTCATTGGCTAAAAAATTGTTGAAAAACATTGATCTAGAAGACCATTTTAATATTCATTATGTGAGAAACAGAGACAATACAGCAGAAAATACAACAAAACAGCAAGTAAAGCACAAGAAAAAAGATTTATTGCACACATACTGTATAATTCAGATTAATGGCAATTAAGACACTGGAGAGAAACGTGGAATATAACCTCTGATGCCAAGTAACCAATTACATAAAGGATTACAATTTTCTTCATCAGCATGTCACGTGAGCCAACACCAGTGATCAAAATACAAGCATTTTTCCCTCTAAATGTCAGTTTATTGTTTGCTTTTTTCAGTAAAAGGCAACAGTTGTTTTGTATTCTCCTTAAATGCATGTAGTTGTGTTAAAAACCAAGCTGAGGTAGATACAGTATTCAAGCTAAACAAAGACTTTCAAAGACGAGCATTAAAGTCACTCTGCACAACATGAGCTTAGAGAGGAGCAGAGGCCAGTTTCACTGAAAACAGCAGGAGGCCATTTTTAATCCAAGAGACCACGCTGAGAAGCTGCTCCACATTATAGCTCATTACAAGCATGCTTACAAGGTTGGAACAATACGCATCAGCTTAGAAAGACAGTAAGCAGAAATAAAACACATGTGTAAAAGTGATATTAAAGGGTACTCTTTTCATTCAAAAACTCATTTTATAAATGCCATTTTCTTCCTAGAATAAATGGAGTTTAACTTGGAGCAATGGTATAATGGCTCCACATTACCTGTGAAGTGAGCTGTGACAGTTTGTGTCCTCCCCACTTATTAAACCGTTTAACTAAACTGAAGTCACAAAGTGATGCACATTAATATCACTTCAGCCCAAATTCAATATTGGCACACCCGAAAAAGTTTGAGAAGCCCTAGTCTGCTGATGCCGTCTCATTTAAATCTCATCAAGGTCAGCGTTATTGTCTTTGACGGGAACCCATTAAAACCAAATATGAAAATTAGTGTGATGAAAAGACATAAGCTAGGGGGGGGGGGGGGGGAGTGTAATGTGGCCAATAAAGCAAAGAAAGATTTTACATTCGGATGAGAAACAGTTACAGAAATGTTACATGTCCAGCAGGGGGCTCTTTCAACTCACAAATGAAGTCAAGCACCCATCTGAAAATCAGACCCACTCACACTGATAACACGTGGAGTTTAAACCCCTTTGCATTCCTGAGTGGCAGTGGGGAGAATGAAACGTCCCGTGGTTGGGGCACCGGATTTAAAAAGCAGAAAAATAAGTAAAAAAGAACAACTGTAAAATATGTAACAAAGAGTGGTCATAGAAGAGAAGATAGCTGTTCTGAATGTCACAGAATTTCAGATACACCCACAGAAGTTTCTAAACCTTAATCACTGCTAGACTCTGAGTTTAAAAAAATTTCAATTAAAATGAGCCAGAAATGAAAATGTGAGCAGAGTAATACGCTTTAGCCTAATTAGCACTTTTCTTCAACACAAAAAGCTTTAGCATGATTTCACAAAGTTTGGTTTAGTTTTTAATGAACAGACTGCATATCTTCATTTTTTTTTCATGGAGCCCTAATTTAAATCATATTGAAGCTTAAATGTTAAGACACGTTTTAGCAAAGTAAAACTCTTCCTCCCTAGTCACTCTTCATTTCATCCAGCCTGTGCACACATTTCATTTCTGCCTCCATTTTTTTTTATTTTTTTTTGCTTGAAGGTCCAAGCAGCAAACATGGCTATCATTCCAATTTCTCAATCAGCACCAAACTAGTTTCACACAAGCTACAAGAAACCAAACTGCTTTAATAGTTATTAAACATAAAAGAGCAGCTGTTTGAAAGTTTCAGACTGGAAGGACAAAATTTTGAACTCCCCATAATGTACTGATGACTATTTACTGATATATACAGTACATGGGCATTGACACTGCAACAAATACACTATATGGACTAAATTATTAGGCATATCTCTTAATCAATGAATTCAGGTATTTAATTCAGTCCCAAAACATAGGATTGTGGGTAAAGTTTTAGGAAGGCCCTTTTCTCTGATCTATTGCACAAAGCACACGGCCTATAAAGCCATGGTTGGATGAGTGTGGTGCAACTTGATGGCCCACAAACAGCCCTGACCTCAAGCCCATCCAACTTTGGGATGAACTAGAACAGAGACTGTCTGGTCCGATCTGACCTCTCAAATAATTTTCTGGATGAATGGGCAAAAATCCCCATGCACAGACACACTCCAAAACCTTGTAGAAAACCATCCCAGAAGCGCTGAAGCTGTTAAAAGTGCAAGGGGGGATGGATTCATGAATATGGATTTAGAATGGGACATCATAAAATCCCCAGCAGGATTAATATGTTGTGGCTAGGTATACCAGCCGATATATTGGTATCGGCTGATATTTACTTTATTTACAGATATTGGCTATCGGCAAATAAAAAGTCTGCAGTGGTTGATATTTTTCTGGTCTGTCCCTGTTGCGTGGCACTGACTTTGTGCTGAAGCAGACAATAGCATACCTACAGCTGCAAGTTCTGAAAAGAAAAATCTGTGACTGAACCATTTTAAAGTATTTCAGTTCAGTTATTTTTTTTAATAATGCATATTTTTTTGTCTCCTTTATAATGAAGACAGAATAGATGAAACCAAAAACAAAAGAAACATCTATCACTAGTGGCCATTTGAAAACTTGTTTTCAACATTGATATCTGCCCCAATTTTAACAATAAGGGCATCCCTAATTGTGGGGCTTGTGGCCCAATACTTTTGCCCACATTACAACATGATTTAAGCACTTGTGTCCTGTGTTTGCTCTGGAGTGTTGTCCCATTGTAATCCGATCACCCAAAATCAGGCTGCAAACTTAAGCTAGTATCTCACAGAGTGGCGAATGCTGATGAATGTGGCGAGTTTGGATTCGCCATCTTTTCAGACAAACGTTGGCAAAAAATCAGGGTTCACCTCTGTCAGCAACATTTAAAGACAATTAGCAAGCATCAGTGTTGCTAACTGTCAAACATTGCTAATTGGCAAACATTAGAGACTGTTGGCAAATGTCAGCAACAGTGTTTGCAATGATTAGCAAGTCCTGTTTGCCACTGTTTGGGAGCATACTAGGGGTGGGAATAAAGATCGATTCAGTGATGGATCATGATATTTGGCACTGGCGACAATGCATCGATCCATTTATTTTAAAAAATGGGCACAGATAGTTTTGGGTTATCAGCTAATCAATGGCGTTTTCAGTCCACTAGATGGTGCACAGCAAGCACCCAGTCAAGTGAGGTCATACCTTGTCTCGGTGATTTGCAGCCAGCTTTTAAAGTTAGGAAGCAATTAGCTCAAAGTTAGCTCAAATGTCGGGCCGTTTTTGGATTTTGTAACAAAGATGGAAGGAATAACCTTGACATGACACACAGCCCGCAAGAAGCGCTGCATGATAAATAGAAAAAAACAGTCAGAACACGGCGGGCCACACACGTCTTGGAGCAGCATTAGCAACGGCTAAGCTAAAGAGACACCAGCAGCTTTTTCTTCGATCACCAAGTAAGTAAAGTTTATTTATGAAGCACTTTTCAGAGACATATAGTCACAAAGCGCTGTACAATAAAATGGAATAAAAGGAAGGTGATAGATAAAAATAATTTTAAAAATACAAAATCAAGATTAAAATGATTTAAAAATATCAGACTTACTATTAAAAAGCAGCTGAATTGAAACAAAAGAAATCCTCGTTAAACAAAAAGTTTTCAGCTGCTTTTTAAAAAAGTCCCCAGAGTCAGCTAAATGTATCAAACAGCACAGGCCACCACCCTTCCTGTGGGCAGAGATTCATCTCCGCGGAAAATGAAGCCCCGAGAATACTTTATTATATGAAGAAGATGTCAACAGCTTTACTTTGGGACATGATTTGAGGTTGAATAAGGTGAAAGAATTTGAAATATATGGAATCGTGATACTTGATTATCACGATATCGTGATTATCATTGAATCATGATAGGATCGAATCGTGACCCAAGTATCGCGATCTGAATCGAATGGCAAGGTCCCTCGTGATTTCCACCCCTATAACATACCCAAACGAGTGGCAGTGGCTCAGGAGGTAGAGAGGGTCATCCAATAACTGGAAGGTTGGCGGTTTGAATCCCACTCTCCCCAGTCATCCTGCCACTGTGTCCCTGGACAAGACACTTTACCCACCTTGCCTCCAGTGTCCATGACACTGGCTATGAATGTGTATAAATGTTCGGTAGTGGTCGGAGAGGCCGTTGGCATGGATTGGCAGTCACATTTCCATCAGTCTGCCCCAGGGCAGCTGTGGCTACAGTAGTAGCTTACCACTATTAGTGTCTGTCTGTGGAGTGAATGAATAATGTATTCATTGTAAAGCATCTTCGAGTGTCCATGAAAAGCGCAATTTAAAATCGATGCATTATTATACCATGTGAATGTCGGGCAAATCTTGGACCCAACCCTAAAAAAGGGTGAGCAAAACCTCCCCAGCATTCAGATTTCAAGGGTTTGTAAAAGTTCCTAAACAGTTGCAAGTGTTCACTACTTGGCGAGCCAAAAAGATCTTTAGCAACATGTGTTACAACTGTTTGAAAACACAACTATTTTGCAAATGTTTGCAACTGTTTGCAGAAAAACATGTTCAAAATTTCTTTGCGATATGAAAAACTGCTTGTGAACTGTTTTGCAACCTTTTACAAACTTTGACGAAACCCAGAAATCGCAACATTTGTCAGCATTTGCCATTCTGTGAGACACTAGTTTTACGGGAAAACAAAACAGAACCAGCACAACAGCAATAGTCATTTGAGTTTGGCTTCAAAACAGAGACTGTAATGACTTAGCTTCCTAGCTGCAAATGTGTTTATCACTTCAGTCAATAGTTTTGTATCATACTGATGTATGCTCCTAACGTGAGTTAATTCCCACAAGTCTCCAACAAGTCCTCCAAATAAAACATAAAAGATGATCAACTCCACATCAGTTCCATATCTCAGGATATGCTCAAGTCACTGCCTTTCATGCTGTTTCCAAATTTCAAAAATGCTTAATTCCATATAAGGAACAGGTTGGAGGATGGGGACGGCACAAAAAAAAAAATAAAAATGGGAGACTGGAGTCCCGAATTTGCATCTGTCTTGAAAGTAAAACCAACAAATTATAAGTACAGCTCACACTTTTCTCTCATAAATTTGCAACTTTGTTTAAAAATCTTAACTTTTTTCTGGATAACCTCAGATTATTTTCTTGTAACTTTGCAACTTTTTGAATATTTGTTACTATGTTTTCAGTTTTTGAAATTTTATTTTCTATTTTTTTTCCTTTTGCAAATTTTTCTTGTGAAATTGTATGCTTTAATATTAATGTTTTGTTGTATTTCTTCACATTAATTTTCAATTTTTAATGAGCAGATCATCTTTTTACCCATAAATTTGCAGCTCAAATTTATATTGCTTTTTTCTCCCAAAATCAGCTGTCAGTCATGTAAGTGACTATACTTTTCTGTAATAAATTTTTCTCAAAAAAGTGTCATCGGGGGGCAGCTGTGGCACAGGTATAGTGTGGCTAATTACTGATTGAAGGGTTGGTGGTTCGATTCCTGCTCTCCCTGCAGTATCCTTGAGGAAGACACTGAAACCCCCCGTTGCTCCTGGTGGGTCAGGCCAGCAGCTTGCATGGCAGCTGCACCGCCATCAGTGTGTGAAGGTGTGCGTGAATGGGTAGACAGCAGGATCTGTAAAGCACTTTGGTCATCCAGAGATGAGGGGAAAAAAGCACTATGTAGTGAATGCCATTTACCATCAAAAAATTGCATCTTTTTTCAAACAAACTGTAGGTTTTTTCTTATGAATTTGTGTTTTCCCCCTGAAATTTACCTGTATACTGGTGATTTTTCTCGACAGTCTTAAATTTGCAGCTTTTTATGAAAATCTCTGACTTTTTTCCAAGCCACCAGGAGCCACTGGTTATGAGCAAAAGAGCCACAGGTTGCAGACCCCCTGTGCTAGCATTAGGGAAGAGGTGAGGACTGAATTTATACAGGCTGCAAGGGAACATACATACAGTACAAGGTGTATCACAGTCTTACAGGATGTTTTCTGTTCAGTCTCACAGTCTCCCATGCTAAAATACCCAAACACATTTGCACAAATAACCATTTTTAGTTTCTATAGTAAATTTCTCCTGAAAACTCTATGAAGGCTACCAACACTCTATAAAAATCAACCATTCAGTTTGTGACGTTATGGTTGCTATGCCCATCTTTCACTCGCAGTACTTAGCCAAACTATATTTCAATAATAAGCTTAAACATGATTTACTTGAGTTCCCTGGGTTTTTTAAAATTCTTCCACACCCAAGTTTCTGCATAAACTCTATGATATAACCCATTTAGATAAAACTAACATAAAGTCTTCTAAAATTATTTGACAACAACAAATTAACAGATGGGCAGGAAGTCAAATAAATAAATCAAAACTCCAGTCATAAGATATCCCAAAACAATTACACAGAGTGATGGTCAGTGAGTGAAAACCCATGGACCATGCTATTAAAAAAAACAACAAAACATCAGAAACTTCCAAGTCCATTTGCAAGCACAATATTTTACCAAAATAAAAATGTCTGTTGATGGTAGTGTAATATTCAGATTTCCCTTATGTTACTGAAAATCAAATATACATATAACTCAGAGGAATCATCATATGCCACACCGTGTAAACAACATATGTTGATGATCATCTCAGAGGCAAAACAATCTGCAGCGATGTATGGTTGAGAACGCCAATGAGAACCTTAATTCATCATTATAGCGATGGCAGAAAATTACATAAAACATCTACACACATTCAATTATTTACAGATTAAAGTAACAGGAAAGATAAATGAAAGGCCACTGGGCTCACTAAACATAAATGTAATTAAAAGTGCATTCTCCTCATGTGAAAAAAACCCGTTGTACATTATGTGTGTAAAAAAGTGAGTTAAGTGTGTCCTACAAAAGCTTTGGAAACGCTATTACAGAAAATAAGAAGACAGCTTACTCAATGACTAAATGCCATTTTAAAAACATAAAGTTTTCCACAAAGAAAATGTCTAATGTGGGACAATTTGAAGAAAACAGAAATATATCCACTTCCCAGTATTAATATAGTTAAACATCCATGCTACATTTAGTACAAGTTTAAACACATTCTTAAAGAACAGGTAAAATAAATAATTTCTATATGAGACACGCTGGCTGCACTTTGGTTGTGTAAGGCGTTTCATAAATGGGCTTCTTTCCCCCTCACACCTACACATACAATAATTACATTCACTCAGCTAATCACTCTGTCACTCATTCTCACATATATACACACACAAGAATGCCTGCAAACACCCACGGACACAAAAACATGAGATGTACCTTCTGCCGGGGGGAAAAAAAAGGTACTGCACAAGAACAGAAGAGTGCATGGAGAAAATCATTAAAGAAACAGACTTTTTCAGATAGGACTGAACTTAGCAAAACAATTCAATTTTAAGGCCTTAAAACACATATTGAGAACTGACAAGGAATGCATCATATCACAGTACAGCATGTGACAACAAGAAACAACTTAAAAATAAAGTGTTTTCAGTTCCATTCAAAAGCAACCCAACAGCAATACCGCAAATAAATAAATAAAAAAAAAAACCCCGACAGCATCCGGAAATAGAACAAAAGATGAGGTGAGTCTGTCAATTAGCGCTGAGGAAGCTGTCCAAAGCGGTGAGGCCATCCTTTTCCTCTTGTGTGGCTGCAGCGCTGAGCTCAGAGCTAGCTGCTGGTTTTAAAAGGACGGAACAAGGCAGTCACTGGGGTCACATGTCCCAGGTGGTCCGCGGGGCCCTGGGTAGCCGGGAGGGCCCTGAGAAGGCATCCCAGGAGGGCCTTCACAGAGAATTAGATGGTATTAATTACAGCAACAAGGTGGACTTTATTGTTATTCAGATGAGCTCTTGCTTGGTGATAAAACTGGACGGAGACCAGACCCTCACAAGGTGCTTCTACAGAACAGAACTGAAGTTGCATGCAGACCTTTTCTAGTATGACATACAATACGGAAATGTACAGTAATCAGCCATTTTCATGTGTGTAGTGCAGGTCTGAGTTTTTCTGGACTATGTGAGAAAGCAGACTGTTTAGACATGAAACAATCACCCTATGGGATCTCTGTACAGCCTGTAATTGAGCCCATGTATACCGATAATTATCCTGCAAAAACCAAAGCCACTGAGTGCCATGGCATGAGGCCTCCTGCTTAAGCTCCATCATAGCACACAACATATTTTCAGCAGTGAGAATGCATCTGACGTAAATTATTTCCTGCTGTGTAATATATATATAAAAAAATGAATCTCATCAATGTTCCAGCTTAGTTTGACAACCATTATTGAGTTAATACTATATGTGAAAATTACTCTTCTGCGTATGACAGGTTTAAACAGATGGCTACTGAAAATAGATTCTATTCACCGCAGACATTACTTGCAAGTGACATTGTTCAATTCCAGGGTTTTTTTGGTCAGGTTGGCTTGGCATGCCCTGACAGTTCCAGTCATAATTATGAGTGACTTTTAACAGACTCTTTTGTAATGCTCAGGGCCCATTACGATGATCTAAAGTGTGAATTAGCACCATACTTTGTGCTTTTTGTTAATGGCTTTGGGCATTTCTGGTGGTACACTGCCCATTGTCCAAGTGGTGTCTTTTAAAAGGAGTGCAGCTGGAGCAAAGTCAGCATGCTGGGGCAGTGCAATGACATTGCTCCTTTGACCAACAAAACCATATCTATGGCTATTTAAGTGGTGTGGTTTAAAAAGGTATGGGTGCCAGAAAACATAAACACACTCACCACTCCTTCATCCCATGCCTGCTTTACTTAAAAAGATTTAGGTGGAAGAGTGGCATTCCGTAAATGATGCTCTTGTGCATTTTCACTTTGGGCATGAGTGCCTCTATTCTCTCAGTGGAAAACTGATCCCAGGTAAACGTACCATTATAAAGGTGCGCTCAGACCAAACACGAAAGATTACATGTCAACTCAATGCAAAGATGCAAATTTGAATCTGAGCGAGTTAGAGGGGTGGGGCTGTCCTCATAACTTCTGCAGCTGCTTTCTACATGCTGTGGAAATCCCAAAAATGCCATCATGTTTAGGCTTACAACGTTTACCGGTTGGGCACACAGCTGCCTCCTCCAGTGGTCATTTACCGCTGGCCTGCTAAACAAACAGAAAGACAAGGGACCTTGGCAGAGGTATGTGCTCTGAGTACCCTTTAGTTTCATGTTGGTTTGTTTGTCTGTCTACTGGACAGATCTTGATGAAATTAAAATGTTCACCAGAGGTGGCCCTTGTATTACGGTGAACCCATTATATATTGGAGGTGATCTTGCTCAGCATGCAGATTCTGGATCCCCTTTTAAGGTATACGCTCGCTGAGTGCCCTCTAGTTAAAAAATACAATCAACAATAAATTAAATTGTTAATTTAAGAGACTTAAATTTCCTTATGGGTTCATCTTTATCACACACACACACACACACACACACACACACTTGAATGGGCATGTGTTTTTAAACATGTTCTGACTTTCCCCTGACTATATAATTAATAAATGACAGACTGATTAATCATGGAAAATAATTGCCCTTGGAAGTTTAATCACTTTAGAACACAGTGCTGTTTAAGATAGTACATTTAAGCACTCTGTAGTTAAAACCAAATCAGCTATTTAACATTTTTACTTCACTTTTTATGAGAACAGCCTCTCTGATGTAATGTACAACTGTGGGAGTGCAGGGAACATCAATAGATCACCATATATGTGTATTGGAAAAGCGTTCACAGTCAATGATATCTCATTTACAATTAATGAATTTTTCCCTTCGCTCTAATGAGAATGAAGGCGAGAAGAAATACTCTTCTCCATTCTTTAATATGGTGAGGTCATCGCGGCAGATGAGATATTAGTCTCCCATGTTACTTAGCAACAGCTTGCTGAAGTAGGAGAGCAGCCTGCATTGCCTCATGGTGTCTCATGTACTTTCCATATAACAAGCACAACACCCATGATAACAACTTCCTTCAAATGGATCTTGATGAACCCATAAAAAACCTCTCTGCTGCAGCCCTGCCACAAGCTTGTCCATTGCATCAGGCAGCTCAATCTCAGCTTGAGGGAGCAGTGCCTCCTCAACAGTTCAGTCAGAAACTGAAAGAATTGCAGGTACTGCTTTGTTCGTTACATCCCTGTAAAAAAACCACACCTTTTCATCAGCTCAGCATCCACATTCCACTACAGTAGTGTGGCAGTGAAAAGGCACCCAAGGTCTATCCATCATCTACTGCTTTTCCGGAGGTCCGGGTTGCAGAGGCAGCAGTTCAAGCAGAGAAGCCCAGACTTCCCTCTCCCCAGCCACCTGCTCCAGCTCTTCAGAGAGGATACCAAGGCATTGCCAGACCAGCTGGGAGACATAGTCTCTCCAGTGTGTCCTGGGTCTACCCCGTAGTCTCCTCCAAGTGGGTCATGCCCGAAACACCTCAAGTGGGAGGCATCCAGGAGACATCCTGATCAGATGCCAAAACCACCTCAACTCCTTTTGATGTGGAGGAGCAGCGGTTCTAATCTGAGCCTCTCTCGGATGACTGAGCTCCTCACCCTATCTCTAAGGGTGAGTCCAACAATCCTACGGAGAAAGCTCATTTCAGCCTTTTGTATCCGCGAGCTCATTCTTTTGGTCATAACTCAAAGCTCATGACCATAGGTGAGGGTAGGAACATAGACTGACCAGTAAATTGACAGCTTTGCCTTACAGCTCAGCTCCCTCTTCACCATGACAGACCGGTACAACGTCCGCATCACTGCAGATGCTGCTCCGATCCGTCTGTCAATCTCTCACTCCATTCTCCCCTCACTTGTGAATAAGACCCCAAGATACTTAAACTCCTCCACTTGGGGCAGGAGCCTGTCCCCAACCTGGAGAGGACAAGCCACCTTTTTCCGGCTGAGGACCATGGACACTGACTTGGAGGTTCTGATTCTCATCCCAGCCGCTTCACACTCAGCAGCAAACCATCCCAGTAAGACCTGTAGGTCATTGCTCAATGAAGCCAACAGGACATCATCTGCAAACAGCAGAGATGATATCTCGTGCTTACCAAACATGACACCCTCCATTCCTTGGCTGCGCCTAGAAATCCTGTTCATAAAAATTATGAACTGGATCGGTGACAAAGGGCAGCCCTGGTGGAATCCAACTCTCACTGAGAATGAGTCCGACCAAGCGTTGGCAATACGAACCAAACTCTCACAACGGTCGTATAGAGACTGGATAGCTTGTAACAACAAGCCCGATACCCCATACTCCTGCAGCACCCCCCACAAAAAACACGAGGGATGCGGTCGAATGCGTTCTCCAAATCCACAAAACACATGTAAACTGGTTGGACAAACTCCCACAAACCCTCGAGGATTCTCGAGAGGGTAAAGAGCTGGTCCAATGTGCCACAGCCAGGCTGAAAACCACATTGCTCCTCCTAAATCCAAGGTTCAACCAATGGCTGGACTCCAGTACCTCAACATAGACCTTCCCAGGGAGGCTGAGGAGTGTGATCCCTCTAAAGTTGGAGCACACCCTCCGGTCCCCCTTCTTGAAGAGAGGAACCACCACCCCAGTTTGCCATGCCAAAGGTACTGTCCCCAACTTCCACGCAATGTTGCAGGGGCGTGTCAACCATGACAGCCCTACAACATCCAGGGCCTTGAGGTACTCAGGGCGAATCTCGTCTACCACCGGGGCCCGGCCACCAAAGACTTTTTTAACCACATCGGCAACCACAGCCCCTGTGATGGGCGAGTTGTCTCCCTCATCTATAAGCCCTGCTTCTTCTGTGGAAGGCGTGTCAGTGGGATTGAGGAGATCCTCAAAATAGTCCTTCCACCGCCCGATGATATCTCCAGTTGAAGTCAGCAGCACCCCATCCGCACCATACACAGTGTGGACAGGAAGCTGCCCCCCCCCCCCCCCGAGTCGCCGGACAGTTTGCCAGAATCACTTCGAGGCTGACTGAAAGTCTTGTTCTATGGCCTCACCAAACTCCTCCCACACCTGAGTTTTTGCTTCAACAACCACCCGAGCAACTTCCAGTACTAGTTTAGAAGGTACTGTCACTGAAACGGGACAAGATGAGGATGATGATGAACCACCCGAGCTGCACTCCGCTCTCGCTCTCTCGCTGCCAGTACACCTCAGCTGCTTCGGGAGTCCTACAAGCCAACCAAGCTTGATAGGACTCCTTCTTCAGCTTGATGGCCTCCCTCACCACTGGTGTCCACCCCTTGGTTTGGGGGTTTCTATCACGAGAAGCACCGATGACCTTGCGGCCGGAGCTCTGGGCAGCCACTTCAACAATGGAGGTCGAGAACATGGCCCATTCAGACTCCATGTCTCCAGACTTCCTCAGAATGTGGTCGAAGTTCTTCCGGAGGTGGGAGTTGAAGGCCTCCTGGACAGGGGCTTCAGCTAGATGTTCCCAGCACACCCTCACTATACGTTTAGTTCTACCAGGTCTGAATGGCATCCTCCCCTGCCATCGGATCCAACTCACCACCAGGTGGTGATCAGTTGACAGCTCTGCACCTCTCTTTACCCGAGTGTCCAAGACATACGGTCGCAGATCTGATGACACGATTACAAAATCGATCATCGACCTGCGACCGAGGGTGTCCTGGTGCCAGGTGCACATATGGACACCCTTATTCTTGAACATGGTGTTTGTTATGGACAAACTGTGGTTGGCACAGAAGTCCAATAACTGAACACCACTCAGGTTCAGATCGGGCAGGCCATTCCTCGCAATCACCCCCCTCCAGGTTTCACTGTCATTGACCATGTGCGCATTGAAGTCCCCCAGAAGGACAATGGAGTCTCCAAGAGAAGCACTCTCCAGCACCACAGTCAGAGTCTCCAAAAAGGGTGGGTACTCTGAGCCATCATTTAGTGCATAGGCACAAATGATGGTCAGGACCCATTTCCCAACCCAAAGGCGCGGGTAATCAACCCTTTCGTCCACTGGGTTAAACTCAAATATTGAGGCAGCAAGGTGGGGGGATGCAAGAATACCCACCTCTGCTCGCCGCCTCTCGCCTGGAGCAACTCCAGAGTAGGCCAAGTTCCAGTCCCTCTCCAGGAGATTGGTTCTGGAACCAGAGCTGTGTTGAAGTGAGGCCGACTATATCTAGCCGGTATCTCTCAACCTCATGCACCAGCTCAGGCTCCTTCCCCACCAGAGAGGTGACATTCCACGTACCAAAAACCAGTTTGGGAAGCTAGGGATCAGACTACCAAGGTCTCTGCCTTCGATCACCACCTGATCCACATAGCACCGGACCCCCATGGTCCGTCCTGCAGGTGGTGAGCCCACTGGAGGGCAGACCCATGTAACTCCTTCGGGCTGAGCCCGGCCGGGTCCCATGGGCAGAAACCCGGCCACCAGGCGTTAGCCATCGAGCCCCTCCCCCAGGCCTGGCTCCAGGGTAGGGTCCCGGTAATCCCATATCAGAATCAGAATCAGAATCAGAATCAGCTTTATTGGCCAAGTATGCACAACACATACAAGGAATTTGACTTTGGCTAAAAACTTGCTCTCATTGTTCAGGTGGAGGATTTAAATAAGGATTCAATGACAACAGAGTATGTACAGTAAATTACAGTCTGTCCACGTTTCTATAAAAGGATGCAAATATATACAGGAATATATGCAGTTATTTACTCAGACTAACCACACTTTGCAGAAATATATGAAAAAATATACAGTCACACAGTATTTCAATGTGAACTCAGATTCAGTGATATAATGTGAATGAAGTAAAAAGCAGTGTGAGAGTTATGTGCAATGTAATAATGGATGAAAAGTCATGAGTACAGCAACAGGTAGGACTAGGTGAATGTTAGGAGTTCATCAGAGTGATGGCTTGAGGAAAGAAACTGTTCCTGTGACGGGTGGTTTTGACCTTCAGTGATCTGTAACGACGACCAGAAGATAGAAGTTCAAACAGTTTGTGGCCGGGGTGTGATGGGTCAGCACAGATGTTTCCCGCCCGTTTCCTGGTTATGGACCGATATAAGTTCTCAATGGAGGGTAGGTCAGTACCAATGATCCTCTCCGCAGACTTAATGATCCACTGCAGTCTGGTCTTGTCCTGTTTAGTCGCAGATCCAAACCAGACAGTGATGGAAAAGCAGAGGACAGATTGGATGATGGCGGTGTAGAAGACAACCAGCAGCTCCTGAGGCAAATCAAACTTCTTGAGCTGACGCAGAAAAAACAACCTCTGCTGGGCCTTTTTCCGGACAGTGTCCATATGGGAGGACCACTTCAGGTTCCGGGAGATTGTGGTACCCAGAAACTTGAAGGAGTCCACAGTGGACACTGTGCTGTTGAGGATGGTGAGTGGGGGGAATGAAGGGGGGTGTCGCCTGAAATCCACAGTCATCTCCACCGTTTTGGCTGGGTTAAGTTCAAGATGGTTCTGGCTGCACCAGAGGATCAGCTGCTCCACCTCCCGCCTGTATGCAGACTCATCATCATCCCGGATCAAACCGATGACTGTGGTGTCGTCCGCAAACTTCAGGAGCTTCACCGAAGGGTCCTCTGAGGTGCAGTCATTGGAGTAGAGGGAGAAGAGCAGTGGGGAAAGGACACATCCTTGGGGGGCGCCAGTACTAATTTTTCGGGAGCTGGATGTAAATCTCCCTAGCTTCACCTGTTGCCACCTGTCAGTCAGAAAGCTGGAGATCCACTGGCAGGTGGAGGGGGGCACCTTGAGCTGGAGGAGTTTGGGCGGAGTACACTGAATCCTTGCTCTTACATTCATCATGGGAGTCTGTTGGATTGTTCTCAGTTTGGCCCTTCACCCAGGACCACTTTAACTTGGGTGACCCTACCAGAGGCAAATTGCTCCGGACAACACAGCTCCTGGGATCACTAGGGCACCCAAGGTAAGAATCATTAAAAAGTATTTTGATTTTCTGTTTGTTAAATCTGCGTGTTCAGGCGGTGTATTTAAGTGGCTACTTACAGCTGCTGGCTTAACCCTGCTAATTTGCTACAGCTCAGCTCTAATTTGCTACAGGCAGGCATGACTTGAGCTGCACTTAAGGTCTAATTGCCATGAGAGGAAACTGGCATACAAAGAGGGCAAGGTCAAAGTAGCAAACACACTATGTGGCCACAGTCACATGAATTACAGAAATTAATAGTTTTATTTATTAGTTTGTACATTCCCTACCCCAGTCTTGCCCTCTTGAGAGCCAGTACTATCGACGTTAGAAACTACTGCAAGAATTGTCAACCTTATATTAAAACTGATAAAAAAAAAAACAACTGAGACATGAAAAGCTACTCTCTGTGACTCATATATTCTGGCCTGCTTGAGTCCAAGGGGAACCAGGTTCTGTGAGAGAATACCAGCTAAACCTTTGGCTGGTTAAAAATAATGTTGTGTTAGACAGTGACTGGAAGTGCAAAGGGAAAACCCGAGCAGTACGTGGGCCAGCACATTTGCAGCAGTTTGTTCAAACACTTTCCAACTCATTCCAAGATGTGACTGCAGCTCAAGTCTAAGCCCCAGCAGTAGCGCCGCAGGTGCTTCCTATAACTGTGCGCCTCTAGAGATGACGCCTTTCAACAGCTGTGATTTATCCTCTCCAGAGTTGTCTCTGCCCTATACTTGCATTATACACCAGTAGGATGTGTGACTTCAGGTTATAAACTTTGACTGCCATAGGAGGGAAGTCAGTCAGTTAATCACACTACTCATCTCCCATCCCGGTATTATTTCACTTTTAGTTATTTAGCTAGTTCACGTTAGAGAGGGCATGCTGACATTTTGGTTGGGTTCCTTATAATCAGAACAACACCTGACAGTGCATTTACTCTGCAGAATGGACTTTATTTTTGCCCAATGCTGAATCTTGTTCTCTACATCTTATTTATGCCAGTGCAGCACAAGGGTTTTAGGAATTATAATGGAATCCTTCAGCTGTATTCATCTCTAACATGCTGAGATACAAAATAAAGGCTGGAGGTGAATTCAATATTTGAGACTTGACACAACACCAGTGTATTTTTATTTGTTTGTGAGGACAGGTAAGAAAACCTGATAAATTACGGCACATGATAAGGAGGCAGAAGGCTTGAAAATGCAATGATTTGTCAAAGTGATGAGAGTGGTTTGTCAGGAGTGCCGTTATTGCATAGTTCTCGTAGTGGGGTTCCATGCATGCATATTTTTTCACTTTCATTTCAAATTAATGCAAAAGTTTCTCTTTCAGCACCAATTTGAAGTTTAGACTCTATAGAACAATTTAAGTTGAAGTGTCAACCGCACAGACCCAAATGGGGCTTCTGGGTGAGTGGGGCAAAAATGAGCCCCTAGAGGCCAATGAAAATATGAAAATTATTTTAACATTTGACTGAATGGTTGGATTTGAACTTATGAGACATCTATGGATTCAAAATCATGAGGGGCAACTTATAGCCATTCATTTTGCCCATTAGAATGATATTTTGTCAGATATGGCCACGATTGTACAAAAATAGGACCATAGGTCCGGTAGCTCACTGGCAACTTTGGTATTCAGGAGTGACTGCTTAGATATTAAATATAAATGTAATAAATTCATAGAATGTTGGAAAATTGACAACTACATTTTTAACAATGAGGGGGACTAAAATATCAGCTTAATTTAAGATTAACTGTATTCAAAATGGATGAGAAAATTTTGAGATAATTCAAGCAATAAGTGGGCTGTTTGACAGAATATCTGCACTAAGTTTCAAAACAATCTAGATATAAATGCAAGAATAGTAAAAGGAATAAAGTGCCAACAATGTCAACACCAGACAATACCAATAGGTCATCAGACTTCCCATGCGGATATAAAATGTGCTTTAATGACCCATTTAACAATAACAGAACAATTTAGATGTTTCTTTCATTTTAATTACCTTAAAAAAGTTTTAAATAGAAACAGCAATAATTCCTCACTGACATGTTTTTGGGTCCAAATTCAAGCTATTTTTTTGCATTTGCACTTGCAAAGACGTGTGCATTTGAACTTGGTTTTCATGCACTTGCACAGAGAGCATTGGTTTGTGCAAGAGCACTTAACATCCAGATGGAATACTCCCTTGGCGGGGGTTAAAAGAGTCCAAACTAGAAACAGTTTACTGCCTTCTTCTTTCCATCCATGATCAGTGGGGTTGTTTACAGGTATCATGGACGTATGGGCTGTTGTCCAGATAGTGGCTCGGTAGACATTTCTCATAAGATGTAGATCCAGAGCGTCGCGAGTGGGAGGACTTCTCTATACGTCCATGGTTTTCTGAGAAAAGAACTTCATTCGGAGAAGGTCAATATCACTGTCCTCTTTTGACTTGCTGGAGTAGAGCCTACAGACAAAGTTTGCACCACTTATTTCAGTTGTGATGCTTTGAATAGAGTGTCATGAATTGCTGCAAACTCTTCCATGATGGAAGGTAGTTCCTGCATCAACTTGAAGCAATATCGCTTTACCTTGAAGGAAGATGTGCTGTCTGATCCAGTGAATACATGGAAGAAAGCCATAGTTTTACACTGTGTTGGACCCAGGTTCGTGGCTATGGTGCTGATGAAGTTGACTTTCCTGTTTTGAAAGAGATCCAAATTGCTGCAGATGGATTCCGAGCCTGGATGCAGTGGAACTTGCTCAAAAGGATTACTACAACATCTGTGTCTCCTGTGTGCACCGTTCCAACCGATGATGTTTCAAGGACATGCAGAAGTACCAAGACACAGGTGTCGGCTTCCTCATGGTTACACTGTTGCATCAGTGTGCATTGGAGAACTACTTCCAAAATGATTGACTAGACTACCTGCAGTGATGCAGACATTCTCAGCCGAGAACTGTTCTTATGTGATCTTTGCGGACAGATATGAGAACAATTCTTTCTTGTTTTTGGTGTTTGCCAGTTTCCTGGGATTTTTGCAGAACTGGATACTTGTTAACGAGTGCCAGTTCCTAATTTTTCCCTCATAGCTCCTTTAATTGTCAGTGGATGATACTGGTCCAAGACAATGTCTACTCTTGCTGATTGCTTCAACTCATGCTGAACTCTTGGACAGAAAACCTTTTTCAAAATAGGCATCAGCGGTTTTGTCCTGTACAGCTGTACCAGGCAGTGAGTGAATCAGTGTTCTGCCTCAATGATGATGAAGTCATTCTTAAGCATGTGGTGCAACTATCTCTTCGTTGACAGAAGTCGACTCTTGTATACATTTTGGAATGTTTAAATGCTCCAAACACTCGAGTGGAATGAAGAACCTTATATTTTATGGTCTAATCATTTTTCTTTCATTTTCATTAAATTGGTTGCATATAAAAACTAAACCCAGATGTAGACATGATTTGACTATCCAGTTTTCAGTGCATCAGGAGTTATGAAGCACAAACTTGGCATAAATAACTAAGACACATGGTGGCAATCTTGGATTTTTGCACAATGGAATTCCTAAAACATATTTTTGCATTCCTATTGGTTACTTGTATATTATTTAATAAAATATTGCAATACAAGTGTGTTTTGAAGCCCATTTACCTCATTCTTCACAATGTATCACATCAAACTTATGGCAAAAATGCAGAAATTTATGAAGTGCTCACTGTACAAGTGTGTTGCCTTACCAGGTGGTCCCATGGGTCCTGGATCTCCTGGTAGCCCCAGCCCAAACTGACCTCGCTCTCCTTTCTGACCCCTGTATCCTGAGGACAAACATACACATAAAACACTCTGGGTGAGAACAAATAGTACAGCAAATGGTAAATGGGACTTTGAAACTGCATATATACAGTTAGTAAAATTAGTTCAAATGCCATAACATGCTACAATCTGAAAACTGTCATGATGAGGGCACACTTGTGCAACCTTTTCATCTGCCCACAGACTCGCAGTTACACACACAGCTCCTCAATGATGTATCATTGGTGCGACAACAATGTCGAGCATCAAGGGTGCTCTTGTTTTTGAATCACCGCCTCTTGTGGGTGAAACAGAAATGAACTACTTATTCTACTTGAACTACTTGTACTGACATTGCGTCAAGTTAAAAAAAATCATCAAACAAGCCAGAGAAACAGGCATCACAGACTTGTGCAACTTTCTGTCAACAACAGGGCCACAAACATACTGCATCAATGAGAAGCAGGGCTTGACATTAGCAGCAGGCCATTAGCAAAATGGCAGTGTTATTTGGCACCACTATATTCTGCATATTAATTTTCTCAAAAATAAACAGAATAAACTCAGTTCACCTGCAACACTATGATACTACAACTCACATGAGCATCCTTACAGTTTGCAGCTCATTTTTCCTCACAAGTGACGTAAAACCCCATACTAGACTCTAACTAAACCAGACTATCAGTGACGGAGTAGCTCATTTCGGCATGACAAAATCACCCCGAAAGTGGTCAGATCTTCAGACCGCTGTCTTGACCTTAAGCACAGCCTAGATGCAGACATCTAGGACATGCTTAAGGTCAAGATCAATGACCTAGGAGAAGTAACAGTTTTCATTAAATCATAAGTGCCCGGCTCTCCTGATGTTTGACAGTAACCTTGAGCACAACCTGGATGCAGTTCCACCTGAGGATCATTGTGAGTGAATTCGGCGAGCATTGAGACAATTTCCTAGGAGGAGGAGCGATTTTTCTGAAATTGCATATGTGCCCCGTTCTCCTACCCTTTGACCTTGGGCACAACTGAGGTGCAGACCCACCTGAGGATCAATGTGAGTAAGTTTGGGGAGCATCGGGGAAAATGCCAGAGGAGCAGTGTCTGTGAAATGTGAACAGATGGATGAATGCCGTGTCACTGCATTATCTCCTTTGGGCTTTGTTGGACTGAGCTACTATAACATAACTGAAATGAAAATAATGACTGACTAGAAACGTTAGAAAACTTATTGCCACTGTGAGTGATGAGCACAAAAACTTAAGTCAAGCCATGGTTAGAAGAATTTAGAAATGAGCAAAGAGGCCTTTTGGAAAAAGGGATAGTTCATGTGGGACACTGGAGTCATCCAGAGAGAAAAAACAAATAAAACACAGAAAATGATGGCTATCGATATGGCAACTGAAATCCTCTGAAATGATGGGGATTGGCTGCTGCTGTGTGATTACACAAATAAAAAACACACACAGATGCATGCATAATCTGTCAAAAATGAAAAATCAAATCACTAAAAAAGAAAATGCAAATTCAAATCTTGGACGAGCCCCCAATTTGCTACTTATGCATGTAAAAGCATTATCACTAATTTTCATATCAGACCAGGCAGTGTGTTGCTTTTTGTGCACATAATCATATTATTCAAAAGCTTTTTCACTGCATGCAGTTTACAGTTCAGAATGGCAGCATACCAAGTAAAGATTTGAAGGACCGCAAAAAATACTTCCCCATGAGGCACTTAAAGTAATGGAGTCTCACAACCAGCGGCTGCATGGAGCGCATCAGAAACATTGACAGGAGTATCAAGCATTGCACCGCTTGGCCCAAAGTAGGAACGCTTCAACGCTTACATGTCAGAGAAAATCTCAGAAGAAAGGCTTATGAATGCTCCAAAACTGAATCTCAAAGAAAAGGGGGGGGGAAGGCTATTCACACATTGCCACAATAATGAGACTTCTTTCAACACTCACAGAGCCTGGGGCATTCATTCAGGGAGGAGACGTTCCATGGAGAAAAGAACCCTGTACCTTAAGCAAAAAAAATAAAATAAAATAAAATAAAAAATAGGACAAAAGGCAATGGGGGGGGGGGGCTGAAAAATTCACAGGCTGAAAAGTTCATAGTGGTCAAATTTGACCAAATGTGGTTTATTTTTCAACATAGTCTCCCCTTTGGTCCACACACTTCTTCCATCAGTGGTGCAGCACTTGGTTCCCTGTGGTTGAAAAATAAACCACATTTGGTCAAAATTGACCACTATGAACTTTTCAGCCTATGAACTCTTCAGCCCCCCTTTGTAGACTTTGGGGAGGGTTGGCACTCTGTATTAGTGCACTCTGATAAATCGAAAATGCCATAGTGCATACTTGGTTGAAAACAAATTGTTTTCTTGGGGCTCTAATGGACAAGGTATGTTAACAAAATATAATATTGCCAAACAGGTTTTTCATGCTTGACTGGTGGGATTGCAGCCTGACACCTGTTGTAAACTTCCTTAACAGCAAAATGTATTTATCTATACACTGCTGTACAAAATAAATGAACATTCATTGAAATGCTGCTTTTGGGATGTTTACTGATATGTACAAGAAGAAGTGGAGATGCTTACAGCCTCATATATTGTAAAAGACACTGTTACAGTCACTATTATTTAACACACAGAATACAGCAAAACACAAAATAAATGTTAAAACAAAGGACTAAATGTATGAAAAATGCACTTAGAAACAATGACTTGCATCAAAGAACATGTTCATAAAGCTCTCAAAAGTAAAAGATAAACAGAATATTTAATGAGCAATTTTAATACAATAAAGAAGGAAAGAAAAGAAACAGCGGTCTCCAGCTTATCTCCCTGTAGGCATTCTCTAAACGGCGTGAGACTTTCACCCATGTAAAATCAAACCAAAAACTGGGGGGAAAAAGCATGAACTCAACATAGGGGTTATTTTTCTCCATAAACAATAAATTTTGGCATATTGGAGAAAAAGTCAAATTGAATATTCCAGAGGAGCAGAGTCTCCAGCGGAGGATGACGAGAAATAATGAGGAAATATTACCCCAAACTCTCACACCAGCTGAGAAGAGGCACAAGTCAACAAAGAAAGAATTAAGTTGTTGAATTTTTGATTTATCAAGGGAAATAACTTCCCTCTTTATTTTCAGTGGATATTTATTGCAAAAGCTGCATTTGGGGTCATCTATAAAACACTCTTGTGAAGCATAAAAAATAAAACAAGCACAACAAGACCCAAGACACGTGTAACGCCAGTGGCATTAACGCTGCTCAAACATTTAGAGTAGTTGCATAATTGAACTACATTATTCATGAATGAAAGTGGCAATTCATAATATAGCAGTACGCTGAGACATAAATGGTCTTGAATAAGGTGAGGTAGATACAAAAGCTCAAAGAGAAAGGCCAATGCAGTGGCATTTTGATCAGCACCAGCATGCAAAACATCCTCTTCAAAAGTTAAGACACCGTAGTTTGGCTGCAGACAATACAAATCTAAACGAGTCTGAGGTACAAAAGCCTGACCAGCAAACCATTAGTGCTGTATGAGCAGTCAGAAATTTGTATTAGCTTGATAAAGAATGTCCACCCTCCTTCCTGACTATGCTCCGTTTGTGTTTTAGAGGCTTTCTCTCCTGGAGTGAGTTTTCAATACTGGGGCTCTTTCCTGTCCACTTTGATAACGCTTTCTCTTATTCACAGCCAATTCTTCGTTTGTCTTCATATTTCCCCAAGAGCTGCTGTGCAACACACTCCCGGCCTTTTCCTCTGCTCCAGCCCCTCAGTCTGCATTGATATATGGGTCTAAGCAAGAGAAAAACACCCATGAATCCATACAAAATGCATGCGTCAGCTCGACCCCAATCCAGCCAGGCCCCAATGTTTCAGATGAACTCTTCACATGATTAAAAACAACGTTGCTGACATGAGATGCACACCTACAATCAGCATTTTACTGCAGTGTATGGCCCTTGCATTAAAAACAGTAAGCTATATGGATAGTTAAGTACAGGGCTTGACATTAGCACTGGCCCACCAGTCAAATGCCGGAGTAATTCATCAGTGGTATGTTGCTTCATCACTCTTACTAGCCACTTTGGCAGGTGGAATATTCTGTTATATAGTCTTTACAAAAACCAACTAAAGTAAAAACTCACCGCATTTATACAAAAAGGTTGTACATTTACATTTGATGAAGTCGCCTCTTTATGAGAAAAGTCACAAATTTTCCATAAGCGTGTCACACTTTCATGATTTTTTTTTCCTGATAAAAAGTAGTAAATTCATAATAAAAATTGCACATTTAAAATAAAAAGGTTGAAAATTTATTTAAAAAACACACAACTCTGTAAGAAGTAAAACATTTACAAGAATAAATTCAAATATTCACATTAATAATGTTGCAAATACACAAGAAAAAAATATCACAAATTTAAAAAGTATACAAATTTATGAAAAAAAAAATCCTGCACAGTAAAATAAAAAAGAGTAAAAACAAAACAAAACAAACAAACAAAAAACCTAATTGCCCCCTAAACCTAATAACTGGTTGTGCCACCCTTGGGGAGCAACAATTGTAATCAAGCCTTTGGGATAATTGGCAATGAGTCTTTTGCATTACTTTCTGAAAGGACTTTTTCTGTAAGGGTAGGTCAGTTTTATTCTTCCACAGCCTCTCTGACGTATGGGGCTCCGCAAGGTTCAATCCTGGCTCCATTATTATTTTCCTTTTATGTTATTCCTTTAGCTCATATTATTCAATCTTTTAATGACATTTCTTATCCTTTTTATGCAGATGACCTCCAGTTATATACAGACGTGGACAAAATTGTTGGTACCCCTCTGTTAACAAAAGAAAAACCCACAATAGTCACAGAACTAACTTGAATCTGACAAAAGTGGTAATAAATAAAAATTCTATGAAAATTAACCAATGAAAATCAGACAATGCTTTTGAATTGTGGTTCAACAGAATTATTTTAAAAAACAAACTCATGAAATAGGCCTGGACAAAAATGATGGTACCCTTAACTTAATATTTTGTTGCACAACCTTTTGAGGCAATCACTGCAATCAAACAATTTCTGTAACTGTCAATGAGACTTCTGCACCTCTCACCAGGTATTTTGGCCCACTCCTCATGAGCAAACTGCTCCAGTTGTCTCAGGTTTGAAGGGTGCCTTCTCCAGATGGCATATTTCAGCTCCTTCCACAGATGTGCAATAGGATTTAGATCAGGGCTCATAGAAGGCCACTTTAGAATAGTCCAATGTTTCACTCTTAGCCATTCTTGGGTGTTTTTAGCTCTGTGTCTTGGGTCATTATCCTGTTGCAAGACCCATGACCTGCGATTGAGACTGGGCAGCACATTTCTCTCTAAAATACCTTGATAGTCTTGAGATTTCATTGTACCCTGCACAAATTCAAGACACCCTGTGCCAGATGCAGCAAAGTAGCCCCAGAACATAACAGAACCTCCTCCATGTTTCACAGTAGGGACAGTGTTCTTTTCTTGGTATGCTTCATTTTTGCGTCTGTGAACATAGAGCTGATGTGCCTTGCCAAAAAGTTCCAGTTTTGTCTCGTCTGTCCATAGGACATTCTCCCAGAAGCTTTGTGGCTTGTCAACATGCAGTTTGGCAAATTCCAGTCTGACTTTTTTATGATTTGTTTTCAACAGTGGTGTCCTCCTTGGTCATCTCCCATGAGGTCCATTTTGGCTCAAACAACGACGGATGGTGCGATCTGAAACTGATGTACCTTGACCTTGAAGTTCACCATGAATGTGTTTAGAGGTTGTTTTGGGCTCTTTTGTTACCATTCGTATTATCCGTCTCCTCCTGCGGCCACATCCAGGGAGGTTGGCTACAGTCCCGTGGATCTTAAATTTCTGAATAATATGTGCAACTGTAGTCACAGGAACATCAAGCTGCTTGGAGATGGTCTTATAGCCTTTACCTTTAACATGCTTGTCTCTAATTTTCTTTCTAATCTCCTGAGACAACTCTCTCCTTTGCTTCCTCTGGTCTATGTTTAGTGTGGTACACACCATGTCAACAAACAGCACAGTGACTACTTGTTGCCATAACCCGAGCGTATTTTGTCCGCGCTCGGGTCACACACCATTCCTGTCAGGCTTTGACAGTGGCGTTGTCATTCTGGCTCCCCGGGTTCTGATTGGACAAACGTTCAGGAGTTTCCTGCTGTCAAGGTTTGAACAGCTGTGCTGCATTTGCGGTCATTAGCGGCCGGCCTTAAAGGCCGGCGCCAGTGGCTGGATCTCGCGGCAGTCTCGTCAAGTGCTCGTCTACGACAGTCAACAATTCCTTACCATTTGTAAGTGTGTTTATCACTTGTGATTATCGTTTGTATTCTGTTACCCTTTTCCTTATCTGACGCTGACCAAGCGTTCCTCGCCTCAGCTGTCAATTGTCGTCCTGTACGTTATTAGGTAGTCTTGCTGTTTAGCCCATGTGGCTGGTTATCTTGTCCTTCCCTTTCCTTAATTGTTAATAAACACCTGTGCACTTCACTGGACTGTGGTGTCTTATGCTGGCTCATGAGGGCCAGACCTGACAGTAGACTGCCGCCAGAAGGAGACGCCGTTCGCAGTGAAGTTGCATTCAGGAGAACTTTGCTCCTTCCTGTCTGGGTACGGTGTACTGGAAGTATGCCATCGCGGATGGGCCGCACTCGGAGTCCCAGCCACAAGCTGACCGAGGCGCTGGATGAAGTTGATGAAATCCTCATCGCCTCCTCCCTCCTCGACTTTCATCCCGACGTACGCTGGTACCTGGACTGCACTGAGGATGTGCTCAACCATCTTCCCCCCGCTACGCCGACCACCCAGAGGTCGACGCGAGGACGCTTGACATCGCCGCCTAACGCGAGATACCTCGGATGTACGAGGAAGAAGACGACCTGAGGCGGAGGAGACAGCATCCCCGCTGCCCGCTTTGGGATCCCGATCCTCTCCTCGATCCAGGCCAGGAGTTCGTACCACCCAAGGCCCGTCGAAGACGTCGGCGCCACAGCCAGAGACAACCTCAGCAAGAATCCCGTCTGGATCCTGCTCCGGGTCGCTGGAATGACCCCATTGACCAGACAGCTGTCTCTTCAGCATCTCGTCAGGAGGGAATCCCCGCAGCCTCTCTTCCCGGGCCATCTTTCCCTGCTGTGTCGTCAGCGCGCCGTGCCCAGCCCGTCTTGGCTGCCGCCCCCTCCTCCCCGACGCCTTCTCCAGCTGCTGGGTGTATGAGGAGTTCTGCTCCGGCGAGCCCCGTGCCGAGTCCATCACGTGCGGCTCCCCCTCGTCCCTCCAGGGAGCCCTCAGCCACCACCCGGTGGGAAGAAGAAGGAGCAACGTTTCCTACAGCAGGCACCATCCTCCCTCTGGGAGACAGGCGAGTACAAGTTCACTCTTTCTCTCCTAATAGAGATTTGTCTTGTCTGACTCCTGGGGATGAGGTTCGGGGTTCGCAGCCCCCCAGCCTCCACCACCTGCTGAGGTAATAACTAAACCCACTGCCTCTGTATCTTCCTCCGCGGAGCGTCACTCAACGTCAGTCAAACATCATCGGATGAGGAGGGGGCCTGCGGACCTGGAGCATGTAATTCCAGTCCCACAGCCACGCTAAGGACAGAGGAGGAGAGCGGACTGCTGTATGGAGCCTGCGCCGACGACGAAGCGGCCCCGGGTCTCCACGGATGATCAGTCCGATCCTGCAGGCCAGGGGCCCCCTGCCACCACGCCGTACGGGTTGCCAGTGTGGACGATGGCACCGGAGGGTCCTCAGGCTGCAGAAGCCGTCTTGCCGGATGCGGAGTCTGACGCAGCCGAATGGGAACCAGAAAACGATCTCCTCCCATCTGAGCCCGGATCGTCGAAGTCCTGGACGGCGTCTGAACTTGAGATCAGCCAAGTGCTCAGTGTTGTCTTTGTCTTTTCTATAATTGAGCATTTTTGCCTGTCTCTTGGGGGGGGGGCGAGCCGGGTGCAGCCGTCCACTGCATCCGAGCTTGTCTTGCCGGGTTCTGGCGCTGCCAATGATCCTGATCCCGTTTTTTTTTCTTCTGAGCCCTCCCCCAAGATCGCCGGTGCAGAGCAGACGCCAATTGCTGTGCCGGAGGTTCTGGGTTCGGAGTTGGAGGTCAGTACTGGTGCGGCCCTGACCCAATCAGGGTTCGATGCGGGTGCAGCGTCGGCTCAGTCAGAGTTCGTCACCGAAGTGGTTCTGGCCCAATCAGGGTCCGACCCGGGTGCAGCGTCAGCTCAGTCAGAGTTTGTCACCGGAGTGGTTCAGACCCAATCGGGGTCCGACGCGGGTGCAGCGTCAGCTCAGTCAGAGTTCGTCACCGAAGTGGTTCTGACCCAACCGGGGTCCGACGCGGGTGCAGCGTCGGCTCAGTCAGAGTTCGTCACCGGAGTGGTTCTGACCCAATCGGGGTCCGACTTGGCGGCAGCCGTGACCCAATCGGGGTCCATCGCGGGTGCAGCGTCAGCCCAGCTCGAGCTCATCACCAGAGGGGTTCTGGCCCAATCCGGGTCCACAGTGGGTGCAGCGTCGGCTCAATCAGAGTTCGTCACCGAAGTGGTTCAGACCCAATCGGGGTCCGACACGGGTGCAGCGTCGGCCCAGTCGGAATTCTTTACTAGATTGGTTCCGGCCCAATTAACGCCCGTTTGTGTGGGATCAGGAGATGGAGCTGCAGTCCCGCCGCTGATGAATGCCGGACTGATTCCTTATCCTCGCCCCATTCCTTCTTTCCCTGCACCAGGAACCGCGGGGATTAACCATAGTTGGCCCGGTTCTCCCTTACTTCCCCTCTCCGTTGGGAGACCGCCACCGAGCTCTCTCCAGTGGTCCTGTTGGCAGGTTGATGTGGGTCGACCGCCTGGAAGCCTGTTTTTCCCATTTGGCGTCCTGGGCCGGCCCCCTGATAAACAGAACTGTATATTTGGCACCCTGGTCCGGCCGCCGGAGGCACTGTCATCCCCGGCCCGGGATTCAGGTAGGCCGCCAGAACACGCCCCACCACCCCTGTTAGCGGCTTGGATGCTGGGTGCTGGGAGGCTCCCTGAACTGTATATTATGCCTATCATCCTGGTGTGTTTTTTTTTTTCTTCCCCTTCCTCTGCCCCTCAGTAGTTCCTGTGATCTTGAGTTGTTTTTTTTAGGCTGAAGTACTCCACATACAGGATCTATTATGGTTATATTGAACATTGTTTATATTACTCCTATTTTGTGTTTAATGGATATATGTACCCTTGTCATGGGAATTTGCATGTTTTTGAGCTACTGTTTGGTAAATGTTGTTTGACTACTGCATTTCTGATCAAGCAATCCTCAGAGCAGACCACCCTGTCCTTTTCTTCATCAGACTTAATGCCACCATGATTGTTTCTCTTGCTGGCAGTTGCTAAACACGGGCTGAAATATCTACGGTAGATCTTTATTCTGCCCAATAGGGTCTAGTGGTCTGATTCAAATGCCAAGAAAATGAACTTGTTCAGCTTCTGCATTCAGAAGTTTGGCCATGTTTTTTCTATTCTGTCTTAAAATTAGAATTTGAAGTGCAGCCTTTGAAATCTCAGCCGCTAAATTTCTTGTAGAACCTTTACACTCTGACTGTTTAAAGGTGATTGTCACTTCAGACAACTGCTTATTTGAATGGTTAAGTCCTAACTGGGGTCTCTAAACTCTACTGAACTGTTTTTGATATTTCTTCCACGTGTGTAAGCTCGAAACAGAGTCATCTGCATAATAAACTGGCCTTCAGAAGAGAAAGCTAACCAACAGGGACTCTAGAAGAAACCTTGTGTTTGGTGCTTCACTTCAAACTTAAGATCTGACATTTTTGTATCGGAGGTGAAGTATTTTATGGGTCTTTGGCTTATGTTTGTTTTCCATTATTATGTGCACTGAGACCACTGATCAGCCACATCAGTGTTAGGTTCATAACTGTTGAGGGTTTTTTTGGTTTGCTGCCAATTCACGAGGGTTGAGGTGTTTTGGGTTTTTTTGAAACGGTCTGGCAATCCAGCCTTGTGACAATATTTGTACATTGTTAAGCTGTTTTTTCGTTCCGTTCCCCTCTCCTGTTGAAGGGATGAGACTATGTCACCCTGTGGTATGTATTCCTGTGTTGTTGTTTTTTTTTCCCCCTCCCTGTGAATGTACGCCCTGGTTGTTTTCTGCCCCTGCCCTGTCTTTATTGTTATTTGTGTGATAGGATATCGTGCTGATTTCATTTTCTGTGAGATTGATTCTGTTTCCCCTTTGCCTGCTTCCCCATCCACCCGCCCTGGGGTGGGGTAGTGGGGTGTGGATGTTAAAGGGCGTCCGGGAGTCCGCCCTTGAGGGGGAGGTCCTGTCATAACCCGAGCGCTATTTTGTCCGCGCTCGGGTCACACACCATTCCTGTCAGGCTTTGACAGCGGCGTTGTCATTCTGGCTCCCCGGGCTCTGATTGGACAAACGCTCGGGAGTTTCCTGCTGTCAAGGTCTGAACAGCTGTGCTGCATTTGTGGTCGTTAGCGGCCGGCCTTGAAGGCCGGCGCCAGCGGCTGCATCTCTTGGCAGTCTCGTCAAGTGCTCGTCTACGACAGTCAACGATTCCTTACCATTTGTAAGTGTGTTTATCACTTGTGATTATCATTTGTATTCTGTTACCCTTTTCCTTATCTGACGCTGAGCGATTGTTCCTCGCCTCAGCTGTCAATTGTCATCCTGTACGTTATTAGGTAGTCTTGCTGTTTAGCCCATGTGGCTGGTTATCTTGTCCTTCCCTTTCCTTAATTGTTAATAAACACCTGTGCACTTCACTGGACTGTGGTGTCTTATGCTGGCTCGTGAGGGCCAGACCTGACACTTGTCACCCTTTAAATAGGTCGACTGACTGATTACAGTTTGTAGACACCTGTGATGTTAATTAGAGGACACACTCTGGTTGAACATGTCCCTATGGTCACATTATTTCAGTCTTTTCTAGAGGTACCATCATTTTTGTCCAGGCCTGTTTCATGAGTTTGTTTTTTAAAATAATTCTGTTGAACCACAATTCAAAAGCATTGTCTGATTTTCATAAAATTTTTATTTATTACCACTTTTGTCAGATTCAAGTTATTTCTGTGACCGTTGTGGGTTTTTCTTTCATTAACAGAGGGGTACCAACAATTTTGTCCACGTCTGTATGTCTTTTAAACCTCACCAGCTTGACAGGCTCTCCTCCCTGGTTAACTGTCTAACCCAGAACAGCGACTGGCTCACAACAACCACCTCATCTTAAATTCCAATAAAACCAAGACCCATGATTGCAGCTCCTTTTGATCTACATCCAATAATCAGTCAGACACTTTCTTCTTTTTGCTCATCCCCTAAATCCAGTGTTGGGTGTTATTTTTCAATCCTCCCTTGGTTTCATTTCCCATGTAAATTATATTTCACATTCATGCTTCTTTCATTTAAGGAACACTTCCAAATTGAGAGCCATTGTTTCTTCAAGTGAACTTGAAAAAATAATTCATGCATGTGTCTTTACGACTAGATTATTGCAATGCTTTGTTTATTGGTTAGGACAAATCTTCTCTTTCTCATCTCCAGTCTATACAAAATGCTGCAGCCAGACTACTTACACGTTCTAGGAAGCGAGATCATATTACCCTCATATCATATAAGTTACATTGGCTACCAATGGATTTTAGGATTTGTTTTAAAGTTCTCACACTTACATAGAGCACTACATGGACAAACCCCATCCTATTTATCTGATCTCATTCTTAAACATAACCCTGCTCGCAGTCTTGGATCCAAAGCCTAGAACTTGCTAGTTGTTCCTTTTACGAGACTGAAGACCAGGGGGGACAGAGCCTTTCAATCTGTAGCACCAAGGCTTTGAAATAATCTCCCACTCCAGCTACGTTTGGCTGACTGTGGACTCTTTAAAAAAGCAGCTGAAAACTTTTTTAACAAGACTTTCCATAGAGTTTCATTTCAACTGCTTTTTAATGGTAAGTCTGATATTTTAAAATTATTTTAATCTTGTGTTTTAATTTTATTTCAAAAATTATTTTTTACTGTTTTTTATCAAGTTGTTTTTATTCTATTTTATTGTACAACACTTTGTGACTATATGTCTGTGAAAAGCACTTTATAAATAAATTTTACTTATTTACTTACTTGATTCAACAGGTCTGACGGTAATCAGTGTTATGAATCATCGTGTGCCATTACGCGACACACAGAGGACAGAATAAGAAGCCCACGAACAGAGATTGATTTGTGCACTTTATTAAGAAAAACCCCCAAACCTTGTCCAGTAAACAGTCCCACAATGAACAGAGAGTGAAAATGATGAGCTTAGGCCACCAGACATACAGGGATGCCACCTGGATGCTCTACAGCCCGAGGAGGGGAATGCCTAGTGCCGCAGGGCTGCTGTTGGCACGGGGTGAAAGGCAAACATAGACTTACAGAGCTGGAGCGATCCGGGGTGGTCCGTGCTGTCCGGTGGATGAGGATAAGGTGGATTCAGCTGCTAACACCAAGGGAGTACCCAAACTCCCAGCCCCTGACCAACAGTGATCTGTGTGGAGTTTGCATGTTCTCCCCGTGTCTGCGTGGGTTTACTCCGGGAGTTCTCCGGTTTCCTCCCACAGGCCAAAAACATGCAGGTTAGGTTAACTGGAGACTCTAAAGTGACCCTAGGTGTGAATGTGTGTGTGAATGTTAAAGGGATAGCGCCGTACCGTGGCTGCTTCATCCATCCAGGTGGATGCCCTCAATTTCCCCTCTGGGGATCAATAAAGTATACAAAATCAAAAAAAATCAAAATCAAACCTGAAGCGTTAGAAAAGACTAAGACGTCAGGCTGAAAGTAAATGAAGGCAATGATACTTGCTTACACGGAGGAACATGCTGCCATGTAAGAAGCACATATAATGCTCCGGCGATCTCTCTCAACTCTCACAGCGTTAAAGTAGTTGTAATACTAATGAGGAAAGAGACCGCCGGTGTGAGGATGTGTGGCTGGACATAATAGAAAACATGTGTGCATGAGCGAGTGTATGAGCGTGTGAATGAGAATGAATGAAGTGTGTGCATGTAAGTGTGTGGAACACCCATAATGAGGATCAGCTGGCGATACTGACAGGAGGAGGGGGGGCGTGCCCGAGCTGTCAGGGAGTGAGGACCCAAAGGACTCCCTGAAGCGCCTGATGGAAAATAAATAGGGAAGCGGGCCAAAATAACCACGGGTCAGAACTGGGTTTGGGACCACCAAATCCAGGTTCATGACAAATCAGGCCTGGGTGTGGGTAGTGAAATTGAACTCTGCTTTCCAAAAAAATGTGATTAATCACAGTTAATGATGTAACAAGGGGGCAATTACATTTTCACATAGGGACAAGTAGGTTTGGATAGCTTTTTCCCTTAAATGAAATAATCATTATAAAATTGCATTTTGTATTTATTCTGGTTATCTTTGTCTAATATTACAATCTGTTTGGTGATCTAAAACATTTAAGGGTGACAAATAAAAATATAATAACTCAGGAAGGGGGCAAATATTTTTTCACAGTAATATGTGTATACAGTATACTGTATATACAGTACATATAATGTGTATATACAGTATATTATTATATATATCTGGAATTTCCCGATTGTGGGACTAATAAATGCTTATCTTATCTTATTATTGGTAAAAGCGCTAATTGCATTAATTGATAATAGCAACAAATGCAATAATTTTTGCATTGTGGCATATGGATGAGAGAATGCTATCATGTTAATCACATGTGAGGTGATTAATACGCAATTACAAGAGTTAACAAAATTAACGTTTTCACCATCTATATGTACAGTACACTGCAAATAAACAGGAAACGGGGTGAAAAGCAGGGGACATACATGCAAGCACAATCTCTCTGGCCTGGAACTGAACCAGGAACCACTGCAGCTGAACAACAATCATTAGGGCACCAGAAACCTCTTTATTTTAATTATGTCAGATATATTTTGTGCCTCTATGCAGATTTGGGGGCCAAAAATTGCTTAAAATGTCTCTTTCCATAGTAAAGGTTTTGTCATTCCTCTTCTATTGAAATGGCTGAGTGGTTAATTTTGAGAAGTAGTACATGCAGTGGCTGGTGAGCAGAAAAGTTAATGTCAAGCCCTGGTTAAGTACACCATGCAGTGTGCCAGCAAAACTACAAGGTGTAATTATGAAACTATTATAATAAAGCCGGCAGCTGAGAACAATGAAATTGTCAGAGTGTTACTGTTTTTTCACAATTTAAGTGTAGTTAATTATTTTCTGAGGTTCTGTCCAGCAGTTAAGTCTACCATTTTGAGTTTCTACCTTGAGGGCCAAGAGGTCCAGGCTCTCCCGGAGGGCCTGGTAATCCATCCTTCCCGGGAGGTCCTGGAGGTCCTTGGACCTGTGAAGCTAAGATGCCTGCAGGTGTCTTCTGCAGCACGGTGGCATCTGACAGTTTTTCTATAAGGGGGAGGGAAATCACACGGACAATGCTTAGAAGTAGCACAAGGCACAACAAATAAAAACAAAAAAGAGGTGTGAAACAACATTGGCAGGATTTGTACCTTCAAAAATCCTCAGTGCTTCATTTCTGATAAACATTTGGAGTTGCTCTCTGAAGATGGAATCATCCTGTGTAGAGAGAATAATGGAGCACTCGATGAAATATTTTAGCACCAAAAGAGGAGGAAAATGCAGTCAAGAGACAACTGCAACTTTATTCACAGTTACCTGGCAGCAGAGGACAGAGATGATGGTTATGTACTGTACATTCTGCTTTAGATTTAGCTCAGTTCAAACACTTTTTATTTCAAAGAAACTGACTATTCATAATAATTCTTCTGTACAGTAGTTTATTTATTTTTTTTAAATCTGAAAACTATCACATTTAATTCAAATTATTAAAGCTCAGTAAGACTGTAGTAATGGCCTTTGTGACCATGTATCTAAATGGTCTAGGGCAAATCTAGGGCAAATGATTATAGCAAATATATGCATTTTATGCACACAGTAACACAATATGTAAAAATTCAACATTTCTGTTGCTGGCTGTTCCAAAGCCTGCACCAGCTAGAACAGAAAACAATGGGATCCTAGGATATTACATCTCTGCACTCTGAACAGTTTTTCATCACAGTGAATGTTATATAACTGTTGTGGCTGCATACAGTAAGTGTAAAATGTCTGTGACAGATGGAGGTGTTTTTGCTGCTCTGCAGAGCTCCAGGCATGCCCACATATCTGTCTTTCTTTCTGTTTCCGTCTCGCTCCGTCTCTGACCTTCTGTTGCGCCTAGATGATCTGGAGTGGGAAGCGTTGAGGAGAAAGAGAACAGCAAGTACCCCAGCACAGCCTCGTTTGATGTTTCATGCCAAAAGCTGTAGCTATGCTATTTTTTCCATATAGCGAATGAGGAGTGGACCGGTTGCACAAGCTGACAAGGAAGCAAGTTGACTGATAATTATCTGGAGGCATAGTCTTTGTTTACTCTGAGGTATTTTGAAATTTACAACTTACCAGAAGGTTAACACTCTCAAACTGACCCGGAGGTCCCAGATCGCCTTTTTCACCTGGAGGTCCAACTGGTCCATCTGAGCCAGGATCTCCCATACGACCCCTCTCGCCCTGAACTCCTCTTTCGCCGGGAATCCCAGGATCACCCTGTAGTAAAGAAGCCCACATATATGACTTGAGTAAAGTTGGCTCAGTCACTTCATAAAAAATAATAATAATGATGATTAAAAAAACAACAGTGTAGTTGGTTAGTGCTACTAAGTCTGCTGTGTCTGTTTTAGAGATATTAACAATTATAAATGGGGTGAAACACCTCTTCCACTTTGACTTGTTCAATCTGAATGAAAAGAGTGCTGTTTAGTGCTACATTTTTTCTGATTTGTGCCACTAAAATAATCATTTTTAATCTTCCTGTTTTAAGAAAACAACATTAACAATTTGTGCTTCCACCAAAACAGTTTTGATGATTAATACTTTGTTTTTGATGATTTGTATTATTACAGGAAGTACAAGCATTTCAAGCACCTTCCTTTCTATTACAAACCAGACCATCAATGACGGAGTAGCTCATTCCAGCCTGACGAAATCACACCGAGAGTGCTCAGATCTCTTGACCTTGACCTCAAGCACAGCCATGCAGACCCATCTAGGATATGCTTGGGGTCATGGTCAAAGGCCTAGGAGGAGTAATGTTTTTTTTTTGTGAAATCATCAATGCCCAGCTCTCCTGACCTTTAACAATGACCTTGACCTCAACCTGGATTCAGACAAACCTGAGGATCATTGCATGTGAGTTTGTTGAGAATAAAGGCAATTGCCTAGGAGGAGTAACAATTTTCATAAAATCATACAAGTACTGAGATCTCATGACCTTTGATCCTAACCTTGAGCACAACCTTCATGCAGACCCACCTGATGATCACTGTGCACAAATTTGTTGAAAATTAGGGTAATTGCCTGGGAGTAGTTGTGATTTTTCTGAAATTGCTTAAGTGCTCAGATCTCTTAACCTTTGACCTTGACCTTAAGCAGAACCTGGATGCAGACCCACCTGAAGATCATTACCTCCGCCAAGGAGGTTATGTTTTCATCAGCATTGGTTTGTCTGTCTGTCTGTCTGTCTGTTTGTTAGCAAGATAACTCAAAAAGTTATGGACAGATTTTCATGAAATTTTCAGAGATTGTCAGAAATGGGGTATCCTAAAGATGATTAGATTTTGGCGGTGATCCGGCTCACCGGGGGAACTGTGGCGCTTGGCGGAGGTCTGCGCTCTCCGAATGCTTTTCTAGTTGTAAATGAGTTTGGTGAGCATCGGGGCAAATGCCTAGGAGGACTAGCAATTCCTGTGAAATGTGCACAGATGGAGAGACAGATGGATGCCGCGTCATCGCATTAGGTCCTTTCAGCTTTGCCGGAATGAACTAAAAATGGTTTGTAATTGACTGCTTTTGTTTGAATTGGACAAAGTGGTTGAGCTGTGGCCTTATTTGACCTTTAGTGTAATTGTTAATATCTCAAAACTAGATGGCACAAATTATTCTTTCAGTGGCACAAATCAACACAAAAATTGCACTAAGTAATGGCTCTGTTTTTTGTTTTTCCCCCCACCATTTGAAAGTGGCTGGGCCAACTTAACTTATGTACATACTGTACATAACCAGTGCATTAATCCTCTAGAATGACAATCAGGGTTACCGCTATCACTATATGAAATAAACTAAATTAACTAAAGATAATCTACTGTAAACTAATGTATCATTTCACATGCCGTGCACATTGACCCATCCCTCTCAGTGTGTCCAGTCGGATATTTGCCCTGTTTACAGTTGCCAGTTACAAAGCTAAAAGCCTAATTTTGCAGCCCCTATTACCAGCATTTGCTATAGATTACCACAGAAGTGTGACCAAGCTCCTGCATACACAACGGGAAATTGCACAGAGCATTAAATGCCTTTATCTAGTGCTTATGTGCTTGTGGAGGATTAGTCATATTTGTGCTGAATTGAGGAGTTTCATTATTTTTCATTACTATTCATCAAAAACTGTTTTTTTTTTTCTGCTATGGAATTGGAGGCATAAAAATAGCTTCCTCTTGAGAAAGGAAAAAAAAGGGAATGACGCTATACTTACGCGTTCCCCTTTGGATCCTCTTTCGCCAGGCTTACCTGTGGCTCCCTTTGAAAAACAAAAAATAGACTTTAGTTCTTTTTTCTAGAATAAAAATGTAAGGACTAACATTTATTTAACAGCAACAAGAAATTATTCTGACCCCAAATTTTTCTGCTGACTACAAAGCATTGATGTTGCAACATATGGGGCCCACATAAAACTCAATTATCATAATGTGTTGCAGAAGTTGTATTTTCCCTTCAATTACCTGACTTTGGGAAACATGTGCTTTTCAGATGACTGTGCACTGATTGCTTCTTAGTCAGCTCAGGTGTGTCGCTGGGTATAATATCTCCCAGTATAGTGTTTCACCTTCTGCAATGTCACAGCTCCCCTGCATCACTCACTGTTTTGTTTGACAAACGCCTGCTTCTCCACCGGCTGTCTTTACTGTACAGAGGAGCAGGGAGAGAATACCTGTCTCTGGCTTTATGTCACAACATCCTGTGCCTTCCATTCACCACTCCCCCCCCCCCCCCACCTCGTCACTCCTCATTGCTTCCCTTTACTTTGCCTGCAGCAATACCTTTGGGAGCATCTTTGTATCAATTTCCTGCTGGATTACAGGAGCCATGCAAAAGACAATCTGGCATGATGTGGTTTTAAAGCGGGCATCGCTTTGTGATGCCATTCTCCCCTGCCTGCTTTAATCTGCAGCACTCTGTATTCCCCGCTGCCTGATGGGAGGCTTAAATCTATCATCTTGCCCACTGAAATGTGCTTCCTTGAGCATTACATTAAACCTCAAAGCAGTGTGCAGGGAATCTGCGTTAGAGGAGCAAAGTCACCTACTAGGTGGCACTGTTGCCCCACTAAAACACTATACTTGGTCCAAAAAAAAAAAAAAAAAAAAAAAAAAAGCTCTGTGTAATGCTGAGATTGTGGAGAAAATAAGAATAATAAAACAATAAAAGTGTTGGGGATGTCATTAAGGTGTAAGGTGAAAAAGCTCTAGAAAATTGGAGCATAGCAGTGATAATCACAGTCAATCTAGTTTGGGTATTAGATGGTATAAAGTGCTGTGGATGACCATTCAAGTAGATCTGGTCTGCATCCTGTGAGACCAATGTGTGATCATGGAGTAAACAGTGTATGTTTGATCAGGCAGATAAAAGCAGACTTTTCTGCTGTATTTATTTCAATTTCCACCAGGTTCATCAAGCAGGAAAATACATATTTAATTTGATGTGTCTACTGCCCTCTATTACAAACATTTGATCATTGCCTGAAAGCATTAACTGTATAATGAGGGTGAAAAGACTAAAAGTCAACAAAGCCTTAAATCTGCAGGATTCCATTTAGTTTTTATCGTTAAAATCTTGAATATGCAAATAGCTTTAATGCAGTCAGCATACTGTAGCTTGAGGCGGGATAAAAATCTGCTGTGCCATCTTTCTGTAGCTCGACTGATGTAAAGCACTTCCCATAAAGGGATTTGTTCACACGACTCACCTTATATCCTGGAGTTCCATCTTTTCCAGGTCTCCCCTGTTCAAGCACCGCAACACAAACAAAGACATTCGGTATCAGCGCCCGCCTTCGATTGGATCAGCACTGTTGCACTCCTAGTAATCTCCACAGTTAATGAGATATCTCAACCTAGGGATAATGATCCTGATTGCTGTGCGAACACTGTTCCATTGTGCGCTTACAGGGAAATTACACAAACCCGCTCTGATAGTAATTACATGGAGCAATGTAATCATCTACAGGACAAGAGGTAGCAAACATATGCATTTTATTCAAATTGTCCTTGAATCGAGTTCTTTTATCCCCCCGCCAAAGGATAATGGCAAAAACAACAATTTAAATGAGCGGTGCGTTATTTAAAGATCTATTTCAAGTGTGGACATTACTGGAAAGTGCTTTGGCAACATCTAGCAGTGACTATATGAAAAGAGGACGGACAGAATTCGTGTAGCATCCTTACAGCAACACCTTGGGGTCCCTCGGGCCCAGGGAATCCTGTCTCTCCGAGAGGGCCCCTCTCACCCTGTCAGAGAACAGAGACAGCCAATGTGTCAGTCGTCAGTGACAAAGGAATGACGCGTGGATTGACAGCTCAAAGAGAGTGAGAGGCTGCGGCTCACCGGCTCTCCTGGGATCCCTGGCTCTCCACGAGCGCCGGGCTTCCCCTGCCAATCACATATAGAGGAGAAGAAGAGACTGAGTGTGACAGGTCCTCGATACTGTCATATAACCAGCACCTCTGTAGCCTCCCGTTTGTGAAATAGCTACAGGCCTACAACAGCTGCACAAAAACATTTCCCTGAAAACACCACAGGTGTATAGCAGAGTCATTAATCAAAGTAGCGTGGTGACGTGGGAATCAGGAAGCTGCTATTTTGTGTTTTTAAGAAAACATCATTGACTTGTTGCCAGCAGCAGAGTTAAACAACACAGATGATTGATCAGAGGGAAGCGTGACGTAAATTAATACTAAAAAGAAAAGCGTCACTTACTGGAGGACCTGGTATCCCAGGTGGACCAGACAAACCAGCATCCCCCTGGAAGCACAACGGGAATCGGGTAGATGACACACGCATTACACAAAGACTGCTATAAATCACTGCCATATTAAGGAGGCACAAAGAGAGTGATAGAGAAACTGCCTGGGTTTAATAAAATCTCCTCTGTGTTTGGATAAATGCAGTTCAAAAGCACTTTAAAACACTTCAAATACCTAGCCAAAAAACATCACTTATTTAGGTTTATAATAAATTACTTCCTCAAGAGTGTCTTCATATTTCAACAGCACAAACTGTGTATATGTTGAAGCTTTGACAGAACTCCTAAAAAGGAGAAATCATCCTACATACACTATATGATAGGGCTGGGAGATTAACCGAAATAAATCCAGAACTGACGTTCAGGGGGTAGAACCAACGTAATCTTGATCATGTCGGGTTTTTTTTTTTTTTTGGTTTTCCCCCCTTCCTGTTGTATGCATGTATGGGACAGCTTTTCATGTACTGCCCCTTTAAGATGTGCCTCCAGAGTTACAGGCGCAAACACGTAACTCTGGAAGCAGCACAGTCACCACTGCTCAGATGCAGCAGAATATGGGCGGAACAATTAAAGACAGCTTGTAACAAAAACAAACGCGGTCTCCATCTACATAGTATGCCATCTGAAGATGCTAAGAAAAAGTGAGAGAAGTGCATGGATACTAACACTAAAAGGTGTATTTAAGGCTGTATTTAAGAACCTAATAAGACACTCATAATCATTATGTGGTGATAACACAATCATGGGTACGTAAACGACTCCCCCATGCAGCTGGCAAGCTAATTAGCCATGTGCCATGACCCACAAACCCTCAAGAGGTATGTGTTGTAAACACTGGACAATGTTTACTTTTTGTATGAAATGACAACTTGTCCTGTTCTTTATTATATTATGCTCAATTACTAATGCACTGCAGTGATATGATATCACACTCTTGAGTAATATTGCTTAATTATGAGCCTAGTCAGTAAGAAGAGTGGAGAAAAAAAATCCAAAAACCGACATGAAAGGGTCAATTAACTGTTATGCTGATTTAAGCCCTACTATATGGACAAAAGTATGAGGTCACGTGATGTATACATTACTTTTATGAGGCCCAAAATCCAAATTCATACACATTAATTTGGAGCTGGTCCTCTCCGGCAGCTATAACAGCTTCCTCTCATCTCTTAAGGCTTTCTACAAGATTTTGGAGTGTGTCTGTGGTATTTTCAGCCATCCATCCAGAAGAGCATTTGTGAGGTCAGGCACTGATGTTGGACCAGAGGCCCCGGCTCACAATTTCTGTTTTAGTTCATCCCAAAGGTGCTGGACAGGGTTGAGGTCAGGGCTCTGTGTGGGCAAGTCACGTTACACCACACCAGACTCATCCAAACATGCCTTTATGGAGTTTGCTTTGTGCACTGGGGCACAGAAATGCACCTTTCCAAAACTGTTGCCACAAAGCTGGAAGCATATACAGTGGTGTGAAAAAGTGTTTGCCCCCTTCTTGATTTCTCATTTTTTTGTATGTTTGTCACACTTAAATGTTTCAGATCATCAAACAAATTTAAATATTAGACAAAGATAACACAAGTAAACACAAAATGCAGTTTTTAAATGAAGGTGTTTATTATTAAGGGAAAAAAATCCAAACTTAGATGGCTCTGTATGAAAAAGTGATTACCCCCTAAACCTAATAACTGGTTGGGCCACCCTTAGCAGCAACAACTGCAATCAGGCGATTGCGATAACTGGCAATGAGTCTTTTACAGTGCTGTGGAGGAATTTTGGCCCACTTTTCTTTGCAGAATTGTTGTAATTCAGCCATATTGGAGGGTTTTCAAGCATGAACCACCTTTTTAAGGTCATGCTACAGCATCTCAATCAGATTTAGGTCAGGACTTTGACAAGGCCACTCCAAAGTCTTCATTTTGTTTTTGGTAGACAGCAGAATACATGGTTCCATTTACCACAGCAAGTTTTCCAGGTCCTGAAGCAGCAAAACAGCCCAAGACCATCACACTACCACCACCATACTTTACTGTTGGTATGATGTTCCTTTTCTGAAATGCTGTGTTACTTTTACGCCGGATGTAATGGGACACACACCTTCCATAAAGTTCAACTTTTGTCTCGTCAGTCCAGAGTATTTTCCCAAAAGTCCTGGGGATCAGCAAGATGTTTTCTGGCAAAACTAAGATGAGCTTTTATGTTCTTTTTGTTCAGCAGTTGTTTTCGTCTTGGAACTCTGTCATGCAGGCCATTTTTGTCCAGTCTCTTTCTTACGGTGGAGTCATGAACACTGACCTTAACTGAAGTAAGTGAGGCCTGCAGTTCTTTGGATGTTGTTGTGGGGTCTTTTGTGACCTCTTGGATGAGTCGTCGCTGTGCTCTTGGGGTAATTTTTGTCAGCCAGCCACTCCTGGGAAGGTTCACCACTCTTCCATGTTTTTGACATTTGTGGATAATGGCTCTCACTGTGGTTCACTGGAGTCCCGAAGCTTTAGAAATGGCTTTATAACCTTTTCCAGACTGATAGACCTCAATTACTTTGTTTCTCATTTGTTCCTCAATTTCTTTGGATCGTAGCATGATGTCTAGCTTTTGAGGATCTTTTGGTCTACTTCATTTTGTCAGGCAGGTCCTATTTAAGTGATTTCTTGATTGAGAACAGGTGTGGCAGTAATCAAGCCTGGGTGTGGCTAGAAAAATTGAACTCAGCTTTCTAAAGATGTGATAAACCACAGTTAATTTATGGTTTAACAAGGGGGGGCAATCACTTTTTCACACAGGACTATATAGGTTTGGATTTTTTTTTTAACCCTTAATAATAAACACCTTCATTTAAAAACTGCATTTTGTGTTTGCTTGTGTTATTTTTGTCTTATATTTAAATATGTTTGATGATCTGAAATATTTAAGTGTAACATTCATTCATTCATTCATTCATCTTCTTCCGCTTAATCCTTTTCGGGTCGCGGGGGGGCTGGAGCCTATCCCAGCATCTTTGGGCGAGAGGCAGGGACAAACATACAAAAAAAAAGAGAAATCAGGAAGGGGGCAAACACTTTTTCACACCACTGTAAGTGTTCAAAATGTCTTGTTAAGCTAAGGAATTAAGCTCTGGAAGTGAATGAAACACTTGAATTCAGTGATTATCAGATCTGTCTCAATACTTTTGTCCATACAGTGTATCACAGAAACTAAAATATTCCATAATTGATTTATTTTTTATGGTGGTCTGTGAAATGTTTAATTTATTGCCATTTACTGTTTCTTTGTATGATTTGGATTACAATATTAGAGGGTATGTGTGGATAGTTCATATTCTATTTTCCTTACACCAACACATTTAAGAGAAAAACCACACCAAGTGGCAAGAGGAAGTCAAAAATGTACACAAAAATTTGCAAATTTAGAAGGAAAAAAACTAGCAAATTTATCAAAAAAGTCATAAATTTATGTAAGCATGCTGTAAATATATAAAACTGTGACAATGAGGAATATCTCAGAAATTGCAGAGAAAATAGCAAATTTATGAAAAAAGTGACAAATTTATTAGAGAAAAGTAGCTACTTGAAGACATTTCTCTGTATTCATGCTGCACACCTTAGCACCAGGTAGCCCTTCTAAGCCGGGTAATCCCATGGCTCCTGGTTCCCCCTGCGAGTGAACAAGGCACAAGAAGACAAAGTAACAACAACAATAAAACAATATTAATCAGATAGAAAAAAAACAAATCTTAGTTCCACCCTCAAAGTCAGCCATGAGTGATGATATTTTTGTCTCACAGTGCTAGGAGGGTGAGTTTGGCTACAGAAGAGAACTAGTATCATTACAAAACTGTCATCACGCATATGTGAGAGCATACAGAGCAGAGATAGATGAAAGCAGGTAAATTAAATTCACCACAAGGCAGGATTTCAAACACTTGCACATCTCTTCTTGACACCCTCGGTTGAGTATTGATATAGCTTTATATTTGTCAATATGAAGACAACCCTGAGAGGAAAATACCTGGAATGACCCTGGACATGTGCCGTCACACATCTCAGGTTACATATCCGTTAGAAAAGTGACGTCCATTTGACAATCACAGTCAGATATACTAGCGTCACTAAAAATAGAGACCCATTCCCAGCGCCGGAGCAAGTGATGGCCTCCCTCCACCTCATCTTGCTCAAGCTGCCATGGAAGGAATGCCATTACGCAGAACAGAGGGCCAAGCGGCATTGACACAGACGGATTGTCCAGGTAATTGTCACACATGTAGATTTTCAGGAATAAGCTACTGAGGCTAAAAGGAGAGTTGGCCAGCGAGAGGATCAGCTGGGAGACGGATTGGGGCAATTCCGCCACAGCACTGAAGGGCGCTCCTGCAATTTATAAAATGTCAAATTAACATCCTAGTGAAAAATCACTGCGCAACACAACAAATCCTAAAAAAAGATAACAATAAAAAAAAATACAATGGGCCCCCGTGAGGTTAAAGAATTCCACTTGAGGTTGTTTCCATGTCTGTGTGTCCATTTGTTCTCAGACATGGGGGAAGGGCATGTGAAGTGCAGCAAAGTGTTTATAGGTTCCCACTGGCAAAACAACATGCCACAAAGGTTTCACAATTCTTGGAAACATGGTTTGTTTTCTCTTCTGTAAGCTGGAGTTCTATGAACGTAGGTAAGTGCTCAGGCTTGAGGGCGTATCGACTTATTTTGTCTACTGGAAAGCCACAGAAATAACACAGGGGTTACAAAAATAATTTTTTTGTAAGTTGTCTGTGTTTTTTTCAACTGATTTAAGACAATTTTGCACTGCTGAATCCGAAAATGACATCCGTTTCTCTCGATCAGGTGCTGTAAAAACCTGTACTTACTTAGTACTTCCTTAGTACTGTGCATGTGCTTACCTTTATATAAAGGTAACTACATGCAAATTGAATGTTACGTCATCATTGTTCAAAATTCAGAGAATTTCAAGACATAAAAAAGAATTTTGCATCATATAAAGCGAAAATACCCGTACATGTAAACAAAAATGTATAAAACAACATGTGGCCATAGTTCAAAAAGTTGATCTGATTGAGCAAAACCAATGTGATTTTTGGATTCAGCACATCAAAATTGTCCTAAATCAGCTAAAAAAAACTTAGACAATAAATTTGGTGTTGACCAGTGTAATAATAGAAAAAAAATATAAAAATGACTTCGGATATTTGCTTTTTACTCAGGGTTTAAAATCATCCGGTTGCACTCCAATAAACCAATAATCCAGACAGTTTTATGTTCCCTTAAACTGACATCACAAAGTTAACAACTTCAAAGAGCTGCATTCTTGTAATCCTTGTTTTGATAAAGGCATAATTGAATTTTCATGTTTTTTTTTATTTTGTGGGGACATAAAACATTTGATAGACATAAGATATTTGATAGGATCACTATGAGTTTTAAAGTGACCAGTGTTTTTTTTTTTTTTTAATTACTATATTCTATTACTTTGAAAACCAAGCAATCAAGGAACAGGGCCGTTTCCTGCTTTTGGGGGGCCCTGTGCAAGACTGCGTTTTGACGCTCCTGTTTTTGTAAAGCTGGAGGAAGATGCTTCATGGCAGTGCATTAGTCCGGTACACTTTAAGAAGAAAACCAGCTAGATTTGTCGATCTAAATTCAGATTAAAGATCTCGAGTTGACTCAAGCAATTCAAACTTGCAGAAAATAATACTTGTGCCTCTCAGTAAATGTGGCCTAAAGGTAGAGCATCTGCCCCATAACGGGGAGGTTGTGGGTTCAACCCCGGCCAGGTCACGCCTAAAACCATATAAAAATGGTACTTCCTGCCTTTTAGCTTGGTGCTCAGCATAATAGAATGGAGGATGGAAAGTTGGTCACCCAGCCACAAGGGGAGCACAAGCCAGTGTAGTCCCTGTGGCGGTCCCAAGCCCAGAGAAATGGGGAGGGTTGTGTCAGGAAGGGCATCCGGCATTAAAAATCATCACAATATAAGGTGATGATACACTGTGGCAACCCCAAAAGGGAAAAGCTGAAAGATTTGTAATTAAAAAAAATTATAACCATAATCATCAAATAAAGATAAGTACTTTTAAATCTCTCAAAAATGCAGTCACAAGGGCTGATGGGAAATGTTGAATGTTGTAAAATAAGCATTATTTCCTTAGTTAGACTGTTAGTCTACTGTGTGCTACTGTTGTACAAATGTTGAAGTTTTTGTTGCTGCAATATTTGAGTTTTACATAATTTTTGTGTTTGGCACCATGAGTGTAACAGTTTGTATCACCGCCATAGCAATGCCCCCCGCCCCGCCACTCCTCCCTCTTGTACCACAGTGGAAATTGACACTCTAAAGGTGTGTTCAGACTAAACGCGAAGTGAATTTTTCACACGACGCGAATATATGCAAAGTTAATGGAAACAAGTGGAATACATGTGAATTCATGCCTTCGCATCCGAGGGATAATGCTAGCTAGTATTCAGCCTTGAGATTCTGCCATCACCGGAGTAAAAGTATCAACGCTGGAGAGTAAACTAGTTTGAAAATGAGACTGCCACTCACCTGTAGACAGATGGAGTGGCGTACCGAAGCTTACTGAAGCTGTTTACACTGCTAGCTGGCTGCTAGCCGGCTAGCAGTGTAAACAACCGCCATCCAGGTAAAGTTTTGGAGGAGGCTGTGATAAATTTCCAGGTGAGAGCCCCATCGGATAATGTTGTAAACTTAAACATGACTGCGTTTTTTTTGGATTTCCACAGCAGGTAGGAAGCAGCTGCGTAAGTTATAAAGGCAACTCCACCCCCTCTGCAACTCGCTCAGACACAAATTCACATCTCTTTGCATGTTTTCACTGAGTTAACATGTAATTGCACCGCACGAAAAACGTGTGTTTGGTCTGAACGCACCTTAACACTGAAGCTATATTTGTAGCTTGGGGGCTCCTCAGTCACCAGAGGCCCATACTTTTGCGTAGACTGCTCTATGGCGGCAACATCTATGCCAAATGTGTTGTGTTGTTATGTAAGCCATTAAGCCATAACTACAATGTGGTGATAAACCTTAATAGTAATAACACAGGAAAAAAAAATCTTAATTGGTAGTTTAATGTGAAGAAGATACATTTAAGTTAACTCTTTTTATATAACTCAGTTTACTCGGCTGAAAAGATTAGACGTGCTTGAATGGTTAACAAGCTTAAATGATTCAAGGCAATCAGCTTCCTCAAACACTACGGGAGTTGAACTAACTCACCAGGTTTTGCAGCGTATGGAAAAAGACATTTTCAACAATTTTTGGTTAAAAAAATCTACATGAAAATCCAAACATTTGACATTAAAATACAGTTAACCAGCTCTAACTTTTGTTTTTCTCTGTACAATGACAACATAAATGCTCTGCCATTATAACAATTAACTGGCCAGTCAGCATTAAGTTGCATGTCCACAGGGAACGTAAAGATGCTCTCAACCTGTTTTTACAAGCACTTCACAAGCGCTCATAAAAAAAAAGCTCTCTACTTGGTATCCTAGTAATTGCTTGTCCTGTCACTCAAAGTGTGCCGGGGGTTTCACGCATTTTGCTCTGAAACACTTCACTCACTGGAGTGGAGTAAGAAAATGCACGCTGATCCAAGATTTCACTGTTAAATATTGATCATGGTGTACTTTTAGTCTGATTCTGATCAGCTGATGAAAGAGACGTGCAGCTAATGAGCGCTGTGGTGCTCCAAAAGTTGAACTCCTTCCAACTTTCAGCGCCATGGCTGCTGCGATAAAATACAGTGACCAGTGAGAACGTTTTAGCACCAAGGGTACTGAGCGCATTAAATGCCTGACTATATAGAAAATGAACAGAAAATAGTCCTCCACAGCATGAAAAAATGTGTTTGGTGGACATGCAGCCTTATCAATGCACTACACTTCAATTTGCAACTTTTTCCTCAAATATGCTTCTTCTTCTGGCTGCTTCCTTTAGGGGTCACCACAGCGGATCATCTGCCTTCATCTCACCCTAACCTTGCATCTTCCTCTGTAACACCAACCCTCTCCATGTCCTCCTTCGCTACATCCATGAATCTTCTCTGTGGTCTTCCCCTTCTCCTCCTACCTGGCAGCTCCATCTTCAACAACCATTGTCCAATATCTCCACTATCTCTCCTCTGCACATGGCCAAACCATGTCAGCCTTGAATCTTGTCCCTCCTAGTCACTCCCAATAAAAATCTTAGCATCTTCAACTCTGTCTCCTCCAGCTCCATCTCCTGTCTTTTTGTCAGCGCCACCATCTCCAAACCATACATCATAGCAGGTCTCACTACCGTCTTCCCTTTCACTGTTGCTGATACCCTTCTCTCACAAATCACAAAAGACACTTATGTTTTTCTCAAATTTCTCCTCCTTCCTCAAATTTTCCTCAAACTTTTTCTTCAAATATTCAGCTTGTTCTATTTGTACACTGTATTTTTTTCAAGAAAATATGCAAGTTTTTATTTGTAAAGTTGCAAATGATTTTTACTTTTTGTGACAACCCCACATTTAGACAGGGTGGAGATTGCTGAGTGATGAAAAACTGGCCAGAGCTCTCAACGATCCTTCAGTGATCTTTCGGTGATCAGCAAGATCTCTCAATGACCTCTCAGTGAACTTTCAATGAAATGTATTGGTCTTTCATTGAACACTCAGCAATCCGTTGCTGATCTCTCAGTGATGTTTCAATGAACACCAAATTTTTCCACCCCAAATGTAAAGATGGATGAGAAATCAGTGAGGGATCAATGAGCGTTTGATAAAAGACCATAGAGTTCATTGAAAGACTGCTGAGAGATCACTCGGAGGTGGGTGAGCTTGTTCAGAACTCCTTGAGAGATCAGTTCCCTTTGGTGATCATTGAGAGATTTTTCTGGACTGAGTCAAAACTTTGAGGACACCGTGGCAACCACGGAGATCACTGGAAGTTCATTGCTCTTTTTCAAAAATTTGTGAATTAACTTGTAAATTTGCAGTTTTACTCTTGCAAATTAGTTTTTTTTTCTCCTGAGTTTGTCTTGCCCATAGTAAATCTGTGACTTTTTTTTTCTAATAAACTGGCATCTTCATCATATCACTTTATCATTTAGCAATGGGTTCATTAATTTTCTTTTGCAGAGACTATATAACAGAATTTGGAACCTGCCAAAGTGGCTACTAAGAGTGACTGATCTACAGACCAGCGCTGAATTCTACTGAAATGTGGCTGAATCAAGCCCTGCTTTTAAGTATAAAAAGATTCAACTCACCCGAGAGCCTGCATCTCCTTTGGGACCCTTAAAAGAGAGGGGGTGGGAGTGGGGGGAGAGAACACATTACCACCATGAACTTGACACCAGCTACCATAAAAATCATAAATATCATACTGCTGCTGCATGTTATTGACAGTAAAAATCGATCATATTCATTATCTCGCACATTTTCAGACTGTAAATCACAATGACACTGCAACTGTGTCTCAAGCACGACTGAAATGACCAAGATCGTACTCTATAATGCGCTCTGCTTATCACACAGGCTTCACAAACACAAGCCAACATTTTCCCACATTAAGAGAAAACTACTAAATTATTGATGAATTGGGCCCCTTATCCCTCTTAACAATGATGAAGATGCTCTTTTATTGATTGCTCCCCTGGCACTGTTGGGCCGTGATGGATGGCGTACAGGGAGCAGCATCCCCAAGATTTAGCACTTCTTCTTGCGCATTGTGCACTTTGGATGGCAGAGTGTCGACTTTTTTGCTGCCACCTTAACCGCTCGCCTTGGCGGATGGATTCCCGCGGGGCCTGTGACTGAGCGTCTACTGGGACCGGACAAGATTACAAACTGTCTGATAAGGAGGAGCAGGGGGAAACCCGATAAGTAAATCAGGTCATTCTGGCTTGGCACTGTGGAGGGCAGCTGAACTTCTGAATTCATTTTGCATTTCAGTGATGCTGCGTGTGTCCTGGGGTGAAGCAGAGATGCCTGTTTGAGAGTCGGGAAGCCTCTTGGCTTTCTCTAACCATCGGCTCTCAATGAGCAGGATTGATTGTGATATGCACGGGCCTCAGAAGCCGAGATAACACAAGAGGGCTGGTCAGGTTATTTGTTATTCAGCTCTCCCAGGCTCTGCAGCTCCTGCAGTATCAACATGACTGTTTGCCAGCGCTTCTCCACAGTGCAGAGTAAAGGATTTGCTTCAGGCGTAGCAATGATTGTACTTACTGGAGAACCAGGAGATCCAGGGGGTCCTAAAATAGCTCCACCACTCTGAAGAGACATTTTTTTCATATTACAAATACATATTTTATAATGTGGGACAAAAGTTTCAACAATAGGCACAGATTATTGTACAGCGTTGAACATTCAATGGCTGCTAATGACCAGAGGTGGGTAGAGTCGGTAGGGATGGTACTCAGGTAAAAGTTGTATTAATTACTCACAGTACATAGAAGAGTAGTCACCATATAAATCCCTTGAGTAAGAGTCACAAAAACAACTGCTAAAAAAAAACTTATTTGAGTAGCAGTGACTTTAGTCTTGCAGACTTTGTGAGGTTTTTCTCTTAAATTTATGACTTCTTAAAGGGGTCATTGATTGAACTTTTCCCACATTTTACCAGCTCACACAGGTACTAATGAAATGTTTGTGACATATTTTGGTCAAATTTTCTTTCAGTAGGGTTCCAAACAGCTGTGCTGTGGGAAACCTATTGTTTTTGTTCTGATTCTTTTTCTTCTTCTTCCTCTTTGCCAAAAGTGCTTGTGGAGCAAAAACGGTAATATGTAGAAACTTTAAATTTTGCAGTGTGATCAGAAATTCTTCCCACTACTCAGAGACCAAAAATCAAGTCACTGCATACATAGGTGGCGCTATAATAAACTGTTTTACATTTTTGCAAATATCTAAGCTGGGCCTAGACTAAAAATTGTTTCATCATTCTATTCTCTGAAATCTTCTGCAACTTTTCTTCACTGGTCTTATGCTCTAAAAATAAAGTTTTCTGCACAATGCTTTCAAAAATCTGTTCCTAGGCCACTCATCCAAACTGCTTAAAATTAAGCAGAGATCATCTACAGACACTGATAATGAGAAGTTGATTAAAATTATCCAAAAAGGTCAATCCGTTTTGATTTTCTAGGCCAATCAAGTTGTGCCGTTTCTCGTTGGCATGTATTTTGGAGTTTAACACCAGATATGATGACTCAAATTTGATGACACATTACACTCACAATCACAACAGTATTCTTCAGCAAAACACCAAGTTTCATGCAATTCTGTTAATGTTCCAAAATCATGTTTATGAAATGTCTGTCAGCCATTTTGTCTTGTCAATGGAATGTTTTGTTAGTGTGTGATGAAGTCAGTGTGTGACCCAAATCAACTGTGTGGTGGACAGGCTAAGACAACTGTCTGCCACCTAGGAGACCTGGGTTCAAATGATCCTGTAACGTGTCGTTCTTCTGAAGTGCAGCATACCTCTTCTGTGCATCTGAAATCTATGTGTAGTGCACATTAAGTTCTAAATGCTGTATTACTGCTGCTTGGAATCCTTTGTGCACTGTTGTGGTTACGGTGAGTGCTTTTTATTCAGGAGTGTCCCAGGTTCAGATCTTGCCAGGAGAGTCTTATTCTTCAGAACAACAACTGAACTAATGTGTAGCAGACACAGATCTTAGGTTTTAAATACCGTTGCTTAACAAAACAAGACCTTGAAGTCTACATCTGCTTGGAACCCGAAGATTGACGCTAGTGGCTATATTTAATCAATTAATTATTGCAGCATCATTTGTGAATCATCTTTTGCAGGCTTTTTTCAGAATGGCTGGTTTAGGTGCATGCCTCTTTAAATCCCTAAGACTGCATTTAACTCCACCCTTCATCTTCTGTCACTATTGCTTATCATAGTGGTAAGCTTCCATTGAGCCTGAGTCAACTAATATAAATATGTCTTAAAGAATGAATGAAATGGTGAGACGTGGGAAGATGGCGGAGGAGTAAGATGTGCATGGTGTGGGCTCTCTGTTAGCTTGTTCAATTTTGTTATTATCCTGTACCATCCAACTGTAGCGGACTGTGTAATAGCTTGTTAAAGTTATATCAACTAAAATTAAGCGTGTGGAGGAATAGATTCAGGCGGGATGCGACGAGCTGGAAGGTTGCAGGGTTTTATTTCCTCCATCATATTGAGATGCACTTGTAGCGCTGTGCGCTACAGTGGTCTACTGTGCTGTGCTGTCTGTGCTGTCTTTCTGAGGCATGTATAGTAAGCTCTTTTATACAGACAGAGAGAATGCATGGTACATTAGCGTATTGGTATACATATCAGTCAATACACATGATTAGCCTGACCAACTTGCGCCCGTACGTCCTCTCCTTAATCCGGGGATGTCTGAACAATAGTCCATTGTTCTGGTTGTCTCCTAGGGGCTCTGTCCATATGCAAATTGTCCTCCGCTGAGTGTGAGGATTGAATGTCCATGTAGATTGTGGTGCGTCACCACAAGTGTTTTAAAGCTTAAATGGTGGCAAATTTATGAAAATATAAGTACGTGGGGCCTGCGGCGACAAAGCCCAATGCATCCTCGAGCTAGAGTGTCTCTCAGGGCCAGAGTTATTCGCCTCTGCCCTCGCCGTGGAAGGGTGACCTGGATGTGTTGAAACTCGAACTTCTGGATGCTCTTAAGGCTGACATCTTATCAGTGATTAAAACGGAAATTAGAAATGTCCTCGCAGAAGATCTCAGTTCCCTCAAAAATGATCTGCAGGCTGTGAAAATTGAAATGACGAACAGCACGGCAGCTCTCCACGCAAACATCGACCAGGTGAGAGCGGACACGACAGGGATGGAGAATGGTCTGCCCTCCTGGTCCGATGAAATGGTCCAACTGCAGAATTTGGTGAAAGATTTGAGAAAGGAGCTCAAGGAACTCAAAAGAAATGTGAGGACATGGAGGGGCGTATGAGGAGGTCTAACATCAGAATCCTTGGTGTACCTGAGACACCTGGCTCCAGCTCTTCTGCAGCGGTGTCTAAACTGCTGGTGGATGTGCTTCACCTGGAGAAGGGGCCGCTGATCGACCGTGCACACCGGGGCTCTGGCCCACGGAACAGGAGCAGCAAGCCGAGAATTATCATCGCTAGATTGCATTACCACCAGGAATATCTTGAGATTTTACGCTGGGTATGGAACAGCGGACCACTTTGCCTCAACGGGGAGCCTGTTGCCATTTTTCCTGATGACACCGCAAGTGTTGCTAAAGCACGGGCGGCTTTCACCGAGGTGAGGAAGCTGCTGCGAGACTGAGAAGGTGTCCGCTATGGCCTGCTGTTTCCAGCACAACTCCATATCACACATGGAGAAGAAGATAAGGAGTTTACAGATGCCAAAAGAGCCATGAATTATGTGAAGGAAAAAATTATTACTACCTCGGATGATGCACCATAAACTGTAAGATAAAAATTTTTAAGCTGATTTGCTCCACTTTACCGGCCACCTTTTTTTGTTGTATAAGATGTTAAAATTGAAGTGGACAATAGTTTTTGCTGTAAATATCAGTTTGAATTACCAGAGGTGAAGTACTCAGGCCGCTTCATTCACTTATTGATTCTTTTTATTTTCTCTTTTCCTTTTCGTAATTATTTAAATAAGAGTTATTTACACAGAGTTGCAATAATGGGCCAACAATTATTTTCTCTTTCTTACATGGATCTAGTTGATTTTCACATATTCTATTTCCTTTGATTTCTTAGTGTTAGGGATGTGCATTTGGTTATACAGTATATAGATAATGGAGGGTTGGGAGAGAGCCTGCATCAGCAGTAACCTGAGTTTTAGTCTCATATAAGCACTAAATGCGTGGATTTTTGTTAGCTGGGTTTGGGGTTCACCAGGTTCATACAGGTGAAAGGGGAGGGATGATACCAGATCTTTTATTCTTTTTGTCTTGTCAGACATCTGTTTATATTGTTCCTTTGCTATCATGGTATTGCAATATGTATGGGCATGTACATTTGAACTTTAATTTTTTATGGCTTACATGAACACTACTAGGCCAAACGGTTGTCCAGTTAATTTTGTAAGCTGGAACGTAAAATCAGTTAACCACCCTGTGAAATTTTAAAAAATCACCACCCACTTGAAACAGCTTAATGCAGACATAATTTTTTTTTACAAGAGACTCGTATACGATTAGCTGATAATCTAAGCTTTGGTAGAAAGTGGAAAGGTCAAGTGTTTCAGTCTAATTTTCAATCAAAGTCCAGAGGAGTAGCAATCATAATTAGTAATAATATACAGTTCTCTTCAGCCAGTGTCCAATCTGATCCAGCTGGATGATATGTGATTGTGGTTGGAAAATTATATACGCTGCCAGTTACATTAGCTTGCTTTTATGCACCAAATTGGGAAGGTCCTGTATTCTTCAGCAACTTCTTCTTGTTATGACCCGAGTGCTAATGTTATTTGCGCTTGGGCTAATCCTGTCAGGTCTTGACAGCGGCGTTATTATTCCGGCTCAGCTGTCAAGACCTGAACAGCTGTTCTGCATTTGCGGTCGTTAGCGGCCGGCTTCTTAACCACTTGCGCTCCGTTGTTCCGCGGGCGGGCAAGTCTCTGCGTCCTATGACGCACGAGGGCGCGCGAGAGCGCGCTCGTGCGCCCTCGTGCGCATGACGCATGATGGTGGTGATGGTGATGTAGTAGCGTCCAAGCGCCACTCAAAAAAAAACTGCAGAGACAGCCGCGAACAGATTAGTTTATCTGATTGACCTCTCATTCGACTAATAAGAGCCTTGAATTGGGTTTCTGAAACCTTGAAGAACCAATGAATGAAAATCTAGGAAGGAGGACCCGCCTACTGTGAACGCAGGAGCCAATTGAAGCACAGAAATTCTGGCTGGGTGAAGCGATATTTACTGTTGCAACAGATGAAAACAAAGGACGCTGGACAAATCTCCTACAGACCCAGGCTCACCCAGCAGCATGGAGAACACCCACAAGTGGGACCTGCACTCATTCCAGCAGAATAGACGGAGGCCGACGACAAAAGTCGTAAATCATTCGCCAAAACGGCAATAATGGAATTATGTTTTGATCGGGATCCACGAGCGGAGCAGCGTCGCGTTCGTCTGACACGTGGGAAGAGCTGTTCGCCACGACTCTGCTGCTTTGAAGAGGTAAGGTGTTATAAGCTAAATTGTTATTTATCCCTGAAAACTGTAATCCAAAAATGACTTTTGACCGATCGGTAAATTATAACTGTACTGTGCACGAAGTGCGTGCGCCGCGATAAACGGCCAAATGGCACAGTTTGGAAAAACGTCTGTAACTTTTGAATAATTCAATGTAGAATCTTCATTTTAGGCTCTAATGAAAGGTCACACTCAGGGCTGTGTCTGTGTGTGTGTGTGTGGGCGGGGGGTCGTCATCCCCCCCCCGCTACCAAGGACCAAATTCGGCCCTCTACATGACGGATTACACTCTTTTTTTTTTTTTTTTCCTTGCATGTTTTCACAGTGGCCCCCCCCCCCGCTACTGTGTGTGTGTGGGGGGGGGGACTGTGAACGGACCGTGAACGCCCCTCACGGTCTGCAGAAGAGGAGCGGGGGGGTGCACGGGGGGGGGGTGCACGGTCCGAACGCTCCCCGGTCCGCGGGGGGGAACCATATCAGTCTATTCCATCATGTAGCGATGGCCCTCTTCTGTAGCGGGGGGGGGAGGCGTTCACGGTCCGTTCACGGTTCCCCCACACACACACACACACAGTAGCGAGGGGGGGGGCCGCTGTGAAAACATGCAAGGAAAAAAAAAAGTGTAATCCGTTATGTAGAGGGCCGAATTTGGTCCTTGGTAGCGGGGGGGGGGGAACGACCCCCCGCCCACACACACACACACACACACAGACACAGCCCTGAGTGTGACCTTTCATTAGAGCCTAAAATGAAGATTCTACATTGAATTATTCAAAAGTTACAGACGTTTTTCCAAACTGTGCCATTTGGCACAATTTGGCACAGTTCCATAACGCCTGGGAACAGCCTGAGAACAAAGCTGTGTAAAATATTCATTTTTTGTGGTATTGTTACCAAATTTGGATCTCAGCTGGATAACACTTGGTTCTACATTTCGGTTGCATTTTCCAGCCGGATCGGACAGCTGTGTGTTATTTACAAGTATTTGTATCCAAAAAAACAGTGTCCAATTTTTTTTTCTTCAAGTTCAGTATGTTTAGATGACTGTAACTCAGTGGCCGGAGCAAGTAGTGAGATTATGTTTTTTTTTGCCAAAAAATTCAAAGTGTTTTCTTTTAAATGAGACCAACCCCATGAAGATGCTGCAAAGGGTTGAATAACAGCTTTCGATTTACTTTGGGCACGTTTTTTTTTTGGCATTTTTAGGAAAATTGCCCGGAGTGCAAGTGGTTAAGCCGACGCTAGCGGCTGCATCCTTGCAGCAGTGTCCGTCGCTGATCGTCGGAGCGATCGCACTATTTGGATTATATTACATTGCCCGTCTGTGGTGTGACCGTCTTATCCTGTGGACCCGTGAGTGAGCTTGTCAGCCTTACGCCTCCCTGTGTGTAGACTTGCTTGTGTCATAGCCTCAGCGGCTTGTATTATTGTGATTTTCACCGTGAATAAAGACTCTAACACAACTCTCTGGTGACGGTGTGGCGTCTTATGGTGGCTCGCGAGGGCCACCGCATGACAGTATACTGCTGCCAAAAACAGCGTTTTTACAGTGACGTCAACCCGAGACGCCTTTCGCCAGTGAGGTTGTGTTAATTGGCCATTGCCCTTTTTTCTTGTCTGGGTATGGTGTGCTGGAGGAATGCCATCGCGGAGGGGCCGCGCTCGGAGTCCGAGCCACGAGCTGGCGGACGTCCTGGAGTATGTGGATGAGACGCTCATCTCTGCTTCCCTCCTTGATTACGACCGTAGCGTACTCTGGTACCTGGACTGTGCTGAGGACTCGCTCAATCATCTTTCTCCCCGCTACGCCGACCACCCAGAAGTCACCGCGAGGAGGGATGACATCGCCGCACAACGCGAGATACTCCGTATGGTGGAAGAGGAATACGGCATGAAGCAGAGGAGGAGGTGTTCACGCTCCTCGCTTTGGGATCCCGTTCCTGTCCTCGATCCACTCCAGGAGTTCGCACCACCCGGGGGTCATCGTAGACGTCGGCGCCGCGGCCAAGGGCAGCCCCAGCAAGCTCCTGTTCCGGATCCAGTTCCGGGCCGCCGGAGTGACCCAATCAACCAGCCAGCTGCTGTGTGTGACAAGAGTCCTGCTTTGGCGAGCCCCGTCCATGGGTCCTTGAGAGCGGCTCCCCTTTGTCCTCCCGGGGGGCCCTCTGTTACCATCCAGCGGGAGAAGGAAGGAGCAATGCCCCCTACAGCTGGCACCACCCTCCCTCCGGGAGACAGGCAAGTTCATGTTCACTACCCTACTTATAATAGTGACCTGTCTTGTCTGACTCCTGGGGGTGGAGTTCGGGGTTTGCAGCCCCCCAAGCTCCCACCACCAGCTGTAGTCATCTGTTCTGAACCTGCTGCCTCTGTGTTTTCCTCCGCTGAGCGGCCCTCGGCGTTAGGTCTACGTCGTCGAGCGAGGAGGAGGCCTGCGGCTCTGGGAATAATCCCGGCCCCGCAGCCATGTTTTGGACAGAGGAGAAGACGGACTGCGGTGTGGAGCCTGAGCCGACAAGGAAGCGTCCCCGGGTCTCCACGGAGGAGCAGCCCGCGCCAGCGGGTCGAGGGTCCCCTGCCGCCACGCCGTGCGGGTTATCGGTGTGGACATCAGCGCGAGAGGATCCAGCTGCAGAGACCATCATGCTGGCTGCGGAGCCCGACGCAGCTGAGTGGGAGCCCGACGACGAGCTTCTACCCGAACCTGGATCGACGGAGTCCTGGACGGCTCCAGAGCCCGAGTGCAGGCAAGTGCTCTTCTTTGTTTTCCTTCGTGGTGTGTTAGAGCATTTTTGCCTGCCTCGTGGGGAGGCGAATGAGGGGCAGCTGTCTGCTGCGCCCAAACTCGTCTTGCTGGGCTCTGGCGCTGCCGGGGATACTGATCCCAGTCCTCTCTGTTCCTCTGAGCCTTTTCACAGTGTCGCCGGCTTGGAATCTGTCGAGGTCGCGGTGCAGGAGGTCCCAAGTTCGGGGGTGGAGGTTGTCGCCGATGCAGTGTCAACCCAGTTGGGGTCCGACGAGTTCCAATCGGGGTCTGACGCAGGTGCAGCTGTGACCCAATCGGGATCCGACGCAGGTGCTGCTGTGACCCAATCGGGGTCCGACGCGGGTGCTGCTGTGACCCAATCGGGGTCCGACGTGGGTGCAGCTGTGACCCAATCGGGGTCCGACGAGGTCCAGTGGGGGTCCGACGCGGGTGCTGCAGTGACCCAATCGGGGTCTGACGAGACCCAGCGGGGGTCTGACGCGGGTGCAGCTGTGACCCAATCGGGGTCCGACGAGGTCCAGTGGGAGCCCGACGTAAGTGCTGCTGTGACCCAATCGGGGTCCGACGCGGGTGCAGCTGTGACCCAATCGGGATCCGACGCGGGTGGAGCTTCAACGGTCGCATCGGTGTGGATCGAGGTCGGTGGAGGAGCCGCAGACCCTTCGCCGCCTGATGTGATGTGGGCTCATAATCACGATTATTCCCCTCTCAGGAGCCACCAGCTGGGGTCGTCAGCGCTGGGAGCCGTTTGAGGTTTTCTTCCTGCAGGCTGGCGCTCCCATGTAGTTTCTTCATCAAGGAGGCCACCGCATGCTGTTTCTCCATGGTTCTGGTGGCTGAGGGATGCGGGTCGGCCACCCGAGGAGCTGTTTTGCCTGTTTGGCGCCTTGGGCCGGCCACCCGATGAACTGTGTTTGTTACTGGGTGGCCTGGTACGGCCGCCGGAGGACTTGACTCTCGGGGCCTGGGACTGGGTCAGGCCGCCTGACCATGTACTATTTCTCGTGACCACCCGTCGGCCATCGGACGCAGGGAGACCGCAGGAACTTTGCCTGGGGCGTTTGGTCTCTGCCTGCCATTGTCTGTTTGGACTGTATGGTGTGAGGGTCATTTGGAACAATAAGATTGCTGCATGTGTATGTTGATGTAGTATGTTTTGTTTTTTTTTCCTATCGGAGGGGTTATAGCATGCTACTTTGTGGGTTTTCATAGGCACTCTGGTGTTCGAGGATGACGTTTTTTTTGGGGGGGGGGGGTTAAACAGTTCTTTTGTGAAGAATGTGGCAGACGTTTCATGCACTTGGGTACTTAGAAGCATAAACTGATCCATTGTGGCATTTAGGGGTTTGTGTGTGAACTGCGTGGAAGGACCTTCACTCAGATGAGCTCCTTAAGACCACATAAAGTCATGTATACTGGAGTTGAACAGTTTGTCTGTGGTCACTGTGGGAAAACCTTCTGTGTCTGGTAAATTATGCTCTGTATGGTTTGTGCCCCGTGTATTGTAACTCTTGCCCTATTTGTTTCGTTGTTTCTGTGGGAATGTAATGGGTATGTCAGGGGATGTGTTTTTTTTCTGGGGCCTTGTTGGTATTTGTTTCGCTCCCTCCTTGCCTGTTCCTCCATTCACTCGCCCCGTGGGTGGGGGTGGAGGGGGGCTAGGTGTTACAGGGCGTTCGGAGCCCGCCTTTGAGGAAGGGGTACTGTTATGACCCGAGCGCTAATGTTATTTGCGCTCGGGCTATTCCTGTCAGGTCTTGACAGCGGCGTTATTATTCCGGCTCTCCGAGCTCTTATTGTGACAGCGCTCGGGGAGGCTTCCGCTCAGCTGTCAAAACCTGAACAGCTGTTCTGCATTTGCGGTCGTTAGCGGCCGGCTTCTTAAGCCGACGCTAGCGGCTGCATCCTTGCAGCAGTGTCCGTCGCTGATCGTCGGAGCGATCGTACTATTTGGATTATACTACATTGCCCGTCTGTGGTGTGACCGTCTTATCCTGTGGACCTGTGAGTGAGCTTGTCAGCCTTACGCCTCCCTGTGTATAGACTTGCTTGTGTCATAGCCTCAGCGGCTTGTATTATTGTGATTTTCACCGTGAATAAAGACTCTAACACAACTCTCTTGTGACGGTGTGGCATCTTATGGTGGCTCGCGAGGGCCACCGCATGACACTTCTCTCATTTACCAAACTCTGCAGCAGACAACCTTATAGTTGGTGGTGATGCAAACTGTGCACTATCTGCACTTGATCGTAGCACCCCAGGGAGGGTGTCTCTGTACAAACTGGCTCAAGCTATTCACCTGCTTTTGGAAAATTATGGCATGGTTGATGTTTGGCGCTTTCGTAATCCTTCAAAAACATACTTCTTTTTTTCATTGGTTTATAAAAGTTATTTGCGTATTGATGAATTCTTTCTTGACAAAGGACTCTTAAATCTGGTGAGGGAATGTGATTATAGCGGTACAGTTATTTCAGATTACGGGCCATTGACAATGAAAATGCTTATTCCTAATACACAACATACATTTCGATCATGGCGCCTGAATCCTCTGCTTCTTTCAGAGGAAGAGTATGTTAAATATACAGTATATCATCTGAAATTAAATTTTTTGTGGCGACAAATCAAACACCGGGTATGTCCTCCCTTACAGTTTGGGAGACTCTGAAAGCTTATTTAAGCAGTATAACAATTTCATACTGTGCTAGGAAAAGTAAAAAGAGTAATATTCATCTTAAACAACTCACTGAAGAAATTTTGAATTTGGACAGGCTATACAGTAAATCCCCAACAGCCGAACCCTTAAAAAGGCGCCTTACTCTAAAAACTGAAATGTGACATTTTATCTACACAAAAAGCAGAATATCTTCTTTCAAAAATGAGATGTAATTATTATGAGTATGGGGAAAAATCATTGTGAATACTTGCAAATCAACTGCGTCAAAGATCTGTAAAACAAACAATCTCGGTAATAAAGGATGGTCATGGCATCCTTCATACAGATAACGAAGAAATTAATTCCTGTTTTAAAGATTTTCATCAGTCAGTTTACACCCCAGATTCATCTACTAACGCATCTGAGATAAATGACTTCTTTTGATCTTTAAAAATTCCAAAATTGATTTGGATCAGTCTCTGGAGCTTGAGATATTTCATTAATAGAAATAACATCAGCTATTAAAGAGATGCAAAGCTGCAAATTTCCAGGCCCAGACAGCTTTCCAGTAGATTTAAAAAAAAAAAAAAAAATTCAGATCAACTTTCCTCTTTGCTGTTATATGTATTTGAGAAATCTTTCACCTTAAAATCCCTGCATCCTTCCATGCATCAGTGTAGCATCATCGCACTTGGCTCATCAATAAAAATTCTTCTGCTTAAAGACATTGTTTCACCCAGGAAAAGGACAGTCAAAAAACTGCTCTTTTACCCCATGCTACAACTGAACTCACATTCCTTGTTAAAACCAGTCTAAGAAATTCACCCTAATGCATTTCCTGTTTGGACTTTTATGGCCCCCATAAACATGGAGACATGGAACAGGCCCCTGGAGCCCCTCATCACTACAAAGATCCACAGCTCAATATTGCCCCTTTTGGCAACTCTGGGACATGCAAATCTAACCAGTGCAGCTTTTCATCACATCTGGGTTAACTCAATTCTAAACCTTCTCTTCTTTTCCAGGACCATGAAAAGCAAATGGACTCTTGATGTTTACTCTGGACAATCAATAATAGGTTTGAAATGTATTAATCTGTGATTTTATATATACAGTGGGGCAAAAAAGTATTTAGTCAGCCACCAATTGTGCAAGTTCTCCCACTTAAAAGATGAGAGAGGTCTCCAATTTTCATCATAGGTATGCCTCAATTATGAGAGACAAAATGAGAAAAAAAATCCAGAAAAATCACATTGAAGGATTTTTAATGAATTAATTGGTAAATTCCTTGGTAAAATAAGTATTTGGTCACCTACAAACAAGCAAGATTTCTGGCTCTCACAGACCTGTAACTTCTTCTTTAAGAGGCTCCTCTGTCCTCCACTCGTTACCTGTATTAATGGCACCTCTTTGAACTCATTATCAGTATAAAAGACACCTGTCCACAACCTCAAACAGTCAGACTCCAAACTCCACTATGGCCAAGACCAAAGAGCTGTCAAAGGACACCAGAAACAAAATTGTACACCTGCACCAGGCTGGGAAGACTGAATCTGCAATAGGTAAGCAGCTTGGTGTGAAGAAATCAACTGTGGGAGCAATTATTAGAAAATGGACGACATACAAGACCACTGATAATCTCCCTCGATCTGGGGCTCCACGCAAGAGCTCATCCCGTAAGGTCAAAATGATCACGAGAACGGTGAGCAAAAATCCCAGAACCACACGGGGGGATCTAGTGAATGACCTGCAGAGAGCTGGGACCAAAGTAACAAAGGCTACATCAGTAACACACTACGCCGCCAGGGACTCAAATCCTGCAGTGCCAGACGTGTCCTCCTGCTTAAGCCAGTACACGTCCAGGCCCGTCTGAAGTTTGCTAGAGAGCATTTGGATGATCCATAAGAGGATTGGGAGAATGTCATATGGTCAGATGAAACCAAAATAGAACTTTTTGGTAAAAACTCAACTTGTCATGTTTGGAGGATAAAGAACACCATACCTACTGTGAAGCATGGGGGCGAAAACATCATACTTTGGGGCTGTTTTTCTGCAAAGGGACCAGGACGACTGATCCGTGTAAAGGAAAGAATGAATGGGGCCATGTATCGTGAGATTTGGAGTGAAAACCTCCTTCCATCAGCAACGGCATTGAAGATGAAACGTGGCTGGGTCTTTCAGCATGACAATGATCCCGAACACACTGCCCGGGCAACGAAGGAGTGGCTTCGTAAGAAGCATTTCAACGTCCTGGAGTGGCTTAGCCAGTCTCCAGATCTCAACCCCATAGAAAATCTTTGGAGGGAGTTGAAAGTCTGTGTTGCCCAGCGACAGCCCCAAAACATCACTGCTCTAGAGGAGATCTGCATGGAGGAATGGGCCAAAATACCAGCAACAGTGTGTGAAAACCTTGTGAAGACTTACAGAAAACGTTTGACCTCAGTCATTGTCAACAAAGGGTATATAACAAAGTATTGAGATGAACTTTTGTTATTGACCAAATACTTATTTTACCGAGGAATTTACCAATTAATTCATTAAAAATCCTTCAATGTGATTTTCTGGATTTTTTTTTCTCATTTTGTCTCTCATAGTTGAGGTATACCTATGATGAAAATTGGAGACCTCTCTCATCTTTTAAGTGGGAGAACTTGCACAATTGGTGGCTAACTAAATACTTTTTTTCCCCACTGTATGCATGTTAAAATGTTTAGATGAATGTTTATTCCTGCATGTTAATTTAGAAGCATTGCTTATAAGTTACATTAACCACTAAGGTTAGCTTAGTTTATACATAAGGGTATAGAGGAATATTCCAGTATTAAAATGTGTATCAGGTTCGCCCAAAATACCTCTCAGATCATGTGACTGCCAGCAGCCAATCTCTGCTTGACAACAGCTCTCAGTGTTGTTCGTTCAAAGACTGTTTGTTTATTGGACTAAAAGTTCATAAAGCCCGCCCACGAAAGAAGGCTATTGGTCTGAGTTCCTGTCAACCCGGAAGACCGCGAAAGCTTGACTGAAGTTATAAAAGGAAACGACGCCCTCGCTTCTCTCTTTTGTCTCTAGTCCTTTGTCCTGTTCACTTGTCTACACAGCAGAGATCTTTTCGGGAGAACAAAAGACTGCCTGAACACAGAAGCCTTCTCCCACGTGTTGCTTTTCAACGATCACAGAGCAGATAACTCGTAACCTTGTGTCCTATAACTATGTGTCTTAATGTTTTTCTTTTCTCTTAAACGTCTGGGAATTGATTCTTTTCTTTCTTTGAGCTCAAATTCTAATCCGGAGTTAAACTCCAATCCTAGACGTTATTTCTATCACTTTTTCCTGTTAAACTTTCTGTAAAACCACAGTTTTTAATTTTAATGTAAGCTTTAATCTTGACTTTATTTTCATAATATTTTTTATTGACCAATCCCACACCAGAAGCTCTTTTATTTAAAGTCCGAAACTCTTTTAATTTGAAATCAGATTAGATATATTTAATTATTATCGAATCGAAGTTATAAGTGGACTAGACATCAGATATCAGTCGTACGCTCATGCCGCTACAGGACTGAGTGGTGAACATGCTTCCATAAGTGAATCAATGTCCTTAGAAAACCAAGTGCTTCAGTTCCTTAATGATAAAGACATTAAGGTAGAAGCCAATGCGATCTCAGCCTGTTATGCTTTACCGAAGAAAGATAACAAAACAAAGAAATCAATTGTGATGCGCTTTGTGAACAGGAGGGTGAAAAATGACATACTGAGGCAGGCCAAAAAACTAAAGGAAACTCAAGTTTACCTAAATGAACACCTGACAAAAAAAAAACGCTGAATTAGCACGGCAGGCACGGATGCTAAAGAAACATAATAAGATACAGACAACCTGGACAAGAAATTGTAGAATTTGGATTAAACTAAATGGAACACCTGAGCAAGCAAAAAGTATAATGATCAGAGATGCTACTGACTTAGATAAATACAGATGAACACTGACTATGAAACACAGAGTGAGGAAACTCAAACTCTAAAAATATGCCACTATGCTGAACATAAACCACAAGAGATGGAGAATGATATTGATCCTGATAACCACTTTTTCAATAATATTCATAACCACTGTGAATATTACACTGAAAAGCAATTCAAAAGTCAAGTGCAATTAGATGGTAAACTGTCAATAATACACTTCAATAGCAGAAGTCTTAACAAAAACTTCTCACAGATTCAGGACTATTTAAAACAGCTAAACAGAAAATTCACAGCTATAGCAGTCTCTGAAACCTGGCTTAATGCAGACCAGGCTCCCCTGATGGCAATAGAGGGATATCAGATGTTTAACATTAACAGATCTCAAAAAAAGGGTGGTGGTGTTGCACTGTATATTGATGACCTATATAGATGTAAGCTTGTAAATGAAATGTCCTCAGCACTACCAGGGCTTCTGGAATGTGTTACTGTTGAGATTGACCTAGACAAAACAAAAAATCTAATCATAAGCTGCATATACAGAACGCCGGGAACTTGCATTGAGACATTCAGAGATAAATTAGTCGAGCTGTACAATAATATTACTAGTAAGAAAATGGTAGCAATTTGTGGAGATTTCAATATTGATCTACTTAATCCACATCAACAAAATGTAGTTACAGAGTTCATGAACTCTATGTACAGCATGAGTCTATATCCCACAATAACACATCCCAGTAGAATCACAGCTCACTCTGCTACACTTATTGACAACCTGTTTGTCAATGTTCTCGACAAGAAAATAGAAAGTGGATTATTGATAAATGATATAAGCGACCACTTGCCAATCTTTGCACTTATCCATGGCCACACGGGGCCCAACCCAGAAAAAATCTCAAAATCGTTCAGACACAAATCACCAAACGCAATCAGTTCTTTTAAAGAGGACTTGCTGAAGCAAGACTGGACAGAAGTCTATGTATCAGATGTAAATGAAGCCTATGACACATTTACAAACATTGTAACCACTCTTTATGAAAAAAACTGCCCATTAGTTAAAAAAAAGCTTAAACACAAATTTACTGACAAACCATGGCTAACCAAAGGACTACAAAAGGCGTGTAAAAAGAAAAATTTATTATATAAAGCTTTCATAAAGAAAAGGACAAAAGAAGCAGAGCAGCGGTATAAAACATACAAAAATAAGTTAACATATATAATAAGATGTAGTAAAAGAGACTATTACAGTAAAGAACTGGAAAAAAAACAAAGACAATATTAAAAATACATGGACAATAATCAACAGTATCCTTGGAAATAAAAGCAGAAATACCAGCTACCCAACTAACATTCCAAAAAATAATAAATCGACTCCGAATGTGAATATAGCTTCACCTGCAGATGAATTTAATAATTTTTTTGTTAACATTGGACCTAAACTGGCCCGAGAAATACCCACTACGGTGCCAACAGGTGATTCAATATGCAATAACACTGCTGTAAAAGACACCATCTTCATAAAGAACACAGACGAAAGAGAGGTCATTGAAATTGTTAAATCGTTCAAAAGTAAAACATCTACTGACTGCGATGGTATTGATATGCTACTAGTCAAAACTGTTATCGAATGCATAGTGAAACCACTGACGTATATCTGTAACCTGTCTCTCCAATCAGGTATATTTCCCAATGCAATGAAAATAGCTAAAGTAATTCCGATTTACAAGACAGGCGACAGAGGGGAACTCTCCAACTACAGACCAATTTCACTATTACCGCAATTTTCCAAGATACTTGAAAAAATATTCTATGAGAGAATTGACAACTTCATACTGAAGAATGATTTATTGTGTGAGCAGCAATATGGGTTCAGACACAAAAGGACAACAGCATATGCCTTAATGGAATTTACAGAAAAAATATCAACAGCCATTGAAAATAAAGAGTATTCAGTTGGAGTATTCCTGGATCTTAAAAAAGCATTTGATACAGTAGATCACAATCTATTATTAAAGAAACTACAAAATTGTGGTATCAGAGGGGTAGCACTGTCCTGGTTAAGAAGTTACTTAAAGAATAGATATCAGTTTGTATGTGTTAACAACAAAAACTCAGAGCTACTGAAGGTCACCTGTGGAGTCCCACAGGGTTCAGTTTTGGGACCATTATTATTCAATATGTATATAAATGATATATGTAAAGTTTCAGAAAAAATGGACTTAATATTGTTTGCTGATGACACTAACCTGCTATGCAGTGGAAACAATTTGGAACAACTTCTGGATACACTCGGAAAGGAATTAGGAAAGCTGAAACTGTGGTTTGATTCAAACAAATTAACGCTCAATTTAAGCAAGACAAAATTTATAGTCTTTAACAACCATCACAACTACCCAGTACCCAAACTCAGTGTAAATGGTGTAGAGATTGAAAGGGTATCCGAAACTAAATTCCTTGGAGTAATAATTGATAACAAACTGTGTTGGAAGCCACATATTAATTATATAAAAGGTAAAGTATCCAAATCAATTGCAATATTACACAGAGTGAAAAATTTGCTGAATCAACCCACACTATACACCTTGTATCATTCATTAATACTCCCATACATGACATATTGTAATGAAGTATGGGGAAATACATATAAAACAAACATATATCCACTCTTTATGCTTCAAAAGAGAGCTATTAGAATAATCAACAAAGCAGCTTACAGGGAACCAACAAACCCACTTTTTCTTAAACAAAAAACTCTCAAGTTGAAAGATCTGATCGACTTTAAAACCGCAATAATAATGTTCAAAGTGAAGAATCTATCACTGCCCGCAAATATCCAAAAGTTGTTCCAAACAAGGGAGAAACGATATCACTTCAGAGGAACATGTATATTTCAAAAGCCTACAGTGAGAACAACTACCAAGCAACACTGTATTTCAGTGCAAGGTGTCAGATTATGGAACGATTTTGGACCTGAATTAAAATCATGTACAAAGCTTGGACAATTTAAACAAAAACTAAAGGAAGAAATACTCCAAACATATTTACAAGACGACATGTAAACTCACATAAGGATTGACATTTCCAGCCTGTGTTGTGTTATAGCTTAGTTTTTCTTTTTTCTCTGTGACACTATGTCTTAGATTTGTTTTTGAATAGTAACCGCTTAACTTAGACTAGCTCAGTTTTCTTTTCTCTCAGTCATATTTTGTCTTAGCCTTGTTTTAAATTGTAATCGCTCTTGTCTTGTTTTCTCCTTTTTCTCCTTTGAATTCTTGGATGGAATATGGGTGGGCAATATAAGCTGCGGCTTCAGCCATCACCCATTTCGGATAACTCACGTGGAATTGTATAGTAGAAGGAGTCTTTGTCTAATTTGACCTTGTTGTTATATTATACAGTTTCTTTTAACCTGTAATGTACTATCCGAAATAAATAAATTCATTCATTCATTCATTCATTCATTCATTCATTCAATCCCTCTGGGAAGCCGATTACCAACTGAGAGGAAAGTTGACGCAGCTCCCCACGATCCCGCAGCTGAAGGAATCAGCACGCCTCGGCTGGATTTCAGCTATTGGGATCAAACATACTGATCTCATCCCTCGTCAAAGAATATTTGCTGGTCAAATATTCCGACCTTTGGAGCCATACACCTTCTCTTAAATGAAATTAAATAATCTTTATACCTGATCAAAAATATAAATTAAATATCACTACATCTGACTGTTGTACCCCTGATCTGGTATTGTGGGAGGGTAGGGGTGGGGGCGTGGGAGGGTTAGTTCTCTTTTATGTTCTATATCTCATTTTGTTTTTGTTTTTTTTGTATTTTGTCACTGCTAAAAACAATAAAAAGACTTTGATTAAAAAAAAAGAATGAATGAAACAATGGATTACTACTGGATAGGGGTTTGTAGGGATAAGCCAGACTGATGTGAGATATGTTATCGACTGTGAATTAGTGAACCTGGTGGAAACAGGAGGCCTATTAAGGTGAGTGAAATCTAAAGAAAATAATGTAAACCACGCTTGGTGTGGCTTATATTGTTATTTGGACAGTGTACCATAGTACACCTTTGGCTCCCTGTCCATCCATGATGGCGGGGGCGGGGGGATTGGGGGGGATGGCGGGATCAAGGACAGCACTGGGCTGGGTTTACCATTTATGACATCTTGAAGCAAATCCGGAAGAGTCAAAACAGCTTCTTGGAGAGCAAAAAGGGAGTGTTCTGACATTTTTTTTCCAATAATCACATGACCAATAGATGCATTTCGGAAGACTTCATCATCATCATCATCATCATAGCAGTGTGTCGGGGGGGACAATGACTGTTTCATTTAGGTCTGATCAGATTCCTCCACACAGCTCTGTCTTTTTCCTTCCGCTGCCAGGAACTCCTGACCTTGTTAACCTGGGTGACGTCCGAGCTGGTATGAGTTGCTTTCTGACTGACCATTTCATGAAACTGCTTGCAAAGTATTTGAGTACCGCTAGCTTTTGCAGGACTAGCGGCACATTCTTGGCAGATAGATTAAACCTACAAAAAAACAATTATTCAGTCAATGATCCCTTTAAGAGGAAGACAGTTGTCGACAAAAAACTTACTTAACAGTGTTACTTTTGACAGCTTGTGAACTCCTCATAAATTTGCTATTTTGTTCTTATAGACTTGCAATTTTCTCATCAATGAGAGGTTTTCTCTTAAACATTTGGCATTTTTCACATAAATTTGTGCCTGTTCCATAAATGTAATTTTTTGTTACTTATAAATTTGTGACTTTTTTAAATCATAAATGTTGTCTCATAAATTTACAATTTTCTCACCAATTTGTAAGGTTTTCCAAGCAAACGTGTCTTTTTTTTTTGATGATTTTTTAAAAACTTTTTTCTTGTAGATTTGTGATTTTTTGACATGAATTTGTGACTCTTTTTTCTCATAAACTGATTACTTTTCATTATAATTTTGCAGCATTTGAGAGATAAATTTATGATCTTTTTCATACAATTTTACACATTTTTACCCATAAATATTCAGCTTTGTTTTTTCTTGGGAACTTCTTTTCTCTTGTCTCGGGCAGCGCGGTGGCGGAGTGGTTAACACTGCGGCAGCACAGCAACTCACCCTTGGCCGGGGGATCCTGGGTTCAATCCCAGCCCCCGATCAACAGTGATCTGTGTGGAGTTTGCATGTTCTCCCCGTGTCTGCGTGGGTTTACTCCGGGATTTCTCCAGTTTCCTCCCACGTGCCAAAAGCATGCAAGTTAGGTTAATTGGCTTCAAACTGGGGATTCTAAATTGTCCTTAGGCATGACTGTGAGAGTGAATGGTTGTCTGTCTCTCTGTGTTCGCCCTGTGACGGATTGGCGATCTGTCCAGGGTGTACCCTCCCTCTCGCCCAAAGATGCTGGGATAGGCTCCAGCCCCCCGCGACCCCAAAAATGGATTAAGCGGAAGAAGATGGATGATGGAACTTCTTTTCTCATAAATATGATATTTTTTCAGCAATTTTTGAGATTTTTTTTCAGAAAGTCACAATTTTTTTCGTTGTTTTTGTATTTAAAGGAATTACTTAAGAGTAAGAAAATATCTACAAAAGAACTTATTGGAATGGTGACAGCTTTCTCACAGACATTTGAAAATTTTTATTCTTCTCAAGAAATAGTTTTTTCTTGTAACTTTTTACTTTTCTCACACATTTATAGGTTTTCTTCATTCATGGTGAGCATTTTTTTTTAAACTGATTAATTTGTGATCTACTTTAGATGATAACCAAAAGGTGATAACCTTTTGTGTGATAAAATTGCGACCTTTTCGTACAAATGTACACATTTTTAAAATATATTTACAACTTTTTTCTTCAAAATCTTTTTTTCCTCAAATGTTCACGTGTTTTTTAATATATATTTGCTATTTTGTCACCAGTTTGCAACTTTATCACCAATTTTTTTCCCCACGTGTACAAAAGCTCTGAAAGGCAAACCAACCGTCCCCTGCCCCCTCCCCCCCCAATAATCAGCTGCAATACTCAATTCATCCACCGGAGGGCACTGTCACAATTTTTTTTCTCACTGCCCTGAAAAAAAGGGGGGGGGATAAAAACTAAAAAATCCTATGCATGTAACCGTAACACATCTTACGCAAAAGGATGATACTCTCAGGTGGATGAATTGAGTATTGCAGCAACTTCTTGGACTCGTTTAAATTCCAGATCAAAAAAAAAAAAAGTTTTTTCTGGTTCACCTTTCAGGGCTTCCATACATGTACTTTCTAATATACAGCAATTCAAATTATATAAAAAACAATAATAAATGAAATATGTGACCTGCCACGAGTAAACCAGCAACAAGTTGGCCTGACGTGATTCCTAAAAAACATGGAAATCCTTTTTTGGGGAAAAATTAGTGATTTTCGCTTTTTTGCAAAATATGCTAGTTGAAATCATGAAGAAGCTACTACATCCTTCAAATAATTCACTCACTCATGCCCGTTGTGCCTCCTGGCATGTAGGGCGGCAACAGAAGATCTCCACTCCTGCTTGTTCTGGGCTAGCCGCTGCACCGTCCCCCAGGTGAGATTCAGAGTCATGAGCTCGTCCTCCATGGTCCGTTGCCAGGTGTTCTTGGGCCGTCCCCTTTTGCGTGTCCTTTCGGGCGTCCAGTGTAGGGCTATTCATTCGGGTGATGCATCCCTGCTCTCTTCTCATGATGTGACCAATCCATCTCCTCCTCATTATGATGTTGCCCATGCTTTCCTGGTTACACCTTTCAAGCAGATGTTGGTTGAAGATCGTATTCAGCCACTGAATGCGTAGAATTTGTCTGAGGCTCTTTATGTGGAATGTGGATAATTTGTTATCACACTCTGTCATCCTCCAGCATTCTGAGCCGTACAGTAGTGTGGACAATACACACCTTTGGTACAGTCTTCACAAAACATTCTAATTTTTCTACATTCCCATAAACAATGAAATAGAGTTCCTTTACTTTCCATACATTTTGTGCATATATCTAGTATGTTTTTGTTATATCTATTTAACTCCACCGGTGTAACATACATCCGCATTAACCATTTAAAATGTATCAATTTAAGACGTACATTTATTGATTTGGTTTGAGCTTCTGTGCAAACCAATTCCCATTGTTCCTCTGAAATTTCAATTTGCAGGTCTTCTTTCCAATAATTCATTCTTTTCTGTGAGTTTTCACTTGAGGATAATATCAGTGAGTTATAGAACTCTGAAATAATACCCTTTCTCTTACTATTTTTCGTCAAAATTTTTTCCAAGTATGAATAGGTAGGTCGGGTGAGAGCATTATTTTGATTTGATTGAATAAAATTCCTAAGCTGAAGATATTTAAAAAAATGTGTTCTATTAAGATTAAATTTGGCCTTCAGTTCTTCAAAAGACATTATGTTGTCTGAACGTGCCAAATATAAGTCTTGAATCTTTTGAATCCCTTTTAAATTCCATAATTTAAATACAGCATCCGCTCTCCCTGGTGTAAAATATTGATTACCCCATATTGGGCTAAATTGTGACAATAAGTGCGGTTCTTTTAAATATTTTTTGATTTCATACCATATTTTGATCATATGCTTTACAATAGGATTTTTAACTTGTTTCTGTAATTTTTTAGCCGAGTCTGAGTATATGAATAAGGGAAGAGGTAAAGGTAAATTGTATGATTCCATCTCCGTCCAGTGAGGGAGATCATTTGATGAAAAATAATATGTCATAGACCTCAGTTGTGCTGACCAGTAATACAACATAAAGTTTGGACATTTCAGACCTCCACGATCAAATGGTAAATATAGTAAGGACAGACGTAATCTAGCCCTCCTATTGTTCCATATAAATTCCACTAACTTTTTTTTAATTCTTGAGAATAGATCTGAAGGTGGTGGTAAAGGAATGTATTGAAATAAATATAGTATTTTGGGTAAGATATTACTTTTAAGTATATTAATTCTCCCGATCATCGACATTGGTAGTGACATCCATCTCTGAAGTAACTCATTAATATCTGTCATTAAGGCTTCATAGTTGATACTAGCGGCTGATTCTAACTTAGGCACAATTTGAATTCCTAAGTATTTAAACTGATTTACAAGATTGAATTGATTTACCTCAGGAGCTGGGTGCTTTCTTTGGGTCTCATTTAGCATTAATATTGAAGATTTAGTTTTATTTATTTTATATCCTGATATTTCCCCAAAGTTCTTTATTAAATTTAACAAGGTCGGAATTGATTTTTTAAGATCCGACATAAACAAAATTATGTCATCAGCATACAGGGAGATTTTATGTTCTGTTGGTCCTACTTTAATTCCATATATTTGTGGATGTAAACGTACTGCCATCGCTAAAGGTTCAATTGCCATAGTAAACAGTAAAGGTGAAAGTGGACAACCTTGTCGACAACCTCTATTAATTTTTATTGATTTTGAGATATTGCTATTTGTTAGGATTTCTGCTGTAGCATTATTGTATATTATCTGAACCCATTTTATGAAATTCTTTCCAAGTCCAAACCTTTGTAAAACTTCAAAAAGAAAGGGCCATTCGACCCTATCAAAGGCCTTTTCAGCATCCAATGATAGGAGAGCTGTATCCGGCGCTTCTTTATTAGAATAAATAATATTAAATAGTCTTCTTACATTATGGAAGCCTTGTCTTCCCATTATAAAGCCATTCTGATCTTGGTTAATTATATTTGGTAATATTTCTTGTAGTCGTCTTGCTAAAATTTTACAGATTATCTTAAGGTCTGCATTTAATAGGCTTATTGGTCTCATGTTTTCACATTTATTAGAGGGCTTACCTGGTTTTGGCAGCAGTATAATTAAGGCATTATTTATGTATGATGGTAAATTATTATTTTGAAATGCTTCTAAAACCAATTCCAAAAAAGGTTTTATTAATTTATTCTTAAATTTTTTATAAAGGTCAACTGGAAGACCATCTGGTCCTGCACTTTTTCCTGATTTCATATTATCAATGGCTAGCCCAACTTCTTCTTGACTAATTTTAGACTCCAATATCTCCCTGTTTTCATTTGGAATACACGGTATAGATAGTTCGTTCAAAAACCTATTTAGTTTTGTTAAATCAGGTTCATTTTTGGTATCATATAATTTTTCATAGTAATCTCTAAAGGCTCTATTAATTTCTAAAGGATCTATAACTACCTGTCCCTTACTTATAATACTGGTAATTGGTGTTTTAATTTCCAATTGTTTAATCTGCCATGCTAATAATTTTCCTGATTTTTCACCTTGTTCATAAAAAGATTGTTTCAATCTTAGAAGACTCGAGGCAGCTCTATTCGCTGATTTTTTGTCGTATTCAGCTCTCAAAATCAGTAATTCATTCTCCAACCTTGGGTCACTTCCTGCATACACTTTTTCCTGAAGATTTTTTATTTTATGTTCCAATTTAGCTCTCTCCTCTCGAGTCTTCTTAGATTTTGATCCTGTATAACTAATAATATGCCCCCTAATAAAAGCTTTGAAAGCCTCCCACTTTACACATGCTGATGTTTGTGTAGTATTGATGTCAAAGAACTCGTCTATCTGTTTTTCTATATACTTGACAAATTCCTCATCCTGAAGCCATTTATGCTGAAATTGCCATCTACCTGATTCCTTTGTCAATTTTTTATCTACATATATTAGACAGCAGGGTGCGTGATCAGAGATCACAATGTTATTATAGAAACAATTTTGAATCTTGGACCTTAATTCTGTGGAGATCAAAAAATAGTCAATACGTGAAAATGTCTTGTAGGTGTTAGAATAACAAGAATAGGCTTTGACTTGTGGTTTCATTTCTCTCCATATATCTAGCAATCTCAATTCTTTCATAAAATGATTAATGGTCATCCTACATCCATTGTGCGTACAGTCCAGTCCTGTTGATCTATCTATACTGGCATTCAATGTACAATTAAAATCCCCTGCTATTATATGTTGCCCTGTGAGTGATGCTAAAGTAAGAAATAAATTAACAAATAAGTTTTGATCATCTATATTGGGACCATATAAGTTCACCAGATTTATATTTTCTCATAACAAAGATCCTTGGATGATTAGATATCTTCCCAATGTATCTACAATTACATTTTTCACTTGAAATGGGACTGATTTATGTATGAGAGTCATGACTCCCCTGGCTCGAGATGAAAATGATGAGGTGAATACACTTCCCTGCCATCTACTCCTTATTCTTTTTACATCCTCCTCTATTAGATGAGTTTCTTGTAAAAACACAATTTTTGAACCTATGTCTTTTATTTTATTCAAAACTTGTTTAAGTTTTTTTAGATTTTGTAGACCTCTGCAATTCCATGATGTTAAATTAAGCTTAACGCTTTGGTCTATGGTCAATAAAGAGTTTGAGATTACCTTGCAATATAAACATGCTCATACAGAGAAGCAAAAACATGGATGGTTGAACATTCATCCCACAAACTACACACAAACAAATTCCCCCTTCCCACATTCGTGGTAATCCCCCCAAAATCAAAAAAAAAATCTGTCTCCCGTTATAGCCTGAATCTGCTCCTCCCCCGTGAGGATCAGTCAAACCACTCACTCTTTCCTCCTCTCAATCACCCTGACTCTGCTACTTTTAATGGCATGACAATAACTCTCTTCTGTAGTTTTTCCAATTTAACTCCAAAATTTTCTAGCAACTTTGTACATCATAGCTTTTTTTTTTAATATATAATACAATCTATATTTTGTAGACATGCTATATGTTTCAAATCAGTCAGATACTTGAACATTTGCTTAAATATTCTACCTTTTATATCTTGTTCTTGCTTCATGCTTGGCTCTCGCCAGTCTCTCCTTGGATCTGCTTAATGAGTTCCTGCGCCTCCTGAGGGGTCTTAAAGACTTGGGTTCTCCCTTTATACGTGACCAGCAGTCTTGCAGGATAAATCACTCCGTGACGAATCCCAAGGCTGCGCAGCTCTTTACGGGCGGGGTCAAACGGTTTCCTTAATTGTTGGATTCCTGTGGCCAAATCTGGGTAGAACCGCACCTGTTGATCCTGGTATTTAATTTCTCCTTTAGTACGCGCTGCGTTGGAGACCGTCATCTTGTCCCTGTAGTTGAGGAACTTCATAATCAGCGTCCTTGGTGTTGTCTTCTTATCTCTCGGTGGGCCTATTCGGTGTGCGCTTTCCAAGACGACTGATGACTGTAGATCTGCGTTATTCAGCGCTTGTGGAATCCACTTTTCCAAAAGGGAACACACATCCTGTTCCTCTGCCCCTTCCAGAAGGCCCACAAGCCTTAAATTATTCCGTCTCGACAGGGATTCTAAGTCCAAGAGGTTATCTTCCAGACGTTTATTTTTTAATTCCAATGTTTGAACCTTTAATTGCAGGCTGTTGACGTCATCTTCAGCGTTGGAGATCCGGAGCTCTGCCTGCGATATTCGCTCCATACAGTCGCTTATTTCTTTTCTCATAGCTTCTAACACAGCTATAATCCCATCAAACTTAGACGAAAAGTCTGTTCTCATAGCGCTGATGGCAGCAAGGACCGCATTCGTTCCTTTGGCAGTCACCGCACCACCACTAGCTCCATCCTCAGCCATGGTCACAGGCGATTTATCTGCTGCGTCACGAGCGTGGAAATCTGTTAACTTGGCTTGTCTCGACGAATCAGTTTTCCCTCCGCCTGATTTCACAGCCTTAGTTTTTACCATATCCGCCCCCAAATGCCAGAATAGGTTCTTGTTCCAATTGGGAGAGTTTTAGCCTACCTTTTTATCATTAGGAGCAGAGCAGAGCAGAGCACACCCTCCTACGCGGCCGCCATAACCGGAAGTCTACCTTTGGTACAGTCTTAGCTGTACCAGTACAGTACCAAGACCAAGCTTCAAATAACAGTGTGGGAGATTTTAAAACCGTAAACTTTGTATTTAGCCAATTTAGGAAGCTTGGGATCAGACCACCAAGGTCTCCGCCTTTGACCGCCATCTGATCCACTAGTATCACGAGGTCTTATTCACGAGTGAAGGGAGAATGGAGCGAGAGATTGACAGACGGATCGGAGCAGCATCTGCAGTGATGTGGACGTTATATCGGCTTGTCATGATGAAGAGGGAGCTGAGCTCTAAGGCAAAGCTGTCAATCTACATTCCTACCCTCACCTGTGGTCATGAGCTTTGAGTAATGACCAAAAGAATGAGATTGTGGATACAAGCGGCTGAAATGAGCTGTCTCCATAGGATAGCTGGACTCACCCTTAGAGATAGGATGAGGAGCTCAGTCATTCGGGAGATGCTCCTCCACATTGAAATTTGCCAGTTGAGGTGGTTTGGGCATCTGATCAGGATGCTTCCTGTGAACGCCTCCCACCTGAGGTGTTTTGGGCACGTCCCACTGGGAGGAGACCCTGGGGCAGACCCAGGACTCGCTGGAGAGACTACGTCTCCCAGCTGGTCTGGGAACATCTTGCTATCCTCACTGAAGAGCTGGAGCAGGTGGCTGGGGAGAGGGAAGTCTGGGCTTCTCTGCTAGAACTGCTGCCTCTGCAACCCGGAAAAGCGGTAGAAGATGGATGGATGGATGGAAACTTTGTATTTGAAAGAGCAGTTTCAGAGGAAAATATCAGCGAGACTGCTTCCTAGTTTCAGGGGCGTGGATGTCACAGTTGATTTACATATCTGGTTTGTTTGGCTATTCACATGTCTTTGTTATTCATTTCGGCCAATCAGCAGCACGTTCAGGTAGAAGCACATGGCTACTTAAGCAGCTTATCTTCCTGGGTTCCCAGAGCTCCTTTTGATAAGCACTGTAAGGGGGTTGGGTTCACACTAAGTTATGCAAATGACCAGCTTTTGTTACTGCCCCCACCTGGCTCCCCTGGAAGGTGACAATCCTTGGAAACTTTGAACCTGATTTTCTCAGAGAAGTAGTTTGAGAGGTGCTAACATTCAAATGGCCACGTCTTCTTCAAATCTTTTCGGATTTCCATGTGTTAGACATCGTTGAAAAGCTTAGATCCACACTTTTAGAATCTGTAAATAACTTAAAATACCCTTCGGGAGACCTGTTCCTGGTTTTCCATGGCTGGTCACATATTTCCTGAGCTAGAAGAATATTATTTCAAACATCACAGGAAGAAAAATTCATGAGAAAAAGCATGACCCACATTTAGTCACATCAATGAAATTTAAAAGTAACTCAAAGAGAATGACCAAGTGCACTCGAGTAAAAGCACAGGTTTTTCTTAAAAATGTACTCAGTTAAGAGTAACAACTGTCCTGCAATATAACAACTAACAAATGTACAAACTTGTAGAAAAAAGCTACTTTAGTGTAACTGGTCACTTCTACCCACCTCTGGTGATGCCAACTAAAAAATCCTTACCTGGAGCTTGTACAGGCTGCTCATCCCGGTGCCCTCCACATACGGAACACCCTGAGACACAGTAAAAAACCCTGTGATGTTTCCTCTATTCAACGCAAATGTGCGTTTTAGGCACCATCAGTCCTTACAGAAAACCGGACAGTAGGCTACACACTATCAAGCCTTTAAAGGCTACATGAGCAAGATCAATAGCTCATTTGGTGATTACACACACACGAGGGAAAGAAAGTGCAAATGGAAAGTAGAGGAAAAAACAGAAAAACGGCAGTCCTATTAATCCTTGAGCCAGTCGTAAATTTAAAAAAAAAATAACAGTGTCTTAGAATTAAAAAAAAAGAGCAATCTGATTAAAAAAGATTTGGGCACGAGAACGAGGTAATCTGCATTTCTTGAGTAGTATTCGAACATGAAAGGATGCTTTCCTGTGATAGATTAGCAACAAGCAATGGTTGTAAACGTAGAAGGAGTCAAGGTTCTCATTTAGAAGCAAGTGAATGCCTGTGCCCTTTTCAGGCCACTGAGCCATCCCTTGTCCTCCCAGACTGCAGTTTATGAGACCAGTGTGTGTGTGTGTGTGTGTGTGTGTGTGTGTGTGTGTGTGTGTGTGTGTGTGTGGAGGGGGGGGGGAGACAGGTTCAAGGGGACAGCTGATGAATTATAGATTTGCCTTTGGAAGTGCTTACTCACTCGCCTTTTAAAGGGAAGGGACATGATTCAATGCCAGCGAGCAGGTCGCCACAGTTTCATCATATTTTGCACTTGTTTGTCAGTTATGTTTTTCTTGTTGCAATAAATACTGTTGGACTGGAGCAAGGCAGAAGCACTAAAAAGATGACTTTAACCCTTGGAAACTTTTAACAGAATAAAGTGTCGCCAACGCATAAACACATGACTCTAATGGCGGTATTAGACTTATTATAAACAGCCAGCACTCATCAAGGCATCGGAAACTTACCGGAGGCCCTGGAAGTCCTGGTCGGCCCGGAGGTCCTTCACCTCCCTGCCAAATACACACCACAAGAACTTTTAAACACAGTTGTGAAAATGGAAATGTTTATAAGATGTGCTATGTGCTATGTAATCCAGTGAAATGGAAGCTTATTTGCACATATATATATAAAAAAACACATTACAACTGATCTACTTTCCTGCACACATGGATTTTTTTTTATTTGAAAAAAAAATATCCATAAAATATTCTTAAAAATCAATCTTTCTCATCTTTGCTAGAAGAACTGGAGGCAAGTCACACAGCACAGTGTGTGTATGACTGAATGCTAATGTAAAATTTAGGATGAAATACACACCACATTAATCATACAGAGAAATGCTTAAAAAGTAGAACACCTTACTTGTTCTCCTTTTGCTCCAGGCTGGCCCATTGGACCGGGTCTACCCATGATTCCCTACAAACAGAGCAGTGTTCTAACTAAGAAATCTGATTCAAGCACGCAGCTTTTAAAAGATCCTGCAGATCTGTTGCAGTAAAATGGACCTGAGGTGATACAATGGGTGCTTGGTACACCCAGTCAAAGACATTTTACAGTGAGGCAAAAAAGTATTTAGTCAGTGATAGGATATTTTCAGGTTTCATTGATTATTGTATATGATTTTAATGCTGTATTATTCTATTTTATATTATAATTGTTTCTGGTGCATATAAAAATCCAATGTCTGGGTCACTGTGATATTTTTTCATTGTCTCAGAGCTTGAAAAGACTGTCTGTTTTCAGAGCAAGATTAGGATGAGCAAGATTGTAAATAATGACGAAAGTTTCATTGTTTTATCATACCAAGCTGTACTGTATTGTCAGGATGACCAGATCATGTCAGAATGTTCATTGCTGACCACAGATAAAGAAGGAGTCACTTGGAGAGTTGGCTCCTGCCAGTCTAGCTTAGATAAGAGACCGAGGTATAAAAAAATCAACATCCTTGGACACATGTTAGGGAGTTGGTGCTGTGAAGCTCTGAGGCGAGTGTATGCTGTACTGATTTTTGTTCTAACAGTCAGCCACCAATTGTGCAAGTTCTCCCACTTAAAAGATGAGAGAGGTCTCCAATTTTCATCATAGGTATACCTCAACTATGAGAGACTAAATGAGAAAAAAAACATCCAGAAAATCCTATTGAAAGATTTTTAATGAATTAATTAGTAAATTCCTCGGTAAAATAAGTATTTGGTCAATAACAAACGTTCATCTCAATACTTTGTTATATACCCTTTGTTGGCAATGACAGAGGTCAAACGTTTTCTATAAGTTTTCACAAGGTTTTCACACACTGTTGCTGGTATTTTGGCCCATTCCTCCCTGCAGATCTCCTCTAGAGCAGTGATGTTTTGGGGCTGTCACTGGGCAACACGGACTTTCAACTCCCTCCAAAGATTTTCTATGGGGTTGAGATCTGGAGACTGGCTAGGCCACTCCAGGACCTTGAAATGCTTCTTACAAAGCCACTCCTTCATTGCCCAGACGGTGTGTTTGGGATCATTGTCATGCTGAAAGACCCAGCCACGTTTCATCTTCAGTGCCCTTGCTGATGGAAGGAGGTTTTCACTCAAAATCTCATGATATATGGCCCCATTCATTCTTTCCTTTACACGGATCAGTCGTCCTGGTCCCTTTGCAGAAAAACAGCCCTAAAGTATGATGTTTCCACCCCCATACTTCACAGTAGGTATGGTGTTCTTTTTCCTCCAAACACGACAAGTTGAGTTTTTACAATAAAGTTCTATTTTGGTTTCATCTGACCATATGCTATTCTCCCAATCCTCTTCTGGATCATCCAAATGCTCTCTAGCAAACCTCAGACGGGCCTGGATATGTACTGGCTTAAGCAGGGGGACACGTCTGGCGCTGCAGGATTTGAGTCCCTGGCGGCATAGTGTGTTACTAATGGTAGCCTTTGTTACTTTGGTCCCAGTTCTCTGCAGGTCATTCACTAGGTCCCCCCGTGTGGTTCTGGGATTTTTGCTCACCGTTCTCGTGATCATTTTGACCCCATGGGGTGAGATCTTGAGTGGAGCCCCAGATCGAGGGAGATTATCAGTGGTCTTGTATGTCTTCCATTTTCTAATAATTGCTCCCACAGTTGATTTCTTCACACCAAGCTGCTTACCTATTGCAGATTCAGTCTTCCCAGCCTGGTGCAGGTCTACAATTTTGTTTCTAGTGTCCTTTGACAGCTCTTTGGTCTTGGCCATAGTGGAGTTTGGAGTCTGACTGTTTGAGGTTGTGGACAGGTGTCTTTTATACTGATAAAGAGTTCAAAGAGGTGCCATTAATACAGGTAACGAGTGGAGGACAGAGGAGCCTCTTAAAGAAGTTGTTACAGGTCTGTGAGAGCCAGAAATCTTGCTTGTTTGTAGGTGACCAAATACTTATTTTACCAAGGAATTTACCAATTAATTCATTAAAAATCCTTCAATGTGATTTTCTGGATTTTTTTTTTCTCATTTTGTCTCTCATAATTGAGGTATACCTATGAGGAAAATTGGAGACCTCTCTCGTGTTTTAAGTGGGAGAACTTGCACAATTGGTGGCTGACTAAATACTGTTTTTCCCCACTGTATATATAACATTAGAACATGTGAAGGACACACTTAATACCGGAGCTCCTGTTCGTCCAGGCACGCCAGGAAGTCCCGGTGATCCTGAAGGGCCCTGAAAAGAGAGTTTTCTGCGTAAGTGTTTAATACATCACACATTTACACAGCCAGATATGGAAACAATAATAAAATTCAGCAAATCAGCACACCTGGGTGGTAAAATGATGCTGAATTGTATTTGAAATAAAAAATCTACTTCAACTGGAATATCAAGTAGTTCAGAATGCACCGTATTACAGTTGTGTGCAAAGAAACACACATGACAGTCTGAGCTTTTGTAAAATTTCTATCTATGCCAGTACTGGAAATCATGCAATTTATTAAACATATTCATAAAAAACTAAATAAAAATAATCTTTAATGTTAAACAACTGCCAACTAATGAATTATATATAGCAGGGTTTTTCAATCGGTGGTTGGTGAGAGAACATTGAGGGTCCTGTCGGAAATTGTTTAATTTCACTTGTTAAGTTTTCAAAAAAAATTGCAAATAACTTTCCATTAATATGCATCAGTGCCAATAGTGGCTCTTCCATGCAAGTGGGTGGCAGTATTAAAGGCCGCAGAGTGCATGTGTGCACGTGTGGTTTGTTTTGACAATGTCATCATAATGTTCTAGTCCGGCTCCAGAGTATGGAGGGAACAAGTTAGGTGGAGTACATAAACTTGTGTCGAGAACCCCTATGGATGTATTTGGGGTGACAAAGGAGTCCAAGAGATTTAATGACAGCTAGACAGTTTGGGCTGGAGAAACTGAGGTGGTTTTGCAGTTCCATAAGAATATTTTAACATCGCCACGGTTGTAGCTGCTAGTGGCTAATGGTACTGCCGAATGGTGACAGCAGCAACCCACTGCAACCAGTGGCCACTGCCACCACTGAGTGAAACACACCTCAGCAGTCCGGACCTCCTAGGAGTTGGGTGGGAAAGGCCCAGAGTAGTACACCACAGCCGAGGAACCCCAGAATAGCACTCCCACCATGGATCGCTTGCTAAGCTGGCAACAGCATAGCTGAACAGCTGGATGGCAACAGCAGCAGCAGATCAACTGAGCTGGTGAGTACAGAAAGTATACGCCATTCTGTAGTATCATCCAGTGATGATCCAGTTGTGATGTGGCAAATACAGAGAACAAGTACTCTGAGGTGAGTGCAATATCCCCCGCCTCCATTTTCTTTGAAAATCCCAATACTTACTGACGGAGAGCAGTTTTAAACTTTCAATATAATTACCGCGGCAGAACCAAATTATGATAAACCCATTATCCACAAATATACAACATAGTATTCAACCCATAGTTGTAGGGCAGGATCCCGAGGTGAACCTGTGTAACAAGTTTGGTGACCCTAAAGAGCTTTACATGTTCTATAGTAAGAGAGCATAGGGAGTGTCAACCTTGACCTTTGCCCTTTTGACCTCAAACCTGTAGTCAGAGGTCATGGTCTCAGAGTGAACCTGTATACCAGGTTTGGTGACCCTTGCTTTCTTTGTTGTTGAGATATACAGTAGTTTATAAACCATTTTGAGGTTGACTTTTGACCTTGTGATCCCAAAACCATAGTCACACTTCAGGGTCACAGGGTGAACCTGTGTACCAAGTTTGGTGACCCTAACTTTACTCATTGTACAGTAATAAAGCCTAGGCAATGTTACCTGTGACCTTTTGACCCCAAACCCATAGTCTGAGGTCAGGATCCCAAGGTGAACCTGTATACCAGGTTTGGTGGCCTTAGCTTTACTTGTTTTATAGTAATAGTAAATGTAGCATTTATCATACTGCAACTGCAATGTTAACTTTGAACTTTGACCTTTGACCCCTTGACCCCAAACCCATAGTTAGGTCAGGGTGTAAATCATTCAAGATGTGTATTAGATGCAATTACTGTATTGATTTGAAAAGTTTACATCATTTCTTTCAGTAGTTACTGTATTGTGTTTAGAAGATTTAGGGGAAATTGGACCTCTGACTTCAAGGTCATCTGATGAGAATCAAATTGCAATATGTGTATCATCAGAGTGTATCAAACCATGGTACCAGGTTTCAAAACAATACCAAACTGTAGGAGGAATTGATTTCAGAAGACAGTTACTGTCTAGGAAGTGAGGTGAAACAGGAGGTCATAGGTCAGGAGCTACAACACCTACAAAAATCATCCCATCAGAACTAAATTGCAATATGCACATCATCAGTGTATGTCAAACCATGGTAACAAGTTTCAAAACAATTGGAACCAAACTGTAGGAGGCGCGGATTTCACAAAAGTGGGACAGACGGACGGACAGACGGACGGCCAGTTGGCCAGCCGGACTGACCAATAACCTAATCCCCTTTTGGCTTTCGACCCTTTTTGGCTTTGTCCAGCGGGGGGAAAAAATTATGCATCTGTAACTCCACAATAACTGTCCAAATAATGCTCATGATATATAGGATTCAAACAGATGCATAACTCAGATGCAAATATTATATATTATTAAAGTTTCAACAAAGCTATTAGTAACAACAATAAAATATTACCAAGTTCATGCGTAAAGGAAAATGTAAACCGGATCATTGCCCCCTTTGGGAAATTTCTACATACCGGTACATCTAAAAATCTTTCAGGCACTCTTTACAGAATGTTTTCCTATCAAATATTTATAATAGAAAATAATAAAAAACAAACAAACTTCAAAACTCTTTAAAAATTGAGCCAATATAATCCAGTAACAAATACGCCTGTAAGTAAAACTCTCCAGCGATGGCAGTTCAGTGCTGAACGTTGACCTGTGAAATGTTTTTTAGCTTATCTCGAGGGTGCTTTTTTAAAAATTAACACACACAAACATGCAGGGCAGGCTTTGTTCTCTGTAAAGCAGCTCCTCGGAGAGCAGGAGATAGGGCAGAGTGCATACACAATGTGGTGGATCGCTTTTGATAGCTTCTTTTGAAAACAGACTCTTGGAGTAGACGGGCTTAAAGATGGGAGCCAACATTACAATACATTTGCATTCTTTCAAAAAAAATCTGTTTCTCAATGTCATGGGGACTTCTGATCTGGTTGGATAACTACCGGATTAATTTGTTTGGATTCACTCACCTCATCACCTTTATCTCCTGTAGGGCCTGGGAACCCGCGCTCTCCTTTCACTCCCTGCAGGAAAGTACAAGCAAAATGAAGTGGAGAAGAAGTGAATCTTTTTCACACTGAAAAGGAAAAACAAAGACTTAAACTAAAGGCTGATGGGTGTAAACTTCACACTGCATCTTCCAGCAAAAAAACAAAAAACAAACTTGAAGTTGCTGAGCCTGTTTCATCACCATACAATACAGTATCCATAGCAACAAGTTTGGCAGCAAGCACCTCAGCGTGTTCAGAATAATATTGTGGAACAGCTGGTTAAACTGCCAGCAATAATCCAAAAAAAAAAAAAAAAGAGAAAAAGCATTTGTCAGTATAAATCTCTGTACACTAGATTAAACACATTCTGGAAAACAATATCAAATTATGAAGCTTTTAATTTTACACATTCTGCCATGCAGAGAACAACAATTATTCATTTAGCAAGTTACATTAAATCATTTAAAATTCCTATTTATTTTTATGCCTGGTATCCCTTTGCATACCTTAGGGCCTTCTTTCCCAGGGTTCCCCATTGGACCTCTAACACCTGGATCCCCCTGTTCAGAACACAAGTGAACACTGACAAAGGCTTCAGGCACTCACACACTCCAAATATTTAATAGGCTGTTGTGTTGTGCAAATCAGGATAATAAAAGTTTGCATTCTCTGCTGTAGTCTCATGAGCTACTCATACCTTTTCTCCCACCCAACCCTCCACTCCTTGCTCCCCAGGGGATCCCTTCTCTCCTTTCAGTCCGGGCAGCCCTGGGACTCTGGTCTGGCACATACTGCAGGCATTCTACCAGCACAAGCGTGGCAGGAGAGCAAAAGCAAGTGGCACAGATAAGATTCCGTGAAGCTGAGCTGGAGCAGTGTATTCTTGCCCTTTATTATGCCTCGTCCCCTGGGTGGAGGACAAGACCCCAACTGACACAAAGTGTTCTCTAAATGTCTGCAGAGCAGAAATAATGTGAACCCACCACGAATGCCTCCAAGACTGTCTCTGATCTAGGTGAGAGTTGGACTTTGTCAAACTCATTGACTGTGACATTTAGGTGAGAATCTTAAATATCATTGGACCACTTCTGCTGGCGATGCTTTGTTTTTGACACAGCCTGACGTACTGCTGCATTTTACAGAGCTCAATTGGGGGTTTTGGTTGTGTATTTAATGCCTTAATAGTTATATGTTCAGTTTTGTCAGAACACAAGGTTAAGGACTTCAGGTAGGCTTTAGCGAGAATTTAACATAACACAATATGTTGTTTTAAGGTTCTTGTGCAGTAGTATGCAATTAGCAGGCAGACGTTTATGTACACAGCAAAACTGGCAGCGCCTATACTTTTTCTAGTATTGAATTTAACACTTTCAGAGGTAAGCACTGGTAAATCTGTGACAATACCTAGAGTTGTATCAGGTACTAGAAAGAGCGATCATATCTATTCTGTTTGGCCTTCACTGGCTTCCTACAGGATCTAGAATTAAATTTAAGTTCTTCTCCTCACATAATTCTAAATGATCAGGCCCCTTGTTATTTAAAAGACCTTATAGTACCTTATTACCCTAACAGAGCACTGCAGCCCCAAAATGCAGGATTACTTGTAATACCTAGAATCTCAAAGTATAATGGGAGGCAGAGCTTTCAGTTATCAGGTTCCTCTACACTGGAACCAGCTGCCATTCTAGATTCAGGAGACAGACTCGATCTCTGTTTTTAAGAACAGGGTTAAAACTTTCTTTTTTGACAAAGCTAATAGTTGGGATTGGATCAGGTGACCCTGAGGAAGGTTTAGACAGCTGGGGGGAACCTTTCACAATGCACTGGGCTTTCATTTCTTTCTTCACTTTCAATACATGTTGCAAGATTTTTGTTGTTCATTAACATTTGTCTGCTCTCTCCCTTAGATTGAGTCCCTGTCATGTAAGATAAGATAAGCCTTTATTAGTCCCACAATGGGGAAATTCCAGGATTGCAACAGCACAGGGATAGCAACACTCAGAGCAATAATTAAGAAGATACAGAAGATATAAATAAGAGCAGTGGATATACATACATATATAGATATATATACAAAGCGCGGAGCATTGTAGCGAGATGGAATAAACAGCATAACCGTCTACTTAGTTATCCTACATAGTATGGATATGTACCCATACATATTGTCACCCTCCGTAGCGACCGATACTGTCCTAGTTGTATATACTGGAGGGGACCATTGTGTAAGTCTATTGCGTCTTTTGCATTCAGTACTATTAGGTCGTCATGTTTTTTTTGCTATCTCTGCGAGCAGCCCTGCTTAGGTTATACAGTCTGACTGCCGTAGGTAGGAAGAACCTGCGAAACCTCTCGGTTGCGCACCTAGGATGATGTAGTCTGCTGCTAAATGAACTCCTCAGTGCGTTCAATATGTCCTGCATAGGGTGGGACTCGGACTCCAGCAGAGATGACAGTTTAGCCACCATCCTTCTCTCTCCTATCTCTTCCACTGGGTCAGGGCGCTGCCCCAGGACAGAGCTAGCTTTCTTGATCAGTTTGTTCAGTCTCTTCCTATCGGCCGCTGTAATGCCACTGCCCCAGCAGACCACTCCAAAAGTGATGGCTGATGCCACCACCGTGTTGTAGAATGTCTTCAGCAGCGCCCCTTGTACACCAAAAGACCTGAGTCTCCTCAGTAGGAACAGCCTGCGCTGTCCCTTCTTGTAGAGTGCGTCGGTATTGTGTGACCATTCTAGTTTATTGTTCATATTGATCACTCTCTGTGTGTCTGTTCTGTTCTTTTTCTTCTTCTTCTCTATTCCCTCACCCCTCAGCCAGTAGCAGCATATGACTGCCCCTCCCTCAGCCTGGCTCTGCTGGAGGTTTCTTCCTACTAAAAGGGAGTTTTCCCTCTCCACCATGCTCCAAGTGCTTGCTCACAGGGGATCAGCTGACGAGGTGGCATCTTTCTGCAATTGTGGGGTTTTTGCCCTACAGTTGAAAGTCTATAAGATGACTTGGTGTGAACTGGCACTATATAAATAAAGCTTAATTTAATTGAATTAATTTTGCTCTGAATTTTTTGGATTTTGGACAATTTTGGATTGTCCTCCCCGGGTTGGAGACAGGCTCCTGCCCCAAGTGGAGGAGTTTAAGTATCTTGGGGTCTTATTCACGAGTGAGGGGAGAATGGAGCGAGAGATTGACAGACGGATCGGAGCAGCATCTGCAGTGATGTGGACGTTGTACCGGTCTGTTGTGGTGAAGAGGGAGCTAAGCTCTAAGGCAAAACTGTTGATTTACCAGACAATCTACGTTCCTACCCTCAACTATGGTCACGAGCTTTGGGTAATGACCGAAAGAATGAGATCGCGGATACAAGTGGCTGAAATGAGCTTTCTCCATAGGATCGCTGGACTCACCCTCAGAGATAGGATGAGGAGCTCAATCATCCGGGAGAGGCTCAGAGTAGAACCACTGCTCCTCAACATTGAAAGAAGCCAGTTGAGGTGGTATGGGCATCTGATCAGGATGCCTCCTGGACGCCTCCCACTTGAGGTGTTTCAGGCATGTCCCTTTGGGAGGAGCACCAGGAGCAGACCCAGGACTCGCTGGACAGACTATGTCTCCCAACTGGTCTGGGAACGCCTTGGTATCCTCTCTGAAGTGCTGGAGCAGGTGGCTGGGGAGAAGGAAGTCTGGGCTTCTCTGCTTGAACTGCTGCCTCCGCAACCCGGACCTCCGAAAAAGCGGTAGAAGATGGATGGATGGATGGATTGATAATTTTGCTTTGTAACCCTGCGAATGGAAAATTTAACACTAGAAAAGAATGAACACACATACAGCTGCATTCATGATTATTCAATCCCCAATTGTTAATTTTCAGAGTTGTCACGCTTTCAGCTGTTTGCAAAAACAAAAACGAATAAATAAATGAACATTTAAATAGCTCAACTGTTGGAACGATTAAATTTGCAATTGGGGTTGAATAATTTTGAGTGACAACTGTAGACATTTCTCAGTGTTAATGTGATACTGGCTATTTTGTTGTGATACAAAACAAAGAAAAATATGTAATAAAAGGATGAAACTGGCCCAAGGAAAAAAAATTACTATAACACATTATTTCAAATCCTGTCATAAGTTTTATGTTGTGGTGTCATATAGTATCCTATGGTGTTTTTACCATATCATTATTGCTCAATGAGTCTACGGCAAAATAAGTACAAAAAGCTACATTTGAACATTTATATAACTCTGAAACAAAATTTGAAATAACACTGAAAATAATAATTACATTGTTTTCCTCTATTTCAAATCTTCTAACTCAGTAAATGTTATTATTGCAGCAAAAGTGATAACAGCATGATGATCATGACATTATAAATTAAAGGGGAAATAATGCTTTAGATGAATGCATGTCCTTTTTCTGGTGTCATCAAGGTGTCAAAAGCCCTAATTAGAGTGCCACAATGGCACCCTGATGAGGGCTGTAAACAGAGGCTGGATCTTACAGCGCACTTAATGGATAAAATAAGTTGACACCAAAGAAAGGGTTGACAGAAAATAATAAGCCTGCTGACATCCGGCTTTATCTATCGAAGATTAATCGTGTGAAGGCATTATATTTATTGTCAGAGTTGACTTGTGTCAGGTGATAAAATGAAAAGCTTCAATTTAGCTAAGTGCTGTCCTGCAGGTACAAAAACGTGGACTAAGGTGACTAATCTACTTAAGCAAAACAAAAAAGAGGAACGTTTGCCTGGCTTTTGACAGACTGCTCCCATTACAACAGGCACAAACTACTAAAGAGGTACTTGATCCCCCTTTTATACCATAATCTAGTCAGACTAATACACCCTGAAAGTGCCTGACATTAAGTTTGATTGCAGTTTCAGCACACATTATGCATTTGATCAGAAAAGGTAAAAGATTTATAAGCACCCTTTTAATGAATATTCTATATGAGAAAACATGGGGATTTGGGACTTGTAAGAGATGCTGGAAAACAATCAAAGATTTTTGAAGATTGTAATTTTATTTCTTGCATTATGTATTGTAAGAACGCTTATATGGTCATTGTCTCTTATGCGTGTCATGTTCATGCTATATCCCCATGGAGGTCTACGGGTTAAGAGGAGTAATATAAAACCAGATTGGAAAAAATGAGAACATTTGGTCAGTTTAAAGGGTTTTATTACCTGGCCAAAGCTTAACTGCAGCCCTGAGCTACAGCCAAAAAGGATGACTCTTGATTTGGGTGTAAAAGGTCCTGGATTTAAATCCCTGATGAATTCCCACTCACGCTACTCACTAGTAAGTGAAATATTAACAATTCAACTGAAAACCACTTCGGGTCAACTTTTTAGTATTTGTTTTGCATCTCTTTTTGAGTTAGGAAAAAGTTCTTTCAGAAATATGTCTCAAAACTCATCAGCTATTTGTGGGGATAATTAAGCCTCTATAAAGACTATGGACCCGATTATGCCCATCTAAGGTGTGCTTTTGCTCCTCACTTCCCATGTTATGTGTTAGCTTAATACAGCACATAGTCTGGTTTTCACACTTTGTGTCACATCATCTAATTACCTGAAGATGGTGTGCCCGTTTTATGGTGCAAGGAGGAAACTTATTTAAAAGCGGTGTGACACCAGTGCAATCTCGGTCCATTGCTATTTTAGTGCATTTCTTGTCAATGTGCTTTTGACCTGCAAGAAGCAGGTCTATCGTCAGAAGTGCATTGTTAACATGATTTCAGCTGCACATTTTATAATCATGGGAAGGAAGGCACCTGACAGGGGGCCGTGCCTAGTTGTCAGATTAGTTTTGTCTTTTTCTGTTTGTTTATTTTTCTGTTCACCTTGTTTGCTGTATTTGGTTCCTGTTTTTGGTTAGTTCATTATTAGTTTCTGTATTTTCTTTTTTGGTTTATTGTTCTGATCATTGTGGGCGCTGTGACAGCTTGCGCGTCACTTCCGGCTGTCAGATTCTGCTTGCGGGCTGTCACGGCTGCCTGCAATGATCACCACTCATGACCCCGCAGGTGTTGCTAATCCGGGGGTTTCCTATTTAAGCCACTGGCGCCACTTCCATGGTGCAGCAGCGTAATTCTCTCCAGTCGGGAAATCCCTGGATATCTTGTCAGTTAAGTTTTTATTTAACTGTCTTTGCTCACGTTCTTGTTTATCCTGGCATTCATCGCGCCAGCCTTAAGGTGTGTTCACACCAAACGCGAATGGGCGAATTTTTCGTGGGGCACGATTACATTATAAATCAATGTAAACACGCCAACAGACATGAATAGTGAGATGCAGACAGGCAAAGTTGTCTTTAAAGCTTCTGGAGCTGTGTTCAACCTGCTGTGGAAATTCCCAAAATAACGTCATGCTTAGGTTTACATTATCCGACTGGGGGCTCACCTGAAAATGTTGTCTCAAGCCTCCAAAACTTCACAGATGATGGGTGTTTACGTTGCTAGCTTGCTATCTTGTTAGGACGTCCGTGGCCGGAAACCGTGAGTAAATAACTCCAAAATCCCGATTCAGCTGAAGAGTTCCCGGTCCTCCTGGCTCCCAGTGAGTGAGTTTCATTTTCTAACTAGTTTACTCTGCAATGGTGATAATTTTTATTTGACAGCAGAATCTCAAAGCTAGCAGCTAACTAGCTCTCACTCTCACTCTCCAAGATTGTGTTAAACAATTTGGTTAAAAAGTCCACTGCCATCTCTCCTAAACATCTCCATACCTCCACAGGTATGTCATCTGGACCAACCGCCTTTCCATTCTTCATCCTCTTCAAAGCTGCCCTCACTTCTCCCTTGCTAATGCTCGGGACTTCCTTGTTCACTATCTTTCCTTCATCCATTTTCCTCTCTCTCTCAGTTTCTTTATTCATCAGCTCTTCAAAGTACTCCTTCCACCTTCTCAACACACTCTTGTCATTTGTTGGTACATTACCATTTCTGTCCTTAATCAGCCTAACCTCCTGCAATCCTTTCCAGCTCAATCTCTCTGTCTATCCAATCAATACAAGTTCTTTTCTCCTTTCTTAGTGTTTAGCCTCTCAAACACACTCACTATATACCTTTTCCTTTGCCACCTCGCTGTTTGCCATGCGCCTAGATTCCAAATACTCCTGTCTACTTTCTTCATCTCCCTGACTATCCAACTTTTTCTTTGTTAACCTCTTCCTTTGAATACTTTCCTGTAGCTCCTCATTCCACCACCAAGTCTCCTTGTTTTCCTTCCTCTGTCCACTGGATACACCACATACCTTTCTACCCATTTCCCTTAATACTTTTTCTGTACTTTCCCAGTCATCTGGTAATTCTCCCCTACCTTCCTGAACTCTGTGTGACCTTCTTCCTTCTGTAACTTTCTCCACTTAATCTTTGGCTCTGCCTTCACTCTCTTCCTCTTCTTACTTTGCAAAATCATCCTACAGACTACCATCTGATGCTGTCTAGCTACATTCTCCCCTTCCACCACCTTGCAGTCTCCTATCTTTTTCAGATTTCTCCTTCTGCAGAGGATGTAGTCCACCTGTGTGTTCCTTCCTCCACTCTTGTAAGTCACTTTATGTTCCTCTCCCTTCTTAAATTATGTGTTCACTACAGCCATTTCCATCCTTTTAGCAAAATTCACAACCATCTGTTCTTCCAACATTTCTCTCCTTTAGACCATACCTACCCAGAACCTCCTCATCACCTCTGTTCCCTTCACCTACATGCCCATTAAAGTCCGCTCGAAACACCACTCTCTCCCCCTTGGGAACACTCTCTACCACTTCATCCAACTTAGTCCAGAATTCCTCTTTCTCTTCGACCTGACATCCAACTTGTGGGGCATATGCACTGACAGCATTCAACATCACACCTTTGACTTCTAACTTCAAACTCATGATTCTGTCTCACTCCCCTTTTTACCTCCTGAACACTTTTCACATACTCTTCCTTCAAGATTACTTCTATTCCATTTCTCTTCCTATCTGCACCATGGCAGAACAGTTTAAATCCACCTCCAATGTTCCTAACCTTGCTTCCCTTCCATTTGGTTTCTTGAACACACAGTATATCTACCTTTCTTCTCTCCATCATATCAGCCAACTCTCTGCCTTTACCAGTCATAGTCCCTACATTTAACATCCCTGCTCTCACCTCCACACTTGTACATTTCCTTTTCTCTCTCTCTCTCCCTCCTAACACGCCTTCCCCTTCTCTTTCGCCTTGATCTTTCACCAACAGTAGTCCATTTTCCACCAGCACCCTGTCAGTTAACAGCACCAGTGGTGGTCGTTGTTAACCCGGGCCTTGACCAGTCCGGTATGAAAGTCTCATTCGTCATGATCCGCATGTTTGATTTGGCAAAGGTTTTAAGCTGGTTGCCCTTTCTGACACAACCTTCCCCATTTACCCGGGCTTGGGACCGGCACTAGGAGTACACTGGCTTGTGCACCCCCTGTGACTAGGTTTACAGTGGAAGTAAATATTAATTAGTAAATTAAATTCAATGCAAGATGAGAATTTTATCCTTAAATCTTTAAATGGTTATGTCCGAATTAAAAACAATGAGCACTCAAAAAACCATAAACGCCCACTAATGTAAAATATAGAATAACCCTTTTCTTCACAGCACAAACACTGCTACAGTGCAGTCATTTCTTGTATTCTTTTATGTAAACATTAGATTTGCATATCTGCAGTAGAGGTCATGTTCAGGGTAAGAAATATCTGACCTTGTTTTATACTTCATTTGCATTTCACAAGTATAATAGATCTATATTTCATTACCTTTATAACAAAGCTTTACTGAACATGTTGTCAGGCTGCAGTTGTGGTGAAAAAAGTAACCCCCTCTGTTTTGAGATGATTTTTCATTATTTTTCTGCACATAGTTCTCTCAGTCATCCTGATGGAGGCACTCAAGGGCTTTAACAGAAGATTCCCTATATGCTGACACCATCCATATATTAAGAGGAATAACACTGTTTTAAACAAACAGTGATAGTTCAACCCCAGCACCTATCTGCATTTTATTCTGTGAAAAAGCTGGAATTATCATGAAGTCTGAAGACAAAATACCTTCAGTAAAGCACTCATGTCTCCAACAATCGGCAGAGCAGTCTGTCAGGAAAAGAAGAAAAAGGTATCAGATTAAGAGATTATCTCTCATGTGGTGTTCTGTATTCTGTAATTGTTTATTTTGTGTGACTCCATCTTGAAAATTAGTCAAAACATCACCAAGCATATAAGACCTTTCATGACTGGAATGTGGTTTCCCTCCATTTTTACAATTTTCTGTTTCGGTGTTTAATTTCCAGCTTTTATCTGCCATGCTTGAGGAAGCAGTTAAAAAACGACACTGCTGCTGGAATACAGAATGCTCAAATCTTCAAAATACTGTTGTTCTCTGGAGCTAGGAAAAACATTTGAAGTCAAACCCATGGATTGTTTTTTAAAGTCTAAATGTTTTTCATGAATCTTTATAACAGCTGAATATAAATGGGATAATGTGCTACATTTATAAGGCTTTGATGCAGCTATGGCAGCACCTGCATGGTACTCATACTACGTCTGAATCACAACAAGCATTGTTCATTTGAAACTCACAAAGAGACAAGAAAGACATGAAAATATGTGACAGCAACAACTGTCAACTTGTGCTAAAGTGCAGCATTTTTCCTGAATGTGATGTTGCTTAGTGCAGAGCAGAAGTGCAGCCGCTAATTAACACACTGCTGCGGCTGCACTTTGATGACTGTGTCTCAGTATTTCTCAATTCTGATTAGTGATGCTGAATCCCAAAAAGCAAAAACAACATTTTCTTACTTACTGGTTCACCTGGAGGTCCAGCAGGGCCCGGTAGGCCTGGTCTACCAGGGGAGCCCTTTAATTGAGACAAATAAAGGAGTTAATGACCTTCTGGGCTATAATAGCAGGCAGATAAGCAAGGCTATAACATTCAGCTTTCACACTCCTCTCAGCTGGTGGGAGATTCATGTCCAGGAGCTGTGATATATCGCGCACGTTCATCCACAGTTGGTAGCTGACATTTTTTTAATGCTCTGAGCCATCTTTTAACTGTAGATGTGTGAGGCAGTGAATACAAGTGGACAGGATGCACGCATCTTACTCACTTCTTTTCCAGGAGCTCCAGGGAGTCCACGAGAGCCCTAAAAAATATCAAGAAAGACATTTTTTTTTTAAAAAATCTTGGTTTACATAATCAACAAAATATTATTTGCACTCTAAAATTATTAACAGCCTCAACTGGAAGAAAATCTTTGAAAAAAACATGCAGTTTGAGTGTTGTGGGTCCAGAGAATTTTCCACAGACCTCATTTCCTGGCTTCCCTGGGGGTCCCATAGGGCCCTAAAAACACATCACACACCTTGTTAACACCCCCTGCCCTCTAGCACCCAGGATCCAATGAAAAATTTGTGTTAGACACCTTTTGCTTTATTGATTCTCTGTCTCCAAGAATCCTGTATTTCAAAAATGAATGCAAACTCGCTCTCAGTCAAATCTGAGGAGTTCAAGTGTGTGCTATAATGGCGGAGGGCAGAGCAATAAAACACCAGCACCTTACAGAAATGATTAATAAGTTTATGTTGCAATGTGCTTTTCAAACATAAGCCTTAATATTTAAGGAGCATATTTAAGTACGAAATCAAGCTCATTATGCTGGTAAATGTAGGACACTCTGACCAATCCCTGGAACATCATACTCACAGGTGGACCCATGACACTCTCCCCGGGCTCGCCCTTTTCACCGTGGTCTCCAGGCACTCCCGGGACACCTCTCTCACCCTGATACAAACACAAGGGAGCAGTCAGTGGGGATTCACTGATAGTGGATGCAGATAAAGAGAGAGCTGCTGCACTGCACGGTCATTAAGTATTCTAACTCTGTCAGAGCCCATTTCCCTTCATCTTTTGCCTTACAACTTAAAGGCTAAGAAACAAGGATGGTGAAGGCCAGTGGTACGCACATGTTCATTATCCATTTCATCTGAAGTCATGCATGAACTGTAATGTACAGTCTGCCAAATTTCTATTTTTTTCTATGGTAATAAAGCTGATAGTTGAAATATGTCATAAGGAAAAAAAGCCCCCTGAGGAGAGGTTTGCATGCCCTAATGATCCCAGAAGCTGTGTTGTCTGGGCAATGTCCCCAGGTAGCGTCTCCCATGGTAAAGTGGTCCTGGGTGAAGGGCCAGACTTAGAGCAGTCCTTTGGATCGCAGAGCAAAAGTTACAGTCAGACTGTTAATGATGGAGTAGCTCATTCCACCCACACAAAATCACCCCGAGACTGCTCAGATCTCCTTTTTTCCACTTAATCATAAAAACTTAGATGACATCTTATGCCACCTGAAATCCACTACATACTGCCTTGATACTCTCCCAACAGGGTTTTTTAAAAAACGTTTCATATTGTATGGCCTTCGATCTACTACAGATCATAAATATGTCTCTGCATTCAGGTATTTTCCCTCAGTGCTTTAAAACAGCTGTTATCAAGCCACTTCTAAAAAAGAACAACCGAGACACCTCACTCATGAACAGCTATAGGCCTATATCAAACCTCCCCTTTCTCAGTAAAATATTAGAAAAAGCTGTCTTTCAACAATTGTACAACTTCCTGACATTAAATAACTGTTTTGATGTCTTCCAGTCAGGTTTTCGGCCACACCACAGCACTGAGACAGCTCTAGTTAAGATCCTTAATGACATCTGCTCCAATACAGATAATGGCAACATTTCAGTCTTGGTTCTATTGGACCTCAGCGCTGCATTAGACACGGTCAATTATAACATCTTACTAGACCGGCTGAAAAACTGGGTGGGACTTTCTGGTACAGCGCTTAGCTGTTTGAGTCCTTTTAAAAAGGCAGAAATTATTTTGTGTCTATAGGTAACTACAAATCTAAGCGAACAAAAATAACCTGTAGCGTTCCCCAAGGCTCCATTTTGGGGCCTTTGCTCTTCAACATCTATGTGCTCCCACTAGCATAAATCATAAAAAAAACAACAAAATATATTACCATAACTATGCAAATGATACGCAAATCTACATAACCGTCTCATCAGGAGACTATGGTCCAATTAAAACCCTGATCAAATGCATTGGTCAAATTAAAGAGTGGATGCCAGAATTTTCTTCAGTTAAATGAAGACAAAACCAAAATAATAGTTTTCGGAGCCAAAGAAGAAAGACTCAAAGTTAGTACTCAGCTTCAATCAATGATGCTAAAAACAATAACCAAGCCAGGAATCTGGGTGTGGGTCTGAACTCAGACCTGAATTTTAACAGCCACATTAAGACAGTACTGAAGTCAGCCTATTATCACTTAAAGAACATAGCGAGGATTAACGGTTTGATGTCTCAACAGGATCTAGAAAAACTTGTCCATGCATTTATCTTCAGTAAACTGGACTACTGTAATGCTGTCTTCACAGGTCTCCCTAAAAAGTCCATCAGACAGCTGCAGTTGGTTCAGAACGCTGCTGCTCGAGTCCTCACTAAGACCAACAAAGTGGATCATATATCTCCAGTCCGCAGATCTTTACACTGGCTTACTGTCTGTCAAAGAATAGATTTCAAAATACTGCTGTTGGTTTATAAAGCTTTGAATGGTTTAGGACCAAAATACATCTCAGACCTGCCAGTCCATTATGAACCACCCAGAGCCCTCAGGTCGTCAATTCAATTCAATTCAATTCAACTTTATTTATATAGCGCCATTTCACAACAACAGTCATCTCATAGCACTAGCAACTGTAGGGGGGACCCCCACAGTTGCAGAAAGACCCCAGCAATCAGGCGATCCCCTGTGAGCAAGCACTTGGCCACAGTGGAGAGGAAAAACTCTCTTTTAACAGGAAGAAACCTCCAGCAGAATCAGGCTCAGGGAGGGGCAGTCATCTGCTGCGACTGGCTGGGGGGTGAGGGGATAGAGAAGAAGAAAAGAACAGACATGTAGAGAGCAAACAGCACGATGGGGACTCAATCTATGGGAGAGAACAAACAAATGTTAATGACCAGCAAAAAAAAAAAAATATTTCATAGAGAGTGAGGAAAGGAGTGAGGCCCAGTGCATTACTGGAGGTCCCCCGGCTGACTAAACCTATTAGCAGCATAACTAAGGGAGGGTTCAGAAACACATGATCCCTCCCTAATTGTAGGCTATATCAAAAAGGTAGGTTTTAGCCCTATTCTTAAAAACAGAGATCGAGTCTGACTCCCGAATCCAGATTGGCAGCTGATTCCACAGGAGAGGAGCTTGATAACTGAAGGCTCTGCCTCCCATTGTACTTTTGGAGATTCTAGGTATTACAAGTAATCCTGCATTTTGGGAGCGTAGTGCTCTGTTAGGATGATACGGTAGTATCAGATCTTTTAAATAAAAAGGAGCCTGATTGTTTAGAGCTTTGTAAGTAAGAAGAAGGATTTTAAACTTAATTCTAAACTCTATGGGAAGCCAATGAAGGGAGGCCAGAACCGGAGAGATATGATCTCTCTTTCTAGTACCTGTTAAAACTCTTGCTGCAGCATTTTGGATCAGCTGAAGACTTTTTAAAGATGTTTTAGGACAGCCTGATAATAAAGAATTACAATAATCTAATCTCGAGCTAACAAAAGCGTGGATCAGCTTCTCAGCATCACTCTGAGACAAGATGCTCCTAATCTTGGCAATATTACGCAAATGATAGAAGGCAGTCTTAGAAACAAATTTAAGATGTGAATTGAAGGACAAATCCTGATCAAAAAAAGGGTCAGGGTCAGGCCTACTAGCTGTGTCCAGAGTTAAAACCAAACATGGTGAGGCAGCGTTCAGTTTTTATGCCCCTCACATATGGAACAAACTCCCAGAAAGCATCAGGGCTGCTGAAACTCTCAGCTGCTTTAAATCCAGGTTAAAACCTCTCCTATTTGCCGTGGGCTTTCAGTAAAACAACTATTAATCTCCCACAATGTACTGTAAATTTTATTTCTGTCATATTGTATTTTAGCTTTTTTGTTTCTCTTTAATTTACTTTTTAGTTTGCTTTTAATTTCTTATGTACTCCTTTTGCAACTTCCTGTAATGCTTTACTGTTTTCATGTAAAACACTTTGAACTGTTTTGTACACGAAATGTGCTATACAAATAAACTTGCCTTACCTTAAACACAGCCTAGATGTAGAGCCATATAGGATGTGCTTAAGGTCAAGGTCAAGGTCAGTGGACTAGGAGAAGCAATATTTTTCATGAAATTATAAATACCCAGATCTCCCGACCTTTGACAATGACCTTGACCTCACTGACAATGAACTCCCTAAAGATCCTAGTGAGTAAATTAGGTGAGAATCAAGGCAACTACCTAGGATGAGGAGGGATTCTTCTAAAATAATAAAAGTGCCCAGATCTCCTGACCTTTGACCTTGAGGACAACTTGAATGCAGACCATCTTGAGAATCCTTTAAGTGAGTGAGTTTGGTGACCACTTGGGCCTAAATGCCTAGAAGGAGTAGCAATTTTCTTGAAAATCACCTAAGAGCCCAGATCTACATACCTTTTGACCTTGACCATGAGCACAACCTGGATGCAGACCCACCTGAGGATCATTGTGACTGAGTTTGTCGAGAATTGAGGCAATTTCCTTGGAGGAGTAGTGATTTTTCTGAAATCACATAAGTGCTCAGATCTCCTGACCTTTGACCTTGACCTTGAGGACAACTTGGATGCAGATCTACCCAGGGATCATTGTGATCAATTCTGGTGAGCATCGGGGCAACTGCCAAGCAGAAGTAGCAGTTTCCGTGAAACGTGGACAGAGAGACCGGTGGACAGACACATTAGCTCCTTCCGGCTTCACCGGAGAATTCAGTGTACCCCAACTGGGTTCAAAGGCACACGCCTGGTTTCTACCCGTGGGACCTGGCCGGGTGCAGCCTGAATAAGACACATGGGTCTGCCCTTTAGTGGGCTCACCACCTGCAAGAAGAGGTTATGATGGGGCAGAAATGTAGACTTCACTGCTCAGACTGATGGCCCCGTGACCCGGACCCCTGGGTATGCGGTAGAAGATGGATGTATGGATAGATGTTATAAAGTCTGCAAGCATCTTGCATTTAGGCTATTAAATCAAATTATAATTTGCATAACAAAAACGAAAGCGTGCACCCAAATTTATTATACCTTAAAAATCAATGAACCTTTTAATCAATAAAAAGAGGATTTGGTATTCTAACAGATGACAGCGATTACTATGCTTTTAGAAATTTAGAGGCCAGTGTTTTATTAAATACTGAGTTACAGTATGTGTGCAGCAACCTGAGGAGCAAAAGATGTTGGAGTAGACCAGAGTCTGAGAACGAAGTTAAAACTATTACAATGACATCATTATCACTATTTAAAATTATTTTTCTGGAACTTTTGTAAACCTGGGCCTTAGTGGCATCTTGTGATCTCCATGTCAACTGCAGCCTCCTTCACTCCATTTGTGAGGAGTCCAAAATGCAGACAGTCTGAGAAATTATTGGGGCGAATAGGGGCTGGAACTTCATCACAACATCTTACAAACGGTGCCAGCTCCAGTTCCACCACATCTGGCCACTGTGGCAAATTTCCTAGAGCCATCCTGGCAGTTTGCAAAGAAGATGTGTTGCCACCCTACACAAATATTACAGGAAAACTACAATTTGCAGTGAGCACATAGAGTAGGTAACAATGAGCTGACTAAAGACAACCTTTCAGGAAATTATGCTAGAGCTGAAAAGCTGAACCTTGTAGTAAGACCACAGCAGTAAATATACACAAGAATAATTCAAACGAAGAAAGATAAGGGCTATAAAGAGGACCTAGTGTTTTAGGTGCTGGACATTTTAGCAGCCCATGTGAGAGCTTTGGCACAACTATGCAAAACACCTCAGAGTAGATTTTCCTGATAAAAAAGAGCAACAGTAGCTTTGAAAGCCAAGGTTTTAATTATGTTTTTGACAGAGAAATATTACAAGCCTTGATTGGTTGTTGAGGTAAAGGTGAACAGGACTGTATTTTCATGAAAACAAATATTAAAAAAAAAAAAAAAATTTAGAAATGTGCTGAATTAAAGTTTTGTATTCTTCCAAAAAATTTTATATTGATGAAAAAAAAATCCTTTTTATGGGTAACATAGATATATGATACCCTAGATAGGACATGGCTAACATTTTCATGGCAAACGGAGGTACCATAGTCTGCATGTAATTATAAATGTCGACAGAATCTTCAGCATTGTGATGGTAGGATACACAAACACGTATTCATTGTATTTATTGTAATCATATAAGTAAGCTACATATATGAAATATGACTAGCTCAGTAGCTAGCCCTGTTCTATCTAATGGTTACATATCTATGGCCAGTAAAGATGTCACAGTCGGTCACAGCCAATAGCATGACTGGGTTGATGTGACGTGTCTCTCCCAAACAGTTAGTGCAGAAGTAAATACGACATCTACTGGCCAGGAGGTCAGAATCTGGTGGTCTAGTGACAGAGTATCCCAGCTATGACCAGTAGGTCACTGGTTCAAGCCCCAACTAATAGCTGAAAGAGCTTGAAATGGCACCTTCTAAATAACTGTTGTGCTTAATATAAACAAATAGGGAAATGATTTAATGCACAGAGTATAGGCATAAATTTACATAACATAATGCATCTCAAGCACCCATGCTAAGCATAAATGAAAAAAAGGTTGTTCTGATGTTAGAGAATAATAGGCCACGCCTCCCAGATGACCCAAAATGCTCCCAAAGTGTCACTAGTGGTCTCCACTAATCTCACCTTCCTCCCTCCACCTCATGCACATGCAGCAGCTTTCAGTAGTAACCTGCAGCGTGCTTTAACATCCAGACTGAATTACTGCCTTGTAAATGGGATATTGAAAGGGAGGATGTGTCCAACATTTATGTAACCATAGATGCAGTAAAACACTTTTACTACTGCAATGATACTGTCCTCCTCATTTAGTCTTGAGGAAAGGTTCTGTTTATTGTCTCCCAACAGTGAAATATCCACCCCTGACCAGAGGACTGCCTTTTTTGAAGAGAAACCGGCACTTTTAAGCAAGTACTCAAAAATGATTTCACTGATTTGACCTAAGAGTCGAGTTTTTCTCTCATCAGTTTTTCTTTTTTGAAAAAAAAAAAAAGTTCTGCATTGGTTCAGGGAATGTTTTATTAATTACTGTATCTTTGCATAGTCTGGATTATATCAGAGTATATGTGACTATATAAGCTTTATTTTGCTCAGACTAACACACCTAAGGGCTCCTTTACACAGCACAGAGATCTCTGGGTGACAATTGAGAGAACAAAAATTGGTCAAATCTCTCAATAATCTCCTAAAGCCTCGAAAAAGCTGTTTCTGTGTAAATGTTTGGGAGATTATTGCATGATCAGAAATGTAATTTTTGGCAACTTTAATGTCAATCTGGTTAATGTCAATGTGGTTTTTGTCCTGGCCGTGGCACATCGGACAAACTCTTTACCCTCTCGAGAATTCTTGAGGGTTCGTGGGAGTTTGCCCAACCAGTTTACATGTGTTTTGTGGACTTGGAGAAGACATTTGACTGCGTCCCTCATGGTTTTTTTGTGGGGGGTGCTTCGGGAGTATGGGGTATCGGGCTTGTTGTTACGAGCTATTCAGTCTCTGTACGACTGTTGTGAGAGTTTGGTTCGTATTGCCAACACTCGGTCGGAGTCATTCCCAGTGAGAGTTGGACTCCGCCAGGGCTGCCCTTTGTCACCGATCCTGTTCATAATTTTTATGGACAGGATTTCTAGGTGCAGCCAGGGAATGGAGGGTGTCATGCTTGGTGACCATAGGATCTCATCTCTGTTGTTTGCAGATGATGTTGTCCTGTTGGCTTCATCCAGCAATGACCTACAGCACTTGCTGGGACGGTTTGCCGCTGAGTGTGAAGCGGCTGGGATGAGAATCAGCACCTCCAAGTCCGAGTCCATGGTCCTCAGCCGGAAAAAGGTGGATTGTCCTCTCTGGGTTGGGGACAGGCTCCTGCCCCAAGTGGAGGAGTTTAAGTATCTTGGGGTCTTGTTCACGAGTAAGGGGAAAATGCAGCGAGAGATTGACAGACGGATTGGAGCAGCATCTGCAGTGATGTGGACGTTGTACCGGTCTGTTGTGGTGAAGAGGGAGCTTAGTTCTAAGGCAAAGCTGTCGATTTACCAGTCAATCTACAATCCTACTCTCACCTATGGTCATGAGCTTTGGGTAATGACCGAAAGAACAAGATCGCAGATACAAGTGGCTGAAATGAGCTTTCTCCGTAGGATTGCTGGACTCACTCCCAGAGATAGGGTGAGGAGCTCAGTCATCCGGGAGAGGCTCAGAGTAGAACCGCTGCTCCTCCACATTGAAAGGAGTCAGTTGAGGTGGTATGGGCATCTGATTAGGATGCCTCCTGGACGCCTCCCACTTGAGGTGTTTCAGGCACGTCCCACTGGGAGGAGATCCTGGGGCAGACCCAGGACTCGGTGGAGAGACTATGTCTCCCAGCTGGTCTGGGAACGCCTTGGTATCCTCTCTGAAGAGCTGGAGCAGGTGGCTGGGGAGAGGGAAGTCTGGGCTTCTCTGCTTGAACTGCTGCCTCCGCGACCCGGACCTCCGGAAAAGTGGTAGAAGATGGATGGATGGATGGATGTCAATCTGTAGAGATCTTTGAAAGATCCTTGAGAGATTACCGGAGACTAGGAGGATCGCTGAGGGATTATTGAGAGTTTCTTAAGTGACCAAGAAGGTTGCTGAGCATTTGAAAGGTTTTTAGTGCTCTTCTATGCTCTTTACACAGAAGATCATTGATAGATTGTTGAAAGATCTGGACATTTTTTTCATCGCTCAACACTATTTCAATGATCTCTCAGTGAACACCATGATCACTCAATGATCTCTCAATGACCTTCCAGTGATCTCCACATTCTCCTCAAAGTTTTGACTCAGTCCAAAACAATCTCTCAACAATCACCAAAGTAAAGCGATCTCTCAACAAACTCTCAAGGTGCGTTGAACAATCTCATCGATCTCCCAATTATCTTTCAACGATCTCTGCCACAGTCTTTCAATGAACTTTATCGGTCTTTCATCAAAACGCTCAGTGATCCTTCACTGATCTCTCAGCCATCTCTACCTTCACAGCAGAAAAAATTAGAGTTCATTAAAAGATCACTGAGAGATCACTGGAAGATCAATGAAGTCGTTGAACGCTCTTTGAGCACTCTTGGACTGCTCAACAATCTCATCAATCTGCCAATAATCTCTCAGCGATCTTTCAATTAACTCCAAATTTTTCCACTCCAAAGGTAGAGATGGCTGAGAGATCAGTGACCCCTGTGTCTCACAGAGCTGCAAATGCTGGCAAACATGGTAATTTGGGGGTTTCGTCAGGGTTTGTAAAAGGTTGCCAGTTTTTAAGGTCCCAAACAGTTTTTCTTGTCGTCAAAATTTTTTTAACATGTTTGAACTTTTTGGACAAATGTATTTTTCTGTAAACAGCTGCAAATGGTTGCAAATGGTTGTATCACATGTCACTACAGTTCTTTTGGTTCACCAAGTAGTGAACACAAATCACTAGACGGTCTGACTGATATGGAGTTTTATTATGTGAATAACTTTGAGCAAAATCTGCATGTCTCCCATTCGATGTCTTTTCTTAAACACGGTGGTGTGAAAAAGTGTTTGCCCCCTTCCTGATCTCTCATTTTTTTGTATGTTTGCCACACTTAAGGTCACACAAGGTCTATTCAAACATCAAACTGGGCTATAGGGCTAGACCATTACCACATCTGGGCCAGTCTGACCATCTGTCCATGCTATTAATTCCTGCATATACCCCCCTCAGGAAAACTGTTCCCATCATCTCTAAGACTGTTGCCACATGGTCGGAGGATGCTTCCCAGCAGCTGCAGGACTGCTTCGACAGGACCAACAGGGAAGTCTTCGAACATCAGGACCTGGAGCTGTTCACAGATAGTGTACTGTGCTATATCAAGAGCTGCATAGACACTATCACAGTGAACAAACGGATCCGTATCTTCCCTAACCAGAAGCCCTGGATGAACCGGGAGGTCCAGCAACTGCCGAGGAAGAGAAACATCGCCTTCAGGTCTGGTAACAGCAAACTCTACAGCACAGCTCGGGCCAACCTGAAGAGGGAATCAGAGAGGCTAAGGCAGACTATAGGAGGAGGATTGAGGACCATCTGGACAGCAATAATAGCCGGCAGGTGTGGCAGGGCATCCAGCACCTGGCCAACTATCGAACTAATCCGGGAACCGTGGTAGGTGACCTCACGCTAGCGGAAGAGCTGAATATCTTCTTTGCCCGCTTTGAGGTCGCTGCACCTGTCTCGGCCAACCTACATCAGGCCCACAGCAGTACGTTCCTCACTTTGGAGGAACATGAGGTGAGGCGCACTCTGCGGTCCATCGACCCAAGAAAAGCAGCGGGTCCGGACGGTGTCCCGGGACGTGTGCTGAGGGACTGTGCAGATCAGCTGGCTGGAGTCTTTACTAAGATTTTCAACCAATCCCTGGCACAGTCCACTGTCCCATCCTTCCTGAAGTCCTCCACCATAGTCCCCTTACCCAAGAAACCTCACATCTCTAGCCCCAACGACTACAAACCAGTCGCACTCACCCCGGTGGTGATGAAGTGCTTTGAAAGGCTGGCCCGTAGTCATATCATAGCAGCCCTGCTCCGCAGTCTTGACCCTCACCAGTTTGCCTACAGAGCGAATCGATCCACAGAAGACACGGTGGCCACAGCACTCCATGCCACTCTAGCTCACCTGGAGCGGCAGGGGAGCTATGTGCGGATGCTCTTCGTGGATTACAGCTCTGCATTTAACACCATTCTTCCACACAAACTGGTGGTCAAGTTGGGGGACCTGGGGCTTCCTCAGGCCATATGTATGTGGATCAGCAGCTTCCTCTCTGATCGCAGACAGAGAGTCAGGGTGGGCCATCACACATCTACGGCCCTAAGCCTCAGTACCGGATCCCCCCAGGGCTGTGTGCTGAGTCCCCTGCTCTACTGTCTGTATACACACGACTGCACCCCCACCCATCACAATAACACCATCGTGAAGTTTGCAGACAACACTACAGTGGTGGGTCTCATTTCGGGGGGGATGAGTCTGCCTACAGAGATGAGGTGGTGCGGCTGTCGTCATGGTGTAGAGATAATAACCTTCTCCTGAACACCTCTAAGACTAAAGAGTTGATAATAGACTACAGGAGGAAGAAGACAGAGATTCCCCCTCTCATCATTAGTGGGGACTGTGTAGAGAGGGTAGCTGACTTCCGTTTCCTGGGAGTCCACATAGAGGAGAACCTGTCCTGGAGTGTGAACACCTCTGAGCTGGTGAAAAAGGCCCAGCAGAGACTGTACTTCCTGAGGGTTCTCAGGAAGGAGAACATCACACAGAGACTGCTGGTGTCCTTTTATTGAACTTCCATCAAGAGCATATTAATATACTGTATATGCATCTGGTACAGTAGTTGTACAGTAGCTCAGAGAAAAGCACTCCAGAGGGTCATTGACACGCCCAGAAGATCATTGGCTGCCCTCTCCTCACGCTGGAAGACCTACACCGCTCCCATTGCCAGAAGAAAGCCCAAAATATTTTAAAGGATATTTCACATCCTGGACACTCACTGTTTGAACTACTGCCATCTGGGAAACAATATAGACTAATGAACACAAGGACAAACAGACTCAAATACAGCTTCTATCCAACAGCAATAACCATTCTGAATAAAATGAGGAAGTAATGTGCTAAATGGACATGATTGTATGTTGTTGAATGCTCTTTGTAATGACTGTGTGTGCATGATGTCCTGTGTTGATGTCTGTGTGAATGTGGCTAGATATTTATTCTTTTTAATTATTATTTTTAACTGATTTTTAGTAATTTTAGGTCTATGTTTTTATAATGGGGCAATGTTTTTATAAATGGGGCACTGACTGGAGAGCATTTTGAATTTCGTTGTACCTGTGACAATGACAATTAAAGATCTATCTATCTTAAATGTTTCAGATCATCAAACAAATTTAAATATTAGACAAAGATAACACAAGTAAACACAAAATTCAGTTTTTAAATGAAGGTGTTTATTATTAAGGGTAGAAAAAAATCCAAATCTACATGGCCCTGTGTGAAAAAGTGATTCCCCCCATTAAAGCATCAATTAACTGTGGTTTATCACATCTTTAGAAAGCTGAGTTCAATTTCTCTAGCCACACCCAGGTCTGATTACTGCCACACTTGTTCTCAATCAAGAAAACACTTAAATAAGTCCTGCTTGACAAAATGAAGTAGACCAAAAGATCCTCAAAAGCTAGACATCATGCTGCAATCCAAAGAAATTCAGGAGCAAATGAGAAACAAAGTAATTAAGGTCTATCAGTCTGAAAAATGCTATAAAGCTATTTCTAAAGCTTTGGGACTCCAGCAAACCACAGTGAAAGCCATTTTCCACAAATGACAAAAACATGGAACAGTGGTGAACCTTCCCAGAAGTCGCCGGCCGACCAAAATTACCCCAAGAGCGCAGCGACGACTCATCCAAGAGGTCACAAAAGACCCCACAACAACATCCAAAGAACTGCAGGCCTCACTTGCCTCAGTTAAGGTCAGTCTTCATGACTCCACCATAAGAAAGAGACTGGGCAAAAATGGCCTGCATGGCAGAGTTCCAAGGTGAAAACCACTGCTGAGCAAAAAGAACAAAGGCTCGTCTCAGTTTTGCCAGAAAACATCTTGATGATCCCCAGGACTTTGGGGAAAATACTCTATGGACTGACAAGACAAAAGCTGAAATTTTTGTAAGGTGTGTGTCCCATTACATCCAGCGTAAAAGTAACACACCATTTCAGAAAAGGAACATCATACAACCAGTAAAATATGATGGTGGTAGTATGATGGTCTGGGGCTGTTTTGCTGCTTCAGGACCTGGATAGACTTGCTGTGGTAAATGGAACCATGAATTCTGCTGTCTACCAAAAAGTCCTGAAGGAGAATGTCTGGCCATCTGTTCGTGACCTCAAGCTGAAGTGCACTTGGGTTTTGCAGCAGGACAAGGATCCAAAACACACCAGCAAGTCCACCTCTGAATGGCTTAAGAAAAATAAAATGAAAACTTTGGAGTGGCCTAGTCAAAGTCCTGACCTGACTCTGATTGAGATGCTGTGGTATGACCTTTAAAAGGTGGTTCATGCTCAAAAACCCTCAAATGTGGCTGAATTACAACAATTCTGCAAAGTTGAGCGGGCCAAAATTCCTCCACAGCGCTGTAAAAGACTCATTGCCAGTTATCGCAAACGCCTGGCTGCAGTTGCTGCTAAGGGTGGCCCAACCACTTATTAGGTTTAGGGGGGCAATCACTTTTTCACACAGGGCCATGTAGGTTTGGATTTTTTTCCCCTTAATAATAAACACCTTCATTTAAAAACTGCATTTTGTGTTTACTTGTGTTATCTTTGGCTAATATTTAAATTTGTTTGATGACCTGGAACATTTAAGTGTGACAAACATACAAAAAATGAGAAATCAGGAAAGGGGCAAACACTTTTTCACACCACTGTATGCGTGTTTTATGTTTTTTGAAGTTTGGAATGTATTCAAATAAAAGACAAAGCAATTTCAGAGTATTTATTCATTGGACAGCCACCCGCTGTCATTTAGATCTCAGCTGGCCACAGCTACAGTATAACCATATAAGGAATTATGCCCATATAAGCAGTGTTTCCATTTCCAGCGGTTTTTGTGGTCTGTGCTTTTCTTTCATTTTGTTGTTGTTTTCCTCTTAATATGACATTGTATATCCTGATCTGGGAGTGAGAAGGGGGAGAGGAATCATCATTTCATTCACCAGATAGAAACAAACAAACAAATATAAATAGCAGACTCCTGAACCTTCACGAAAAAAAGCTCAGTCGCTGACACATCTGTTAGTAAGCCTATGTCGAAGGTAGGAGGTAGGTTTAGGAAGCGCTACTACACAGACGTTGTTTTGTGAATACAAATTGATTTAGTATACATGTAAATTAATGAAATTTCCCTCATGAAAAAAGAATTATAGTCTCAAAAGCGCAACCACCTGACGCTGCCAGCAGTCCTTCAGCGCCACAATGATTCTCCAGGTAGAATAATTCTAAAGGACTATGACAACTCTTATAATCCCAAACACAAGCAGAAAGTAAGTAAAGCCAATAATAATAATAATATCAATCCAGTAACTCTCAACAGAATTGAAACAAACAGTAGCTCTCCTCATGAGCACCCGTACACCATCTTCAGGTGAAGGTAGGGCTTGCTATATATACATGCTGATTAAAAAATACTGAGTATATGTGGACTGTGCTTGCATTTTGCAGTCTGGAGCTCATGTGAGCAGGGAAGCAGTGGGAAGCTTTTGCCCCAGCTGTGCACCATAGTTTTTGGCCTGTGTGCCACATTAAATACCCAACTGAACCAGGGGGAGTTATATCGTGTTTTGTTTATATATTTTGTTATTCAATATATGTTGTGTATAGCTTCTAAGGGCGTCTGTCTTCCACAGTGGTTAGGAGAAACTAAATGCTGGGGAGGGTTTGCGCACCCCGTTTTAATTCGTTGGATCCAAGATACACCTGACATCCGCCTGGTATTTCACCTGGAGCTGGCAAAAGTCTTGAACGTTCTCAAACAGTGGCAAAAGGTGTTGTAAATAGTTGCTAATTGTTGCAAACACTGTCACTAACATTTGTTAATAGTTGCTAATGTTCACTAGCTGTCTTTCCCAAACACTCTTGCAAACACTTGCGTGAATGTTGCAAACGGTTGTTAAATGTTGCTAAATGTCGTTAACTGTTGCTAATGACAGAGGCGAACCCTGATGTTTGTAAGCATTCATCAGAAAAGTTGGCAAATACAAAAATTGTCACATTCGCCAACACTCACCGCTCAGTGAGATACTACCCCGAGGGATCAATGAGCGCTTGATGAAAGACCAACAGAGTTCGATGAAAGACCATGACAGAGATCAGCGGGAGATGGATGAGATATTGAGTGCTCCTTCAGAGTCCAGTGATTGTTGGTGATCACTGATGGACTGCTTTGGACTGAGTCAAAACTTTGAGGACAGTGGACACCACTGAAGATCATTGAGAAATCTTGGCGATCATTGAGAGATCATTGAAAGATAGTTGAGAGCTGGCCATTGTTTCATCACTCAATGATCTTTCAATGATCTCTCAGCAATCGTGTTAAGAGAGAAATATTGCAAACAGGCTGGAGTAAATATGCAAAATTATGACAAAAGTAACAGTTTATGAATAAAGAGTTGCAAAGGTACATACAAGAAAAAAAAAGCTGCACAGTTCTGAGACAAAGTTGCAAATTTATAAGAAAATTTACATTTAAAAAAGTAAACTTCTTAGAAAAAAGTCACAAAAAGTCTTTAGCCCCTCTGGTTGTGAGTCATATAATAAGTTTTGCTGATTACATTCCACTTACTTTAGGTCCACGGGATCCTCGAAGAGAAAATCCATCACCCTACAAAACAAAAGGCAGTAGAAGGAAATGCTGTGACTTCAAAAAAATAAAAGTAGTCTGTCACAACATCCCACTGAGTACAGATTACAACACAGTGCTGCATTATGGGCTTTATGTTCAATACTACTCACAACATTTTTATTAGTTTCTGTGTACCGAGGCACAGTGATAATGCCATAGAAGAGAGAGAGGGAAAACCACTTGATTCTAATGGAGGCCAGAGTAAGCATTATTTACTGTACCGTCCAGATGAGACATTGATTTCTGTGGTCAGCATGTATTGCTGTTACAAATCCGACATTGCACAATTTAAATTAGCTGTACTAGATTTGAACCAACACAGCAAATCTACAGTTTTAGGGATAGAGGCACCAATTCTGTTTGAGACGACAAAGAAAGTTTAGGGAGTTAGAAAACTTTCTTTAGATAAATAAGCTCTAAGTCATACATTAGCACTCTACCAACATAATATTTCTGTAACAGTATAATGAAGTGTTTCCACACATATGTTAAAAATGATATGTCAGGATTGTTTTAAAGGTAAAAAAAATCAATACTTGAGCAGTGGGATTTGCTGATTGTGTTTACATCTACACCTGGTTTGCTTATTGCTTTTTTCCCCTCCCACTCCTGTCTTGGATACCAAAGACCATTTATGTAGAAAGGCAGTTAACTCCAAATGCATCCACGCACTTAATGGCATTTGTAAAAGAGGAAAAAGGGTGCCTCCTTCAAATGAAAGCCATTTATCTTTGTTTAGATTCTGACCTACTGCATGTAACACTATAGGGAGGTCATTGGGAAGCGGCAAACATCTCCCTCTGACATTCATGTAACCCTTTTTCTCAACCCCATTTCTAATTTTCGCAGTGCTAGAGCTTGTTAAGAGGTTTAAATGCTCAAGCACAATTCCTCTCTTATTACTCTGCTCATACCACTCCTTGCTTGCCTGATGAACAGGCCTGCTTGCAGACTTAATGGTCACCAACGGTGCTTCCACAAGCAAACAAATGGGACTGTTTAAAGCCACAGAGCAACTTCGGTGACTGAGGAATACGAGTGCCATCGACCAGAAGCGAGGACTTGGCTGCACTGGCGGCATGTTTTTGGTGAAGCTGTAATGAACGTTTCTATATGCAAAACCATGCCCATAAAAGAAAGTGCTTTCAACAGCGATAAGCCCCAATGGGAAGGAAGGGTGATTATCCAGGTTGGGGTTATGAGGTGGGAGATTGCTTAATGAAATCCAATCTTGTTAATGTCATGACATCTAAGGAGTTTTAAGAACTAGTCCCCAAAGTCATCTGCTGCAGCTCTTGATGTTTGAAGATGATCTACACAGGGCCAGGGCAGGAGCTCGGGGCCCCGAGTGGTTTGGTTTTTCCACTCTGCATACATCCTTTTTCCCCCCCATGTCATCACCACTTCTAAATTAGTTCAGCTTCTGACATTTCTCCATCACCAGCAAAGGGGCAAAACAGTGACTAAAGTGTTCTATAAGTGTGTGGATGTTGTGCTTTTTTTCCCTCTCTCTACATAACCCTGCTACCTTGAGGTTCATACATGTTGTACTCATGTAGCCAGTGTCCACCATGTTTCATTGGGGGTGGGGGGTGGGGATTGCTCTCTAACCAGGAGGCCTCCACCCTCTTTAATCTGGAAATGGATGTGCGTTAAAATTTTAATGACGGTTCCTATTGTTTTCCCGTTTCACTGCGGTAGTTTCTACTTTTTTAACCCTGTGACTTCAGGTATAGAGCCAAAGAAGGTCAGATGAAAGTGGCTGTCAACAGTTGACATAACACGCACCATATATCCCCCTCCTGGTTCTCCAGGCTCACCCTTCGGACCTGGAGGTCCCTGTGGTCCGACCAGTCCTCCAGGGTCCCCCTACAAAGGGAAAAGGCATGTTTAGAAATTTCAAACGGACAAAAAAAGGCAAACTGGCCTTGTCTTCTCAAAGAGAGGTGAACCAGAAGTCTGAGGAAGTACAGAAGGAAACACACGAAGGGAATAACCAGCCTCAGAGCTTTTACACATCATGCTGGAACTAAAAACATATTTCAAGTTTCTAGGGAGAAACTTTTGGATTTTGCGCCATGCTTTTGATAAGTTCTGTAAATCTCCAAAATGTTGATACATTGATTTATAGAATCTGATTTAAAGGCTCTGATTTTATGACGCATTCCATGTTTTTTACAGCTATCAAATGTTGATGATTAGGTAAACTAATTTAGTCACTTAACAATGTAAGTTTTTGTTATTATTTGTTTTTCTATCATTCAAATTTTATTGATTTAGTTAGCATTTTTGACAACAAAACATAAAAGAAGAAACAAAAAAAATCAGTCTACAGACATGGGCATTAAATGATATCTGGAAGACAACGATATGGCTGATTAATAGATAACAGTCACTGACTCAAAAACCAGTGTAGGCATTATCAAGTTCACATGAAGGTACAGTATATCTCTCTATAAACGCGCAAAATCTGTGTGTGTCTATGTGTCTGTGTGACTATGCCTCACATATCTCTCAAACCGTTTGTCACACTGACCTCAGATTTTATAAGTGCTTTGCTGAGGTTATGAGGGTGTGCAGCCCCGAATATGGAGTTGTTCAGTCAAAATATGTAAGTTTTATCAATGAAAGTTTAGCCCCCGCTCTCTCCTCATGCCCTGGCTTCTAGAAGTATGGGCAGGGTTTTGGAATGACTCTGTACTGACCGGATAATACGTGGCATCATGGCATCAATAACCACAGCACTCCGTGAGCAAAACAACAAAGCCAAAAGCGACAAATTTGACTAGAAAAAGATAATACTGAAGGTTTAATGCTTAAAAAATTATACCATAAAGTTGCCGTGATTGCGCAGGTCTAAAGGATAATTCACCATATGCGGAAAGCACGATGTGCGTGAGCAGACTGGGCGGAGCGTCAGCGGGGACCCGGGTCTGACAAAGAACACAGAACATGCCAGGAGAAGCAGCGGCCCAACCGGGCAGACCATAGTGCTTTGCGGGAAAGCACGCCCAGACTGCCTAGTCAGTAGTAGACAGGAGTCCCTGCTGGGTCTCAAATATTTGGAAACGTGTCCTGTTATAGTACTGCATGAGTTTATTGATGATACATAGAAGAAATTCAATATTACACTGAACTCCATCACTGAACAGTGATATAAACTAAAATAATTTTGATGACTGAACAACTCCCATTCCCCAAAGTGCAAGATACACTATTATGAATATAAGTGATAAAAGATCACACAAATAAGTGATCTGACAAACAAATAAACAAGGGATCTGAAACAGTTGCTAATATTGGATGTCCCATTCATTTTCAATATTTAGGTATTCTGTAATTAATATTCACACAATCAAATAAATCTTAGTGCCATTTAGTCCCTTTTATATTTGTCAAAGTCTAACGTGTGATTGCCTACATACATGCTACACTTCTTTGTATTCCACTTTCAAACACAGCCTACGTTTGGGCCTGGAAAGCCTGATTGGGATACCTGTTTCAGACAGGAATACTTGCATTCTACGCGCAATGCACTATTTACTGTTAATTATTTTATATTGAATAAATTTGCCTCTGGCTTCTCTAACAAATTTCCTGCTTTTTGAAATACTATTGTCCCATGAGTCATCATTAAATCTATAACCAAAGTCTTTTTCCCCACGTCAGTCTGAGGCTGCTACTATTTTTGTTTGTCCAAGGACTCATGTCATACCACCTGGATAGACTGGTGTATTGTTGGAAGTTGCACATAACATTCTATAGGGTTAGTGTCTTGATGATTTTTTTTCTATATTAAAGTTTCTTTTAATATAGTCTCTAATTTGTACATGTTTTAAAAAATTACCATGTCCTTCCGCAATATACCAACCCCAATATCAATGAAGTTGGGACGCTGTGTAAAACTTAAATAAAAACAGAATACAATGATTTGCAAATTATTTTCAATCTATATTCAATTGAATAAAAAGACAACCTACTTAATGTTCAAACTGATAAACTATATTAGGTTTTTTATTTTGAATTTGATAGCTGCAACACGTTCCAAAAAAGCTAGAACAGGGGCAACAAAAATTGCGAAAGTTGCAGAATGCTCAAAAAAATCACCTTTTTGGAACATTCCACAGGTGAACAGGTTAACTGGAAACAGGTGAGTGTCATGGTTGGGTATAAAAGGAGCATCCCTGAAAGGCTCAGTCGTTCACAAGTGAGGATGGGTTGAGGTTCACCACTTTGTGAACAACTGTGTATATAGTCCGACAGTTTAACAACAACATTTCTCAACATATAATTGCAAGAAATTTAAGGATTTCATTGTCTACAGTCCATAATATCACCAAAAGATTCAGTGAATCTTGAGAAATTTCTGCACATAAGGGGCAAGGCTGAAAACCAACATTGAATGCCCGTGACCTTTGTTTCCTCAGGTGGCACTGCTTTAAAAAAATTATATCAGGGTGAATGAGTGTGGGTGAGTGTGTGAGGGAGAGCACGAATGGATGTGAGTAGGTCGGAGCGCAAGTGAGAGTGTGTGTATGGGTGCACGTGAGTGAGTGTGGGTGACTCTGAGGGCGAGTGGGAGTGAGATTGAGCGGGAACAGGAGTGGGAGAGAGTAGATGGGTCCGGGAGTGCGCATGTGGGATTGTGTGGGGGAGAGGGTGAGCAAGAGTGAGTGAGTGCATGTGGGTGCGTATGAGCGCATGAGAGTGTGAGTGCATGGGAATGGGTGTGTGTGCTGGTTGGGAGGTACTGGGTTGAAGGGGTAGCGCCTCTTGGCTGTGTGTGCTCCTCTTGGGGGGGGGGGGGGGGTCGTGGGGCCCCTGTGCCCTGCTGCCGCCTTCTTTGGGCATAGGGCGTGGTGGTCCCCGGGGTGTGCGGCGGTGGCGCTGGGGTGGGGGCGGGTGTGTGTGTGTGTGTGGGGGGGGGCTTGTGCTGGGGGCACGGGCCGATCTCCGGCCCGGGGGATGAGGGCACTGGCCTCCTGGCGCCTGGGGCCCGGGTCTGGCATTGGCCCTGCTGGGGGTGGGGTGGGGGTGGGGGTGGGGCTGCTGCGCTGGCTGCTTAGCGGCCCGGCCTCCCTCGGCCATCGCTCCTGGGCTGCGTAGATACCTGGCTGTCCTGGTGCTTGTTGGCCTTGGAACATTTGTGTTCTGTGAGGGTTGGTGGCATTGTCCTGCTTGCTCGGGGTTTCCGGGGGGGAGGGGGGGCGCTGTGACCGGCCACCCTCTTTGTATGTTCCTGGACAAACCACAAAGCACTTACATGCACAGACTTATTTTGCACGTGCTCTCATATATGCACACACATATGCGCACCCACATATGTCTCTCCTTTAACAGGTGCAGATACCAGACTCGTGTTGAGACCTCTTCAGTGGAAGAAACCGTCTTCTGTTTGTTTCAGTTGTTTATTTGTCTTCTTTGTTTCTCTTCCTTTTCTTTCCCCCTCCCCTCCCCACCCCTCCTTTCTCCATCCCCCCCTGTCGGGTCCTTCATGGGTAAAACAATTCAAATAAAGTATTAAAAGTTATTACAAGAGGAGTTTATAAACAATATACAGTACATATACTGTATATGTACTGTATAAAGCTCCTTTTGGCAAAGTAAATCTGTTTGGCACAATACGGGAAGCAGATTTCTGTTCTGCTCACCTAGCTGCCTGACAGGACAAGGGGAAAAAAACAAACAAAAAAAAAACACAATATCATTCTGTAAAGTATATTATAATTCATGCTACATCTACAAGTGCGAGTTAAAACTCTACCATGCAAAGTAAAAACCCATATATGAACAACACCCAGAAATGGCGCCGGTTGCTCTGGGCCCAAGCTCATCTGAGATGGACTCTTTCACAACGTGAAAAAGTGTGCTGTGGTGTGAGTCCAAATTGTTTTGGGAAATCATGGACATTGTGTCCTCTGGGCTAAAGAGGTAAAGGACCATCCAGATTGTTATCAGCATTAAGTTCAAAAGCCAGCATCTGTGATGGTATGGGGGTGTGTTAGTGCCCATGGTATGAGTAACTTGCAAATCTGTGAAGGCATCATTAATGTAGAACAGTACATACAGGTTTTGCAGCAACATATGCAGCCATCCAAGCAACATGTTTTTCAGGGACGTCCCTGCTTATTTCATCAAGACAATGCCAACCCACATTCTACTCATGTTACTTCTGCTTGGTAGTAAAAGAGTGCAGGTACTAGACTCTCCTGCCTGCAGTCCAGACCTGTCTTCCATTGAAAATGTGTGGCGCATTATGAAGTGCAAAATATGACAATGGAGACCCCGGACTGTTGAGTAGCTGAAGTCGAAAATCAGGCAAAAATGGGGAAGAATCCCACCTACAAAGCTTCTACAATTAGTGTCCTTAATTCCTAAATGCTTATTGAATCTTCTTAGATTAGAGTCAGTATGACCACTCTGACAAAGGAAGATTTAAAAAAAAAATATATATATAGGAGGCTTAAGCACTTTAAGGTTTATTTCTCGGCTTTAGGGAACAATAGTGTGACTCCTGTGGGTGGGGAGACTTCAGTACATCTTCATTAGCCCTGACAAGTAACAAACCCCATCAAATATGCATGTCGGCTGCATACTTTCCCACTTTTCTACTTTCAGCATGGTGTTCAGGGCCCCGCTGCAAAACTGAGTTTGTGTCTGAGGCATCAAAAATGAGAACAAAGAGTTACACCGTGACTGAGGACAGGGCGCAGGGCCGAGCAGACTGAGCGGTGCCTTCACAACTTGTCAGGCGTGCTTAAACTGTGACACAACATCACAGGTGAGAAGTTGATTTTGAAGTTTGCCTACCTTCTCTCCTTTCAGACCATCTCTCCCAGGAACCCCTGGATCCCCTGGCGAGCCCTGTAAATAGTGGTGAAAAAGAGACACATCTATCACCGGGGCCTTCATCTCCTCGCACACATTTATCTCCTCCTCCTCCTCACTGCTCCGGCGAGCTGCTGTGTTCCAACATAATTTCCCTTAGCCAGGATTTATGAAATGTCTCTTTTCCCCTCCCTGCTTTTGAATAAAGACAGATGCTCATTACCGGAGCAGGTGTGAAGAACAGATTGGGCCTCTGCCTCTGTTCCTGGCATGAAGTGCTCATATTTGCCTCCTTCCACTAATTAATTCTTAAATTTGATTACTGATCGTCTGTGTAAAAATTCTGGACTTTTTCTCACCACTTTTCCCTCTGTCTCTGCCTGTTGAGGTTTATCCAGTTATCTCTCTATTTGGCAGGCTGACTTAAGGCGGGACATGGCGAGGTGACAGATAAGTCAGCGACACAAAAAAGTGGAGGCGTGATATGAAGCATTTGTATCTTTGGTGTCAGTCTACTTACTGGCTCTCCTGGGAGTCCTGGGAGTCCAGTGGGTCCGGGCAGGCCTCGCCTTCCCTGGCAAAACACACAGAGGAAGCAGTACTTTGAGCAAATATCTCCCTTTGTTTGCTAAGCAACTCAGTATTACTGCCCTGCCAGTTACAATGCAATGACTTTTGAGAATACTTCAAACAGCAGTGCTGTCCCTTTAAATAAGCCAAGACTACTTTCATGGTGGTGATTACTGTGTGATGAGGATGCCATCGTCATTGAGCAGCAGTAGTAGGACTGCACACCACGTTATTTTGATTAAAAGCCAATATCCCCACCATTAGTTAGGTAGCTCACATGCAACTCATTCACAAAGGTGAGCAGTAACTAGTTGCATGTACTCAAGCAGCTTTTTCACAAAATCATACTTTACTGAGTAGTTTTAACTTCAACTTCATTTTATTTATATAGCGCCATTTCACAACAACAGTCATCTCATAGCACTTTCAACTGTAGGGGAAACCCCCACAATTGCAGAAAGACCCCAGCAATCAGGCGATCCCCTGTGAGCAAGCACTTGGCCACAGTGGAGAGGAAAAACTCCCTTTTAACAGGAAGAAACCTCCAGCAGAACCAGGCTCAGGGAGGGGCAGTCATCTGCTGCGACAGGCTGGGGGTGAGGGGATAGAGAAGATGAAAAGAACAGACATGTAGAGAGCAAACATTAAAGGAGTGACGCCCAGTACATTATTGGAGGTCCCCCGGCTGTCTACATCTATTAGCAGCATAACTAAGGGAGGGTTCAGAGATACCTGATCCCTGCCTAATTGTAGGCTATATTGAAAAGGAAGGTTTTAACCCTATTCCTAAAAACAGAGATCGAGTCTGACTCACGATCCAGATTGGCAGCTGGTTCCACAGGAGAGGAGCTTGATAACTGAAGGCTCTACCTCCCATTGTACTTTTGGAGATTCTAGGTATTACAAGTAATCCAGCATTTTGGGAGCATAATGCTCTGTTAGGATGATAGGGTAGAATCAGATCTTTTAAGTAAAAAGGGGCCTGATTGTTAAGAGCTTTGTAAGTGAGAAGAAGGATTTTAAACTTCATTCTGAACTCTATGGGAAGCCAATGAAGGGAGGATAATTGTAGGATAACCTCATCAGAGTACATCTACAATGAAAACAATTGTACTTTAACTCAAGTAGATTTGATTGAACTGTTTTTCTTTCCTTTCTTTGGCTTTTCTTCTCATCAGATTTGAAATCATTGTTGGCTGACTCAGCAAATATTTCATTATTATTGTTTCTTTACATGGTTTAGATCATATTACAGAGTACATATGGCTGGTTTATGTTTTCTTTTTTCTCAGAGTAACACATTTAAGAGAGCCAGACTCAGATGGAGTAGGTCATTCTGGCCTGATGAAACCACCTTACGAGCGCCAAGATTTCCTGAACTCTGACACTGACCTTGAACACAACTGGATGCAGACCCTCCTGAGGATCATTGCAATTTTTGAGAAAAAGTGGGGCTAAAAGCCTCGCAAATTGCCTAGAGAGAAGTCACAAGCTTACAAAAGAAGCTTGTGAAAAGAAGAGTACATTTAAAACAATCTCAGTTGACCAAAGTGTTTAACAGCTACCAAAAAACATACCATAAAAACAAGCTAAAAGTAATAAAATACAACCATGTAAACATAAAATGATTAAAATACTAAGAATTAAAATAAAAGCAGATATTAATACAATAAATGTAAAAAATATTAGTAATAATTAAGAACAAAATAAAATGAGAAAGAAGCTTACAAAACCATTTGTTTTAATTTTGAAAAAAATAATTAAGTTACAATAATTAAAAATTTAGCAAAAAAGGATACAAATTTACAAGAGAAAATGTAGGATAAATATGTATATACACCTGTAACCTGCTAACAGGTCTCACACAGTTCTCTTCTGTCTCCTAGTCTCCCTCCTCCTTTCATACTTTACTGATCTCTTCTCTTGCGCTACTCTTGCCTGTAAGACATGGACACACTTAAGAATGTGTTTACAGGTGTCCATGAAATGCAGCTTGGATCGGCCGATGGTTCAAGATCCATGAGCCAGTTCACCAAAAAGGAGAACCTTTTTCTTTTTCCTCTTCTAAGAGAAAAGTAGGATATTCATTACAAAAAGTCACAGATTCATGGGGAAAAAAATCACAAATTTATGATGAAAAAACACACATTTATAAGAAAATTGTCACAATTTTAGGACAAAAAACAGCTAGCAGCTCCATCTTCAACATCCTTTGTCCAATATCTCCACTATCCCTCCTCTGCACATGTCCAAACCATCTCAGCCTTGCCTCTCTTACTTTGTCTCCAAACCACTCAACCTGAGCTGCCCCTCTGATATACTCATTTCTAATCCTGTCCCTCCTAGTCACTCCCAATGAAAATCTTAGCATCTTCAACTCTGCCACCTCCAGGTCCATCTCCTGTCTTTCTGTCAGTGCCACCGTCTCCAAACCATACATCATAGCAGGTCTCACTACTGTCTTGTAAATCTTCCCTTTCCCTCTTGCTGCTACTCTTCTGTCACAAATCACCCCTGACACTTGTCTCCACCCACTCCACCCTGCCTGCACTCTCTTCATCACCTCTCATGCATTTTCCATTGCTTTCAATAGTTGACCCCAGGCATTTAATCTCATCTTTCACTACCTCTACTCTTTCCATACCTGCCTCCCTCTCATTCACACTCATGTATTCTGTCTTGCATCGACTGACTTTCATTTCTCTTCTCTCCAGAGCATACCTCGACCTCTCCAGGTTCTCTTACACCTGCTCCCTACTCTCACTACAGATCACAATGTTGTCTGCAAACATCATGGCCCACGGAGACTCTTGCCTGACCTCATGTATCAGCCTGTCCATCACCATGGCAAACAAGAAGGGGCTCAGAGCTGATCCCTGATGTAACCCCACCCCCAGCTTGAATCCTCCTGTCTTTCTCATACAATATCACACTTCCTCTCTTCGCACCCCATCATATGCTTTCTCTAGATCCACAAAAACACTGTGCAACTCCTTCTGACCTTCTCTATACTTCTCCATCAACACTCAGAGCAAACATTGCATCTGTAGTACTCTTTCTTGGCATGAAACCGTACTGCTGCTCACTGATTGTGACCTCTTCTCTTAACCTAGCTTCAACAACTCTTTCCCATATCTTCATAGTATGACTGATAAACTTTATGCCCCTGTCATTACTACAGCTCTGAGCATCACCTTTGTTGTTACCAAAACACTTCTTGTCCACTCCTCAGGCATCCTCTCACTCTCCAAGATTGTGTTAAACGATCTGGTTAAAAAGTCCACTGCCATCTCTCCTAAACATCTCCATACCTCCACAGGTATGTCATCGGGACCAACCGCCTTTCCATTCTTCATCCTCTTCAAAGCTGCCCTCACTTCTGCCTTGCTAATGCTCAGGACTTTCTTGTTCACTATCTTTCCTTCATCCATCCTCCCCTCTCTCTCATTTTCTTTATTCCTCAGCTCTTCAAAGTACTCCTTCCACCTTCTCAACACACTCATCGTCTGCTAGTACATTGCCATTTCTGTCCTTAATCAGTGTAACCTGCTGCACATCCTTTCCAGCGCTATCTCTCTGCCTAGCCAATCGATACAAGTCTTTTTCTCCTTCCTTAGTGCTCAGCCTCTCATACAACTCACTATATGCCTTATCCTTTGTGGTTGCCACCTCTCGCTTTGCCATGCACCTAGATTCCAAATACTCCTGTCTACTTTCTTTATCTCCCTGACTATCCAACTTTTTCTTTGTTAACCTCTTCCTTTGAATACTTTCCTGTAGCTCCTCATTCCACCACTAAGTCTCCTTGTTTTCCTTTCTCTGTCCACTGGATACACCACATACTTTTCTACCCATTTCCCTTAATACTTTTTCTGTACTTTCCCATTCATCTGCTAATTCCTCCCTACCACCCAGAGCCTGTATCAACTCCTTCCTGAACTCCATGCGACCTTCTTCCTTCTGTAATTTCCTCCACTTAATCTTTGGCTTTGCCTTCACTCTCTTCCTCTTCTTGCTTTGCAAAGTCATCCTACAGGCTACGGGCTGCACGGTGGCGCAGTGGTTAGCACTGCGGCAGCACAGTTTACCCTTGGCCGGGGGATTGTGGGGATCGTGGGTTCGATCCCAGCCCCCGACCAACAGTGATCTGTGTGGAGTTTGCATGTTCTCCCCGTGTTGCGTGGGTTTACTCCGGGATTTCTCCGGTTTCCTCCCACATGCCAAAAACATGCATGTTAGGTTAATTGGCTGTTCTAAATTGTCCCTAGATATCTGTTTCCTATAGGCCCTTAGAATAGAGGGTTAGTATTAATGAAAGCGCTTTGAGTGGTCTTTGTGACTAGAAAAGCGCTATATAAGTGCAGGTTAGTTAGTTAGTTAGTTAGTACAGACTACCATCCGATGCTGTCTAGCTACATTCTCCCCTTCCACCACCTTGCAGTCTCCTATCTCTTTCAGATTTCTCCTTCTGCATAAGAAGTAGTCCACCTGTGTGCACCTTCCTCCACTCTTTTAAGTCACTATAAGCTAATTTCTTTGATGAATACTCTTAAATAAACATAACATTCTCAATATATTGCAACTCTATCCACCTCTGCTCACTGGTTACATTTGCAGATGATTTAAATGATCCACATTTATATCATGGGATTTATCTGCACATGAATTAGTGATTTAAAAAAAATTCAACATTATAACTACTGTATAATGTTGTACACTGTTAGGGATACACGGGGGGGGGGGACTGAAAAGTTCATAGTGGTCAAATTTGACCAAATGTGGTTTATTTTTCAACTGCAGGATCCAAGCATTACAAAAGAAGTATGTGTGCTGAAGGTGAGAACGTGTTGGAAAAATAAACCACATCTGGTCAAATTTGACCACTATGAACTTTTCAGCCCCTCCCCCGTATATTCCTAACAGTGTACAACATTATACAGTAGTTATAATGTTGAATTTTTTTAAAATCACTAAGTCAGGTGCAGATAAATCCCATGTTATAAATGTGGATCATTTAAATAATCTGCAAATGTAACCAGTGAGCAGAGGTGGGTAGAGTTGCAAGAAACTGAGAATGTTATGTTTATTTAAGAGTATTCATCAAAGAAATTAGCTTATAGTGGTCAAATATGACCACTATGAACTTTTCAGCCCCCCCTTCCCTGTATATATAAAATATCATTCTCATAAATATATTGCATAAAACAAGGTGAATAAACAAACTGCATTAAAGTTTGTGCAAGTTAGATTTAGCTGTTTCATGTTTATACAAGTACTCTTTTACCTTGTATTAGGCAGATGTGCAGTTTAGTGCAATTTTAAACAAATGCAAACATCACAGCTGGATTTACCTCTGGCCCTTGATCTCCCTTTAGTCCCGGTGGCCCCATGTTTCCCTGTAACATCACCAAAATGGATGAGTGAGAGGAACACAGGAGGTAAAACAAAAGGAAGATGTATCTTGATGTTTATAATTTGTCATACACCACTGAGAAAGAAAATACTGCTCTATATACATATCTGATTTCTCTCAAACTCTCTGTTGAACCTGAATTGTTTGAAAACTTTATTGAGTCATGAAAGACAGAAAGAAATTAAGTTTTGCAATTGGAAATAAATGACTGACTGTCCTATGTGTGCCATTTGAAACTGTGTCCTGTGATGACAGCTCACTGACATGAGAAGCTATTGGCTGTTTAGCCCAGGAAATAATCTGAAATCTCAAAGGAGATACATCCAGCCAAGGCAACCTTTGTCCCAACACTCTGTACAGAGTGGCAGTCTAAGGATGGGAAGGAATTGACAGATACTGATGCACAATTTTTAGGGCAAAGGCTACATATTGAATGTGTCACCTTGAAGCCTTGCAGTCCTTGAACTCCTCTCTCCCCCTGCAGAAAGCAAAGAAAATAGAAAAATATATATTCAAGTGAGCCATTTCACTTGCTGACTGTGGAAGGTTTAAAAAAAATTTTCAAGGACCCTCATGAAGTTAGCTTTCATATAATGTGAACATTAAGAACACAGAATATTTCCTTTGCCAAGTTTAAGGCTTTGTTTTGAAATTGTGAATATGAAGAGAAAGAATTTGCAAAAAATAAAATAAAATAACTCAGGAGATATGTTTTTGCACTTGACATCCAACAAACAAACAACCAAACAAAAACACCTCCACACCTTCCATAATTTGGTAAATTATTCCCTCATTTAAATATTTTACAATGCCCAGTATTTGGACTGGAGATGCAAATTTATTTATCTATTCATTTTTAGGTGTCATGCATTGGCATGAACTGGGTTTGATGTTTCAAGCCCAGTTCCTTGACGCTGTGGCTGCAGGCTCTTTTTCCTCCCTGTTTGCCTTAGGCGCTCTCGGGGAGCCTTGGGTTTTGCTCAGCTTCTTGACAGCTCATAGCCACACCTCCCCCTCCTGTCAGTCGTGCCAGCTGGCTGTCATTATCATTTGTGTTCAACCCTTTGTTCACGCATGCACACACACACACACACACACACACACACACACACACACACACACAGTACTTACATTTCCTCTCATGTACACTTTGACACACATACACACACCCACTCACTCTCACTCACGTGCTCACAGACATCCACTCACACACCTGTTTCCACTTACAAACACTCGCACACTTCTACGCACATGCACACTTTCTACACACCGGCAATCACTTCGTCATTATGTTGGCATTATTAAGATAAGATAAGATAAGCCTTTATTAGTCCCACAATGGGGAAATTCCAGGATTGCAACAGCACAGGGACAGCAACAGCAACAGTATTATTTAAGCCTTGTGTCTGCTTCAGTTTATTGTCGGGTGATTGTTGTTGGAAGAGTGTGTTCAATCCAACTGTCATGTCCTGGCGAGCGCTCACCTCCTCCTTCCTGTTTCACGCTGCTCTCCTAATCAGCTCATCTGACGCACCTGCTGTTCCTGCTGAGCCAGCGTTTATAAGGAAGCGGTCTTCAGTGATTCAACGCTGGCTTGTTTGGGTATACTGCCTCGAGCAGAATAAGTCTAAATTAGTAAGCTACTTGTGTTGTGGGTTTCCGTACCTGACACGTTTTCTCCTCCTCCTTCTCTGTCAGGTTGCTGCCGATGAAGCGGTGTGTCTTCAGGGTTTGGTGAGCTCGCCAGCCTGTTGCTTCCCCCGTCGCAGTTCATCATCTCCACCTGGTCAGACTCCACTCCTCATTTCCCTGCCAGCAGTTCCAACCTGCTGGTTCATCTCCTTCGCTGGGTTCTGAGCTGGTCTCTCTCTTCCTCCCACGTGAGTGGTATTAGTTGGATTTCCGCATCCTCCTCCATTCCTCTGTTAATCAGCCTTGTCTGTCCCTCTGCAGGTTTGCTGCTCCTCTGGCGAGTGACTGGTTTTCTCCAAGTTCGCGTTTTTTGAAAACTAATAAAGGGTCAAACGTTCTTTGTGTGTGATTCTGTTGGTGTTGCACCTTGCACTTAGACTGATTGTCCAGTCAATATGACACCAACTGTCTGTTTTTTGTCACTGCCTGACAACAAAAACACTACTTGAAGTGCTGTTAGCTTTTCTGCTGGTGTTACCTGGTGTATCAGTTATTTTGTTCCCTGCACTTTGGATTTCACGGACTGCCTCGGACTGCTCCAGCCAGTAAGTTTATTTTTGCCTTTCCCCGCTGTCCAGGTCTCCTGCAGCGTCTGGGGTTTCTCTGTGCTGTTCAGCTTTCCTGCAGCACTCATTATCTTTCCACTGAACTGTTGAGTGTCCTTGAGGTATCCTTGTTCTCCCTGTGCTCATCGTTATTTGTCTGGACTGTTATATTATTTTTCTGCACAATAAAATACACACAATGTACTCCTGCGAGTGGGTTTATTATTTCTGCTTTTAAATGGCAGATAATTCATGACATGCATGAGCATATCTAATTAGTTAACCTCCCTTTACACAGTGGTGGAGATCATTGACATCATTGTTGAGTGATGTCCAGATCTCTCAATGATCTCTCACTGATCTTCAGTGATCTCCATGGTCCAAGCTTATGCTTGCTTTTCCTGCTAAACAGTTAAATTCGTTCTTTTACATTTGGGTTAATCTTGTGGCTCTAAATATTGATATAATGGCTGTACATTTTCTGAAGGCAAATGCTATTTTTTAACAAATTCATAGAATAATTTTTTGAAACTCATAAACTGCACTCAGGTCAAAAATATCCAGTTTACTTACCCTCTGAAAAGCGAGGAGAGGTTTTAAAAAAAACTAATATTTTTTGGTCAATAACAATCCTTGTGCTCTTCACTGAATCTGTTGGCTTGTTATTTTTACAAGGATATCTTCTTTGAGAGTTTGCCGATTGAATTAAACATTGCTCCACTCAAAAAAAAAAAGAAAAAAGAAATGCAGCATAATTTATTATTCGGTAGTTGCATCAATTTGATGTTATTTGAATTACTATGATGATGATATTTATAACTTAATTATTCAAACTGTTTAAAACTAGGATAAATGTACTAACTGTCAAAAAAATAATTTACTAGTCAAGAATAAATGAATCAAATTTAAAGAGAATATGCTGTGAAATAAGCCAGAATGCTGAAGGTAGGCTTGTTTTTCACTTGTATTTATTTGTCTGTATAATTTTTTTTCCCCCTGCATTGGCCATTTTAGATTCTGATTTTAGGAATGGCACATGTGATCTCAGGATTGAAGAGGTTCACCAAAAAACTTAAACCAGAAGTAATTGTTGGGAAGCCCCAAAATGAGCACTGTTCCAACATAAAGCATAGCATTAGCGCTTGTTCTTAGCAGGATAAATCCAAGGTAAAAGAGTGAGAGGTGAGCTAGACCAAACTTCTGAGGCTGCTGCTGTTCTTTGTACAGAAAGATACCAGAGAGACTAATTTACCAGCTGATTGTTGCTCCATTATTTAGGCTGGGTGTCCACCAAATGCGTTTTTTCCACTCGGGGCAACGGTTTTCTATTCATTCTCTATGTAGTCCAGCGTTTACAGCGCTGAGCGCCTTCGGCATTGAAACGCTTTGAGCAGAGGCCGTTTTTTGTCGCAGCACTCAGGGCGCTCAGTGTTGAAAAAAGTTTAACTTTTCAGACTGCAGCTGAGCTTGTCAATGTCAGATCTTTCTAAGCAGCCAATCAGAATTAAGGAAGAGCGGAACATAGGACGCCGATACAGTCTCTACTCAGACTCCTGTTTTCAGTGTCATCATATTTTGCATCCAGAACTGCTACCAATGCCAGAATACATTTCCTGTCCATTGTTATTTAGAGACTGCTATTAAAACATAAGTAGAAAGTCTGACCATAGGAAAAGTGGAAGTGCTGAGCTGAGAGTGACAAGCTGTTGCTAGGACACAGGGCACAGACTTTTTTTTTTCCAGAGCGCAGTGCACAAGTGCTGAAAAAAAAAAATGCTCAGGGCAGTCCGGCGACAAAAAAACGCATTTGGTGGACACGAAGCCTGACTGTCACAAAGCACTAATATTTCATACTGTATTTAATGAAATGTTTATTTTTCAGTCACATAAAGTAGATAAGGGAACAGTGTAAAAACAGACACTGCGGAAAGCATTAACGGACTGGAAAAAGATTAACCTCTTGGGCAAGTCTCTGCGTCCTAGAGCGCACGAGAGCGCCCTCATGCGCTCTCGTGCGCTCTAGGACGCATGGTGTAGATGGTGATGTAGGTGGTGATGGTGATGTAGTGGCGTCCAAGCGCGCACTGAAAATAAAAGCTGCAGACACAGCCGCGAACAGATTAGTTCATCTGATTGACCTCTCATTCGACTAATAAGAGCCTTGAATTGGGTTTCTGAAACCTTGAAGGACCAATCACTGAAAACCTAGCCAGAAGGACCCGCCTGCTGTGAATGCAGTGAGCCAATTGAAGCAGAGAAGTTCGTGAGCTGTTTTTTTTAAGGCTGGGTGAAGACTGACTGCTGGAGCGGATCAAAAAAGGATTAGACGTTATGAGACGTTATGATTTCTTCCATGGTCATAGACCGACGGAGGCTGACGACGAAGGCTGAGTGACACACACGCCTTCGCCAGTCTTTTTTTAATTACTACTGTTATTTGTTTTGAAAAATCGTTCGCCAAAAACCGCAATCATGGAAGCACAAAACTGCAATAATGGAATTATGTTTTGACCGGGTCGCGAGACCAGAACCAGAGCGGACCAGCGTCGCGTTCGTCTGACAATGAGGAAGAGAAGTTGGCCAGGACAATGTGGCTGTGAAGAGGTAAGGTGTTCTAAGCCAAATTATTTTTTATCCCTGAAAATTGTAATCCAAAATGACTTTTGACCGATCGGTAAATTACAACTGTGCTTCGCGGCGCAGTTCGTGCGCCGCTGTACAAGGGGTTGTTCGCCGCGTACAGGCTGTGAACGCCCCCCCACCCCGCTATTCTTCTGCAGCGAGGGGGGGGGAAGCCGCGGTGATTGCGCTGCTGTCCCACATCACCACATGAGGCTAATCCGTTGTGTAGCGATGGCCAAAGTCCATCCTCTGTAGCGAGCGGGGGGGGGGTAGGGACAAACCCCCCCCCACACACACACAGACAGCCCTGAGTGTGACCTTTCTTTAGAGCGCAAAATGAAGCTTCTATATTGAATCATTCAAAAGTTACAGATGTTTTTCCAAACTGTGCCATTTGGCACAATTCCAAAACGCCTGGGAACTACCTGAGGAAAAAGCTGTGTAATATATTCATTTTTTGTGGTATTGTTACAAAATTTGGACCTCAGCTGGATAACAGTTGGTTCTACATTTCTGTTGCATTTTCCAGCCCGGATCTGAAGCTGTGTGTTATTTGCAAGCATTTGTATCCAAAAAATCACCCAGGCGAAATTTATTTTCTTCAAGTTCACTATGTTTAGATGACTCTAACTCAGTGGCCGGAGCACTTAGAGAGATCAGGTTTTTTTTGCCAAAAAATTCAAAGTGTTTTCTTTTAAATGAGACCAACCCCACGAAGATGCTGCAAAGGGTTGAAGAACAGCTTTCGATTTACTTTGGGCACATTATTTTTTGGCGTTTTTAGGAAAATTGACCGGAGTGCAAGGGGTTAAATAAACAACAATGGCAAAATTATGTCAGTTTGAGGGTCTGACTGCCAGTTTTAGTTCATTTTCGGTTAATCACCCTGCCCTTTAAACACATCAACCTGTTACTATGAAATTTAGTTACATTTGCTTTATTTGTGAGATTGCCATCCATCCATCCATCCATCTTCTACCGCTTTTCCGGAGGTCCGGGTCGCGGAGGCAGCAGTTCAAGCAGAGAAGCCCAGACTTCCCTCTCCCCAGCCACCTGCTCCAGCTCTTCAGAGGGGATACCAAGGCGTTCCCAGACTAGCTGGGAGACATAGTCTCTCCACCGAGTCCTGGGTCTGCCCCGGGGTCTCCTCCCAGTGGGACGTGCCTGAAACACCTCAAGTGGGAGGCGTCCAGGAGGCATCCTAATCAGATGCCCATACCACCTCAACTGACTCCTTTCAATGTGGAGGAGCAGCGGTTCTACTCTGAGCCTCTCCCGGATGACTGAGCTCCTCACCCTATCTCTGAGGGTGAGTCCAGCAATCCTACGGAGAAAGCTCATTTCAGCCGCTTGTATCCGCGATCTCGTTCTTTCGGTCATTACCCAAAGCTCGTGACCATAGGTGAGAGTAGGAACGTAGATTGACTGGTAAATCGACAGCTTTGCCTTAGAACTAAGCTCCCTCTTCACCACAACAGACCGGTACAACGTCCGCATCACTGCAGATGCTGCTCCAATCCGTCTGTCGATCTCTCGCTCCATTTTCCCCTCACTCGTGAACAAGACCCCAAGATACTTAAACTCCTCCACTTGGGGCAGGAGCCTGTCCCCAACCCGGAGAGGACAATCCACCTTTTTCCGGCTGAGGACCATGGACTCGGACTTGGAGGTGCTGATTCTCATCCCAGCCGCTTCACACTCAGCGGCAAACCGTCCCAGCAAGAGCTGTAGGTCATTGCTGGATGAAGCCAACAGGACAACATCATCTGCAAACAACAGAGATGAGATCCTGTGGTCACCAAGCATGACACCCTCCATTCCCTGGCTGCGCCTAGAAATCCTGTCCATAAAAATTATGAACAGGACCGGTGACAAAGGGCAGCCCTGGCGGAGTCCAACTCTCACTGGGAATGACTCTGACCGAGTGTTGGCAATGCGAACTAAACTCTCACAACGGTCGTACAGAGACCGAATAGCTCGTAACAACAAGCCCGATACCCCATACTCCCGAAGCACCCCCCACAAAAATCCACGAGGGACGCGGTCAAATGCCTTCTCCAAGTCCACAAAACACATGTAAACTGGTTGGGCAAACTCCCACGAACCCTCAAGAATTCTCGAGAGGGTAAAGAGCTGGTCCGATGTGCCACGGCCAGGACGAAAACCAAATTGCTCCTCCTGAATCCGAGGTTCGACCAACGGCCGGACTCTCCTCTCCAGTACCTTGGCATAGACCTTCCCAGGGAGGCTGAGGAGTGTGATCCCTCTAAAGTTGGAGCACACCCTCCGGTCCCCTTTTTTGAAGAGAGGAACCACCACCCCGGTTTGCCATGCCAAAGGCACTGCCCCCGACCTCCACGCAATGTTGCAGAGGCGTGTCAACCATGACAACCCAACAACATCCAGGGCCTTGAGGTACTCGGGGCGAATCTCGTCCACCCCCGGGGCCCGGCCACCAAGGAGATTTTTAACCACCTTGGCGACCTCAGCCCCTGTGATAGGCGAGTCATCCCCCTCGTCCCCAAACCCTGCTTCCTCTGTGGAAGGCGTATCAGTGGGATTGAGGAGATCCTCGAAGTATTCCTTCCACCGCCCGACGATATCCCCAGTTGAAGTCAACAGTGTCCCATCCGCACCATACACAGTGTGGACGGGGAGCTGCTTTCCCCTCCTGAGCCGCCGAACAGTTTGCCAGAATCTCTTTGAAGCCGACCGAAAGTCTTGTTCCATGGCCTCACCGAACTCCTCCCATACCCGGGTTTTTGCTTCAGCAACCACCCGAGCTGCACTCCGCTTGGCCTGCCGGTACACCTCAGCTGCTTCGGGAGTCCCACAAGCCAACCAAGCTTGATAGGACTCCTTCTTCAGCTTAATGGCCCCCCTCACCACTGGTGTCCACCACTTGGTTCGGGGGTTGCCACCACGAGATGCACCGACCACCTTGCGGCCGCAGCTCTGGGCTGCCGCTTCAACAACAGAGGTGGAGAACATGGCCCATTCAGACTCCATGTCTCCAGACTCCCTCGGAATGTGGTTGAAGTTCTTCCGGAGGTGGGAGTTGAAGACCTCCCAGACAGGGGCCTCAGCCAGACGCTCCCAGCACACCCTCACTATACGTTTGGGTCTACCAGGTCTGAATGGCTTCCTCCCCTGCCATCGGATCCAACTCACCACCAGGTGGTGATCAGTTGACAGCTCTGCACCTCTCTTTACTCGGGTGTCCAAGACATACGGTCGCAGGTCTGATGATACGATAACAAAATCGATCATCGACCTGCGGCCTAGGGTGTCCTGGTGCCAGGTGCACATATGGACACCCTTATGCTTGAACATGGTGTTCGTTATAGACAGACTGTGGTTAGCACAGAAGTCCAATAACTGAACACCACTCGGGTTCAGATCGGGCAGGCCGTTCCTCCCAATCACCCCCCTCCAGGTTTCACTGTCGTTGCCCACGTGCGCATTGAAGTCCCCCAGTAGGACAATGGAGTCTCCAGGAGGAGCACCCTCCAGCACCCCAGTCACAGACTCCAAAAAGGGTGGGTACTCTGAAACATCATTTGGTGCATAGGCACAAATGATGGTCAGGACCCGTTTCCCAACCCGAAGGCGCAGGGAAGCAACCCTTTCGTCCACCGGGGAAAACTCCAATATAGAGGCAGCAAGGTGGGGCGATACAAGAATACCTACCCCTGCTCGTCGCCTCTCGCCCGGGGCAACTCCAGAAAAGGCCAAGCTCCAGCCCCTCTCCAGGAGACTGGTTCCGGAACCGGAGCTGTGTGTTGAGGTGAGGCCGACTATATCTAGCCGGTATCGCTCAATCTCGTACACCAGCTCAGGCTCCTTCCCCACCAGAGAGGTGACATTCCACGTACCAAAAGCCAGTTTAGAAAGCTTGGGATCAGTCCGCCAAGGTCTCCGCCTTTGACTGCCACCTAATCCACATAGCACCGGACTTCCATGATCCCTCCTGCAGGTGGTGAACCTACTGGAGGGCGGACCCATGTAACTCCTTCGGGCTGAGCCCGGCCGGGTCCCATGGGTGGAAACCCGGCCACCAGACGCTAGCCTTCGAGCCCCTCCCCCAGGCCTGGCTCCAGGGTGGGGCCCCGGTAACCCCATACCGGGCGGGGTACACTGAATCCTTGATATACAATTTATCATGAGAGTCTATTGGATCGTTCTTCGTCTGGCCCTTCACCCAGGACCAGTTTGGTCCTGGGTGAAGATTTGTGAGATTGCATAAATATCATTTTTATTATGCAGTTCATTTAACTGACAAATGGACATCACATCACCTTCATTTATATGTCTTACAGTGGTGTGAAAAAGTGGTTGCTCTCTTCTTGATTTCTCATTTTTTTTTGTATATTTGTCACAGATGTTTCAGATCATCAAACGAATTTAAATATTATACAAAGATAACACAAGTAAACACAAAATGCAGTTTTTAAATGAAGGCGTTTATTATTAAGGGTAAAAAAAATCCAAACCTACATGGCCCTGTGTGAAAAGTGACCCCCCCCCCCCCATTAAAACATCAATTAACTGTGGTTTATCACATCTTTGGAAAGCTGAGTTCAATTTCTCTAGCCACACCCAGGCCTGATTACTGCCACACCTGTTCTCAATCAAGAAATCACTTAAATAGGACCTGCCTGACAAAGTGAAGTAGACCAAAAGATCCTCAAATGTTAGACATCATGCTGCGATCCAAAGAAATTCAGGAACAAATGAGAAACAAAGTCATTTGAGATCTATCAGTCTGAAAGAGGTTATAAAGCTATTTCTAAAGCTTTGGGACTCCAGCGAACCACAGTAAGAGCCATTATCCACAAATTGCAGAAACATGGAACAGTGGTGAACCTTACCAGGAGTGGCCGGCCGACCAAAATTACCCCAAGAGCACAGTTACGACTCATCCAAGAGGTCACAAAAGACCCCACAACAACATCCAAAGAACTGCAGGCCTCACTTGCCTCAGTTAAGGTCAGTCTTCATGACTCCACCATAAGAAAGAGGCTGGGCAAAAATGACCTGCAAGGCAGAGCTCCAAGATGAAAACCACTGCTTAGCAAAAACAACATAAAGGCTCATCTCAGTTTTGCAAGAAAACATACTGATGATCCCCAAGACTTTTGGGAAAATACTCTGTGGATTGACGAGATAAAAGTTGAACTTTTTGGAAGGTGTGTGTCCCATTACATCCGGCGTAAAAGTAACACCATTTCAGAAAAGGAACATCATACCAACAGTAAAATATGGTGGTGGTAGTGTGATGGTCTGGGGCTGTTTTGCTGCTTCAGGACCTGGAAGACTTGCTGTGGTAAATGGAACCGTGAATTCTGCTGTCTACCAAAAAATCCTGAAGGAGAATGTTCGACCATCTGTTCGTGACCTCAAGCTGAAGTGCACTTGGGTTCTGCAGCAGGACAATGATCCAAAACACACCAGCAAGTCCACCTCTGAATGGCTGAAGAAAAACAAAATGAAGACTTTGGAGTGGCCAAGTCAAAATCCTGACCTGAATCTGATTGAGATGCTGTGGCATGACCTTAAAAAGGCAGTTCATGGTCGAAAACCCTCCAATGTGGCTGAATTACAACAATTCTGCAAAGATGAGTGGGCCAAAATTCCTCCACAGCGCTGTAAAAGAGTCATTGCCAGTTATTGCAAACGCCTAATTGCAGTTGTTGCTGCTAAGGGCGGCCCAAGCACTTATTAGGTTAAAGAGAGAGAGAGAGAGAGAGAGAGAGAGAGAGATGTACTTTATTGATCCCAAACTGGGAAATTACAGTGTAACAGCAGCATGCCAGTTGACAGCCAAACTGAAACACACACAACAGACAAAGGGATTACCCATGGAAAGTAAAAAAGAAACTAACACGACTATAGAACCTATATACATCATAGCTTAATATATCATGACCCGTATAAACACATGAATCATCCCATTGCACAAAGAAGGACTATCAGGAGCAGAGTGAAAATGTGAGGTACCAGTTAGTCTGTAAGGTGCAGTGTGGCAGCATAGCTATGACCAGAATACAACATCATAGTGAGTTATTGTACAGTGAAATTGCATGTGGCAGGAAAGATTTCCTGTACCTGGCCGTTCGACAACGAAGCTGTAGTAGTCTACTGGAGAAAGTGCTTCGCTGCCTATCTAGTGTGTGGTAGAGGGGGTGATCAGGATTGTTCATGATGGATCGCAGTTTATTTAGTGTTCTCCTCTCCACCACTGTTTCAAAGGTCTCCGGTCTGAGACCAATTACAGAGCCAGCCCTCTTGATAATCTTGTCAAGTCTGTTGGTATCTCTGGCCCTGATACTGCTACCCCAACAGACCGCAGCAAAGAAGATGGCGCTGGTGACAACAGTCTGGTAGAAAAGCTCCAGCATCCTGCTGCACACGTTGAAGGATCTCAGCTTTCTCAGGAAATAGAGTCTGCTCATCCCCTTCTTGTGCGCAGCATCGGTGTTGGATCTCCAGTCCAACCTGCTGCTGATCCTGACACCCAGATATTTGTAGTCTTCAACCACTCTCACATCCTCCCCCCTAATCTGCAGTGGCTGAGAAGGAGCCTTCCTCTTCCTGAAGAAGATCACCATCTCTCTGGTCTTGCTGACATTCAACCTCAGGTGATTCTGTTCCGTCCATTCCACAAATCTGTCTACCAGTGCCCTGTACTCCCCCTCCTCTCCTCCTCTTATACACCCCACAACAGCTGAGTCATCAGAGAATTTTTGCAGGTGGCATGACTCAGTGTTGTACTGAAAGTCCGTGGTGTATAAGGTAAAAAGAAAAGGAGAGAGCACAGTCCCCTGTGGCGGTCCCGTATCACTAGCCACCACTCCAGACAAGACACTGCCCAGCCTGACAAACTGTGGTCTGCCTGTCAGGTAGTCGGTAATCCGGGAGATCACAGAGCTGTCAACCCCCATCCCCCGCAGCTTCTCGCCCAGCAGCAGTGGCTGGACGGTGTTAAAGGCACTGGAGAAATCAAAAAAAGTGATTCTCACAGTATCTCCTCCACCATCCAGGTGCTGATGGGCTCGTTGCAGCAGGTAGATGACAGCATCTTCAACTCCTAAATGGGGCTGATATGCAAACTGCAGAGGGTCCAGCCACGTCTCCACCTGCGGCCTCAGGTGGGCTAAGACCAGTCTCTCCAGGGCCTTCATCACATGAGATGTGAGGGCAACTGGTCGGTAGTCATTCAGATCCGATGGAGATGACTTCTTGGGGACAGGAACCAGGCAGGATGTCTTCCACAGCACCGGTACTCTCTCCAGACTCAGGCTCAGGTTGTACAGGTGTTTCAGTACTGGAGCTAGTTGGTTGACACAGGTCCTCAGGATCCTAGCGGAGATGCCATCCGGGCCCGAAGCCTTCCGCTGACGGAGTCTCTCCAGCTGTTTCTCCACCTGATCTGTAGTCACCGTGAAGTGAGGGAGGGTCCTGGTGCCCCCTGAGGAGGAGGAGGAGGGAGCTGGAGAGAGGTTCTGCACGGGAGCGTGGGTAGGGAGGGGTATGTGGGGGTCTGGTTGTGTTGCTCGGGTGACAGACTGTGAGTTGAACCTATTAAAAAACAGATTCAGTTCCTCAGCTCTCTCCTGGCTCCCAGATGGCTGTCTGACTCTCCCCTTGTACCCAGTGATTTGTTTCATTCCCTCCCACACATCTTTAGTGTTATTTTGCCTGAGTTTCTCTTCCAACTTAAGATAAGATAAGATAAGATAAGATGAGACAAGCCTTTATTAGTCCCACAATGGGGAAATTCCAGGAATGCAACAGCACAGGGATAGCAACACTCAGAGCAACAATCAGAAGGCAAGAAAAAACAAGAGCAGCGAGTATACATATGTACATATAAACATAAATATATAGACACACGGTGCGGAGCATTGTAACTAGATGGAATAAATATATAGATACATAAACACAGTGCGGAGCATTGTAGCTAGATGGAATAAATATATGAATATATAAACACACACAGTGCGGAGCATTGTAGCTAGATGGAATAGATATGTAAATATATAAACACACACAACTTCCTCCTATAATTGTCCTTGCACCTCCTCAGCATCTCTCTCAGCTCATGCTGCACTCCCCTCAGCTTCTCCTTGCCTCAAGCCCTAAAAGCTCTCTTCTTTTTGTTCAGAAGTGCTTTCAGGTCACTGGTGACCCATGGTCTGTTGTTGGAGAAGCAGTGTACAGTCTGAGCTGGCATGGTCGTGTCTTCACAGAATCTAATGTATTCTGTGATGCAGTCGGTCATATTGTCTATGTCCACCCCATGTGGTTCACAGAGTACGCTCCAGTCTGTCGTCTCGAAGCAGTCCTGCAGTGCATCAGCAGCCTCCTGTGTCCACCTCCTCACAGTTCGTGTATAAGCAGGCTGCCTTTGCACAAGGGGGACGTACTTGGGTGTTAACATGACCATGCAGTGATCTGATTTACCAATGGGGGGTAGAGCTGTGGCACTATATGCATCCCTGACGTTGGCATACAGTAGATCCAGTGTTTTGTTTTCTCTGGTGGGACAGTCAACAAACTGGTGAAAGTTGGGTAAAGTTTTTCCCATTGAGACATGGTTAAAATCACCTGTGATGTCCATGAATGCATCAAGGTGCCGTCATTAAACCGAATGCAGTTTAAGGTGCCGTCCTGGGCACGACGTTAAACTACATCCGGCAGCAAGGCCCCAGTCCAGGAGTTCTGGGGTTCTGAGGAGAATGTCACTACCTCTTAATTGCTGCTGTGCTGGGTCACCCTTGGGCAAGGTGTAGCACCCAATAGCCTCCCATACTGAGTTACGTACAAGCCACCAATGGCGTGCCAGGCAGATGATGTCAAGTAAGACTGCACCTGTTTGACATGGCGGACGAGTGCAACGCTTAGCGGGCAGGCAGTAAAGGTGGGCCTTGACATACCAAGCACCCAGCAGCCCGCTGCAACTGCCTTCTACTGAAGCTGCGCGTCTCAATCCCTTGAGCTGCAGTGAATTGGCTGGCAGTCAAGTGAGTGTGCGTGGCCCCTCACGCAACCACAACCACCTTAAACAACTTCATCAGCGAATGGCTTGTTCCTTTTCCAAAGTCCAATGGCGACGGAAGTGCGGGTGACGGGGGTAGGCCTGGAAAGCTGGAAGCCCCTAGTCCACACCCGCACATTGGCGGCAGATCTAAGATGGTCGCTCCCTGCTGAACAGCCGTGACGGCAGGGTTTCGGCAGCTGGATCTGTGACTAGGCTGGCCTTTTTAGGATTACCGCAGCCCGCCCCAATTGGGGAGACCCCTAGAAAAGGTGGGGTAAACATCGGACACGGCATCTCAGTCTGGCCAGTTCACCGCGGCTGGCGGACTTCCCATCTCTGCGGTCGAAAATCAAAGAAAACACTCCGCTCTCTCAAGAGGCCTCTATCTCTCGGGGCCTGGAATATTCGCACACTCCTTGACAAAAGCAACACAGAAAGACCAGAACGCCGAACAGCACTCGTCTGCAAGGAGCTCAACAGATTCAACATCGACGTGGCAGCTCTTAGTGAGACAAGATTCCCAGATGAAGGTAACATCGAAGAAGCAGGGTCAAACTACACCATTTTCTGGAAAGGGAAAAGTGCTGAAGAACCACGTATTCACGGAGCTGGCTTTGCTATAAGATCGAAACTCGTTGACCTACACAACCTCGTCCCTATGGCCATCAGTGAATGCATGATGAAAGTCAGAATCCCTCTTGTCCAAAACAGATTTCTTACCTTGATATCTGTGTATGCTCCAACGCTCACCTCAGAGGATGATGAAAAAGCCTCCTTTTACGACCTGCTTAACCGTACCATCCAAAGGGTCCCAAGACAGGACAAACTTGTCATCCTGGGCAACTTTAATGCCTGAGTAGGCAGAGATCACAATCTCTGGAAAGGCGTCCTTGGACATCATGGAATTGGAAACTGCAACTCCCATGGCCAACTCCTCCTTGGCCTTTGTGCTGAACATGAACTGGTCATCACCAACTCCCTCTTCCAGCTACCATCTCATCAAAAAACAACCTGGAAACACCCAAGATCCAAACACTGGCATATCCTTGACTACATTCTAACTAGAGCCAGAAACAAAAGAGACGTGCACATCACTCGTTCCATGCCTGGTGCAGATGACTGTTGGACAGACCACAGATTGCTTATCTCACGACTCCAAATCAAAGTCCATCATCCACCAAAACGGACCTCATCAAGCGCTCCTCATCATCGCTTTGACTGTGCAAAACTACGCAATCCACAAACATCTCAAGACTTCAAGGAAGCCGTAGAAAAGAACATCGCTGATCTTCCAGAACCACCACAGGTGGAAGATAACTGGACCACCCTTTGTGATGCAGTGCTTGATGCTGCAGAAAAGACAATAGGTTTCTTTCAGAAGAAGACCCAAGACTGGTTTGATGAAAATGACGAAGTCATCACAAACCTTGTTAAAGCTAAACGTCAGGCAAGGCTCACTTTTGAAAACAAGCCATCCACACAGAACAAACAAAAATATAAACAAGCACTTGCAAACTGTCAGAGAGAAATTCGCGCTGCTCAGAGCAACTAGTGGCAACAGAAATCGGAGAAGATCCAAAGATTTGCAGACCAACGTGACATGTGCCGCTTTTATGCCGCAACAAAGGAAATCTTCGGCCCTACAAGGTCAACTGCCTGCAGTCTGAAGGACGCAGATGGCTCCACTGTCATCAATGACACCCAGGGAATTTTAAACCAATGGAGATCCCACTTTGAAAGCCTTCTTAATGATCATTCGCGCACACCAGACGACCTTCTCTGTAAAACACCACAACATCCTGTTCGCTACTGGATGTCTCTTCCACCCTCTTCTGAGGAAATGAACAAAGCCATCAAGCACATGAAACCAGGCAAGGCACCGGGACCAGACAACATCCCACTAGAACTAATCACTCATGGTGGCCCGGAATTTAAGAACCGACTGTTGAACCTCATCCTAAAAATCTGGGAAACAAAGACAGTCCCTAGTGACTTCCGCGATGCAAATATTATCACCATCTTCAAAAAGGGAGATCGAGAAAACTGTGGAAACTACCGTGGCATCTCACTGCTATGCATAGCAAGTAAGATCTTTGCACGCATCCTCCTCAACCGCCTCCTTGTCATCGCAGAAGAAATACTTCCTGAATCACAGTGCGGTTTCCGACCTTCTCGCGGGACAATAGATATGATCTTCTGTGCCCGACAACTGCAGGAGAAATGTCAAGAACAGCAACAGCCACTTATGCTCATCTTCTGGGACCTAAAGAAAGCCTTCGACAAGGTCCCACGGCCGGCTATGTGGGCAGTCTTGGCAAGATTTGGCTGCCCAGATGACTTCATTATGCTGATCCGCTCACTTCATGATGGAATGGTGGGCAGAGTATGCCATCAAAAAGCTCTCTCTGACCCTTTTCCCATAACAGGAGGACTCAAGCAAGGCTGCGTTCTAGCCCCAACCTGCTTCTCACTGTACCTGGCGGCAATGCTCAATGAAATCCCACCAGACACCCCTTCCATTGATGTACAATATCGCATGGATGGAGGCCTCTTCAATCTCAGTCGACTCCGAGCAAAAACAAGAACGTTAACCACCACAGTCCACGAGCTGCAGTATGCAGATGACAACGCTACCCCTAGCTTAACTGCTGAAGATCTACAGAGGACAGCTGACCTCTACAATAATGCTTATGAGCGTTTTGGAATGGAGGTGAACACTGACAAGACCAAAGCCCTCATCCAACCACCCCCAGGATACATGCTCCCTGATACAATCATCACTATTGATGAAAAGCCTCTGGAAAAAGTGGACCATTTTTGTTATCTAGGAAGCATTCTATCAAAGACACCTACATGCGATCAGGACGTGGAGAATCGCGTTAGGGCAGCTCACTCCGCTTTTGGACGTCTTAACCATCGAGTCTTCAACAACCACGCACTGACTATCAAAACAAAGATCATGGTTTTCAGGGCTGTAGTTCTGTCTACCTTTCTCTACGCCTGCAAGACCTGGACTCTCTACCGTCGCCAAATCAAACGTCTGGAGCACTTCCAACAGCTGAAGCTTAGACAAATCCTTAAAACTAAATGGACAGACCGGGTAACAAACACCGAAGTTCTCGCCCGCGCTGCACTACCTAGTGTTGAAGCTACCATTATTCAGCACCGTCTCCGCTGGGCAGGCCATGTCCAACGAATGGACTCAAATCGTCTACCGAAAATTCTGCTCTATGGAGAACTCACCTCAGGAACAAGACCACTAGGCAGACCAAAACTGCGCTATAAAGACCAACTAAAGTCCACCTTGGCCCAAACCAACATCTACAGATGGGAACACCTAGCAAAGGAGAGAATGGTATGGAGAGAAGCTATCCGCAATGGCACTATAGCCTTTGAGAAAAACAGATGTGCATTTGAGGAGGAGAAGCGAAGAAGAAGGAAGGAGCGCTCGCAGCAGCTGAGGCCTCCACCGTCACTTCCCTGCGGTCTCTGCCCACGCCTCTTCCATCACCGGCTCGGGCTACAGAGCCACATCCGTCACAAGCACAAGTGATTTCTGGAACGGGAGTAACCCTATGCTCGGACACACGAGCAGGAGCTGACGGCGTTACCTTTGTCTAATATTTAAATTTGTTTGATGATCTGAAACATTTTAGTGTGACAAACATACAAAAAATGATAAATCAGGAAGGGAGCCAACACTTTTTCACACCACTGTACATGATAGCTCTTAAATCTAAATGGATGGAAAATTGTTATACAAAAATAAAATGAATTAAATGCTGAAAATTGACCTAAATGTCTTTTTTGGAGTACTGATTTGTCTTTACTCATATTTGACTGACAACTGCTGTCATAGGGGGCGGCTGTGGCTCAGGAGGTAGAGCGGGTCCTCCAATAACCGGATGGTTGGCAGTTTGAATCCTGCTCTCTCCTGATATCCTGCCGTTGTGTCCCTGGGTAAGACACTTTACCCACCTTGCCTCCAGTGTCCATAACACTGGGTATGAATGTGTATAAATGTTCAGTAGTGTCCGTTGGCACGGATTGGCAGCCACATTTCCATCAGCCTGCCTCAGGGCAGCTGTGGCTGCAGTAGTAGTTTGCTGCTACCATTGTCTGTATAAATCTGATGCATTATTTTAATTATATAAAAGGCGAGATCTTGACAAATGATCAACTTTGACGTGCATATAAGCTATTTCTGTTCAAAATATACACATCTGCAAAAATAACTTGTAGCAGGCAGCTTAGCTTCTGAACTCTTGCAAATTTTAGTTTTATGAGTTAAAAGGACCACATCTCATATATTGTTATTTGAAAGTTGAAACAGGCAACCTGACAATCAAAGATTACTCGGGAAATCCTCATGATAGATAGATAGATAGATAGATAGATAGATAGATAGATAGATAGATAGATAGATAGATGTACTTTATTGATCCCAAACTGGGAAATTACAGTGTAACAGCAGCATGACAGTTGACAACCAAACAACAGAAACACACACACACGACAGGCAAAGGGATTACCCATGGAAGGTAAAAACTAACACGACTATAAAACCTATACACAGTACATCATATCTTAATATATGATGACCCACATGAATCATCCCATTGCACAAAGAAGGACTATCAGGAGCAGAGTGAAATGTGAGGTACCAGTTAGTCTGTAAGGTGCAGTGTGGCAGCATAGCTATAACCAGAATACAACATCATAGTGAGTTATTGTACAATGAAATTGCATGTGGCAGGAAAGATTTCCTGTACCTGGCCGTTTGACAACGAAGCTGTAGTAGTCTACTGGAGAAAGTGCTTCGCTGTCTATCTAGTGTGTGGTGGAGGGGGTGATCAGGATTGTCCATGATGGATCGCAGTTTATTTAGTGTTCTCCTCTCCATCACTGTTTCAAAGGTCTCCGATCTGAGACCAATTACAGAGCCAGCCCTCTTGATAATCTTGTCAAGTCTGTTGGTATCTCTGGCCCTGATACTGCTACCCCAACAGACAGCAGCAAAGAAGATGGCGCTGGCGACAACAGTCTGGTAGAAAAGCTCAAGCATCCTTCTGCACACATTGAAGGATCTCAGCTTTCTCAGGAAGTAGTCTGCTCATCCCCTTCTTGTGCACAGCATCGGTGTTGGATCTCCAGTCCAACCTGCTGCTGATCCTGACACCCAGATATTTGTAGTCTTCAACCACTCCCACATCCTCCCCCCCTAATCTGCAGTGGCTGAGAAGGAGCCTTCCTCTTCCTGAAGTCAATCACCATCTCTCCGGTCTTGCTGACATTCAACCTCAGGTGATTCTGTTCCGTCCACTCCACAAATCTGTCTACCAGTGCCCTGTACTCCCCCTCCTCTCCTCCTCTTATACACCTCACAACAGCTGAGTCATCAGAGAATTTTTGCAGGTGGCATGACTCAGTGTTGTACTGAAAGTCCGTGGTGTATAACGTAAAAAGAAAAGGAGAGAGCACAGTCCCCTGTGGAGCTCCCATATCACTAGCCACCACTCCAGACAAGATACTGCCCAGCCGGACAAACTGTGGCCTGCCTGTCAGGTAGTCGGTAATCCGGGAGATCACAGAGCTGTCAACCCCCATCACCCGCAGCTTCTCACCCAGCAGCAGTGGCTGGATGGTGTTAAAGGCACTGGAGAAATCAAAAAAAGTGATTCTTACAGTATCTCCTCCACCATCCAGGTGCTGATGGGCTTGTTGCAGCAGGTAGCTGACAGCATCTTCAACTCCTAAATGGGGCTGATATGCAAACTGCAGAGGGTCCAGCCACGTCTCCACCTGCGGCCTCAGGTGGGCTAAGACCAGTCTCTCCAGGACCTTCGTCACATGAGATGTGAGGGCAACTGGTCGGTAGTCATTCAGATCCGATGGAGATGACTTCTTGGGGACAGGAACCAGGCAGGACGTCTTCCACAGCACTGGTACTCTCTCCAGACTCAGGCTCAGGTTGTACAGGTGTTTCAGTACTGGAGCTAGTTGGTTGGCACAGGTCCTCAGGGTCCTTGAGGAGATGCCATCAGGGCCCAAAGCCTTCCGCTGATGGAGTCTCTCCAGTTGTTTCTCCACCTATCTGTAGTCACCATGAAGTGAGGGAGGGTTCTGGTGCCCCCTGAGGAGGAGGAGGGGGGAGATGGAGAGAAGTTCTGCACAGGAGGGTGGGTGAGGAGGGGTGTGTGGGGGTCTGGTTGTGTTGCTGGGGTGACAGGTGAGTTGAACCTATTAAAAAACAGATTCAGTTCCTCAGCTCTCTCCGGGCTCCCAGATGGCTGTCTGACTCTCCCCTTGCACCCAGTTATTTGTTTCATTCCCTCCCACAAATCTTTAGTGTTGTTTTGCCTGAGTTTCTCTTCCAACTTCCTCCTATAATTGTCCTTGCACCTCCTCAGCATCTCTCTCAGCTCATGCTGCACTCCCCTCAGCTTCTCCTTGTCTCAAGCCCTAAAAGCTCTCTTCTTTTTGTTCAGAAGTGCTTTCAGGTCACTGGTGACCCATGGTCTGTTGTTGGAGAAGCAGTGTACTGTCTGAGCTGGCATGGTCATGTCTTCACAGAATCTATTGTATTCTGTGATGCAGTCGGTCATATTGTCTATGTCCACCCCATGTGGTTCACAGAGTACGCTCCAGTCCGTCATCTTGAAGCAGTCCTGAAGTGCATCAGCAGCCTCCTGTGTCCACCTCCTCACAGTCCGTGTATAAGCAGGCTGCCTTTGCACAAGGGGGACATACTTGAGTGTTAACATGACCATGCAGTGATCTGATTTATCAATGGGGGGTAGAGCTGTGGCACTATATGCATCTCTGACATTGGCATACAGTAAATCCAGTGTTTTGTTTTCTCTGGTGGGACAGTCAACAAACTGGTGAAAGTTTGGTAGTGTTTTTCCCACTGAGACATGGTTAAAATCACCTGTGATGGCCATGAATGCATCCTCACAGGCCACCGCTGCGTCAGCTGACGGAGGGACATAGACGATAATAATTAAAGTGCACTTCATTTCTCGCGGCATATAATAAGGTCTCATACTAACGGCCAGCAGTTCAATGTCCGTAGACTGTATCGTCTTCATTTAACTGATTGTTTTTTGATGTTTATTCAATAGCTGCATCAGTGGCCTTTGCAATCTGTTGTTCTGAGATCACCCAGTCACCGAATGGCATTTTATTCTGTGCCTCAATTTGTGCTTTTCTGAAGGATGGAATTAAACAGCAGGTGCTCTTCCATTGTTCTTTCAAAATCAAATGTCACCCCTCTTCTTTCTTTTGCTAATGTTACATAAGGGAGATATCGTGCGACCAGCATCAGTTTATCATGGTAAAATTGCTGTCTCTGAAATATAATGTGGAGAAAACACTGTTACCTGATCTCCCTTTTCCCCCTTTAGGGTTCTTTCCATCGTTTCATCCTTAAAAACAAAAGAAACAGATGACATTAATGTGACTTCACCATACTTCACGTATAATTTAAACAGGAAATAGCAGAAAATAAGAGCCCCTGTGTTATATTTAGTAATATAAACAGCTGCTTACAGTTCCAGAGAACTGTCGTAATCCATGAGCTGTCATCACCTAGAAGCAATAAAAGAGAAACTGTTCTCTTAATAGTCTTCATTGATCTAGTAATTAGCACAAGCACAAATTGAAAAGAGTGAAAATAATCTGACCGGAGCTGCTGCTTGTTTTTAAAGATGAATATGAGTGTCAGCTTCTTCTCGAGCCACAAATGTGCCTAAATCACCCTGTCGGTTTTACCACTGTAAACCTAGGTTCTGTTTACAAGAGACTATTTTGTGTAAAGCTTAGGAAATTGTGTGACCGTGCAGCTGTTCAGAGTCGTTTATCCCAAAATGAGCAGAAATGGACCCTTTACTTAGGGTCCGTTTGATGCACCCTAAGTAAAGAGGCAATTACTCAGATTCAGAGTGTTTCTGCTGAGCTCCTTGTTAAACATTAAATCACATCAAAGATCTCATTTAGAAATGACTTTACCATACACAACGGGAAATCAGATTAGCATCAGTTAGCACTGGATCAAAGGAAAAGAAAGGTACAAATCCACCCAGGGCACACTTAGGATAAATGGGTGCACCGAAATGGAAATATACGGAAATTTAAAGATGAGGAAGTGTAGTTGCTCATAGTGCATGCATTCCTAAAATGCATAAAAGCTTAATCAGTGTAAACATTGCTGATTGTAGTTGGTTTGCTCACAGTCACGTTTTAGTTTTTCAGTTCTTAGAGTCTAGAAAGATTTAAATGGAAGTTAGAGGCAAGCATCTAAAGATACAGCACATTCTGGATACTACAGTCTCTATGAACTGGTACTGCCTGCACATAAAGTTTTCAATAGTACTACTGCTACTACTGCTACTACTACTGCTACAACTACTACTACTACTACTACTACAACTACTACTACTAATAATAATAGTAATAATAACAGGGACTAACAAATAAGTCAGGATATTTTGGACTTTGCTGCATTTAAAATTAAGGAGTCAAAATAAACCCCCAAAATTATAGCACTTAAATCCATATACATCAGGATTTTGTGTGTTCAAATAATGCTTGCATTTCTAAGTATTATATCAACTCAGTATGTACTACTACACTCAGGGATACAGATCCACACACAGCTTCACCAAGACTTTCTAATTTTTCGGCATACTTTTGATCCCACAACCACAGGCACAGGTCAGTGTCCCAAGGTCGGCCTGTACACGTGCAGCACTGTGATACAGTGGTTGGCACTGTTGCCTCACAGCTAGCAGGTTCCAGGTTCAAGATTCAAAGATTTCATTTGTCAATACTACTATATGTACAGGACATACAGGAGAACTGAAATGGCGTTTCTCATTTCAATTCTCCTGTATGTCCTGTACGTATAGTAGTATTGACAAATAAAATCTTTGAACTAGTCATTCATGGCAGTGGTGGGAACCTTTCTGTGTGGAGTTTGCATGTTCTCCTTTTGCTGTGTAGGTTTCCTCCCACAATCCAAAGACATCCATTGTCATGTTCGGGGTTGCCACCCCGTCCATGACTTGTGGCTGTAGGTTTTGATCATGTCTTATTAATTCCAGCTGGCAGATTGAGCCTTGCTCTCTGTCAGTCCTACAGTCATGCTCTTCCCCTCGTACCAGACGCTCACCAGCTGCTTGAATCACCACATGCACACAAACGCATACACACACACTCACACACAACAGTTCAATCAGCCACACACCTGTTGCCACAGCTGTGTCCACTTTTTCTGCATTGATGTATGTGGTTATTGTGTATATTTTTATCTTGATTCTTTTTTCTAAAGCCCATCCAGGGACAAGAGTTGCAAATTAGCTAATAGCTATACACTCTATGTGCAACACATCAGATTGATTGTTTTTGATTAATTGTCTATGTTTATTGCACTGTCCCTGTCAAATAAACTAATCTACTACTACTACTACACTTGTTCTCATTTGGGGATTGTGTATTTATTGAATAGAGTGTGACCGGCTAGTGCAGCAGCTTCAACATCTTCTTCGGACATTCCGGCGGCGTCTGTTGGTTTTCTCCGGACTGAACTGTGTTGTGCCTCAGAGCCTTTCCGCTCCAACATGTTAGTAAGTCTTTCTGGTTATTATGCCTTTTTTCTCCGCTCCTAGCTAGCCTGGAGCGCGTTGGGCACTTAACCTCTAGCCAACGTAGCCGAAGCCGGTAGTCCCTCTCATAAGCACAGTGACTTTATTTGGACTTTTGTATTTTCACCTTTGTGCAAATAAACACGTTACATGCTGCATTTTGGGCTCGCTGCCAATTCTTATGTTTGCTGCAAAGTTACGCAGTGAACATGACATCCATATTAGGTTAACTGATGATTTTAAATTGTCCCTAGATATCTGTCTTTGATAGGCCCTTAGAATAAAGGTTTAGTGTAGGTACTAGTGAAGTGCTTTGAGTGGTCTTTGTAACACGTAGTACAGGTCCTTATCCCTTACGTCAAGTTTGGTGACCCTAGTTTCATTTGCTCTCGAGTTAGAGTGCGGATCACCTTGTGACCTTGGTCCTTGACCTTCTGACCCTGAATCTAGATCATGTCTACAGCACTTCCAGATCAACCACTGCCTTAAGTTCAGTGATTGTAGCACTAATGCTAACAACATAATGGTGACAAGTGTGAAATAAATAAACTATAACCTCTTTTAGAGTATCCAGGCAAACACAGTACAATCTAGGCCCCCTCTGTTGTCTGAATAGGATTACCTGTGCTACTTGATGTGGGCTAAATGACCCTGCAAGCGACGTGGGTCAATGACCACCTTGGCGGACATTTGAAAAGGACAATGTGGATGAAAAGTGCCATGAAGAAGATGTCACCATCATCACATCACAGCATCATCTGTCATTATTCTGACTGATTATATTAATTTCAAAGCTGTAACTGACAACTGTGTGTACTACAATTGCAAAAATATCACAGCGGCTGAGAGGTTTCTTTTAAGAATATTTTTTCGCTCACTCCCACGGAGTCTGGAGTGGTTCTCTGACAATCTCCGGTTGCTGTGGGGAATGGTTCATCATTGGTTAGTTCAGCTCCACTCTGTGCTCATTCCTGTGGTGACGTATCGTCACTTCCTGTGTTGCTGGCTGTCGGTGTGGTTTGCTCTGTGGTTAGCTCTCACTCTCCTGAGGATTATTGCCTTTAATTGTGTTTTAATCACTTTTTTCCCTATCTACCGTCGCCTCTCACTTCTGTTTAACAAGCCTCTTGTACCTGTGTGCGCACTCAGTGTCACCTAATCACTCTCTTTAGCCTTCTGTTCACCTTTCATCAGTGTTTGTGTTACCTTTGGGTTAGCCACTAGCTATGGCTACTAGCTCTCCTTCCCCTTCTCCTCTGGTGTGCTCTCTGTGTCAGATGTTTAACTACACCTCTGCCTCTTTTAGTGATAATGGTAAATGCAATAAATGTTGTCTTTTTGAGGCGCTCGAGGAGAGGTTGTGTGATTTGGAATCCCGGCTCTGCTGCATTGAAACACCGTCAGCACCAGTTAATAATGACAGACTCCCCTTAGCTGCAGTGGAGCTCCCTAGCATAGGGCCTGCTAGCCGTCCCCCGGCTTCCACCTCTCCTGGGCAGCCAGGAGAGAATGGGTGGGTGACGGTGAGAAGGAAGCATAGTCGCAAGCCCCTGGTTCACCACCAACCTGTTCTTGTTTCGAATCGCTTTTCCCCGCTCAGTGACACACCCACTGAGGAAAAAACTTTGATCAGTGGTGACTATAGTCAGAAACGTGAACTCCAGCGACCATAGTCAAATGCATTCCCAGGGCCAGAGCAGGCAACATCAAGTCAAATTTGAAAATGCTGGCTAAAAGTAACTGTAAATACTCTGCAATTGTTACCCACGCTGGCATTGACAACATCCAACTCCGGCAGTCAGAAGTTACAAAACTTAGTGTGGAATCGGTGTGCAACTTTGCCAAAATGATGTCTGCCTCTGTAGTATTCTCTGGGCCTCTCCCCAATCTGACCAGTGATGACAAGTTTAGCCACATGTTATCCTTCAACCGCTGGCTGTCTGTGTGGTGTCCTGCAAACAGTGTTGGCTACACAGACAATTGGAACTCATTTTGGGAAAAACCTGGTCTTATTAGACGAGATGGTGTACATCCCACTTTGGATGGTGTGTCTCTTTTATCTAACAATCTGGCATCATTTTTATCCAAATTTCCAAAACCTTGACTACTCAGAGTTGGGACCAGGAAGCAGAGTCACAGTCTTACACGCCTCTCTGCAGCTCCTCTTCATCCGCCACCCCTCAACTTAGCTCCTGTCTTCCCCATCAGAGAATCATTGTCTGCTCCCTCCAAAGTAAATAAAAATATAACGTATAAGCATCCCAAAGTGACAAAACAAAAAGTTGGTAAAACTCAAATTAAACATGAAGCCTCAAAATTTAATGACTTGGCCTCTGTTCCTCCTCATAATTTAATTTAAAAATTAAATGCGGTGGCGGAGTGGTTAGCACTGCGGCAGCACAGCAACTCACCCTTGGCCGGGGGATCCTGGGTTCGATCCCAGGCCCCGACCAACAGTGATCTGTGTGGAGTTTGCATGTTCTGCGTGGGTTTACTCCAGGATTTCTCCGGTTTCCTCCCACATGCCAAAAACATGCAAGTTAGGTTAATGCTTGGCATCAACTGGGGATTCTAAATTGTCCTTAGGTATGGATGTGAGAGTGAATGGTTGTCTGTCTCTCTGTGTTGGCCCTGCGATGGACTGGCATTCTGTCCAGGGTGTACCCTGCCTCTCGCCCAAAGATGCTGGGATAAGCTACAGCCCCCCCAGCGACCCAAAAAGAATTAAGTGGAAGAAGATGGATGGATGGATGGATGGATGGATGGATGGATGGATGGATAGATGGATGGATGGATGGATGGAATGTTAAATATTAGGTCTCTAACTCCCAAGTCTCTGCTAGTCCATGACCTGTTAATTGATTGATTGATTGATTGATTGATTGATTGATTTTATTTGAACATCAAGACAAAAAAAAAAATCAAAACAAAAAAATTAAATTAAAAAAATGTTCTTGTTCAAAAGGAGTGGGAAGAAGCCAATGCTTATATAGTCCCACCCCTTCTCCATACTCAATAAATTATAATATCATTCTAGTCATTATTCATCCCACAATTACATTCATTATACAATACTATAATATATAATACATCTTATAATTAAATTATGCAATTTAAAAGATACAACAATGATAGTTTATAATGACAATAATACCAACATCTAATAATAATTGTAATAATAATAAATAAATACTTCTGGTTTGTTTAATATAATTACAGACAATATTATCATCATCATAATCACCATATATACCACCATATACTGTATCCCCCACATGGCTTACAATACCTAGGCGCAATAAGTAAACATATAATAATAATAATAACCACAATAATAGGTAGCCATATAGTAGTTACAATAATAATAATAATAATAATAATAATAACAATAATAATGATAACAATAATAATAATAATACCACCTGGCCTATATAATACTTCAAATAATTCCATCCTAACAACAATCCTAATACTATAATTCTAGTAATAATGATATCAATAATAATAGTACTCAGCATATATACTGTATTCAACAATAACAACCTTTCTTCATTGAAGATACATTGCAATATTACTGTCCTTTATTTTTATATTGCTCAAAAATCATTGCTTTATACAGTATTCATTCATTCATCTTCTTCCGCTTAATCCTTTTTTGGGTCGCGGGGGGGGGGGGGGGGCTGGAGCCTATCCCAGCATCTTTGGGCAAGAGGCAGGGTACACCCTGGACAGATCGCCCGTCCATCGCAGGGCCAACACAGAGAGACAGACGACCATTCACTCTCACAGTCATACCTAAGGACAATTTAGAATCCCCCGTTTGATGCCAATTAACCTAACTTGCATGTTTTTGGCATGTGGGAGGAAACCGGAGAAATCCCGGAGTAAACCCACGCAGACACGGGGAGAACATGCAAACTCCACACAGATCACTGTTGGTCAGGGGCTGGGATCGAAGCAGGGATCCCATGGCCAAGGGTGAGTTGTTGTGCTGCCACAGTGCTAACCACTGTGCCACCGCGCTGTTGATTTAAATATATAGATGTTTGGACATTGCCTGTGTTTCTCCCCCAACCCATTCCACAATTTTACCCCACACACAGACACACAAAAACCCTTCCTAGTAGATCTTACTAGGTGCATTTTAAATTTTGTATTCCCCCGTAAATTATATTTCCCTTCTCTCTCACTGAAAAGATTTTGTATATTGTGTGGCAAAAAGTTTTTACTGACTTTAAACATTAACTGTGCTGTATAATAATCAACCAGATCCTGTAATTTCAATAATTTTGAATGTAAAAACAATAATTGCTAATATTACAAAAAGGGCAGTCCAAGTTATACACAAAGTCAGGTATCTTGAACATACTAATTTAAGTGTACTTTTATAATTGTCATCCCAGACCTCAATACAATAGGTCAAGTATGGAAGTATTCATGAGCAATACAAGATATGAAGTGATTTGTAATGTTGGACTTGCTTAATTTTATTTAGAATTGCAATATTTTTTTGCGACTTTGCTTTGTATGTATCTGACGTGTGGTTTCCAACTAATTTTATCATCTAGTATTACACCCAAAAATTTGATCTCCTAAACATTTTCAATAATTACAATATCTATATGAATATGTATGTCTTCTTTATTTTTACAATTACCAAATATCATGACTGTCAGGAACCGAGCCGGCTTGGTTTCCCCCAGCTCGGTCCTGATCTCTCGGTGGGATTTGGTTCCATTATGTATGTGTATTTTGTGTATTCTGTACTGATCCCCTATCCATAGCCACCGCCTGACCGGCAGCTGTTAGACAGCCGCTGTAACCTACTTTCTCCCACGCTGCTGACAGTCTGCCGGTCCAACCACGCCCCCTCGCTCTCCTTTTCCATCAGCTGTTCCCAGCCCCGGTAACCATCTCTCCCGCGCCTCGCCCAGGTGTTTCCAGTTTGTTAGGCCAGCGGTGTTTGTACATAAGCAGCTCTTTGCTAGTCAAACACCACTGGACCATTATACGGGTCACACGCTCGTTCGCCATGGTGTGCCCGTCACATCTGGAGGGATTTACTGTTCGTGCCCAAGGGAGAATTGGACTTTTTGGACTGCTCCTGCCTGTGAGTAAACGGTTTTGCGTTTCCCTGTGTGGTTAGCTGCTACGCTTTCCTGGTAGCGTCTCTCCCTGCAGCTCAACTGCTACGCTCAAGCTGTTGCCCAGTTTGCTTCTTTAAGTTAATTGAGCTTCCGACTGTCTTCCTCGCTCTCCTGAGCGCATGTACATATATCATTTGTTATTTTTCTGTGGCCACGGTGCACAGTGGTCTGCCCACTGTTCGCTCCTGCATCAGCCTTTGTGTGTACATCATTACTTTCCTGTAAGTCTTCATTTTTGAACTGTCACGTTAATAAATGTGTGTGTGGTGAACCCAGCGTTTAAATCCTTCCATCGTTCTCCTCCTCCGTGCGCTGTGAAAAAGCACATGGAGAGTTTATGACAATGACCTTAGTTTTATCTATATTTAGTGATAATTTATTACTATCCATCCATTTTTAAGCCTATTTAATTCATTATTTAGAGTATGGATTAGTTGATTATAATTATTTCCAGAATAAAATATATTAGTATCATCAGTAAATAATATTATTTTTAATAATTTAGAAACTTGGAATATATCATTTAAATATATGTTAAATAATTTGGGGCCCAATACTGACCCCTGGGGAACTCCACAGGCAATTCCCATACACTCAAACAGATATTCTCCCATCTTCACAAACACAAACTGTCTCTCAGATAAATAACTTGTAACCCAATTCAGTGCCACTCCCCTAATACCATACATTTGCAGTTTATCAAGAAGTATTGAATGATATACAGTATTGTATCAAATCCTTTTCTAAAATCTATAAATACACCAATTGCATATTTTCCTTGATCCAATGCATTTATTATTTCCTCTGTTGCTTCCATTATTGTTAATGATGTTGTACTCTTTGCTCAAAATCCATACTGATTCTGATTAAGCAGATCATGTTTATTTAAAAAGTTTTCTAATCTGTTGTTGAAAAGTTTTTCCAGAAGCTTTGAAAGTTGTGGGAGGAGCGATACTGGTCTGTAGTTTGTGTAATGGTGTTTATTTCCTTCCTTTTGCTATTTTCATTTTCTGCGGGAATGAGCCAGTTTGAAATGATAGATTACAAATATATGTAAATGGTTTTAATATGCCATCAACAGGTCTTTTTACTAGTGTCATATCAATACCATCACAATCAGTACATAATTTATTTTTACACTTTTCAACAACAGATTTTACCTCTAGTTCATTCACCACTGAGAGAAAGATCGACTGAGGGTTATTTCCAATCAATGTTTCACTCACGGTGTCTTTTCCTTGGTTTGTAAATTTTGCTGCCAACTGTGGTCCAATATTTACAAAAAAATTATTCATTCTATTTACTACATTGTTCTTATCATAATTATCACCACAATTATCAGTAAAATACTCTGGATATATCGTTTTCTTAATTCCATTTTTCCTTAATTTATTTAATATATCTCAGACTCCTTTTATATTATTTTTATTTTCATTTAACATTTTCCTATAGTATTGGCTGATCCATTGGAGGGCAATGGATCAGCGTTCTCTTCGCGCCCTCTGCCAGTACCCGGGCTTGCCCGGGGAAGCTAATGATCCTACCAGCAGACTAAATTTGAAGAGACGATGCCTCAGTGCCAAGTCAAAGAAGAATCCTAGTCACAGTCCCAAAGCCGAAAGCAAACAGCCCTGAGAGCACCTTGTGATAGGACCTGCCCTTCGCATAGTACAACTAAACGTTGAAGGCCTATCTGCAGCCAAGCAAAGCCTTATCGAAGTCCTCGCCTTCCAACACTCGATTGATGTAATCTGCCTCCAAAAGACTCATATTGGCACAGAGGAAGCTGGCTGCTACACCATCAATGGCTTTGACCTCCTGTGCTATGTTCCACATGCCAAACATGGACGTGCCACCTATGTGCGTTCTGACATAGTTGAAGTAAACCACCTGACAACAACACATTTCTCAGACACCATAACCATTGGTGGCTTCCATATTGTCAATGTGTACAAGCACCCTAGTGCCAACTGGGATCTGCAGGTCTTACCCACCCTACCCCACCCTGCCATCTATGTGGGGGACTTTAACAGCCATCACCCTGACTGGGGGTACCCAGCAGTAGATAGTGACGGGGAGGTACTTTCAGACTGGGCATCTAGAAATGATCTTGCTCTGATACACGACCCCAAACAAAGAGGAACCTTCCACTCTGCTAGGTGGAAGAAGGACTATTCTCCTGACCTGTGCTGAGTCAGCTCTTTGAATGGGACGCCATATCCTACACAGATCCTCATTCTTGACGATTTTCCACACAGCCAACACCGGCCCCTGCTTGTACACATTGGCCTACAACTTCCAGTCATAAACAGCCCAAGGAAGATGCGCTGGAACTTCCGCAAAGCCAACTGGAAGGAATTCAGTGAAACCCTGGATCGGAGTGCTGTTACCATCCCACTCCACACCATCACTGTAGATGAAGCATACAACCGCTTCTGCAGCGCAATCTTCAAGGCTGCTCACACTGCAATCCCACGAGGCTACCGACCCCTCTATGTCCCATGCCTGGACGGAGAAAGCGCTGCTCTCCTACAATCCTATCAAACATCAGGGGACCCAGAGATAGCAGACCATCTCATTGAATCGCTAAGTACAGCCCGGCGAAAGAAATGGGAGGAGACAGTTGCTGACCGGAGCTTTACCCACTCTAGCAGGAAATGTTGGAGCCTCATCCGTCGCCTAGGAGCTGCACAGAAGCCCCCTAGCCAAAGTCGAGCATCTGTCACACCCAACCAAGTTGCATCCCACCTACTGACCATCGCCAAAGCACCCCAAGACAAAGATACCAGAAGAGCAGTTACAACTGAGCTAAAAAAAACACCAAAAAATGCCCGTAGAGGAAACAAACCCTGAACCTTTCGAGACTGCTGAACTGGAGAAAGTCCTACAGGGCCTGAAATGTGGAAAGGCAGCAGGATACGACAACATCTTCCCAGAATTCATGAAAAATCTTGGCCCCCGAGCCCTAACCTGGTTGACACAACTCTACACAAGGATCATACAAACAAACTCGATCCCAAAGAAATGGCGGACAGCAAAGGTCATTGCCATACCAAAGCCTGGCAAAGACCACAAACTACCAGCAAGCTACCGCCCAATCTCCCTACTCAGCGTTCCTTATAAAATCATGGAGCGCCTAATGCTGCAACGTATTTCCCCAGGAATAGAGGAAATTCTGAGTGTGGATCAAGCAGGTTTCCGCAAGGACCGCAGCACAGGAGAACAAGTACTGGCCCTAACCACCTTCATCGAAAATGGCTTCGAGAGCAGACTGAAGACAGGGGATGTGTTTCTCGATCTTACAGCCGCCTATGATACGGTCTGGAACAAAGGCCTCCTCCTGAAACTTACACAGGCGATCCCTGCCTGGGCAACAGCAATTATAAAAACCCTGCTGACCAACCGAAGGTTCAGAGTCCACCTCGGTGAGAACACAAGCGCATGGAGAATGCAGAAAAACGGACTCCCACAAGGCTCAATTCTAGCTCCAACCCTGTTCAACCTCTACATAAACGACCTGCCCACTACAAAATCCCGCAAATTCATCTATGCAGACGACATCTGTTTGGCACTCCAAGCACCAGACTTTGAGTCACTGGAACGGGTGCTCACGGAAGATCTTGCCAAACTGGACCAGTTCTGCAAAACCTGGCACCTAAAACCAAGCCCAGCAAAAACCGTCTCCAGTGTATTCCATCTCCACAATGTAAAAGCTGCCAGAGAACTAAACGTCCACCTGAGCAGACTCAAGCTTAAGCATGCCTCAAATCCAACATACCTTGGAGTGACCCTTGACAGGACCCTATCCTTCAAGGAACATTTAAAGGGGACGGCTGCTAAGGTGAAGGCACGAAACAACCTGCTCTGCAAGCTCGCTGGTGCAAAATGGGGGGCGGCAGCCTCCACCCTGCGCACCTCAGCACTGGCCCTTTCATACTCTGTAGCAGAATATTGTGCCCCTGTCTGGTCCAGGTCATCCTACACCCACCACGTAGACACCCAGCTCAACACAACCATGAGAACCATAACTGGGACAATCCGCTCAACACCACTCCCCTGGCTCCCTGTATTGTCAAACATAGCCCCCCCACACATCCGGCGAGTAGCACTAACTCAAAGGATGCTTCAAAAAGCCAAAGACTCTCCTCACTTACCAATCCATGCAGATATCTACACCCCACCCACTGCCCGACTTCCATCCAGACGGCCGATTTGGAAAAACCCTCCCCCAGCTGACTTCACCATCCAGACAGCTTGGCAAGAGGAATGGGAGACCAAGGAGGTCCCAAACAAACACCTGGTGACAAACCTCAACCAACAGGTCCCGGGCACCAACCTCCCAAGGAGACAGTGGTCTACACTCAATCGCTTCAGGACTGGACATGGCCCCTGCTTGGCCAGCCTTCACAGATGGGGCAGTAGCCCTAGCCCACTGTGCGCATGTGGAGAGGAGCAAACAATGGAACACATCATAGAGGCTTGCTCGCTCCAAAGACTGGAAGGAGGATTACACACCCTCCATACAGCAAACCAGGAGGCAACTGCTTGGCTTGAGGACTTTGCATTCGCTAAATAAATAAATAAATAGTATAATTTTTTACTAGTTCATATTATTTCGGTTAATTTATTTTTATATGTTTTATATATTTTTTCAGATTCTTTAGCTCTTAATTTAATGAAATTTTTATAGAGATAATTTTTCTTTTTACAAGCATTTTGTAGCCCCCTGATTAACCACGGGCAATTTTTGTATTTATGTTTTTTATTAATTTCTTTAATTGGACAGTTTTTATCATGTAATGATTTAAATATATCAATAAATTTATCATATGCCAAGTCCACTTCTTTATCTATAGACAACATCCCAATTTTGTAACATTAAGTCATCTTTTAAAGCATTGATTGTATCTTCTGTTCGTATTCTTTTATAAATAATCTTTTTACATATTATTCTTCTTACTCTCATTAACCCCATAGTTAACGTCTAAAGAAACAAATACAGGCAAGTGGTCACTAATTTCCTTTATTAGTATACCACTCACCATATTATATTCAATAACACTGGTAAAAATGTTGTCTATCAGGGTAGCACAGTGTGTCATTATTCTCGTAGGTTTTGTAATCTTTGGAAATAAGGTTAAGCTATACATTGTATCTAAGAAATCTTCAGTTGGTTTATGTTATTTTGTTTTCATTAAATCTATATTAAAGTCACCACAAATAAAGATATCTTTTTGTCTTATTTTTGTAAACATCTTTTCCATACCATTTCTAAATTTTTCCATATCAGATCCTGGTGCTCTATATATTCAACTTACTATTATGTTTTTTCTATTTTCCATCGTAATTTCAATTGTTAAATATTCCATAATTTCATTCACTCTTGATGTCATGCTGTCCACTTTTTTACTTTTTAAATTTCTATCAACATACAGTGCTACCCCACCACCACTTTTACATTTCCTATTTTGTGTGTGCATCTCATATCCATGTAGTTCAAAATTTACATCTTTTTCTTCATTAATCCATGTTTCGCTTATTGCTATAATCCCATATGGGGTGTTAAATTGATTTAAAAACTCCTTAATACTATTAAAGTTGGCACAGAGACTCCTACTATTAACATGTATTATTGTCAATGTATGATCCGAGTTCAGAATTCCATTTAATTGTTGTTCATCATAATAAGTACACTTATTGTTAATATGATTAAAGTAGTTGTTATCTGAGTCAACATCACCTAAAATATCTTGTGGTTGCTGTTCAGTATTGACAAGGGTTTCAGCTTTAATTTGACCTAATACACTTCCATTATTAAATGAGGAAGGATGATTGGTTAAAGTTCTAATCATAAGTTGTGTCAACAATGTACACCAAAAAGAAAAAAGAGAAAAAAACAAAAGAAAAAAACCACAAAAAATTCCACTCATAATCTTATCATCTTATAATCTATTATTCCTGCCCAAGAGCTAAGGTTTAAATTTGTCTAATTCCTCCATTTCTTTAATCATTATTATTTTAGCTTCTTCTGGAGTGCCAAGCAGTTTTATCCACACCTTACAGTTCTTTGTCCATGTCGATTGTATTTTTCCCTGTTTTCTGAGAGCCCTGGCTTGTCAAGCTATTTCAGAGTTCTTTTTTGTTAAATGTTCATTTACATAGACAGCCGTTCCTTTCAGTTTTCTTGCTTGTTGCAGAAGATCAGTTTTTGCTTTCCTGTTGACAAAATGGATGATGATCACTGGTTTTCCTTTACTGTCTTTTTTAGGTAACGTGTGGCAAGCCAGAATAGTCTTATTGCCTACAAGAATGTTTTAAGAGTTGAAAAAAGTTAACACCTGCTGCTCAAGAGTGTGTGATTCTGCCAATGTCTCATCCTCCCCATCCTGGTTATCAACTCCAGCTGTCACACGTGCATAGGAGTGGTGTCTGGTGTTAAGACCACTCACAATGACATCATCCATTCTTGTATATTGTTCTAATTCATCCACACGTCTTTCTAAGAAATTAGTTTTCTTGTCTTTTTCCATAATTTCAGCCTTTAATTCACGCACTTGATCCATAAGGCCAATAAGCAGAGTTTGTTGTTTGGCTATCTTAGATATTTCTTCAGACATAAAATTTAGTGAGAGTTTCATCTCCTCCAACTTCTCTCCTTATTGATCATCAGATTGATTTAATATCCCTTACACAGACTTGGTTTGGGCAACGGGATTATGTTGGTTTAAATGAATCAACTCCCTCTGGTTATTTAAACTGTCAAAATCCCAGAAGTTCTGGTCATGGAGGAGGAGTAGCAACAATTTACCATTCCAAATTACTAGTTAATATAAAGCAAAAAACATGTTATAATTTCTTTGAGGGCCTGGTCCTCAGTATTGGGCATTTTAGCAATTTTAGGTTAAACCCAATTTTATTTTGCCATAGTTTATCGTCCTCCCTCAGCCTACTCAGAGTTTTTTTCCGAATTTGCCGAATTCTTAGCTGATTTAGTGCTGAAATCAGATAGAATAATTATAGTAATAATAATTATAGTAGGGGACTTTAATATACATGCAGATGAAGATAGTGATTTCCTTAATATGGCATTTAATTCAATATTAGACTTGATAGGGTTTTCTCAGAAAGTAGGAAATTCTATCCATTATCTCCACCACACGTTGGACCTTGTTCTGACATATGGCATTGAAATAGAAAATCTGGTAGTGTCTCTTCATAACCCTGTACTGTCAGACCATTATCTGTTAACTTTTGATTTTACTATTTCTGACTATTTGGCTCCTAAAGAAAAATATTGCTACAGTAGAAGCCTCTCAGTTTATGCTGTTACCAAATTTAAGCAGATTGTTTCCTCAATGCCATGTGTCAACACAACGGAGATAGGTTCAGGTTCAGGTTACTTTATTTGTACCCGCAGGTAGATTTGTTTTGCAGTCAGGTGACATCCATATTTACAAACCACAATTACATTCAGCATGAACACAAACACAGGCACACATGAAGCTGACTATAAACATGATAAAAGTACTCAAGTCTCCACCAATCAGGACATAGGACAAAGAGATAAGAGAAAAAACAAGGAGATAAGAGTAAGGGTCATATTAAAAAGTTAAAGACTAGTCAAAGAGGTTAAAAACTCAAAAGTCTAAAACCCAATAAAAGATTTAGAACCCAAATAAAAAACCTACAAAATTAAGTAAATATAAAATAAAAATGAATAATTAGGTAACTAAATTATGTGCAATATATTGTTACATCTTGTTCAACTCTTTAACAGCAGCAGGAACAAAGCTGTTTTTGTAGCGCTGGGTTTTACTTTTTGGGACAGCAAACCTCCGTCTGGAGGGAAGAAGCTGAAAGTGGCAGTGCAAAGGGTGGGAGTCATCATTTAAAATGGAGGTAGCAATCCTCTGTACCTGTCTGATGTACAGGGATGTCAGGCTCAGCTGTGACTCACCAAGCAAACGACTGGACCATCTAACTACCTGATCCAAGGATTTCCTCTGTTTATTATGGTTCGGTCAATTTGGAAGCGTGCAAGTTTCCTTGAGTAATGCAAATGTTGCTGACCCTTATTGCACACCCTTTCACAGTTCTCTTCAAACTTTAAATTACTATCAATAATCATCCCAAGATATTTGTAGGATTGTACACATTCAGTGGTCTGGCCTTTTAGTACAGTGACTTTGTGCCTGGGAGTTTTCCTCCTAAAGTCAATAATCATATCTTTAGTTTGTGTTGTATTCAGCTGCAGGTAGGAATCCTCACACCAGTGAACAAAATCATCAACTACTGGGCTGTGGCCACTCTCACTATCCTGGAGGAGACTGACAACAACTGAATCATCAGCATACTTTATAATGTGTCTGTTGTCATGTCTGCTCCGACACATGTTTGTGTACAGGATGAAGAGCAGTGGTGACAACACACACCCCTGTGGAGAGCCAGTAGAAGAACACTTTTGGTCAGACAATGTACCATTGACACTTTCAATGGTACATTGAAAGTACATTGAATGGTACATTGAAACTCTCTGTGTCCTGTTGGTTAAAAAATCCAGAATCCAACCCACCAGATTATTACTCAAATCAAATTGTTGCAGGAGCCTTTCAACTAAAATATGAGGTTGGATTGTATTAAAGGCGGAAGAAAAGTCCACAAATAAAAGCCTGGCATGTTCCCATTAAAATCCAGATGTTCAAAAAGCATGTTAAACAGAGTGACAGTGGCATCCTCCACTCCTCTGTGAGGCCTGTAGGCAAACTGCAAAGGATCCAGTGCATGCTCAGTCTGCTTTAGGACCTCAAATCTGACCAGTTTTTCAAAAATTTTCATTAAAATTGAAGTCAAAGCAACTGGTCTAAAATCATTTACCGTTTTAGGACAGCTGGATTTTGGAACAGGGACAACCACGGCATCTTTCCAGATCTTAGGCACATGTTGTGTCTGTAAGGACTTATTGGAAATGTAGTGAAATACAGGACTCAATTCATGTGCACAGGACTTTACCAAGCGCCCACATATATTATCAGGGCCCTGACTTTTGTTCACTTTTACAGCACAGAACACCCTTTTAACATCCTGCACCTCAATATTAAAGTGCTGATTGTCTTTGAGTTTCTGTTTCAAATCTTGGGTTTCTGTGCTAAAATCAAAGGAGTCAAAATGACCATAAAAACAATTAAGAGCATTAGCCAGCTCTGTGTCTGAAGTAAAACCATCTAAAAACACACAATTACTGCGCTCTGTGCTCTGAAGGCCTGCAATAATTTTCATACTGGCCCAGGCTGAACCAAGTTTCTTTGTTGCCATCTTGCTTTCCAACTCTGATTTATAATTCTGTTTTGCTCTTAAAATTTCGGACTTCAGCTCTTTTGTGGCAACCTGTAGCTCAGAAACAACCCCCTGTTTAAAGGCAAGTGCTTTCCTCTGTAAGCAGAATTTAACTGATTTTGTAACCCATGGCTTGTTGTTGGGATATATTTTGACACGTTTATGTGGAACGATCATATCTCTGCAGAAAGCCATGTATGAGCATGTCACATCCACTAAAGAGTCTAAATCATCTCCGTAGGACAATGTGAACACCTCCCAGTCCGTACAGTTAAAGCATTCCTGGAGGCAGTGCACTGAATCCTCTGTCCACACGTTTATGTCTCTGGTCTTCGCCTTGTCTCTTCTGAGAGCAGTTTTATATGTGGGCAGCAAATGTACACAGTTGTGATCTGAGAATCCTAAAGGAGGAAGGGGAAGAGCTTTACAGGCCCTCTCTACGGATCTATAGCACAGGTCCAATGTCTTTTTTCGCCTGGTTGGGCAGGAGACATACTGATAAAAGTTTTTAAGTGTCTTCTTTAAAGAAATATGGTTAAAATCTCCAAGGATAAAATTTGGAGCCTCTGGGGAAATCGACTGCAACTGCTGTACCACATCAAAGATGGTGCTGGAGGCAGAGGCAGCATCTGCCCTCAGGTGAATGTACACAGTCGTTATGAAAAGTTGGGGGAACTCGCGGGGCAGATAAAAGGGGCATAGCGATATGGACAGAAGCTCCACATCTGGCGTACAGATGCGCTCTCTGACCGTGACAGATGTACAGTACTGTTTATTAATATATAAACATACGCCACCCCCCTGACGTTTCCCCGTTACCTCTTCCTGCCGATCCGAGCGAAGTGGGGCTCCAAAGCCGTCAATACATAGGTCCAGGTCCCGGTCATGCGCCGTAAGCCACGTGTCCGTGTAAGCCATGACACAGCAGTTCTTGAAGTCCTTCTGATATCGTACATTTCCTTGAATTTCATCCACTTTATTTCTCAGGGACTGTACGTTCCCCATAATAATGGAAGGAAGAGGAATGCGGTTAAGCTGACGCCTCCTCAGGCTTAATCTTACGCCTCCACGCTTTCCGCTTTTCCTCCTCTTGTCTCTCTTTTCATTGCTGTGTCCATGAAAATCTCTTAAAATAAAGTCCGGCAGTTGCGGCACAGACTCAAACACAGATGCTGCATTATCCATGTTTAAATGCAGTAACATGTCTCTGGAATACTGTATTCTTCCCGGCGTGACCGCGATCACGCTTACCTCCAAGACAAAGAGCCGGTAGGAAAGAAACGACAGTGCAAAAACAAGAAGGAAATCCACACTGATGGAACCAGGGAGCTCTTCGTTATATAGTCCACAAACATTCAAGGACAAAAATGGCACAGAGAATCACGTTAAAACACCTTAAAGTGCATAAAAACAGAGACACAGACGTAGAACTTTTTTCACCCACTGCCGGTCGCTGCGTGCGCATGCACCCAGAAGATAAGCTATGGAGAGCTTGCTCCTTCTGTAATTGATAGCATGGTAGCTAGTGTGACAGCTTCTCTGCATCAGGCTCTAGACATGGTGGCCCCTTTAAAAAAGAAAAAGTGTAATCGGAGATTTCTAACTCCTTGGTTCAACACAGAAACTCGTACCTTAAAACAGAAGGCTTGTCAATTAGAAAGAAAATTGTGCTCCACTAAATTAGATGAAATCTATTTAGCTTGGAGAAATCATCCTCTAATTTATAAAAAAATCTCTTAGGAAAGCTAGAATAAGTTATTATTCCGCATTAATAGAAGAGAACAAGAATAATCTCAGGTTTCTTTTCAGCACTGTAGCCAGGCTGACAAAGAGTCGGGACTCTCAATCCTAGCATTCCCTTAGAGCTTACTAGTCAGGACTTTATGAACTTTTTCAATAATAAAATTTCACCTATCAGAGCTAAAATCAGTCAGTCTTCCCACCATTAACTTAAATACAGTAACTACTACAACTCATTCAACTGATATCTGTTTGGATGAGTTTACTCCAATTGACCTTTTAGAGTTAGCTAAAATAATTTCCTCATCCAAGCCTTGAACTTGTCTTTTCGACTCTTTTCCTACCAGGTTATTTAAAGAAGTCTTCCCATTTATTGGTAGCTCTATTCTTCAAATAATCAATTCTTCATTAACATTAGGCCATGTACTGCAGGCTTTTAAAACTGCTGTAATTAAACCCTTACTCAAAAAGCCAATGCTGGATCCAGGAGTTTTAGCTAACTATAGCCCAATCTCTAATCTGCCTTTTATTTAAAACATCTTAGAAAGAGTTGTTGCTACGCAATTATTTGACCACTTACAGGAAAATGGTTTATTTGAAGAGTTTCAATCTGGGTTTAGAAGCCATCATAGTACTGAAACAGCTTTAGTAAAGGTCACTAATGACCTCCTTATCACATCTGATAATGGACTTGTTTCTGTACTTGTCCTTTTACACCTTAGTGCAGCTTTTGATACTATCGATCATAATATTTTACTTGATAGATTAGAACACCATGTTGGACTTAATGGAACTTCGTTCCAGTGGTTTAGATCTTATTTATCTGATAGGTTCCAGTTTGTTCATGTCAATAATGAGTTTTCTTCCAACTCAAAGTTCAGTCACAGAGTTCCACAGGGATCTATGCTAGGCCCTATTCTTTTTAGCTTATATATGCTTCTGCTAGGAAACATTGGAAAGCACTGTATACATTTTCATTGTTGTGCGGATGACACACAATTATATCTGTCAATGAAGCCAGATGATAGTAATCAATTAGCCAAGTTAGAGGCCTGTCTTAAGGAACTCAAAGCTTGGATGACTTGTAATTTCCTGCTATTAAATTCAGAAAATAATGAAGTCATTCTAGTTGGTCCAAAAAACCTTAGAAATACCTTTCCAAATCAAACTCTTAGTTTGGATGCGGTGACTCTTTCTCTTAATAGTTCTGTGAGGAACCTTGGAGTTACTTTTGATCAAGATCTGTTTTTTAATTCACATATTAAACTTGCTTTTAAGACTGCCTTCTATCATTTGCATAATGTTGCCAAGATTAGAAGCATCTTGTCTCAGAGTGATGCTGAGAAACTAATCCATGCTTTTGTTAGCTCTAGATTAGATTATTGTAACTCTTTATTATCAGGTTGTCCTAAAACATCTTTAAAAAGTCTTCAGCTGATCCAAAATGCTGCAGCAAGAGTTTTAACAGGTGCTAGAAAGAGAGATCATATCTCTCCGGTTGTGGCCTCCCTTCATTGGCTTCCCATAGAGTTTAGAATTAAGGTTAAAATCCTTCTTCTGACTTACAAAGCTCTAAATAATCAGGCCCCTTTTTATTTAAATTATCTGATACTACCCTATTATCCTAACAGAGCACTACACTCCCAAAATGCAGGATTACTTGTAATACCTAGACATTCAAAGTGCAATGGGAGGCAGAGCCTTCAGTTATCAAGCTCCTCTCCTGTGGAACCAGCTGCCAATCTGGATTCGAGAGTCAGACTCGAGCTCTGTTTTTAAGAATAGGGTTAAAACCTTCCTTTTTGATATAGCCTATAATTAGGGAGAGATCATGTGCCCCTGAACCCTCCCTCAGTTATGCTGCTAATAGGTTTAGACAGCCGGGGGACCTCCAACAATGCACTGGGCTTCACCCCTTTCTTCACTCTCAATGAAATATTTTTGCTGGTCATTAACACCTGTTTGGGTGGCAGTGGCTCAGGAGGTTCAGGAGGTAGAGCAGGTCGTCTAATAACCGGATGGTTGGCGGTTTGAATCCCGCTCTTCCCAGATATCCTGCCGTTGTGTCCCTGGGCAAGACACTTCACCCGCATTGCCTCCAGTGTCCATAACACTGGGTATGAATGTGTATAAATGTATAAAATGTTCAGTGGTGGTCAGAAAGGCCGTTGGCGCAGATTGGCAGCCACGTTTCCGTCAGCCTGCCCCAGGGCAGCTGTGGCTACAGAAGTAGCTTGCCACTACCACTGTCTGTCTGTCTGTCTGGAGTGAATGAATAATGTACCTATTTGTAAAGTGTCTTTGAGTATATATGATAAAGCGCTATATAAAATCGATGCATTATTATTATTATTATTATTATTATTATTATTGTTTGTTCTCTCCCATAGATTGAGTCCCCGTTGTGCTGCTTGCTCTCTACATGTCTGTTATTTTCTTCTTTTTCTCTATCCCCTCACCCCCCAGCCAGTTGCAGCAGATGACTGCCCCTCCTGAGCCTGGTTCTGCTGGAAGTTTCTTCCAGCTAAAAGGGAGTTTTTTTCTCTCCACCGTTGCCAAGTGCTTGCTCACAGGGGATCGACTGATTGCTGGGATCTTTCTGCAATTGTGGGGGTTTCCCCCACAGTTGAAAGTGCTATGAGATGACTGTTGTTGTGAAATGACGCTATGTAAATAAAGTGAATTGAATTGAATTGAATTCGTGCATCCCATTTCACCCCGCAATAACATGCACCTCTGCCCCCCTTTTTTCCGTGACAGCCCCCTCAAAAAAAAAAAAAATCCTGCTTTGTCGCTGGACAAACACACACACACACACATGCACAGTGTTTCTTCTTGTAAATATAAATGTATTCAGTGCTGATATGAGAAAAAAATGATGGTAATTATGTGAAATGAGTATCCGAATCAACCACTGATCTGTTGAGTTAGACACGGGTGACTTGTAAAAATGCCGGTGAATCTCAAATAATCAGTCGTAGCCAGAACACCCAGCTTCCAGGCTCACGTCACGTACATGTGGCATCAGCGATGTGAGGACATGAAACTTGATACACCAAAGAAATGCACTGTTATCTGCGGGAGATCAGACCCATGTCTCCTTGAAGTTTGAAAAAGCCATGCAGGGTTGTTGAGGTGTTAATTTATGCTAATGGACCAATTGTAGTTTGAAAGTGGCATATATGTGTATGTATGTATGTATGTATGTATGTACGTGTGTGTGTGTGTGCGCGCGCGCGTGCGCACGCGCACACACACACACACATGCATACATACAGTGGTGTGAAAAAGTGTTTGCCCCCTTCCTGATTTCTCCTTTTTTGTATGTTTATCACACTTAAATGTTTAAGATCATCAAACAAATTTAAATATTAGGTAAAGATAACACAAATAAACACAAAATGCAGTTTTTAAATGAAGGGGTTTATTATTAAGGGAAAAAAAATCCAAACCTACATGGCCCTGTGTGAAAAAGTGATTGCCCCATAAATCTAATAACTGGTTGGGCCACTCTTAGCAGCAACAACTGCAATCAAGCATTTGCGATAACTGACAATGAGTCTTTTACAGTGCTGTGGAGGAATTTTGGCCCACTCATCTTTGCAGAATTGTTGAAACTCAGCCACACTGGAGGGTTTTCGAGCATGAATCGCCTTTTTAAGGTCATGCCACAGCATCTCAATCGAATTTGGGTCAGGACTTTGACTAGGCCACTCCAAAGTCTTCATTTTGTTTTTCTTCAGCCATTCAGAGGTGGACTTGCTGGTGTGTTTTGGATCATTGTCCTGCTGCAGAACCCAAGTGGGCTTCAGCTTGAGGTCACAAACAGATGGCTGGACATTCTCCTTCAGGATTTTTTGGTAGAGAGCAGAATTCATACTTCCATTTACCACAGCAAGTCTTCCAGGTCCTGAAGCAGCAAAACAGCCCCAGACCATAACACTACCACTACCATAATTTATTGTTGGTATGATGTTCCTTTTCTGAAATGTTGTGTTACTTTTAAGCTGGATGTAATGGGACACACACCTTCCAAAACGTTCAACTTTTGTCTCGTCAGTCCAGAGTATTTTCCCAAAAGTCTTGGGGATTAGCAAGATGTTTTCTGGTAATACTGAGACGAGTCTTTATGTTCTTTTTGCTCAGCAGTGGTTTTTGTCTTGGAACTCTGCCATGAAGGCCATTTTTGCCCAGTCTCTTTCTTATGGTGGAGTCTTGAACACTGACCTTAACTGAGGCAAGTGAGGCCAGCAGTTCTTTGTATGTTGTTGTGGGGTCTTTTGTGACCTCTTGGATGAGTTGTCGCTGTGCTCTTGGGGTAATTTTGGTCGGCTGGCTACTCCTGGGAAGGTTCATCACTTTTCCATGCTTTCGCCATTTGTGGATAATGGTTTGCTGGAGTTCCAAAGCTTTAGAATTGGCTTTTCCAGACTGATAGATCTCAGTTACTTTGTTTCTCATTTGTTCATGAATTTCTTTGGATCGCAGCATGATGTCTAGCTTTTGAGGATCTTTTGGTCTACTTCCCTTTGTCAGGCAGGTCCTATTTAAGTGATTTCTTGATTGAGAACAGGTGTGGCAGTAATCAGGCCTGGGTGTGGCTAGAAAAATTGAACTCAGCTTTTCAAAGATGTGATAAACCACAGTTATTTATGTTTTAACGGGGGCAACCACTTTTTCACACAGGGCCATGTAGGTTTGGATTTTTTTTTACCCTTAATAATAAATACCTTCATTTAAAAACTGCATTTTGTGTTTATTTGTGTTATCTTTGCCTAATATTTAAATTAGTTTGATAATGTCAAACATTTAAGTGTGACAAACATACAAAAAAAATAAGAAATCAAGAAGGGGCAAACACTTTTTCACACCACTGTATATATATAATCATTAAGGAAAGAGTCTGAAGCACACTGTCCAATTTACAGCCTTTTTAATTTTTGCACCATTAAAGGCTGTAAACTGGACAGTGTGCTCCAGACTCTCTTTCCTTAATGAGTTTGATGTCTTTGAGCTGAGAGGCACCTGCTACAGCTTCAGATGATTGGGGAGAAAGTGCAGAAGCTCCTTTTTCTACTACAGACTGTATATATAATATGAGATCCTGTGACCACAAGTTCAGCCTCTGGACCAAGTGCGGAGATCTTCGCCATTGTCAAATCAAATCAAATCAAATCACCCTTATTGTCATTCAGCTGTACAACCAATCATGTACAGCAGAACGAGATTGTGTTTTACCTATCTACAGTGTTAATCACACACACCCCAAGTGCAGAATCAGAGGGCTGCTGCCATGCAAGGCGCCGCCACAGAGTTCCCTCCTCCATTCCATTTATTGCTGAGCACCAAGCTGGATGGCAGGAAGTTCCACTTTTATATGGTCTTTGGCATGACCCGGCCGGGATTTGAACCCCTGCCTCCCGGGTGTGAGGCGGATGCTCTACCAACTGAGCCACCACTCCGGTAAAACACATGTAGCAGAGGATGGTTGCGGATGGATGGTTGTGGATCTCAAGTTACAGCTGCAGACACGAGGACAGATAAATGGAGTTGATCTCTAAAACTAACACAACTGCCATTTGATTATTTGTCTATATTTCATCCCATTTATGGGTCTTCTTTTCCCCATAAATCTTGCTGTGCCTTTACTAATACAAAGCCTTAAACCCTTACACCGTGCTCTGTTGTGAGTAAGGGTTATACAAACAAGACATGACATGGCCTGTCTTTCTTCTGCAACTACAGTTAAATTGACTACATAAAATATTAAATTCCTTCCTTGTCACATTATCAGCCAACCTGCAGCTGCTATCCATTGTTTTTGCTTCAGAGACAGAACTATGCTTCATTAGCACATTTTTTTTAAAAAAACACAAGATCCATGAAATACAAAGAGGCAGTCGCTCAACACAACTTGGCATAACAGATTCAGTTTAATAGATTGTAAAACCCCATTGTAAAGAAAGACAGCGATAAAAGCGGAACACTCTTGAAGCTAAAAGGGGCTGTTTTTGCCGCTTTAAGGGCACTGGGGGAAGTGATGACCGTGCATGCCTGTGAGCACACTGCTCCTCCCTGTCACTAATAAACACGGGCACAAGAAGGTTTATGAAGGGAGGGTAATGATCTGAACCCTCGCTTCTGCTGTGTAAGGGAAATCAATGTTTAACTGCCAAAATTATCTGCCACGGGGAAAGGAGAGCGCACAGACACAGACTGGTACTAAATATTCAAATAGCCTCATTTATCAAATGACTAATGTTTTCCTCTCGGTGTGTGCTGTAGTACACTGTGCATCTCCTATATTCTGGGTGGCTCGCACCTCAGCACACAATGAATATTTGGAAAAGAAAAAATCCTTCATCTTACTCCCACAGGGAGGAATAAAATTTAGGCTGTTCAAATATGACTACCAAGTTTTAAACAGCCATTAAAATCTCCTGCATAGATATCTATTCATATTAAATGAGCAGACATATTGTTACTGTACATAGAAACCAGCCGAGTGAGTGATATTTGTTCCCCATAATTAAGTCATCTAATTTCCATATGAATCACTTGCTAATGAGTAATGGAAATAAGAATAAGAATGAAAGCCATCAAACTTTGTTTCTGAGCTTGTGTTTGAAAGCTTTCACCAGTTCAAAGGGGAGAACATCTTCAGAACAAAGCCCACTCGGCTGGAGTTATCGAAACGTCACAGCCTTCGTTTTAAAACACAGAGGCTGCAACCAACATGTTTTTATCACACAGTTAAAAAAAACAACTTTCATTTTCATAAAGATGGCACAAATTTCAGCTCTCCCCTAGAATCACTGCTGATGCTTCACAAATCTGAAACTGATTTGTCATACTATACTTTGGACTTTAAAAATATTTCAGTGATGCGTTCTGTCATCCCGGCACCTCCTACTCTATGTCACCTTGAGAATACATCAGACCTCCCCCATGACGTCAAACTTTCGGTCTTTTTTATCTGCTTCTCAACTGTGAGTAGCACCAAAAATGACTTTATCTGCAATTTACAGTTGTGAACATTACAAACAGGTCATGTGCTTCATGACTCCTATTAATTCACTCTTTAAAGACTTTTCTTTGTTCCAAGTGAAAGATTTCTACATCAGTGGGTGGTGATTAGTGCAAATGTGTTCATTTGATGGTAAATACATAAGACACTACAGTTCATGGCACCCTCTGCTCTGTAAGCTATTTTGTGCATAATTAAGGCTCGAGATCATTCAGTGGGAGCTCACGGCCAATTATCAGTGACTTCATTACCTGAAGAAAGAGCAAAGCCTTCCCAGAGACATTCAACATAACTAATTTTATCTGCCATAAAAGGTCTCCTAATGTGTAATGCCATTTATCAAGACTTATTTAAACAGGAAAAAAAAAATCCCACTATATATGTACATCTAGAGATAGAACAAATTTGCAAGCCTGTCATGAAATGGAAACTGGTTACATGGTGACATGCTACCATGTTCATTTGTGACAGCAGGGGAAACAAACTCGACATGGGCTGCATGGTGACGCAGTGGTTTAGCACTGTGGCAGCACAGTTTTACCCTCGGCCGGGGGATGACGGGGATCATGAGATTGTGGGTTCGATCCCAGCCCCCAACCAACAGTGAGCTGTGTGGAGTTTGCATGTTCTCCCCGTGTTGCGTGGGTTTACTCCGGGATTTCTCCGGTTTCCTCCCGCACACCAAAAACATGTAGGTTTAGGGCGCTCGCGCATGCAGCGACCAGCAGCCGGTGGCTTGTCACCAGACTGCAAACCAAATCTACGTACGGGTACAAATAAGTAACAAAAAAAAAAAAAAGCGGGTTTAGACCAATCGTTCTAATGACGTCACTAGAATGGGGATCAATCAGGACTAAGCATTGAGTACACATGCAACTATGTTCACGCGCTTGGAGGACGAGGCCAGAACTGAGGAATCAGCCTAGCCTCCAGGGTCAGTTAGCATTTTTGGACAGCTGCTTTGATAACGACCCAAATTAAGATGGGTTTTACCACTGAACTGCTTTTAAGGAGTGATGCAGTTCCAGCCATTTATTTTGGGGCCATGGTGTGTACAAGTTGGCATGTCGTTCACCAGTAAGTCTGTTTTTATCAAAGGATTTATTACTTGTTTGTGTAATATAGCTCTAGGTATTATTAGCCTGTTAATTCATGAGCTACCAGTAGGACATGTACAGTAAATGTCAAAGCCTCCTAATTTGGATGTAATCGTCCAACAGTTTCACCCTGACATAACACGGCAAAGTAAAATATGTTGAAATCATACAGAAATTATTATGCCTGGAATGAACATAGAATGAAGTTTTGTTAGTAATTGCAGAGGACCAGAGCTGTATGAGTAGACCCAGCAGGGCACTCCGTCCCCAGCTGGGCAACTGAATGTGTTCGCTTTCTGGCTGCAAACAGCCTGAGCTGCCCACCTTGCCTCTTACTGTATTCTGTGCTACCCCGTGCTTTTGGGCAGCTCTATGGGCTCACATTCCAGCAAAGAACAGTGTTATGCACTGCTTTGCTCTACTTTGTTCTCCTCATATAGTCATTTAGACCCTCCACAATCATGGCAGGATTGTATTATAATTTTTTTACACATTAGACCTTCAGTACTATAATTTTCTGGTCAAATTTGTCAGCTTGCAGACTTGTGTGTGGCCGTTTCTGCCTTTTCCTTGAGGGCAGGCGGCACCATCAACATCCTCGTGGGCGGGATGTGGGTGGGCCTAATTAGAATTTTCATCCCAGCATTTGAGAGCAGGGAGAAAGGAAACGATTTTCACAAGCAATTGTAAGGTCATGAAAGATTTTTTGGGGAAAAAATGGCATAAGATACCATTTTAGACAATGTAGATTTGTTTTTAAGAGGATTTATATCCACCAGAGTGCATCTTTAAATAGTGAAGCTGAGAGCTGCCTTGGTTGTTACTAGCATTTTTCATTCTATTTTCTTGAGATCATAGGAGAAATTGACACATTACCATAGGATAACAGCTTATTTTGTTAAGATCACATGATAAATTAATGTGTCATAATGGGATAACAGCTGGTTTTCTCCAAATTACAAGATAAATCAATATGTCATGGGGTAATGGGTCATTTTCTTGAGCAAACAGAATGAAAAACTACAGTAACGATGGCCATGCTCAGCTTCAGTTCTTAAACATAGTGTGCTGATAATTCATATTTCACAGTAATCATCACTATACTGTATGTGGTTTCACTAATAAACTGTACTTACAGGACCGGGAGGACCAGGTGGGCCAACATCACCCTGGAAATACAGAAGAAAAAACAGTCACTGTTACAAAGGGACAAAAGTAGTGACAAAGCCCTTGAGAAACTACTGCATCTCTAAATCCAGGATGCCACAGATGACCTTAAACATCTGCATCAAAAGATTTTGTGGCAAACATTAAGGAAGCAATAAAATAGTAAGACTTCAGACAAAATATTGTACTGTTTAATTCAAAAGATGTACGAAGAACCGTACAAAGAGTTGAAAAGAAAAAAAAAACATTAACTAAATCATCTCAAAGACTGCACTGTCTCATGTAGATTATTACAGAGCTTGATGTGCATATATATACATAAGACCATGTGGGTGTACGGGTGCTCCAGGGTGCCTGAGTTTATTTTTAATTGGCATGACGTGTGGGAGCCTACACGCCTTCATTCAGAATTTTCAAGCTAACTTTTGTAGTTTTGATAAGGCAGATTTATCATATGTGCAGGCAGCAAAATCAGCAGAAGAATTCTGATAATCATTCTGCAAGTCCATACTTACAAAATAAATTTGTAATTCTAACAAGTTAACATGTTTGAAGCTTTATATTCTGGTTCAAAATACAGATGCAAACTTTTATTTCGCTGTCACACTAAGATCATGAAAATATACTTTAAGTCTGATTTAGTCAAAAGACTAACTCATCTGTAGGATGAAGAAACAGCAATGTCAGTAAGTCCATGAATTTAGTTCGTACAGAAATATCACTATTTGACAAACTGACATGACACTATACACAATACAGGGTATGTGGTCCCCAGATGATCAATCCAACTGACTTTTGGATATGATGGCTTACCACAAATAATGGTCCACAATCCAAATCCAAATGACTTTTGTCATAACCTGCTGTATCTTGTCCTGTAGTGGCATCATAAAGTCAATATTTTTGGACATTAGGTGAAATGTCCCCGAGAGATATAGATTTTAATGAATATATTAACTGACAGATGCCAATTTGTTCATGTTAATGATGAATCTTCCTCAAAATCAAACCTTAATCACGGAGCTCCGCAAGGCTTTGTGCTAGGTCTAGTTCTCTTCACCTTATACAGTATATGCTTCCTATAGATATTATCAGAAAAAAAATTGACAAATTTCCATTGCTATGCAGACGACAAGCAATTATACTTGTCAATGAAAGCAGATGTCAGTAATCAATTAGCTGAACTGGATGACCTGTAATTTCATACTGCTAAATTCAGACAAAGCTGAAATTATTCCATCTGGCTCTAAAACTGTGAGCTGGCACTGCAGAAATAAAGCTGTACTGAACTGAATTTGATTGATGGCAACAACAATGTTCTTTATAGACAGGGAGCAATGTTCTTGTTGTTTCTGTCAAAGATTTCTGAATCGGGGTTGGTGCATCCAAACTCAATTTAAAGATCCAGGATCCACAGTTGGGGTTTAATATCTTGCAGGAAACAGTTTGATATGAGAAACAGAAGAAACAAGAATCAAACCATCAATCCTGCACTAAGAAAAAAAAACATTCTAATAACTCCTCTGACCAAAATTGGTGATGAACAGTCCCATCAGTTACTGCTATTGGTTACATATGCTGAGTGACGATTGCATTTTACAAAATTTTGATACAAAAATGTTAACATCAGTGGGCTAAAAGTTAAAAATTTCCAATAGCTGAACTGAGAGGCGAAATATGGCAGCTATTACCTGCTAAGCTTCAACACTGTAGTACTGTTACAACAATTTAGCTTGAAACACTGCTGTGCTCAAAGTACAGCCCAGCAGCGCTTCAGGGAACAAATATAATCAACTCCACTCCATTAAAAATGATTCAAATCAAGTCTCAATGGAATGGCTCTGAAGGGGGCTTTGGCTACTTTTAATTTTTAAAAGCAAAACAAAGAGTCAACAGCATCAGAATGAATTGCGTTTTTATGAGATGTGAGCAAATTTCAATGAAAGGTGCCTACCATACGACGCCTACATTGTTTCTTCATGCAGAGCATGATGTTGCCTGTATGTGACAGATGAATATGCACAGAAGATAATCCCTACACGAATTTGGATGTTGGCAGCCTATGTGGACAGTCTTTTTTTTTTTTAATTCAATTTACTTCTGTTTGAGTACATGGGATACCAACAACATCTGTGTACAGACAAAAAAAGGACGTAGCAACAGTTACATGCTTATCACTGGCTTATAACTCAGGTTTGACTACATGCACAGTGCTATACTGCAGGTAGTGGGGTGATATAGCCCCTATAATCACAGAGCTGCATAGCCCCTGCTAAGGCTCCACAAGTCAAACTTACTGTATGATAGACCCATATTTGTTTAACAACATAGTTTGTCAGTTTTTTTTACTTATAAAATATGGTGCACATTTTTAAATCATCACTATCATTATTCCCTTGCACATATTTTTTTAAAGTTTATGCTCATCTTTGCTTTATAGAACATGCACAGTGTTCTCAAATTACATATATTTATTTTTCCTTGGTTTAAGCACCTCTTGGGTGGAAATACAGTTAGTGGAAAAAAGTGTTACTTGCATTAAACAAATACACACATTCCTGGACACTTTTTCCCCCACAAGATCTTTAATGAAATCAAGTTTAAATGTAGCTTTCTGCTAAGTGTCACTATGACAAACGGATGTAGAAAAGAAACCACGTCTTCTTTATCTTTGCTGTTAGAGCTTTCCTCTGTAAAGTATCACTCCGTTAAAATTAGACAAATAGGCACAAAAAGGCATGCACACAAACCCACACACCACCTGTCAGTGGAGAGGAAATAAGTTGAATCATGCTTACATGAGCAAAGGACACAAACAACAGCAAAGTAAAAAAGGAACAAGAAACAACCACCCTCAAATTCATTGTTTGCTGCTCACTTATTTCAAATAAAAAGTTCTGGTACACCTGGATTGTGGTGCATGGGAATTGCTTGACCTACCATGCCCCTCTCTGACTGCGCACACACAGGCTGAGATTTAGGGAGCACAAACAGAGGGATATATGACACTCAGCACCGATGTGACTCACTTTTTGTCCTTTCATGCCGTCGGTCCCCTCGGCTCCCGGCTGACCCTGTGGATGAGGTGGGGGTGGGGGGTGGTGGAGTGGATGGCCTTGGTTAATAACTGTGTAAGAAAGCAGTACTGTAAATGCCACTGCGGGAAATACATACAGGATCTCCTTGTTCTCCTTTCTCCCCTTTTTCTCTCGGGACTCCAGGCTCCCCCTGTACGTGAGCAGAGCAGATCGTTGACAGTGACTGACAGGAAAGGTAGGGTAAAAAGACGCGGAGCTCAGGGGGTGGATTTAAGGCAAGGGTAGCTGCCATGAATAAGTAATTAGAAATAGTACACAGTGCCATGTCATCTCAAAATCCAACTCATGAAAAGGGGGAAAAGAAACATGAAACCACTGATAGCTCTATAAAACTATGGTGTAATGCGAGCCCCTTTGGCCCTGTTTCATTGCAGACCTTCTCCACTACAAGTGAAACCCTCTAAACTATTCCCCTGTTTGCCTATAGATGGCACTTCATGACTGCAATTGAGTCCCTTTTTAGAGGACTGCTTCTTTCCTGTTATACTAGAGTATTACAAGTAAACATAACTGCTTGATAAATGTACCTGATCCTTCAGACTTTAAGTGCATATGTTACATGATGTATATGCACACTGGAGGATTCTTTCATACCTTTTGCTATATCCCAACTGTTGAGCCATGCAAGAAACTCGGATGAAAATGTTCTTCTGTAGCAGCTGCTATTCTGGCTATGTGGCAAATGTGCAAAAAAAGAAAACTAGGCTGTTTATTCAATATTGTTTTGGATGACATGAATAAATATTTCAAGGGTTTGCTTCCACATTCTGAGACATCAAGAAGCAGCTGTTTCACAATCTGAGATGGCAGAAATATCTGAGGAAGTTTGAGACATATTTGCAAACTCCTTAGCATGCCTGGACGCTAAAAGACAATAATTGGCATTCAGCTCTAGCCCCTCCCCTGTTCCTTGTGCTTGCTAATGACAGCCACCGCAATGCCATTCACTTAATGAGATATAGTCACTGTTTCCTCATCCAAATTAGGAGTTGTTATTAAGTCAGTAGGCTGCTGCGATGTATGAACAGATGGATTGTCTTATTAATATTTTAGGCAAGGAGGAAGAACAAGTGGAAAAACTGACTTTGAGTGCTAATTGAATCCTGCGCAGCTTTATCAGCCACATGGAAACTCACGATTTTTGCCACAATAATCTGACAAGAAAGTCAACTATAGAACTGCCGTGCTATTAATCACAAGCCTTTCTTGCTATAGCAGACTAAATCACTTACAGTATAATATGACTGTTGAGCACATACTACACCATGTGGAGGCAGAGTTATGACTGACACTCTGTTTAAATCACATCCGACGAGGAGCTACTGTTAGCAGAATTGTTGTGTGCGCAATGCATTCTGGCACGGACTCATAAAAATATTTCTATCATCGTCTTTGCTTTATCTTTGTGGACGATCATTCACAGTCAATTTACTGGCAGGGGCGTGTGTAACAAGTTAATAAACCTTTCCAATGAGATTAACTGCACCGAGGCTTGTATTTATGTAGATTACAACTGTATTTACTCAAAGACAAAGCCCAGCATGTGTGGGACAGAGAACTGCTCCACCTGTGGATGTCTGTGGGTGATGTGTTGACTCTGAGACACCCGGAGTCATCAAACCGCAATTAAGACTGTCTGCACACCTCTCTCCATCAATATCTGTGGCTCTCTGTCAGAGCTCATTTGAGACTGTCAGTGGGAGACGTAATTCATGAGAACACCGTCTTCCCGGCACATCTTGTACTGCAGTCCCACCCCCCACCCCCCTTTTTGACATTATAACATTCATACTCTGCCCAGACAGAAAGAGAAGGAGAGAGTGAGGGGGTTCAACTTTTACACGTTATGTAAGCTACAGTTTAGTCTAACTTGCGTCTATTTTGTCCAAGATAAAAGATACACAATGATAGCACCAAGAGGCATGCAGGATCCCTGCTGCTGTTCAATTATTAGTGCTTATAAGAAAATTGGTGCTTTCCATTCCTCTCCATTGTGGGATAGTTTGTCTTCCCTCTCTTATCATATCGGGTTGTGTAGATTCCTTTAAATGCATGACTTCTCGTTTCATTACCGAGATTAGAACGGGAAGTAACTCCCTGGGACACAAGTTTCCTTGTCATCCACAAAAAACATGAATGTGTAATGATAAAGCCGAGATGTATCCTTAATGTGGGGGCATGACTGATTTATGGCGAGGGCGAGGCTGGCATGCACATTTAATGTAAGAATTAGAGCGCGGGACCAATGTTTCCCAGCACCATATGTCTCAGCTAACACTGACACAAGTTTTAAAATCAATGCTTTAATTGTGTTCTTCAGTCATAATGCTACCTTTACTCTAATCACAACCGGGTGGCTTTGGTCTCCTGCAGGCTTTGTCATCTGCAGGTGTAATCAGTATGTATTTCAAAATTTAACATAACACTAAGCCTGCAGGTCTAATTTTCAAATAGTTATTTAATAGTTATTTCTGAGTTTTATGTGAAGTTTTTTTTTTTTTTCTTTTTTGTCTCACTTCATAAAAATGGGCATGATGCTAATGTGATGTTTGGACGTGGTGGCTCACCGTAGGTGACGTCATCACATGGCAAACTGGCCATGCCGCAATACAGCGCCACCCTTCTGTATATAGTTTAGTTGTGTAGTAAATAAAGGAGCATTTAGTTCACTTCCGCTGTCAACACCTCATTTCCAGACATAACAATGGCAATGAGGGTAAAAACACCAATATTTCAACCCGTGCAACCGTTCCTCGCTCTACCAGGTGAGCCACCGATTCCCTGGCCCTGCTGGTACAAGGAATTTGACTTTTATCAACGCTACCGGCGTAGACGATGCTAGCGAAAAGAAGCTAAAGGGGGTGCTAATCCACAGTCTTGGTAGCGAGGGGCAGTGGGTGTTTCACTCTCTCAGCCCTGTGAGCACATACAAAGACTGTGTTGCTATGATGGACAAATATTTCAATATTTCAAGTAATTACCTGGCGTGAAGAATCGTTTTTAACCAGCACCGCCAGCGTGAGGACGAGACAGTCCGTCAATATGTCACCAAGCTCCGTGTCCTGGCGCCTTCGGACACTTAGAGGAAGAGCTGGTGCGTGACAGGATAGTGGAACATACTAAGAGCGAGTGGCTGTGGGAGCAGATGATACTGGCAGAGGACGACTTGACATTAGACGAGGCTATGAGGATGGCGTCCCAAATGGAAATGGCCACCCAGCTATCAATGCAGTTAACGCCGCCTAGCCAACAGGCTCCTTGACAGGCCCCACAAGCACAGGCCGTGACCACCGCCACCCAGCGCTCCAACCCCGCATCTCCCTGCTACAACCAGAAGAAGAAGGGTAGGAAACGGGACAACATGGTTGAGTGCCTACCCTGCAATGAATGTGGTTCATCCAGACACCGCCTGCCTAGTCAGAGGGCTGAAATGCTGCCACTGTAAGAAGCTCAACCACTTTGCTAGAGTTTTACGCGCAACCTTCACATATTCAACGGCCCGCCCGTCAGGCCTAGCCGCCATTCATGCAGTCACTGCCAAAAGCTGGCTGTTCAAGTGATACACATTGGAGCTGGACGGCATTGACGTGCCACTGCTACTGGATACGCCGGTCTCAAGGTCTCTTCTGAGCTAGAGCTGCAACGATTATTCGAATAATTCGGTTACAAAAAATTCTGGAGTCAAAATTTATGTGTTAACGTGTCGTTTAACGTAGCACTTCCCATTGTAAAACTGAATTAGTTCACAGAACTCAAAACTTATGTGGAAACCGATTACCTAATAAATTTTAAGTAAATGAAATGATTTTTTTGAGTAATTTTAAATTTAGAAATATATTTTCAGTAAATATTTTTTAAAAACATTTGCTGAAAATGCATTTTTTAAATTTTTGGTTTTGCAGTCTATATGACCTTCTTCCGGTGTGACCTTCTATCAGTCACGCTACCTAAACAAAATGCAGATTTGTTTAATGGCGCCATGTCAGAGTGGCATACTGACGGGCGGGCAAAGATAAAGAAAATTTAAAAAAAAAAATGACAAAAGCATCTCAAGTCTGGAATAATTTCAAGCTCAAATTGAAGGAAAACATTGTGCAGTGTGAACATGGTAAAGCCAAGCGGCAAGCTAGCATGCTACAACATCAGATGTTACAGTATCTTGGCAGAAAGCATCCCACATCATGCACAACCAACACACCTGAGACAAGGTACGTAATTGAGATTTAAAATTAAGATGAATAGAATGTGACTTCCGGTTATGGCTGCCACGTAGGACGGACGTGTCTCGCTCTGCTCTGTTCCTGGAGAAAAAAAATCGGCAAATAACTCTCTCATTTGGGACAGAACGTATCCCAGCATTTGGGCGAGGATATGTCGGCGAAGCCTAAGGCTGGAAAACCAGGAAAAGGAAAAAGCGAGCCGCCGAAACAGTCCAAATTAACGGACTTTCAGGTCTGTGACGCAGCAAACAAAACTCCATATATGGCGGAGGAGGCTGGCAACGGTGCGATGTCTGCGGGGGGAGGCGCAGATGCGCTGATGGCTGCCATGAGTTCAATGAGAGCGGACTTTTCCTCTAGATTTGATGGGATTATGACAGCGTTGGAAGGAATAAGAAAGGAATTGGGTGACTGTGTAGAACGAACGGCGCAGATGGAGCTCCGTCTCGCTAGTGCTGAAGATGACGTCACCCGTCTTCAATTAAAGGTGCGCACTTTGGAAAAAAAAAATAAATCTCTGGAAGATAATATTTTGGATTTGGAATCTCGGTCGAGACAGAATAATTTGAGGCTGGTGGGTCTTCCAGAGGAATCAGAAGGTCGGGACGTATGTTCCTTTCTGGAAAAGTGGATTCCGGAGGTGCTGGGCAGCGAGGAGTTGCAATCAGCAGTGGTTCTGGAAAAAGCACATCGTATTGGCCCACGGAGAGATAAGGGACCGCCGAGGACCTTAATTATGAAGTTTCTTAGCAACAGAGACAGGATGAAGATCTTCAACGCTGCACGTGCTAAAGGAGAGATTAAACACCAGGACCAGCAGGTGCGGTTCTACCCAGATTTGGCCACAGGAATCCAGCAATTGAGGAAGCAGTTTGATCCCGTACGTAAGGAGCTGCGCAACCTTGGGATTCGTCATGGTGTAATCTATCCTGCGAGACTGCTGACCACGTATGAGGGCAGAACCCACATCTTCAAGACCCCAGAGGAGGCGCAGGAGTTCATCAAGAAGATCAAAGAAGAAGAAGAGACTGGTGGGAGCTAAGCATGAACAAAATATAAGGTAGAATAATTAAGCATTTGCACAGGCATCTGACTGACTTGAAGTAAATAGTAAGTTTACAAAATATAGATTGTATTATATATTAAAAAAACAAAACAAAAACAAAACAAAACAAAAAAAAAACTATGATGTACAAAGTTGTTAAAAATTTTGGAGTTAAGTTGGAAAACTACAGAGGAGAGTTAATGTTACGTCATTAAAAGCAGTAGAGTTAGGGTGATTGGGAGGATGAAGAAGGAGTGGCTTAGGCTGTTCCCCGTGGGTGTGGAACGGTCGATGGCTATATCGGGAGACAGAATTTTTCTTTTGATTTTGGGGGGTTTGCCACAAGTGTGGGAAGGGGAAATTTGTTTGTGTGTAGTTTGTAGGATGAATGTTCAACCACTCATGTTTTTGCTTCTCTGTATGAGCATGTTTACACTGCAAGGTAATCCCAAACTCTCTATTGATCATGGACCAAAGTGTTAATCTTAATTTAACTTCATGGAATTGCAGAGGTCTACAAAATTTAAAAAAACTTAAACAAGTTATGAATAAAATAAAGGACATGGGTTCAAGAATTGTGTTTTTACAAGAAACTCATCTGATAGAGGAGGATGTTAAAAGAATTAGGAGTAGATGGCAGGGAAGTGTATTCACCTCTTCATTTTCATCCCGAGCCAGGGGAGTTATGACTCTCATACATAAATCAGTTCCTTTTCAAGTGAAAAATGTAATTGGAGACAAATTTGGAAGATATGTAATCATTCAAGGTTCTTTGCTATTAGAAAATATAAATCTTGTGAACTTATATGGTCCCAATATAGATGATCAGAAGTTCTTTGCTAATTTATTTCTCATCTTATCATCACTTACAGGGCAACATATAATAGCAGGGGATTTTAATTGTACATTGAATCCAGGTGTGGATAGATCAACAGGACTGGATTGTACGCACATTGGATGTAGGATGACTATTAATCATTTTATGAAAGAATTGAGATTGTTAGATATATGGAGAGAAATGAAACCACAAGTTAAAGCCTATTCTTGTTATTCCAGTACCTACAAGACATTCTCACGTATTGATTATTTTTTGATTTCCACAGAATTAAGGTCCAAGATTCAAAACTGCTTTTATGATAACATCGTGATCTCTGATCATGCACCCTGTTGTCTAATATATGTAGATAAAAAATTGACAAAGGAATCAGGTAGATGGCAATTTCAGCATAAATGGCTTCAGGATGAGGAATTTGTCAAGTATATAGAAAAACAGATAGACGAGTTCTTTGACATCAATACTACACAAACATCAGCATGTGTAAAGTGGGAGGCTTTCAAAGCTTTTATTAGGGGACATATTATTAGTTATACAGGATCAAAATCTAAGAAGACTCGAGAGGAGAGAGCTAAATTGGAACATAAAATAAAAAGTCTTCAGGAAAAAGTGTATGCAGGAAGTGACCCAAGGTTGGAGAATGAATTACTGATTTTGAGAGCTGAATACGACAAAAAATCAGCGAATAGAGCTGCCTCGAGTCTTCTAAGATTGAAACAATCTTTTTATGAACAAGGTGAAAAATCAGGAAAATTATTAGCATGGCAGATTAAACAATTGGAAATTAAAACACCAATTACCAGTATTATAAGTAATGGACAGGTAGTTATAGATCCTTTAGAAATTAATAGAGCCTTTAGAGATTACTATGAAAAATTATATGATACCAAAAATGAACCTGATTTAACAAAACTAAATGGGTTTTTGAACGAACTATCTATACCGTGTATTCCAAATGAAAACAGGGAGATATTGGAGTCTAAAATTAGTCAAGAAGAAGTTGGGCTAGCCATTGATAATATGAAATCAGGAAAAAGTGCAGGACCAGATGGTCTTCCAGTTGACCTTTATAAAAAATTTAAGAATAAATTAATAAAACCTTTTTTGGAAATGGTTTTAGAAGCATTTCAAAATAATAATTTACCATCATACATAAATAATGCCTTAATTATACTGCTGCCAAAACCAGGTAAGCCCTCTAATAAATGTGAAAATATGAGACCAATAAGCCTATTAAACGCCGACCTTAAGATAATCTGTAAAATTTTAGCAAGACGAATACAAGAAATTTTACCAAATATTATTAATCGAGATCAGAATGGCTTTATAAAGGGTAGACAAGGCTTCCATAATGTAAGAAGACTATTTAATATTATTTATTTTAATAAAGAAGCACCGGATCACTTCCGGTTATGGCTGCCACGTAGGACGGACGTGTCTCGCTCTGCTCTGCTCCTGGAAAAAAAAAAAATCGGCAAATAACTCTCTCATTTGGGACAGAACGTATCCCAGCATTTGGGCGAAGATATGTCGGCGAAGCCTAAGGCTGGAAAACCAGGAAAAGGAAAAAGCGAGCCGCCGAAACAGTCCAAATTAACGGACTTTCAGGTCTGTGACGCAGTAAACAAAACTCCATATATGGCGGAGGAGGCTGGCAACGCTGCGATATCTGCGGGGAATGGCGCAGATGCGCTGATGGCTGCCATGAGTTCAATGAGAGCGGACTTTTCCTCTAGATTTGATGGGATTATGACAGCGTTGGAAGGAATAAGAAAGGAATTGGGTGACTGTGTAGAACGAACGGCGCAGATGGAGCTCCGTCTCGCTAGTGCTGAAGATGACGTCACCCGTCTTCAATTAAAGGTGCGCACTTTGGAAAAAAAAAATAAATCTCTGGAAGATAATATTTTGGATTTGGAATCTCGGTCGAGACAGAATAATTTGAGGCTGGTGGGTCTTCCAGAGGAATCAGAAGGTCGGGACGTATGCTCCTTTCTGGAAAAGTGGATTCCGGAGGTGCTGGGCAGCGAGGAGTTGCAATCAGCAGTGGTTCTGGAAAAAGCACATCGTATTGGCCCACGGAGAGATAAGGGACCGCCGAGGACCTTAATTATGAAGTTTCTTAGCAACAGAGACAGGATGAAGATCTTCAACGCTGCACGAGCTAAAAAAGGAGAGATTAAACACCAGGACCAGCAGGTGCGGTTCTACCCAGATTTGGCCACAGGAATCCAGCAATTGAGGAAGCAGCTTGATCCCGTACGTAAGGAGCTGCGCAACCTTGGGATTCGTCATGGTGTAATCTATCCTGCGAGACTGCTGACCACGTATGAGGGCAGAACCCACATCTTCAAGACCCCAGAGGAGGCGCAGGAGTTCATCAAGAAGATCAAAGAAGAAGAAGAGACTGGTGGGAGCTAAGCATGAACAAAATATAAGGTAGAATAATTAAGCATTTGCACAGGCATCTGACTGACTTGAAGTAAATAGTAAGTTTACAAAATATAGATTGTATTATATATTAAAAAAACAAAACAAAAACAAAACAAACAAAAAAAAAAAACTATGATGTACAAAGTTGTTAAAAATTTTGGAGTTAAGTTGGAAAACTACAGAGGAGAGTTAATGTTACGTCATTAAAAGCAGTAGAGTTAGGGTGATTGGGAGGATGAAGAAGGAGTGGCTTAGGCTGTTCCCCGTGGGTGTGGAACGGTCGATGGCTATATCGGGAGACAGAATTTTTCTTTTGATTTTGGGGGGTTTGCCACAAGTGTGGGAAGGGGAAATTTGTTTGTGTGTAGTTTGTAGGATGAATGTTCAACCACTCATGTTTTTGCTTCTCTGTATGAGCATGTTTACACTGCAAGGTAATCCCAAACTCTCTATTGATCATGGACCAAAGTGTTAATCTTAATTTAACTTCATGGAATTGCAGAGGTCTACAAAATTTAAAAAAACTTAAACAAGTTATGAATAAAATAAAGGACATGGGTTCAAGAATTGTGTTTTTACAAGAAACTCATCTGATAGAGGAGGATGTTAAAAGAATTAGGAGTAGATGGCAGGGAAGTGTATTCACCTCTTCATTTTCATCCCGAGCCAGGGGAGTTATGACTCTCATACATAAATCAGTTCCTTTTCAAGTGAAAAATGTAATTGGAGACAAATTTGGAAGATATGTAATCATTCAAGGTTCTTTGCTATTAGAAAATATAAATCTTGTGAACTTATATGGTCCCAATATAGATGATCAGAAGTTCTTTGCTAATTTATTTCTCATCTTATCATCACTTACAGGGCAACATACTGTATAATATTGGTCGGCACAACTGAGGTCTATGACATATTATTTTTCATCAAATGATCTCCCTCACTGGACTGAAATGGAATCATACAATTTACCTTTACCTCTTCCCATATTCATATACTCAGATTCGGCAAAAAAATTACAAAAACAAGTTAAAAATCCATTTGTAAAGCATATGATCAAAATATGGTGTGAAGCTAAAAACTATTTAAAAGAACCACAGTTATTGTCACAATTTAGTCCAATATGGGGTAATCAATATTTTAAACCAGGGAGAGCGGACGCTGTATTTAAAGTATGGAATTTAAAAGGGATACAAAAGATTCAGGATTTATATTTGCCATGTGCAGACAACATAATGTCTTTTGAAGAGCTGAGGATCAAATTTAATCTCAATAGAACACATTTTTTTAAATATCTTCAACTTAGAAACTTTATTCGATCAAATCAAAATAAAGCTCTCACTCGACCTATTTATTCATCCTTGGAAAAAATGATGATGAAAGATAGTAAAAGAAAGGGTATTATTTCAGAGTTTTATAACTCATTGACACTATCTTCAAGTGAAAATTCACTGAAAAGATTAAACTACTGGAAAGAAGATCTGCAAATTGAAATTTCGGAGGAACAATGGGAATTGGCTTGTACAGAAGCTCAAACCAAATCAATAAATGCACGCCTTAAATTGATACATTTCAAATGGTTAATGCGGATGTATGTTACACCGGAGGAGTTAAATAGATATAACAAAAATATACCAGATACATGCACAAAATGCATGGAAAGTAAAGGAACCCTATTTCATTGTTTATGGGAATGTAGATTAATAAGAATGTTTTGGGAAGAGGTGAGGGTAACAATTGAAAAAATAATCTCAAAACAAATCATACTGAATCCTAAACTGTTTTTGTTGGGTCTGTACCCAGAAAAGCATAATTTTAATAAAAGTGAAAGAACATTCATAGACCTCAGTTTGCTTAATGCCAAAAAATGTATTGCACTATTATGGAAAAAGACTCATAGACCAGATGTGACTCAGTGGTTAAGACAGATGTTAACAAACCTTCCATTAGAAAGAATAACATATATACTGAAATCAAAGGAAATTGTGTTTGAGAATATATGGAGACCTTTTATTGATTATGTAAAAAATTTAAACATAACTCTTGAAGAAGAAGGTGAATGATGTGTGTGGACCTTGTAAATTCCAAACTGGTGAACATAATATGTATACTTATGTATTGGATTGTCTAGACTAAACAGAGGAGCATTGTTGAAGACTTGATTTTGTTGGTGGTTGTTGGTGTTTTTAGTGCATTTTTTTTTTTTGTAGTACTTTAGCGTTAGTGTTTGATTGTTTGTATCATGTTTGTTAAAAAAAAAAAAAGGTTCAATAAAGATATTGTGGAAAAAAAAAAAAGAAGCACCGGATACAGCTCTCCTATCATTGGACGCCGAAAAGGCCTTTGATAGAGTTGAATGGCCCTTTCTTTTTGAAGTCCTACAAAGGTTTGGACTTGGAAATAATTTCATAAAATGGGTTCAAATAATATACAATAATGCTACAGCAGAAATCCTAACAAATAACAATATTTCAAAACCAATAAAAATCAATAGAGGATGTCGACAAGGCTGTCCACTTTCACCTTTACTGTTTACTATGGCAATTGAACCTTTAGCGATAGCGATACGTTTACATTCACAAATATATGGAATTAAAGTTGGACCAACAGAACATAAAATCTCCCTGTACGCCGATGATATAATTTTGTTTATGTCGAATCTAAAAAAATCAATTCCAACCTTGTTGAATTTAATAAAGAATTTTGGGGAAATATCAGGATATAAAATAAATAAAACTAAATCTTCAATATTAATGCTAAATGAGACCCAGAGAAATTACCCAGCCCCTGAGGTAAATCAATTCAATGTTGTAAATCAGTTTAAATATTTAGGAATCCATATTATGCCTAAGCTAGAATCAGTCGCCAGTGTCAACTATGAAGCCTTAATGTCAGATATCAATGAGTTAACTCAGAGATGGATGTCACTACCAATGTCGATGATCGGGAGAATCAATATACTTAAAAGTAATATTTTACCTAAAATACTTTATTTATTTCAATACATTCCCTTATCACCACCTTTAGATCTATTCTCAAGAATAAAAAAAAAGTTAGTGGAATTTATATGGAACAACAGGAGGGCTAGATTACGTTTGTCTTTATTATATTTACCATTTGATCGTGGAGGTCTGAAATGTCCAAATTTTATGTTGTATTATTGGTCGGCACAACTGAGGTCTATGACATATTATTTTTCATCAAATGATCTCCCTCACTGGACTGAAATGGAATCATACAATTTACCTTTACCTCTTCCCATATTCATATACTCAGATTCGGCAAAAAAATTACAAAAACAAGTTAAAAATCCATTTGTAAAGCATATGATCAAAATATGGTGTGAAGCTAAAAACTATTTAAAAGAACCACAGTTATTGTCACAATTTAGTCCAATATGGGGTAATCAATATTTTAAACCAGGGAGAGCGGACGCTGTATTTAAAGTATGGAATTTAAAAGGGATACAAAAGATTCAGGATTTATATTTGCCATGTGCAGACAACATAATGTCTTTTGAAGAGCTGAGGATCAAATTTAATCTCAATAGAACACATTTTTTTAAATATCTTCAACTTAGAAACTTTATTCGATCAAATCAAAATAAAGCTCTCACTCGACCTATTTATTCATCCTTGGAAAAAATGATGATGAAAGATAGTAAAAGAAAGGGTATTATTTCAGAGTTTTATAACTCATTGACACTATCTTCAAGTGAAAATTCACTGAAAAGATTAAACTACTGGAAAGAAGATCTGCAAATTGAAATTTCAGAGGAACAATGGGAATTGGCTTGTACAGAAGCTCAAACCAAATCAATAAATGCACGCCTTAAATTGATACATTTCAAATGGATAATGCGGATGTATGTTACACCGGAGGAGTTAAATAGATATAACAAAAATATACCAGATACATGCACAAAATGCATGGAAAGTAAAGGAACCCTATTTCATTGTTTATGGGAATGTAGATTAATAAGAATGTTTTGGGAAGAGGTGAGGGTAACAATTGAAAAAATAATTTCAAAACAAATCATATTGAATCCTAAACTGTTTTTGTTGGGTCTGTACCCAGAAAAGCATAATTTTAATAAAAGTGAAAGAACATTCATAGACCTCAGTTTGCTTAATGCCAAAAAATGTATTGCACTATTATGGAAAAAGACTCATAGACCAGATGCGACTCAGTGGTTAAGACAGATGTTAACAAACCTTCCATTAGAAAGAATAACATATATACTGAAATCAAAGGAAATTGTGTTTGAGAATATATGGAGACCTTTTATTGATTATGTAAAAAATTTAAACATAACTCTTGAAGAAGAAGGTGAATGATGTGTGTGGACCTTGTAAATTCCAAACTGGTGAACATAATATGTATACTTATGTATTGGATTGTCTAGACTAAACAGAGGAGCATTGTTGAAGACTTGATTTTGTTGGTGGTTGTTGGTGTTTTTAGTGCATTTTTTTTTTTTGTAGTACTTTAGTGTTAGTGTTTGATTGTTTGTATCATGTTTGTTAAAAAAAAAAAAGGTTCAATAAAGATATTGTGGAAAAAAAAAAAAGATGAATAGAATGTAGTGGCTATGCTAATTATGCTTATATGACTAAAGAAGATATAGCCACCGCTGTTAGCATCTGGATGCTAATGACGTCCGCTAACAGAGGCCAACGGATGCTAACAGCTAGCAAAAGAAACTTTATGGTGTTTTACAGTTACATTCTATGCAATAAACATTGCAATAAGCATTGCAATAAATGTGTACCTGTGTTATTGAGTGTTTGGTATAATTACTACTGCTCTTGAGGAAAGAAAGTTCTACAAATGTTGGTCAATGCAAGTTTCTTTAAAAAAAGTATCAGATTACCTGAGTAATCTTTGATTAGAGTGGGTAATTACCTGTGCCGTAACATAGTCATTAGCTGCAGCCCTATTCTGAGAGTAGCTATGGTCAGGAAACTGTTTCCCCGGAAGACCACCACAGCTAATGTGAAGGACCTATTCGGCTACAGGCATGTCAGAATCAGCATGGTAGGAACGGTCACCTTTTCTGTATGCTGTAGCCCTAAAACCATTCCATTGTTCACCTTCCAAGTAACACATCGGGGGCCGACTTGCTGGGCATTGACCTGATCAGTGAGCTGGGTTTCTCCATCAACGACCCAACGTTTATGACAGTCTCCTCCTCCTGGCAGCACCGTTGGCTGGCACTCTTCACGGGAGTTGGATGCCTCACCTCTTTCAACCATTGACCGACTGCTCATTGATCCAACGGTGTCATCAAAAATTCAACCTCTCCACTGACTTCCCCTCGCACTGCGGGACGATGTCACGGCGGAACTTCAGAAGCTTTTGGACGCTGGTGTTCTGCCATTTTACCATACTTTATCAGAATACCATACCCATATGGCAAACCGATAGATATAGCTATCGGTTTGGCATATTTTGTCAGAATCAGCTGCACTGCAAATGTGCCACTAACATTGCATAATTGTTTACCTTCCGTCACCTGGGCCACGGTATGCTATTTTTTACCTTCCGTCAGCTGTATTGAGTAATTTTTAACAGCAGGAAATATATATAATATATATAGACACACTGAAAACGCACCACATTTTTGGATCAGCCAATCACGGTACAGTGTTGTCAGCTGTATTGTATGCTGAAATGATGAGCACAAGTGTATTTCCTGTTACTACGCATGCATAATAACCCAGTGTATGGCTGTTCTGATGAGTATGGTAAAATGGCAGAACACTGGCATCATCGAGCGGGTCAACGCTTCCCCCTGGATCTTCAACTTGGTGGTGGCAAATAAGACGTTGGGCGGCCTATGACCATGCATTGATCTCAGAATGGTGAACAAGGCAGTGAGTGATCCCTGACAAATATTCTCTGCCCACAATGGAGGAACTGACAGCAGTGTTAAATAGCTCAAAAGTTTTTTCCAAACTGGACCTCCACCAAGGCTACCTGCAGGTCCCCCTTCATCCAGACAGCCACAACCTAACAGCCTTCGTCACCCACATGAGAGTGTTCAGGTACACCCGTGTGCCTTTCAGCCTCAGTTCTGCTCCGAGCTGCTTTCAAAATATCATGGCTACCATCTTCACTGGTCTCCCAGGGGTGGTGGTATACTTGGATGACATCATGGTGCACGGCACAACATCGGCTTCCCCCGATGCCCGCCTCGATAAAGTTATGGAGGTGCTAGTAAAACACAGCCTCACACTCAGTGGGGAGAAGTGCATATTTGGAACAACAACCATCGAGTTTGTGGGTTTCCACCTGTATGCTGAGGGCCTGAGCCCCCTGCACTCAAACATCGAGGCGATACTGCAGGTACTCGAACCATCATGCTTTTGGCATGGCAAACTTTTATGGGCGCTTCATTCCCCGTTACTCAGAGACGATAGAACCACTGTGCACCCTCCTGAAGCAGAATGCACCTTTTTTTTTTATTACTTATTTTGTACCCGTAGGTAGATTTGTTTTGCAGTCTGGTGACAAGCCACCAGCTGCCGGTCGCTGCATGCGCAAGCGCCCCGTATCCCTAACCTGCATGTTTTTGGTATGTGGGAGGAAACCGGAGAAATCCCGGAGTAAACCCACGCAACACGGGGAGAACATGCAAACTCCACACAGATCACTGTTGGTCAGGGGCAGGGATCGAACCCACGATCCCCACGATCCCCCGGCCGAGGGTAAACTGTGCTGCCACAGTGCTAACCACTGCGCCACCGTCCACCCAGCCTCTGAATTTTATCCCCTACTTCTCCAGAGTGCTCCCTGCTCTGCGGCTCATCTTCGTAAGTTATTATTTGGACATTTTTGTACTGTTACATCTTTTTGAACTTTATGTGAATTTTGCCAATAGATGTCACAAACACAATTCAGCAATTGGGTCTGTCTCTCTGCCCCATAGGGGCACTCATGACAGAATTTTGCCGCCAGTTAAAAGACCCAGCTGTCGTGTTTGTACATTATTTCCTTTTTACACACCTGTCTTGTGGAGCTAATTATGTCCCCAGCGTGCCGACCTCACTCAAGCAAAGGAGGATTAACAGCGGGGTCTCCAACGGTGGAGGAGGAATGGGCAGCGGACTTCATCCAAGACTTTGTGGATGAAGCTCTCGCTGCCCGCGGACCCAAGCAGACATGGGACTGTTTGTATGGAGTAGTGGGAATCCTGGAGGCAAACCCCGGCCCATGGAGCTATCCATAGTATACAGAACTGCTATCCACGGTCTGCGTGCTCCAGCGGTCATTTCCTGATTTAAAGATGGGAACATTTCCAGCTGAGCTGAGTTGAGGCAGAGGCGCTTTCCACGGCCGATGTCCTCCCATCTCGCTTTGCCAGCTTCATCTCCAGCTCCAGAGTGCGCATCGCCAGCTCCATGGCAGCGGCGGCGGCGGCAGCGTTGTCCTGCTCCGGACTGCTTTAGGAATTCCCCTGCCTCTTCGACAGCCATTTCCCCAACGCCAAGATGGAAACCCTCCTCAGCAGTGCAGCCCTCCTCTCTCTTTTTTGGCTGAATCCACAGCTTTTCCCAGGCCTGCAGCTGCTATTCTCTGCTCCATTATGGCATCCTCTCCTGCTGCCGAGAGGTCTTTCCTTTGTTCCCCGGTGACGTCCGCCTCTGTGACTCCAGGGGCGACTCCTCTACAATACTCTGAGGGGCCCATCTTCACCATTGCCACGGAGAGGGATGATCGTCCACCCGCTGCAGCAGGCAACACCCAATACTGGGAAGCCAGGCAAGTGTCATTTTTTCCCCTCTTCAATTTATGATGATATGCCTTGCCTGATTCCCAGTAGGGAGGCTCAGGACATGCAGTCCCCTGAGCTCTCCCCACCTGCTGCAGTAATTAAATTTTCACCTGCCCTCTCCGTGTCTCCTCCTCTCGCCACTGAGTGTCCGCCAACCCCGGGATCGAGCCGTCAGAGGGGGGAGGAGCCTATGGCCCTGGAGAGCCAAGTTCCTGCACCAATGGTGAGCCGAATCCCAGTTGCCACACCGGAGGAGCCACCAGCGTGGGTCACGTCGCCTGGGGAGATGAGGACTGCTACCATCATCATGCCTGCTGCGGAGGCCGCCGCAGCAGAGTTCAAACCCGAGCTGGACCTCCAGAGGACCGAGCCTGAGTTGCCATCATCACCTGGATCGATGGAGTCCTGGATGGCGGTGGATCTCAAGCTCAGGCAAGTGCTCCCTTTTGTCTTCCTCTTATCAGTTTTAGAGCAACCTTTCCTGGCTCTTGGTGAGGAGAGCCAGGTGCAGCCACCCGCTCCACCTGAGCTCGCCTCGCCAGGCTCCGCCGCTGCCAGTGACCCTGACCCCCCTTCTCTGTGTGTCCGAACCTTCTTCCAGGGTCACCGGGAATGATCCAGCACAGCCAGAAGTCTCGGTAGGTCCAGACTTACCGCCTGAGGTCACTGTGGGTCCAGCTTCCCCTGCTGTGGAGGTCGTCGTGGGTGTTCTGTCTCAGCCCAAGACCACCGTGGGTGCAGCTTTGGCCCAGGCTGGGTCCACTGTAGGTGCAGCTCCTCCTCTGCCCAAGGCTGTCATCTGGGTCACACCTCCTCTGTTGGGGTCAATGTGGGTGCTGTGCCCCAGCCTGAAACCAACGTGGGTGCTGCGCTCCAGTTTGGGTCCACCATGGGCATTGCACCACAGCCCAGAGCCACCGCGGGTGCACCCATGCTCCAGCCTGGAGCCACCACGGGTGCTTCCAGCCAGCCTGAGGACATCAAGGCCTCTCCTCCATTGCCAGATGCTGTGGGGGTTCCACTTCCTCTCCTGCCGGATGTCGTCATGGTCCCCCTTCCTCTTCCACCACCAGACACCGTCGTGGTCTCCCCCCCTCTGGCCCTGCTTCCCATCATTGGGCCTCCCCATGGGGGAGCCACCTCCTGGATCACCCCTCCGGTCCTGGTGGCTGAAGCACTCCAGCCAGCTCCCTGAAAGACTGAGCCGCTGAGTTGGGTGGCCTATATTGTCCGGCAGGCCACCCGACTCATACAACCTGGCCGTCCAGCTGGTCTGGGACTTCGGTCGGCCACCAGAACTGTTTGGTTCTCCGGCGTAGAGGGACCCAGGGGCCTGGGTTTGTGCAGGTGCAGGTCATGAGCAGGTTTGTGTTTCCCTCCTAGCCTGTTTCCCCCATCTCCCACCCAGAGTGGTTTTTTGTTGTACCTCTTTCTCTCGGGGGGGGGGGGTTCTTTTGGGTGTTAACTGGGGGTGTCTGGAATCATGTGTCTGAGCTCAGATTTTCTCTGAGCTCAGACCCTCACCTTATTCCTAAGTATTGTATGTCTGATTAGTTTGATTTTGTTAGTTTCCTGTTTGTATTTTGGGGTTGTTTACATTTGGGCCTCCCCTTTTACCAGACACTCCCTCTAACTGCTCACAGTCTGCTCTCTCTCAGCTCAGCTGTGGGCAGTTGGTCTAATTAGGCTACCTGCTTGCTTGGTGATTCACACCTGCAACTCATTTACTCCTGTGTATTTTAAGCATTGCCTTTTCACTGTATTACTGCGGCAAAATTGAGTCAACTTCTCATCACTCCACTTTTCCCAGCCTCTGAATTTTATCCCCTGCTTCTCCAGAGTGCTCCCTGCTCTGAGGCTCAGCTTCTTAAGTTATTATTTGGACATTTTTGTATTGTTACATCTTTTTGAACTTTGTGAATTTTGTCAATAAATGTCACAAACATGATTCAGCACTTGGGTCTGTCTCTCTGCCCTGTAGGGGTGCTCATGACACTTGCACCTTTAAAATTGGCTCCCCTGTAGGCCTAGCACTTATCTCCTTTGAGGTTTGTGCCTTAACATCAGTAGTGTGGAGTGAAAATGGGTAGAGCAGTTGTCCGGGGTTCACTTCCATAGTTCTGGTAGGGATGCCAGCTTGCTGGCCACTTTGCTACACTATTGGGCTCTGTGCTTACCCCCCCCCCCAGTATCCCCTAAGGACTAGGAGAAAGTTAGTTGGCTTTAATTAGGCAGTTAGAGGGGAGTTCAGTTTAATAAAAGGTGTATTTTTTGGTTTGCACAGTCAAAACTTTTTTGGTTTGTGAAAGTCTTATTTGGGTACACTGTTCAACTGTTAGTCATGGCAACCGTGGATAATTTTATTAACCCTCCTGTTGTCCTCATATTCTGTATACACCCCGTGTCCTCCAGGTCAAAATGACCCGTCTTCACTAAACCCCCAATATAAGCAGCTTAATTGAATTTTAAAGCAAGAAATTTCTTTGTGTCTGTGTGTGTGCATGTCTGCCACATTTATAGGACATCATAGGATGGCCTATGATCTCTGCCTGATCATCATAGGACGTCCTATGAACTCAGGCATCATAGGACTCGCGATGCTGTCATAAAGATATGATGTCTACACTACCCTTCAAAAGTTTGGGGTCACTTAGAAATTTCCTTATTTTTGAAAGAAAAGCACTTTTTTTCAATGAAGATAACTTTAATCAGAAATACACTCTATACATTGCTAATGTGGTAAATGACCATTATAGCTGCACGGGCTGGGCTGGGCACGGGCTGGGCTACACGGTGGCGCAGTGGTTAGCACTGCGGCAGCACAGTTTTACCCTCGGCCGGGGGATCGCGGGGATCATGAGATCGTGGGTTCGATCCCTGCCCCCGGCCAACAGTGATCTGTGTGGAGTTTGCATGTTCTCCCCGTGTTGCGTGGGTTTACTCCGGGATTTCTCCGGTTTCCCCCCACATGCTAAAAACATGCAAGTTAGGGAGTTAAGGGGCGCTTGCGCACGCAGCGACCGGCAGCTGGTGGCTTGTCACCAGACTGCAAAACAAATCTACCTACGGGTACAAAATAAGTACAAAAAAAAAAAAATGTCTAGTTTTTGGTGCAATATCTACATAGGTGTATAGAGGCCCATTTCCAGCAACTATCACTCCGGTGTTCTAATGGTACAATGCGTTTGCTCATTGCATCAGAACGCTAATGGATGATTAGAAAACCCTTGTGCAATCATGTTAGGTCTGCAATGCTGTAATTGCTGCAAATGGAGGATTCTTTGACAAAAGCAAAGTTTGAAGGAAAAAATTATTATTTCAAATACAAATCATTATTTCTAACATTGTCAATGTCTTGACTATATTTTCTATTCATTTTACAACTCATGGTGGTAAATAAGTGTGACTTTTCATGGAAAACACAAAATAATTGTCTGTGTGACCCCAAACTTTTGAACGGTAGTGTATATGACTTCACATAGACATACTGTATGTGTCTTTATGATGTCATATAGACCATCACTCATGATGCCTAGACTAATGAGTCTTTATGATGTCATATGGCTCATAGATAAATGTGTCTTTATGATGTCATGATATATAGACCATCACTTGCGATGCCTAGACTAATGTGTCTTTATGATGTTATTGTTGCTCAAGATGAAGAAACTAAGCAAGAAACTGCAAGTTTGTCTGTCACACGTCTTGCTGGTCTTGACTCACGGTTATCAAGTCGTAGCAGTCTTGAGTAGGTGTGAAAGACTTTGAGTGGCATTGTGGCTCGGAAAATTGGCCTTCCACTCTCTGCATCCCATAGACTAGCTGCAGCCTCACCTCGGGACCTGTATACACCTGCTAAGATTAGAAGCCCTAAGTAGGCCTGCAGGTCAGTCGCATCCATCTTTTTCCAGCTGTCTCCATATTTGCGAAAACCCTCCAGATTTGTCATCTCCAGGATTATTTTTTGTATTGCTGGTGTGATGAACAGGTAGAATGTAGAGACAATGTCATGGGCATGAGAAACGGCATACCTTGTGGGTCCTGGGGTCATCTTTATGACATTTTGTTCTGCCTCCTTGCCGTGTTGGTCATATGCTGCCTAGGACCATGTTATTTTGCCGTTTTTTGAAAGGAAAGTCTCTCTTTCAGCTTCAGGGTTTTCTTCTTCTTCTGAAGATGATTCATCGTGCTCTGGGTTGCATTCCTCCCCATCTTCTTTTTCTGATACATCCCCCACTTCCTCTTCTGAATCAGAGTTGTCTTACTGGACATCTGAAAAAAATCAGCTCTATAGCCTGTTCGATGGTATAACGCGCACTCATGGCTTCAGCACAGAGAGAATTTGGGGTACTGTCATCTGCAGCACCTTTATAACCTCTGGAAATCCACTTGACTTGTCTTGTTTACGTCTGCTACTGATTGATCTGAGACCGATCAAAGGCACTGCAGTCCACGAGAAGGCCACCTGTCTTGTCTTGTTTACGTCTGCTATTGTGTTGTTTATGTCTGCTACTGATTGATCTGAGACAGAACTAAAACATTCTCACATTCTGTGGTGTGTAAATAACTCAGTGACCGTGATTTCAACTCAATTTGACTGTCGGGTCATTTTGACCCGAAGACGACCTTTGTAACTTTTTTTGTACAGCTTACATGAAAATGTGAATAAAGGCAACAATTCACTTATCCTAATGTTGGGGTCAATTTAGGAAAAGTCATAAAATTTTAAGTTGAAAAAATATTGTTTAGGGGGATTTTTTTTGGTTTTTAACACAGTAGTGGGTCATTTTGACCGGAGGACAACAGGAGGGTTAAAATGCCATCAGAACAATTTCTGGATTGGTGCTTAAAGAAACAATTAGTCAAAACTATTTACCTTTTGTTCTTATTAAAGACAAAAATAGAAAGATGTCTTTACCTTCTTAACATGTTTCGACTGTTCACTGCAGCCTTCGTCAGAAGAATCAGCTGACTGCTGCCAGGTGACATTTATCAGCTGACTTTTGTAGGCGGGGCCAGTTCAGCAGACTTGTCAGATCCACCGAGCCAGCCCCGCCTTCCGCCGTCAGATGGTCTCTGGAGAATGTGATCCCAGGTGTGGGAAAGCATAAAGGCCCCCTCATTTCGGTTCATGGTGTCTTTTCCCCGCTTCCTGATTTCTGTGGCCTCCTTGATCCAGCGTTTGCGTCTGTTGCTTTCTGATCCAATAATTTTTGTGTTGTCCCAGTCCATGATGTGATTATTTCTTTTGCAGTGATCTGATATTGCTGATTTTAATGTTTCTTGTTCTGCCTTTTCTTTTTGTGGTCTTGTGAGTCATCCTTGTGTTTCCTTCTGACGAAGGCTGCAGTGAATAGTCGAAATATGTTAAAAACCACTTGAGCTCCGTTGTTCCGCGGGCGGGCAAGTCTCTGCGTCCTCGGGTGCACGAGAGCACACTCGTGCGCGCTCGGACGCATGACGCATGATAGAGATACTGATGGTGGTGATGTAGGTGGTGTGGCCTCCAAGCGCCACTGGAAAAAAAAAGCTCAGCCGCGAACAGATTAGTTCATCTGATTGACCTCTCATTCGACTAATAAGAGCCTTGAATTGGGTTTCTTGAAACCTTGAAGAACCAATGAATGAAAACCTAGGAAGGAGGACCCGCCTACTGTGAATGCAGGAGCCAATTGAAGCACAGAAGTTCGGGCTGGGTGAAGAGAGATTTACTGTTGCAGCTGATGGAAAAAAAGGACGCTGGACGAACCTGCTACAGATCCAGCAGCATGGAGAACACCCACAAGTGGGACCTGCACTCATTCCAGCAGAATAGATGTTTAGGATTCTCTTCCGTCATCACAGACCGACGGAGGCCGACGACAAAAGTCGTAAATCATTCGCCAAAATGGCAATAATGGAATTATGTTTTGACCGGGATCCACGAGCGGACCAGCGTCGCGTTCGTCTGACAATGGGGAAGAGAAGTTCGCCAGGACTCTGCTGCTGTGAAGAGGTAAGGTGTTATAAGCTAAATTATTATTTCTCCCTGAAAACTGTAATCAAAAAATGACTTTTGACCGATCGGTAAATTACAACTGTACGGCGCACGAAGTACGAAGTGCGTGCGCCGCGATAAACAGTTCATTTGCCGTGTTCGGACCGTGAAGCCCCCCCACCCCCCGCTGCAGAAGAGGAGCGGGGGGGGGGGGGTGTTCACGGTCCGAACGCCCCCCAGTCCGCGGGGGGAAGCATATGAGTCTATTCCGTCATGTAGCGATGGCCGTCCTCTGTAGCGAGGGGGGGGGACAACCGCCCCCACACACACACAGTAGCGAGGGGGGGGGGGCCGCTGTGACAGCGTTGCTGTGGAAACATGCAATGAGTGTAATCCGTCATGTAGCGAGGGCCGAACTCCGTCCTTTGTAGCGGGGGGGGGGGGCACACACACACACAGACACAGCCCTGAATGTGACCTTTCATTAGAGCCCAAAATGAAGATTCTACATTGAATTATTCAAAAGTTACAGACGTTTTTCCAAACTGTGCCATTTGGCACAATTTGGCACAGTTCCAAAACGCCTGGGAACTACCTGAGAACAAAGCTGTGTAATATATTCATTTTTTGTGGTATTGTTACCAAATTTGGATCTCAGCTTGATAACACTTGGTTCTACATTTCTGTTGCATTTTCCAGCCGGATCGGACAGCTGTGTGTTATTTGCAAGCATTTGTATCCAAAAAAACACCGTGGCCAAATTTATTTTCTTCAAGTTCAGTATGTTTAGATGACTGTAACTCAGTGGCCGGAGCACGTAGAGAGATTATGTTTTTTTGCCAAAAAATTCAAAGTGTTTTCTTTTAAATGAGACCAACCCCATGAAGATGCTGCAAAGGGTTGAAGCAAACAGCTTTCGATTTACTTTGGGCACGTTATTTTTTGGCATTTTTAGGAAAATTGCCCGGAGTGCAAGGGGTTAAGAAGGTAAAGACATCGCCTTTCTATTTTCGTCTTTAATAAGAACAAAAGGTAAATAATTAAAAGAAGACAAAATGAACCTACTTGAGCTATTACGTGGAAGTTATGGACAAAATTGCATTAAAGACTTCCGCCGGCTGGAGAAATTGGAAAAAACACGGGCACGCTTCAAAAACCACCTGAGATTTAACCTCCGTTGCAGAGATGAGGACGTCACACCAGCAAGCCTCAACATAAGAAATCCGATTCCAACCAAAAACACAGAGAAAATTATCAATAAAGCACGGAAAGACCTGATCAAAGAACGTATAAGAATGACGGCAAATAAAGTGGACAGAATCAACAACCAGATCAAGGAGGAAATGGACATTTTCAAGAAACACTACCCGACTGACCAGGAGACACAGGAACAGATAAAAGCACAATTAAAACACACACACAAACAAGAATTCATTATAACGAAAAACCGCCAACTAAAAAAACTAAAAAAACTTCCAGAAAGGAAGAACGGATGAAGACAAACACACACGGAAACGAACGCTAAGTGGGTCAAAAACTTGTCAAAACGCACACTCACGGACACGGAGAAAACAGTGCTGAACAGAGGACTGAACTTCGCCATCACACCAGCCAGAATACCTCATGAAGAATACATACTTGCAACAGAACTCGCATGTGAAAAAATCCAGGACCAAGGGGAGAAAGCATCACTCCGGAATGCAGTCGCAGAAATCCTCAAAACGGCCAAACTACCACAAAGCAACGTTTCAAAAGAAGAAGAAAAAGCATTAAACTCACTCAAGACAGATAAAACAATCACAATCCTCCCATCAGATAAAGGCAGAACCACAGTAATATTGGACACGGAAACATATGAAAAACAGATGGAAACCATGTTGGCAGATGAAAGCACATATGAAATCATTAAAACAAACCCCACAGAAGAAAAGAAAAAAATGCTAAAAGCCCTTCTCAAACCCCTATTAGAAAGTAAAAAAATCACAAAGGACGCATATGATCACCTGATACCCACAGCCAGCATCACCCCCAGATCTATGGAACTCCAAAAATACACAAAAAGGATATCCCACTGCGGCCAATAATAGATAGTATTGGATCAGTCACGTACAACTTATCAAAAGCCCTGGTTGAAATCATCAAAACCCTCCTTGGACTATCAGATTTCCACTGCAAAAACTCAAAAAAGCTGGCACAAGAACTCAAAAATATGAAAATAGAATCAGACGAGATCCTCATTTCACATGATGTCATTTCATTATTCACAAAGACACCTGTTGATGTCACACTACACATAGTGCAAGAACACCTCAGTAATTACAGTACCCTTAAAAGACGCACCAATCTCACAGTTCACGACATATCCAAACTATTACAATTTGTTGCAAAAGCCACCTATTTTCAATACAGAGGAAAAATCTACAGACAAAAAGAAGGATTTGCAATGGGAGACCCACTATCAGCCATTATGAGCAGCTTTTTCATGGAGGATCTGGAAAACAAAGCCATCCACACAGCACTTACACAATGCAAACCCACCCTTTGGAAGAGATACGTGGATGACATTCTGGACATTCTTCACTTCCGCCCTCCAAAGAGAGCAGACGCTTTTCTTCCCAGCTCCGGCTCCCTATCCTGCCTTCCTGACCTATTCCCAGCTTTGCAATGTTGCGTTTTTGTCTGTGTTTAGTCGCTCTTCTTCTGCTGAATCTTAATCTAATCGGAAATTATGGATTTGGAAGCGGCTTAAATGTGCTATTGTCACTATTTTTCAACAAGAATCGGGCCAAGGGGGAGCCCAAGAACTGAAACCTGCGAGGAGACTCATGGACATTGGAATTCGTGGAAACATTATTGGTTATGATCTCAGGACTTCTATTTTTGGCTGTGAAGTTCCCTGATGCATCAGAAATTGAAGGAAGGTGAGAGAGCTGATCAAAGCGGACCCGGCAAGCTCCTTCATCAAATTCGACCAGTTGGGGAAGGCACGAGCAGCGGCAAACGGTGAACTGAATGACAGTGATTCAGTGGAGGAATACATCTGGAGCCCTGTGCTTTCCATGGAAAAACAGTTTAAGCCTGCATATATGAAAGCACAGAATTTGCACGGGTGAGGACAAATTCTATTCTCTGAGTGCACTGTGCTGATTTGATTTGACCTTGTTTTTTTGCCCCGTGTTTACATTCCTCCTGATTGAGATAAGCGGAAGGACCGGCTCTTAACCCAAACAATCGACAATCAGTTGTTGTCGTATCAGCGGATTTGGACCCTCAAGGACAGTGCCCATGTGCCTTCTGCAAGCAAGAGAGATAGACTCTGGACTTGTTTATAAGTCACATGATTATAACATCTATCCACTGCCAGGAGGCGCCCTCTGCTGCTCACTAACAACTGTCACATCTACACTACACAATGCACCCAACTCACACATACTGATCCACTTATACTGACTGAAGATATTCACTCACTGCTCTCTTTGTGTCTTTGTGTCATTGTGTGGATTCTATTGTTTGCTAATTGTGCATTGAGAGTTTTTTTCTTGTAATCATAATATCGGTCATATATGAACTTTATTCTGATAAACAATGCTTTTTTCTCTCTCCTACTGTGTCCACCCTCCCCCTCTGCCTACTGTTCCCCTCCTGCTGACAGGCGCCTCCACAGCTCGCCGCGTCATTGAGAATGTCATTTATGACGTTTTCAGTGTCAAGTCAAATTCCTCGTATATTTACCTGTTATTTACTTGTAAATGTGCTTGGCAATAAACTTATTCTGATTCTGATTCTGAGAAAACAGGGAAAGGACACACACAAGAACTCACTGACCATCTGAACAGTATGAACAGCACTGGGAATATAAAATTCACACACGAAGAGGAGGAAAATGGCACCATAGCCTTTCTGGACATGAAAATCCACCACAACGACGATGGCAGCATAAAAATCACAATCTACAGGAAACCAACCCACACAGATCAATACCTACTATGGACATCAGAACACCCCACAGCACACAAACTATCAGTTGTCAGGACGTTATATGAACGGGCCACCATCATCACAGACCAAGAAGACAGACAGGAGGAGGAAACCACATAAAACATGCACTTATACGCTGCCAATATCCAGTATGGGCCATAAACAAAGGGAAACAGCAAGTCAAAAACAAAGAAAAACAGGAAATAAGACACAGAACAAAAGCCGAAATCACTTTTTCTTAAATTAACCTCTTGCACTCCAGGATACCGCGGGCGGTCACGTCTCTGCGTCCTAGGGCGCACTGAAAAAAAAAAAGCTGCAGACACAGCCGCGAACAGAAAGCCAAAGGAGTGCTTTGATTGGTTTAGATTTGATTGACCTCTCATTCGACTAATAAGAGCCTTGAATTGGGTTTCTGAAACCTTGAAGAACCAATGACTGAAAACCTAGCAAGAAGGACCCGCCTACCAACGGCTGTGAATGCAGCGAGCCAATTGAAGCAGAGAAGTTCCACGATTGAAAGCGTGCGTCCCGTATGTAAAATCTGTTTTGTGTAAGCTGCTGGGTGACACACATGTGTTCGCCAGTCTTTTTTTCTTACTACTGTTCTTATTTGTTTTGAAAAATCGTTCGCCAAAACCGCAATCATGGAAGCGCAAAACCGCAATAATGGAATTATGGTTTGACCAGGTCACGTGACCAGAACCATGAGTCCGTAACAAGCAGACCAGCGTCATGTTCGTCTGACAATGAGGAAGAGAAGTTCGCCAGCGACACTGCTGTTGTGGACAGGTAAGTGTTATAACCTAAATTATTCTTTATTCCTGAAAATTGTAATCAAAATGACTTTTGACCGATCGGTAAATTACAACTGTGTGTCATCGCAACATGACGGACCGGTCCGTGCGCCGCGTCCGGACCGTGAACGCCCCCCCCCCCCCCCGCTACTCTTCTGTAGCGGATTGCAGATATTAATGCAGATATTTTAGTACAACTGTGCGTAGTAGACCGCGGCGCACCGTCCCCGCGGTCCATCATGTAGCGATGGGCGATGTCCGTCCTCTGTAGAGGGGGGGTGGGGGGGGTGGGAGTTGTTATCTTCTACATTACAGATATTTTAGTATAATTTTTAGTGCACTGTAGGTTATTTTTTCTTGTAAAAAAAAGCCACCCATTTTTTACGTGGCATGCTTCTTTGTGTGTGGGGGCTTGTTTGTTCATTCATTCATTCATGAATGAATAAACAACCCCCCCACACACACACACAGCCCTTCACCTTTCATTAGAGCCCAAGATGAAGCTTCTATATTGAATCATTCAAAAGTTATAGACGTTTTTCCAAACTGTGCCATTTGGCACAATTTGGCACAGTTCAAAAATGCCTGGGAACAACCTGTGAAGAAAGCTGTGTAATATATTCATTTTTTGTGGTATTGTCACAACATTTTGACCTCAGCTGGATAACACTTGGTTCTACATTTCTGTTGCATTTTCCAGCCCGGATCTGACAGCTGTGAGTTATTTGCAAGCATTTGTATCCAAAAAAACACCCAGGCGAAATTTATTTTCTTCAAGTTCAGTATGTTTAGATGACTGTTACTCAGTGGCAGGAGCACTTAGAGAGATTATGACTATTTTGCCAAAAGACTCAAAGTGTTTTCTTTTAAATGAGACCAACCCCATGAAGATGCTGCAAAGGGTTGAAGAACAGCTTTTGATTTACTTTGGGTACGTTATTTTTTTTTTCCACAATATCTTTATTGAACCTTTTTTTTTTTTAACAAACATGATACAAACAATCAAACACTAACACTAAAGTACTACAAAAAAAAAATGCACTAAAAACACCAACAACCACCAACAAAATCAAGTCTTCAACAATGCTCCTCTGTTTAGTCTAGACAATCCAATACATAAGTATACATATTATGTTCACCAGTTTGGAATTTACAAGGTCCACACACATCATTCACCTTCTTCTTCAAGAGTTATGTTTAAATTTTTTACATAATCAATAAAAGGTCTCCATATATTCTCAAACACAATTTCCTTTGATTTCAGTATATATGTTATTCTTTCTAATGGAAGGTTTGTTAACATCTGTCTTAACCACTGAGTCACATCTGGTCTATGAGTCTTTTTCCATAATAGTGCAATACATTTTTTGGCATTAAGCAAACTGAGGTCTATGAATGTTCTTTCACTTTTATTAAAATTATGCTTTTCTGGGTACAGACCCAACAAAAACAGTTTAGGATTCAATATGATTTGTTTTGAGATTATTTTTTCAATTGTTACCCTCACCTCTTCCCAAAACATTCTTATTAATCTACATTCCCATAAACAATGAAATAGGGTTCCTTTACTTTCCATGCATTTTGTGCATGTATCTGGTATATTTTTGTTATATCTATTTAACTCCTCCGGTGTAACATACATCCGCATTAACCATTTGAAATGTATCAATTTAAGGCGTGCATTTATTGATTTGGTTTGAGCTTCTGTACAAGCCAATTCCCATTGTTCCTCTGAAATTTCAATTTGCAGATCTTCTTTCCAGTAGTTTAATCTTTTCAGTGAATTTTCACTTGAAGATAGTGTCAATGAGTTATAAAACTCTGAAATAATACCCTTTCTTTTACTATCTTTCATCATCATTTTTTCCAAGGATGAATAAATAGGTCGAGTGAGAGCTTTATTTTGATTTGATCGAATAAAGTTTCTAAGTTGAAGATATTTAAAAAAATGTGTTCTATTGAGATTAAATTTGATCCTCAGCTCTTCAAAAGACATTATGTTGTCTGCACATGGCAAATATAAATCCTGAATCTTTTGTATCCCTTTTAAATTCCATACTTTAAATACAGCGTCCGCTCTCCCTGGTTTAAAATATTGATTACCCCATATTGGACTAAATTGTGACAATAACTGTGGTTCTTTTAAATAGTTTTTAGCTTCACACCATATTTTGATCATATGCTTTACAAATGGATTTTTAACTTGTTTTTGTAATTTTTTTGCCGAATCTGAGTATATGAATATGGGAAGAGGTAAAGGTAAATTGTATGATTCCATTTCAGTCCAGTGAGGGAGATCATTTGATGAAAAATAATATGTCATAGACCTCAGTTGTGCCGACCAATAATACAACATAAAATTTGGACATTTCAGACCTCCACGATCAAATGGTAAATATAATAAAGACAAACGTAATCTAGCCCTCCTGTTGTTCCATATAAATTCCACTAACTTTTTTTTTATTCTTGAGAATAGATCTAAAGGTGGTGATAAGGGAATGTATTGAAATAAATAAAGTATTTTAGGTAAAATATTACTTTTAAGTATATTGATTCTCCCGATCATCGACATTGGTAGTGACATCCATCTCTGAGTTAACTCATTGATATCTGACATTAAGGCTTCATAGTTGACACTGGCGACTGATTCTAGCTTAGGCATAATATGGATTCCTAAATACTTAAACTGATTTACAACATTGAATTGATTTACCTCAGGGGCTGGGTAATTTCTCTGGGTCTCATTTAGCATTAATATTGAAGATTTAGTTTTATTTATTTTATATCCTGATATTTCCCCAAAATTCTTTATTAAATTCAACAAGGTTGGAATTGATTTTTTTAGATTCGACATAAACAAAATTATATCATCGGCGTACAGGGAGATTTTATGTTCTGTTGGTCCAACTTTAATTCCATATAATTGTGAATGTAAACGTATCGCTATCGCTAAAGGTTCAATTGCCATAGTAAACAGTAAAGGTGAAAGTGGACAGCCTTGTCGACATCCTCTATTGATTTTTATTGGTTTTGAAATATTGTTATTTGTTAGGATTTCTGCTGTAGCATTATTGTATATTATTTGAACCCATTTTATGAAATTATTTCCAAGTCCAAACCTTTGTAGGACTTCAAAAAGAAAGGGCCATTCAACTCTATCAAAGGCCTTTTCGGCGTCCAATGATAGGAGAGCTGTATCCGGTGCTTCTTTATTAAAATAAATAATATTAAATAGTCTTCTTACATTATGGAAGCCTTGTCTACCCTTTATAAAGCCATTCTGATCTCGATTAATAATATTTGGTAAAATTTCTTGTATTCGTCTTGCTAAAATTTTACAGATTATCTTAAGGTCGGCGTTTAATAGGCTTATTGGTCTCATATTTTCACATTTATTAGAGGGCTTACCTGGTTTTGGCAGCAGTATAATTAAGGCATTATTTATGTATGATGGTAAATTATTATTTTGAAATGCTTCTAAAACCATTTCCAAAAAAGGTTTTATTAATTTATTCTTAAATTTTTTATAAAGGTCAACTGGAAGACCATCTGGTCCTGCACTTTTTCCTGATTTCATATTATCAATGGCTAGCCCAACTTCTTCTTGACTAATTTTAGACTCCAATATCTCCCTGTTTTCATTTGGAATACACGGTATAGATAGTTCGTTCAAAAACCCATTTAGTTTTGTTAAATCAGGTTCATTTTTGGTATCATATAATTTTTCATAGTAATCTCTAAAGGCTCTATTAATTTCTAAAGGATCTATAACTACCTGTCCATTACTTATAATACTGGTAATTGGTGTTTTAATTTCCAATTGTTTAATCTGCCATGCTAATAATTTTCCTGATTTTTCACCTTGTTCATAAAAAGATTGTTTCAATCTTAGAAGACTCGAGGCAGCTCTATTCGCTGATTTTTTGTCGTATTCAGCTCTCAAAATCAGTAATTCATTCTCCAACCTTGGGTCACTTCCTGCATACACTTTTTCCTGAAGACTTTTTATTTTATGTTCCAATTTAGCTCTCTCCTCTCGAGTCTTCTTAGATTTTGATCCTGTATAACTAATAATATGTCCCCTAATAAAAGCTTTGAAAGCCTCCCACTTTACACATGCTGATGTTTGTGTAGTATTGATGTCAAAGAACTCGTCTATCTGTTTTTCTATATACTTGACAAATTCCTCATCCTGAAGCCATTTATGCTGAAATTGCCATCTACCTGATTCCTTTGTCAATTTTTTATCTACATATATTAGACAACAGGGTGCATGATCAGAGATCACGATGTTATCATAAAAGCAGTTTTGAATCTTGGACCTTAATTCTGTGGAAATCAAAAAATAATCAATACGTGAGAATGTCTTGTAGGTACTGGAATAACAAGAATAGGCTTTAACTTGTGGTTTCATTTCTCTCCATATATCTAACAATCTCAATTCTTTCATAAAATGATTAATAGTCATCCTACATCCAATGTGCGTACAATCCAGTCCTGTTGATCTATCCACACCTGGATTCAATGTACAATTAAAATCCCCTGCTATTATATGTTGCCCTGTAAGTGATGATAAGATGAGAAATAAATTAGCAAAGAACTTCTGATCATCTATATTGGGACCATATAAGTTCACAAGATTTATATTTTCTAATAGCAAAGAACCTTGAATGATTACATATCTTCCAAATTTGTCTCCAATTACATTTTTCACTTGAAAAGGAACTGATTTATGTATGAGAGTCATAACTCCCCTGGCTCGGGATGAAAATGAAGAGGTGAATACACTTCCCTGCCATCTACTCCTAATTCTTTTAACATCCTCCTCTATCAGATGAGTTTCTTGTAAAAACACAATTCTTGAACCCATGTCCTTTATTTTATTCATAACTTGTTTAAGTTTTTTTAAATTTTGTAGACCTCTGCAATTCCATGAAGTTAAATTAAGATTAACACTTTGGTCCATGATCAATAGAGAGTTTGGGATTACCTTGCAGTGTAAACATGCTCATACAGAGAAGCAAAAACATGAGTGGTTGAACATTCATCCTACAAACTACACACAAACAAATTTCCCCTTCCCACACTTGTGGCAAACCCCCCAAAATCAAAAGAAAAATTCTGTCTCCCGATATAGCCATCGACCGTTCCACACCCACGGGGGACAGCCTAAGCCACTCCTTCTTCATCCTCCCAATCACCCTAACTCTACTGCTTTTAATGACGTAACATTAACTCTCCTCTGTAGTTTTCCAACTTAACTCCAAAATTTTTAACAACTTTGTACATCATAGGTTTTTTTGTTTGTTTGTTTTGTTTTTGTTTTGTTTTTTTAATATATAATACAATCTATATTTTGTAAACTTACTATTTACTTCAAGTCAGTCAGATGCCTGTGCAAATGCTTAATTATTCTACCTTATATTTTGTTCATGCTTAGCTCCCACCAGTCTCTTCTTCTTCTTTGATCTTCTTGATGAACTCCTGCGCCTCCTCTGGGGTCTTGAAGATGTGGGTTCTGCCCTCATACGTGGTCAGCAGTCTCGCAGGATAGATTACACCATGACGAATCCCAAGGTTGCGCAGCTCCTTACGTACGGGATCAAGCTGCTTCCTCAATTGCTGGATTCCTGTGGCCAAATCTGGGTAGAACCGCACCTGCTGGTCCTGGTGTTTAATCTCTCCTTTTTTAGCTCGTGCAGCGTTGAAGATCTTCATCCTGTCTCTGTTGCTAAGAAACTTCATAATTAAGGTCCTCGGCGGTCCCTTATCTCTCCGTGGGCCAATACGATGTGCTTTTTCCAGAACCACTGCTGATTGCAACTCCTCGCTGCCCAGCACCTCCGGAATCCACTTTTCCAGAAAGGAGCATACGTCCCGACCTTCTGATTCCTCTGGAAGACCCACCAGCCTCAAATTATTCTGTCTCGACCGAGATTCCAAATCCAAAATATTATCTTCCAGAGATTTTTTTTTTTTTTCCAAAGTGCGCACCTTTAATTGAAGACGGGTGACGTCATCTTCAGCACTAGCGAGACGGAGCTCCATCTGCGCCGTTCGTTCTACACAGTCACCCAATTCCTTTCTTATTCCTTCCAACGCTGTCATAATCCCATCAAATCTAGAGGAAAAGTCCGCTCTCATTGAACTCATGGCAGCCATCAGCGCATCTGCGCCTCCCCCCGCAGACATCGCACCGTTGCCAGCCTCCTCCGCCATATATGGAGTTTTGTTTGCTGCGTCACAGACCTGAAAGTCCGTTAATTTGGACTGTTTCGGCGGCTCGCTTTTTCCTTTTCCTGGTTTTCCAGCCTTAGGCTTCGCCGACATATCCTCGCCCAAATGCTGGGATACGTTCTGTCCCAAATGAGAGAGTTATTTGCCGATTTTTTTTCTCCAGGAGCAGAGCAGAGCGAGACACGTCCGTCCTACGTGGCAGCCATAACCGGAAGTCCGGGTACGTTATTTTTAGGCATTTTTAGGGAAATTGACCAGAGTGCAAGGGGTTAAAAGCTCTCAAGTTGAAAGATCTGGTTGACTTTAAAACTGTAGTAATAATGTTTAAAGTGAAGAATCTATCACTGCCCGCAAATATGCAAAAGTTGTTCCAAATAAGGGAGAAATTATATCATTTCAGAGGAACATGTATATTTCAAAAACCTTCAGTGAGAACTACCACCAAGCAACACTGTGTTTCAGTGCAAGGAGTCAGATTATGGAACGATTTTGGACCTGAATTAAAATCATGTACAACGCTTGGACAATTTAAACAAAAACTAAAGAATGAAATACTCCAAACATATATACAAGATGACATGTAAAATCACATAAGGATTGTCATACCAGTCTGTGTTGTGTTGTTGCTTAGTTTTTTTGTCACATTTTGTCTTAGCTTTGTTCTGAATTGTAATCGTTCTTGTTTTGTTTTTCTTTTGAATTCTTGGATGGAATATGGGTGGTCAATATAAGCTGCGGCTTCAGCCATCACCCGTTTCGGATAACTTATGTTGAACTGTATAATCAGAGGAGTTATTGTCTAATTTGACCTTGTTGGATTTTCTTTCCCCCTTTGTTATATTATTCTGTTTCTTTTTTAATCTTTACTTTTAATCTATCCGAAATAAATAAAGATTCATTCATTCATTTATTCATTCATTCATGTGTGGCATTGGAAGTGGACAATTTTGTGGGTCTTTATGATTTAGTTCTGCTAGAGCAGTTTAAAAATTCTGTCTCTGATGATGCTGCCATGTATTTCCGTGAGCAAAAAGCAAAGACTGTCTCAGAGGCAGTAGCTTTAGCTGATGATTTTATCCTGATTCATAAATCAAACAGGACTGGTCCTTTAAACAACTTCATGCCAGAACTGCAACAGTTCTCGCCTCACTTTGACAGCTTTTGGGAGAACAGAAATCATCAACTATTACTTCCAGCGCCACACGAGTAGGCTGCCTTTTTGCAACAGCGGATCAATTTCTTTCTATTTCTATTTACTATCTGGCTCTCTTGCTAATCTTTCTGTTTCGGCGACCGCCCAAATGTCTCCTGAGCCAGTGGACGGAGCCACTGTTTCTTGTAGGAGGCAGTACAATAGGGACCAGCTGTTAGCACTTAACCGGCCCATAATGCTAACGCAAAAGCTCGACATACCGGGAGAAATAAGACGGAAACGGCGTGGATGTCGTGCTGGAATAAGATGGCGGGCGAGGAATATAAGGTACAGACCCGCCCTCCCATCCGTTGGGAATGTACGATCGCTACTCAGAAAAACAGATGAGCTAGCGGCTATCTCCCACTACGAGAGCATATACAGGGAGTGTAGCCTGATGCTATTCACGGAGACGAGGCTAACAGAACTAGCAACAGATGCTAACATTGAACTGGAGGGTTTCCACGCAATATGGGCAGACAGAACACCAGACAGTAGGAAGGCAAGGGGCGGAGGAGTAATGATGTATGTCAATAACAACTGGTGCAGACCGGGACATATCACGGTTAAACAACACTGCAACAAAGACATGGAGTTGCTAGCTGTTAGCATGCAGCCTACATATCTCCCGAGGGAATACTCACACGTGATCTGCATTATTATTTATGCAAATCCGACGGCGAACGCTGGGACAGCGTGTGACGTCATCCACTCAGTAACTGGCAGGCTGCACACAGAACACCCAGATGCTCTTCTCCTCATCTCAGGCGATTTCAACCATATTTCACTGTCTTCCATTCTACCCACGTTCACCCGGTATGTCACATGCCACACTAGAGACAATAAAACACTGGACTTATTCTATGCAAACACTAAGGAGGCGTACACCTCATTACAACTCCCCCCACTTGGGAGATCGGATCACAACTTGGTTCATCTCCTGCCGGTGTACAAACCCCTAGTGCACAGACAACCTCCGGTCATGCACACAGTGAAGTTATGGTCTGAGGAGGCAATGGACGCTCTAAAGGACTGTTTTGAAACCACTGCCTGGAAGCAGCTCTGCGATCCACATGGTGAGGACATCGATGGCCTCACTCACACCATCACGGACTACATCAGCTTCTGTGTGGACAACACCGTACCTACCAAGACCATACGGTGTTGCTCAAACAACAAACCCTGGATCAACCCTGAGATAAAAACACTTCTGAGAGAGAAGAAGAGGATCTTCAGGTCGGGGAACAGGGAGATGCTGAAGTCCGTACAGAGGGAGCTGAGGAGGAAGATCAGAGAAGGCAAGGACAGCTTCAGGAAGAAGATGGAGGACAAGCTGCAACAGAGCGACATCGGTGGGGTCTGGAGAAACCTTAAAACCATCTCTGGGCTCCAGAATACCTCCCCCCAGGCCACGGGGAGCAGGGAGTGGGCCAACAATCTGAACCTGTTTTTTAATAGTTTGACCAACCGCCCTCCCCCCCGATTGCACAACAACCAATGCTGCCTCTAAAGACATCGAGTCCTGCTGCCCACACCCCGCTCCACCAACACCCCCCCACTCCCAACACACAGCCCCCCAACATGACCCTCACTAAGACCCAGGTGAGGACGGAGCTGAGGAAGATCAAGGCGAGGAAGGCGTCGGGACCGGACGGCATCAGCGCAAAGCTCCTCAAGTCCTGTGCAGACCAGCTGTGTGGGATTGTGGACCTCATCTTCAACCTGAGCCTGAAGCTGGGGAGGGTACCACAGTTGTGGAAAACATCTTGTGTGGTACCTGTACCAAAGACTTCCCACCCCAAAGACCTGAACAGCTACAGACCAGTGGCCCTGACGTCCCACATGATGAAGACCCTGGAGAGACTGCTCCTTGCTCACCTCCGCCCCCTGGTGGGACCAGCGATGGATCCACTCCAGTTCGCCTACCAGCATGGCATTGGGGTGGAGGATGCAGTGATCTTCCTCCTTCACCGTTCTCTGTCCCACCTGGAGAAGCCCGGGAACGCGGTGAGGATGATGTTCTTTGACTTCTCCAGTGCTTTCAACACCATCCAACCGATGATCCTGATCCTGAAGGACAAGCTGCTGTGCACAGGGGTGGACCAGCACCTGTCATCATGGATCCTGGACTACCTCACTAACCGGCCACAGTTTGTGAGAACCCAGGACTGTGTGTCCGACACGATCATCGGTAGCACGGGGGCCCCCCAGGGAACGGTTTTGGCTCCCTTCCTGTTCACCCTTTATACTGCGGACTTCTCACACAACACAACACACTGCCATCTACAGAAGTTCTCTGACGACTCTGCGATCGTCGGCCTCTACAGAGGACTTATCCAGGACTTTGTGGACTGGTGCCATCGGAACTGCCTCCAGATCAACGCGAGGAAAACTAGGTGGACTGCTGCAGGCAAGAACAACCCCTCTCAGCACCAGTAAACATACAGGGAACAGACATTGAGATGGTGACATCCTACAAGTAGCTGGGTGTTCATCTGAACAATAAACTAGACTGGTCACACAATACCGACACACTCTACAACAGGGGTGTCAAACTCATTCCATGGAGGGCCAAGACCCTGCAGGTTTTACTTCCACCCAGTCTCTTCAGTAGGTGTTTTCACTGATCAGCAATCAGTGGGAAGAAATTCAGAGAAAGCACCTGTTGAAGCCACTGGGTGGAGGTAAAACCTGCAGGGTCCTGGCCCTCCATGGAATGAGTTTGACACCTGTGCTCTACAAGAAGGGACAGCGCAGGCTGTTCCTACTGAGGGCATGCGCACGCAGCGACCGGCAGCTGGTGAAAAAGTACGTCATCTGTGTGTCTGTTTTTATGTACTTTTATATGTTTTTACGAAATCCTCTGTGTCGTTTCTGCCCTGGAGTGTTTGTGGACTGTATGGCGAAGCGTTCCCTGGTTCCTACAACATGGACTTCCTCCCCTCTCTTGCACTGCTGCTACTTTTCCTCCGGCTCTTTGTCTATGAGGTAAACGCGTTCGGCACCATAGTGGGCAGAATACATTATTCCAGGGACATGTTGCTGCATTTAAACACGGTTGATGCAGCGGCTGTGATTGAGCCTAAGCCGCAACTGCCGGACTTTATTTTGAGAGACGGACATAGCGGTGAAAAGAGAGACGGCAGAAGGAAGCGCGGAAGGCGTGGAGGTGTGAAATTGCGCCTGAGGAGACGTCAATTTGGTAACATTCCTCTTCCTTCGATGATTTTTGGGAACGTACAGTCTCTGAGAAACAAGGTGGATGAAATTCAAGGGAGTGTACGCTACCAGAAGGACTTTAAGAACTGCTGTGTCATGGCTTTCACAGAATCTTGGCTTACTGCGCATGACCGAGACGCAGACCTGTGGATTGACGGCTTTGGAGCCCCGCTGCGCTCGGATCGGCAGGAAGAGGTAACGAGGAAACGTCAGGGGGGCGGCGTATGTTTATACATTAATAAGCAGTACTGCACATCTGTCACGGTCAGAGAGCGCATCTGTACACCCGATGTGGAGCTGCTGTCTGTGTCACTACGCCCCTTTTATTTGCCTCGCGAGTTCCCCCAACTTTTCATCACAATTGTGTACATTCATCCGAGGGCAGACGCTGACTCCGCCTGCAGCACTATCTTTGATGTGATCCAGCAGCTGCAATCAATTTCTCCAGAGGCGCCAAACTTCATTCTTGGGGATTTCAACCATGTTTCTTTAAAGAAGACACTTAAAAACTTTTATCAGTATGTCTCCTGCCCAACCAGGTGAAAAAAGACATTGGACCTGTGCTATGGATCCATTGAGAGGGCCTATAAATCACTCCCCCTTCCTCCTTTAGGATCCTCAGATCACAACTGTGTACATTTGCTGCCCACATATAAAACTGCTCTCAGAAGAGGCAAGGTGGAGACGAGAGACATTGATGTGTGGACAGAAGATTCAGTGCACAGCCTCCAGGAATGCTTTGACTGTACAGACTGGGAGATGTTCACACTGTCCTGCGGGGATGATTTGGACTCTTTGGTGGACGTCACATGCTCATACATGGCTTTCTGTAAAAATAAGATTGTTAAGATAAGATAAGATAAGATAAGATAAGCCTTTATTAGTCCCACAATGGGGAAATTCCAGGATTGCAACAGCACAGGGATAGCAACACTCAGAGCAACAATCAGAAGGCAAGAAAAAACAAGAGCAGCTAGTATACATATGTACATATTAATATAAATATATATATATATAGACACACAGTGCGGAACATTGTGGTTGGTGGATGTGCAGCAGAAAGTCTAAGCTCTCTCTCTGCGGATGCGGCGGGCCAGCTGGATGTCTTTGGGCATGATGGTGACCCTCTTGGCGTGGATGGCGCACAGGTTGGTGTCCTCAAGGAGACCCACCAGGTAGGCCTCGCTGGCCTCCTGCAGAGCCATGACGGCGGAGCTCTGGAAGCGCAGGTTGGTCTTGAAGTCCTGAGCGATCTCCCTCACCAGGTGCTGGAAGGGCAGCTTACGGATGAGCAGCTCCGTGGATTTCTGGTAGCGACGGATCTCTCTCAGAGCCACGGTACCGGGCCTGTAACGGTGAGGCTTCTTCACTCCACCGGTGGCCGGAGCGCTTTTCCGAGCAGCCTTGGTGGCTAGCTGCTTCCTGGGGGGCTTTTCCTCCAGTAGATTTACGGGCGGTCTGCTTGGTTCTTGCCATCGCTCTTTATTATTCTGTCTTATATTTCTTGCACGCCGCCTAAATTCCAGCCCGGCACCCGCATTGTTTTCGCTTCAGTTCCCCAGTATGTCGAGTTTCTCCGTTAGCACCGGGTGGCGGTTGAGTGTTCCACGTAAACATGTCAAAATATATCCCAACAACAAACCATGGGTTACAAAATCAGTTAAATCCTGCTTACAGAGGAAAGCACTTGCCTTTAAACAGGGGTCTGTTTCTGAGCTACAGGTTGCCACAAAGGAGCTGAAGGCCGAAATTTTAAGAGCAAAACAGAATTATAAATCAGAGTTGGAAAGCAAGATGGCAACAAAGAAACTTGGTTCAGCCTGGGCCAGTATGAAAACTATTGCAGGCCTTGAGAGCACAGAGCGCAGTAATCGTGTGTTTTTAGATGGTTTTAATTCAGACACAGAGCTGGCTAATGCTCTTAATTGTTTTTATGGTCGTTTTGACTCCTTTGATTTTAGCACTGAAACCCAAGATTTGAAACAGAAACTCAAAGACAATCAGCACTTTAATATTGAGGTGCAGCATGTTAAAAGGGAGTTCTGCGCTGTACAAGTGAACAAAAGTCAGGGCCCTGATAATATATGTGGGCGCTTGGTAAAGTCCTGTGCACATGAACTGAGTCCTGTATTTCACTACATTTTCAATAAGTCCTTACAGACACAACATGTGCCTAAGATCTGGAAAGAAGCCGTGGTTGTTCCCGTTCCAAAATCCAGCTGTCCTAAAACGGTAAACGACTTTAGACCAGTTGCTTTGACTTCAATTTTAATGAAAATTTTTGAAAAATTGGTCAGATGTGAGGTCCTAAAGCAGACTGAGCATGCATTGGATCCTCTGCAGTTTGCCTATAGGCCTCACAGAGGAGTGGAGGATGCCACTGTCACTCTGTTTAACATGCTTTTTAAACATCTGGATTTTAATGGGACACACGCCAGACTTTTATTTGTGGACTTTTCCTCCGCCTTCAATACAATCCAACCTCATGTCTTAGTTGAAAGGCTCCTGCAGCAATTTGATTTGAGCAATAATCTGGTGGGTTGGATTCTGGATTTCCTAACCAACAGGACGCAGAGAGTAAGGGTCAATGGTACATTGTCGGACCTAAAGTGCTCTTCTACTGGCTCTCCTCAGGGGTGTGTGTTGTCACCACTACTCTTCATCCTGTACACAAACATGTGCAGACATGACAACAGACACATTATAAAGTATGCTGATGACTCAGTTATTGTCAGTCTCCTCCAGGATGGTGAGAGGGGCCACGGCCCAGTAGTTGATGATTTTGTTCACTGGTGTGAGGATTCCTACCTGCAGCTGAATACGACAAAAACTAAAGACATGATTATTGACTTTAGGAGGAAAAATCCCAGGCACAAAGTCACCATACTAAAAGGCCAGACCACCGAATGTGTACAATCCTACAAATATCTTGGGACGATTATTGATAGTAATTTAAAGTTTGAAGAGAACTGTGAAAGGGTGTGCAAAAAGGGTCAGCAACATTTGCGTTGCTTGAGAAAACTTGCACGCTTCCAAGTTGACCGAACCATAATGACAATGTTTTATCGGGCTTTTACTGAATCTGTTTTATCCTTTTCTTTAGTGTCATGGTTTGGTCACATAAAACTGAAACAGAGGAAATCCTTGGATCAGGTAGTTAGATGGTCCAGTCGTTTGCTTGGTGAGCCACAGCTGAGCCTGACATCCCTGTACACCAGACAAGTACAGAGGATGGCTACCTCCATTTTAAACGATGACTCCCACCTTTTGCACTGCCACTTTCAGCTTCTTCCCTCAAGACGGAGGTTTGCTGTCCCAAAAAGTAGAACCCAGCGCTACAAAAACAGCTTTGTCCCTGCTGCTGTCAAAGAGTTGAACAAGCTGTAAAAATATATTGCACATAATTTAGGTACCTATTTATTAACTCCATTTTATATTTACTTATTTTTGTAGGATGTCACTTGGGTTCTAAATATTTTATTGGGTTTTAGACCTTTGAGTTTTTAACCTCTTTGACTAGTTTTTAACTTTTAATATGACCCTTCTCTCTTACCTCTGGTTTTTCTCCCATCTCTTTGTCTTTTTATACCCTGATTGATGGAGCCTTGAGTATTTTTATCATGTTTATAGTCAGCTTCATGTGTGCCTGTGTTTGTGTCTATGTTGAATGTAATTTGTGGCTTGTATATATGGATGTCACCAGACTGCAAAACAAATCTACCTACGGGTACAAATAAAGTAACCTGAACCTGAACCTGAGGAGACTCAGGTCTTTTGGTGTACAAGGGGTGCTGCTGAAGACATTCTATGACACGGTGGTGGCATCAGCCATCACTTTTGGAGTGGTCTGCTGGGGCAGTGGCATTACAGCAGCCGATAGGAAGAGACTGAACAAACTGATCAAGAAAGCTAGCTCTGTCCTGGGGCAGTGCCTTGACCCAGTGGAGGAGATAGGAGAGAGAAGGATGGTGGCTAAACTGTCATCTCTGCTGGAGTCTGAGTCCCACCCTATGCAGGACATACTGAATGCACTGAGGAGCTCATTTAGCAGTAGACTACATCATCCTAGGTGCGCAACCGAGAGGTTTCGCAGGTCCTTCCTACCTACGGCTGTCAGACTGTATAACCTAAGCAGGGCTGCTCGCAGAGGTAGCAAAAAAACGTGACGACCTAATAGTATTGAATGCAAAACACGCAATAGACGTACACAATGGTCCCCTCCAGTATACAACTAGGACAATATTGGTCGCTACGGAGGGTGACAATATGTATGGGTACATATTCATACTATGTAGGATAACTAAGTAGACGGTTATGCTGTTTATTCCATCTAGCTACAATGCTCCGCACTGTGTGTATATATATTTATATATTTATTCCATCTAGCTACAATGCTCCGCACTGTGTGTTTATATATTTATATATGTATACGTACATATGTATATTCGCTGCTCATGTTTTTCTTGTCTTCTTGATTGTTGCTTTCAGTGTTGCTGTCCCTGTGCTGTTGCAATCCTGGAATTTCTCCATTGTGGGACTAATAAAGGCTTATCTTATCTTATCTTATCCTGGTGGTAATGACCCACAAACATGCAATTTCTGCCATAGGAGGGGGTCACTGGAAAAAGGACCTTCTTGCTAAAATCCAAGTCGGAACGTTATGAAGCACAGGTTAAACCAGCTGCAACTGCAGCACCAGTGTTCACTGCAAGTACTCCAGCCCATTTAACTGATATTTTGCAATCAGCTGTATTAATGTGCAAAATGACCAAATACCAACCTTTTGTTCGACAGGGCCATGTGTCTCTAATTGGTAGTGATGAAAAGGTACCAGTTACCATTTTGTGTGACACTGGTGCATTTGATTCCTTTACATTGGCATCTGCACTACCATTTTCTGGGGAATCTGACATGGGAACATTTATACCTGTGCTGGGCATTGGTATGTCAGTCTTCCATGTTCCTGTCCATAAAATTGTCCTATACACTGAGCTATTCAGTGGAGAAGTGACAATGGGAATACGGCCTGCTTTGCCTGTAGAAGGTGTTAGTCATTTTGGGCAATGGAGTGGCTGGAGCCAAAATGTGCGCTGATCAGCCAGTAGGCCCCATGACACTGTGCATCTTTGCAGTGGTGGTTTGAATGAGAAGTTGCATTCTGGTTTTGCTATGAATACAGCTGGTAATAGTATAGAACATCATAGAAACCATGAAAATGCAGCACCATTCTCTACCCATGACTAACATCCCTTTGCCTATCTCTGAGTGAATTGGTGGAAGAACAGAGACCTGATCCAACACTGCTGCCACTCTTCCAATCTGTTCTACCAGCCCATGATGGAGAAAATGGTAAACTGGGGTACATGGTTCAAAACAACGTGCTTTTGAGGAAATGGGTGCCACATAAGAGCTTCATTAAAGGTCCCATTTATCAAGTAGTTGTACCTTTTAGATTTCGTGAGTATGTGTTGCACGTCTTCCATGACATGTCCGGATACATGGGAGTGTGCAAAATGTACTATGACATTTTGAAGAATTTCTTTGGGCCTGGACTGAAAAAAGATGTGGCAGTCTACATTGGATGTCACACTTGTCATTTTGTTGGTAAGCCAAAGAAAACTCAGGTGCCTCCTCTGCACACTGGTATTGGCTTTCCTTATTTAAAAACCTTACAAGGTCTGTGTGTCACATAACCAGTAGACACCTGTTAATACTTACCAGCATGTGTTAGCATCACAGCTACATCTGGAATTTTAAATGACACATAGCCAATTTCTTATTTGTTGTGAATAAGCTGAATTGAATCCAAGCTGCTTAATTTGAGTTATGTAAAGTTCCTCCGTTTCAACAGTAAAGTTGTTTAAAGATCTGTTACAGCAAATGAAAGATAAGTTGGTTATTGGGGTGTTGTCAAAAAGTCCTGGTCAGTGCATTTTTCTTCTTGTCTTTAATGTTTCTATCTTCTCTCTTAAATGCTTCAAGGTACCAGTTGCTGAGATGGGATGGGACTACCGCACAAGGAAAAATTTGAGAAGGGAATGGTAACATTGTGGTAAAATTTAGTTGGTAAAATTATTCATTTTGTTATAAATTTATTAAACTTTAATTTTCAATTATGATGGCTATAGTGGCAGCCAGGGTTCCAGTGGGGAACCTGTCTTTATGGGGGAGGGTGTGATGACCTCAGGGTTGCGTTTCAGGGCTGTTCTTTCTTTTTCTTTCCTGTTGTGTGTCTGTGTGTTGCAGGTTTGATTGGGTGTGGAGCTCAACCCCCCTCATCAAGGAACTGGAGACAGCTGGCTGCTGTCCACTTGTATAAAGGCAGCCTCTTCCTGGTTCTTGGTCTGGCCCTAGACATCATGATTTGCTTTATTTTTTGTTGTGTGTATTCTTTCTGGCATATTTCTCTGCCGACTTCCTGATTTTTTGATCGTTTCATATGTTAACTTTCTGTTAAAACTACTTTTTATAAGCAATTCCACAGCTGCTCTTATTTGTTGTGGTCCATGACCCAGACCATAACAGTAGCGCTCTCTAAATACAGCTGCTGTGTTGTAAAATGAGTGACGGTAAAAACGGTCGCACCCACACCAATCATGCATCATACGAGCCTAGCGTAAACACAACTGAGCCAGCTGAAGCTGACTTCACCAGTTGAGGGAAAAATGAGAGCTTCGCCGTGCGAAGTGAGCACGCCGTTAAAAAGGAGCATTGTTTTACCTGTTTAAATAAGAAGGAACTTGACCACATTCAGATTATTCAGAACTCTGCTGCAAGGCTTTTAACTGGAACATGCAAACGGGCTCGTATTATGCCTGTTTTAGCCTCTCTGCATTGGTTACCAGTGAATTTTTAGAACACATTTTAAAATTTTGTCCTTAACTTTCAGAGCCTTGTATGGACAAGCTCCTCCTTATATCTCAGACCTGTTACAGGCCTATACTACTACTCGTAGTGTGAGGTCAGCAGGCCAAATGTTACTTATGGTCCCAAAAACCCATTTCAAGACAAGGCGATCCCTACTTTAAAGTAATTGCACCTAGGCTGTGGAATGCTCTTCCCTTTTCTCTTTGTTGCTAAGTGTGGATGTATTTAAAAAGCAGCTTAAGACTCTTCTTTTTTAAACAGGCTTTTAGCTAGATAAGGGTTGTATTTATTTATTGGATTTTACTGCTTTGTAATTTATGCTGTCTGTATTTTATGTATTTTATTTTTGTTTTGTGAAGCACTTTGTGATTTCATATCTGTGAAAGGTGCTATATAATAAAATTTACTTACTTTTAGGCTCAGTTGGGATAAACTTTAATTGTGAGCAGACCTCAGCTCTCCACTTAGCTTTTTCCGGCTGCCTAGCACAGGGAGCGTACAGACAGAAGCAGTGCTGCCACTGAAATGTTCACGGATTATGTAAAAAAAAAAAAAAAAAATCACACAAATGTAAATGGAAATTGTGGTCAGAAAACTAACCGTGGTAATTTTTTCAAATTGTACAATTAATCATTTTAGCTGTTATCATTACAGGCCCATCCATCCTCAACTACAACGGGTCACGGGGCAGCAGTCAAAGCCCAGACTGCCGCCTGGTTCACATAGCACCATGATTGCTCCTGCAGGTGGTGAGCCCACTGGAGGGTAGACCCATGTGGCTCATTCGGCACACTGGGTTCTAGTTGTAACTTTTTTCATAGGGAACCACGGGACTGCTCTTGGTCTGGCCTTTTACTCAAGACCTGTTTGCCATGGGAGACCCTGCCAGGGGCAAGTTGCCCTCAACATGAGGGTCATGAAAACACAAACACCTCCACCATAAGGTGGTGATCCAGGGAGAAGAACATACCAGTAGTCACACATGGTGGTGTGAGTGTGATGGTCTGGGGCTGCTTTGCTGCTTCAGGACCTGGCGACTTGTTGTAATTGATGGAACCATGAATTCTGTGCTCTACCAGAAAATCCTGAAGAAGACTGTGTGGTCAGCAGTTCGTGACCTCAAGCCTTTCAGTGTGGCTGAAATAAATTATTCTGCAATGAAGAGTGGGCCAAAATTCCTCAACAGGGATGTAAGAGACTCATTGTTAGTTAGTGCAAATGCCTTATTGCAGTTGCTGCCACCAAGGACAGCACAACCAGTTATTAGGTTTAGGGTCTGTGGGTCCCCCACAGATGCACCATATGTGCTCAATCTGTGCTATCAGTGAGGGGCACCAAGATCTGGAATAATATACCCCCTGCAATCAGAACATACCACACTAAACAGTTTTAAGACTCATTGTAAAAACTGGCTTTTAAACAACCAAAACTGTACCCATAACTAGAGGTTGATCTGCAGCATGTGCATGTACAGTGCATCCAGAAAAGTATTCACAGCGCTTCACTTTTTCCATATTTTGTTATGTTACAGCCTTAGTCCAAAAGGGATTAATTTCATTTTTTCCCTCAAACATCTACACACAATACCCCATAATGACAATGTGGAGAAAAAAAACATTTTTGAGATTTTTGCAAATTTATTAAAAATAAAAAATTAAGAAATCACATGTACATAAGTATTCACAGCCTTTGCCATGAAGCTCAAAATTGAGCTCAGGTGCATCCTGTTTCCACTGATCATCCTTGAGATGTTTCTACAGCTTAATTGGAGTCCACCTGTGGTAAATTCAGTTGACTGGACATGATTTGGAAAGGCACACACCTGTCTATATAAGGTCCCACAGTTGAGAGTGCATGTCAGAGCACAAACCAAGCATGAAATCAAAGGAATTGTCTGTAGACCTCCGAGACAGGATTATCTCAAGGCACAAATCTGGGGAAGGGTACAGAAAAATTTCTGCTGCTATGAAGGTCCCAGTGAGCACAGTGGCTTCCATCATCCGTAAATGGAAGAAGTTCGGAACCACCAAGACTCTTCCTAGAGCCGGCCAGCCATCTAAACTGAGCAATCAGGGGAGAAGGGCCTTAGGGAGGTGACCAAAAACCCAATGTCCTCTGTGGAGAGAAGAGAACCTTCCAGAAGGACAAGCATCTCTGCAACAATCCACCAATTAGGCCTGTATGGTAGAGTGGCCAGACGGAAGCCACTCCTTTGTAAAAGGCACATGGCAGCCCACCTGGACTTTGTCAAAAGGCACCTAAAGGACTCAGACCATGAGAAACAAAACTCTCTGGTCTGATGAGACAAAGATTGAACACTTTGGCATGAATGCCAGGCGTCATGTTTGGAGGACACCAGGCACCGCTCATTACCATGCCAATGGTGGCAGCATCATGCTGTGGGGATGTATTTCAGCGGCAGGAACTGGGAGACTAGTCAGGATAGAGGGGAAGATGAATGCAGCAATGTACAGAGACATCCTGGATGAAAACCTGCTCCAGAGTGCTCTTGACCTCAGACTGGCGCTATGGTTCATCTTTAAGCAGGACAATGACCCTAAGCACACAGCTAAGATGTTGAAGGAGTGGCTTCAGAACAACTGAGTGGCCCAGCCAGAGCCCAGACCTGAATCCAATTGAACATCTCTGGAGAGATCTGAAAATGACTGTGCACCAACGCTTCCCATCCAACCTGATGGTGCTTGAGAAGTGCTGCAAAGAGGAATGGGCGAAACTGCCCAAAGATAGGTGTGCCAAGCTTGTGACATCATATTCAAAAAAAACTTCAGGCTGTAATTGCTACCAAAGGTAGCTGTGAATACTTATTTACATGTGATTTATTTGTTTTTTATTTTTGATAAATTTGCAAAAATCTAAAAAAAAAAAACTTTTTTTCACATTGTCATTATGGGGTATTGTGTGTAGAATTTTGAGGGAAAAAATGAATTTAATCCCTTCTGGAATCAGGGTGTAACATAACAAAATGTGGAAAAAGTGAAGCGCTGTGAATACTTTCCGGATGCACTGTATATATCTTAGGGACTCCAACCATCCTGCTCATGGACTGTTCCAGCTTCTCCCCTCCAGAAGACGTTTCAGAAGCCTTCGGACTAGAACCAGCAGGTTTAGGAACAGTTTCTTTCCAACAGCTGTCACGTTATTGAACTTAGTTCCCCGCTGACTCTCTTACAATCATCTTTTACCATCCTCACCTGTACATAACTGCATAACTACATAACTACATCTAACTTATTGCACATTATTTGCACATAACAGTACTCTTAACTTTCTGCACTGCTGCATATATTTGCATATATTTGCTTAAATTGCACATACTGTTAATTACCGTATATACTGCACTGCTGTCCTTTGCACTTCTGATTGGATGCTAAACTGTGTTTCGTTACCTTGTATTCATACATGTGTAATGACAATAAAGTTGAATCTAATCTAATCTAATCTAATATATGTGCCCATGTGTCACACACATACAATGGTGTGAAAAAGTGTTTGCCCCTTTCCTGATTTCTCATTTTTTTTTGTATGTTTGTCACACTTAAATGTTTCAGGTCATCAAACAAATTTAAATATTAGACAAAGGTAACACAAGTAAACACAAAATGCAATTTTTAAATGAAGGTGTTTATTATTAAGGGGAAAAAAATCCAAACCTACTTGGCCCTGTTTGGAAAAAGTGATTGTCCCCTAAACCTAATAATTGGTTGGGCCACCCTTAGCAGCAACAACTGCAATCATGCGTTAGCGATAAATGCAATGAGTCTTTTACAGCACTGTGGAGGAATTTTGGCCCACTCATCTTCGCAGAATTGTTGTAATTCAGCTACACTGGTGGGTTTTCGAGCATGAACCTCCTTTTTAAGGTCATGCCACAGCATCTCAATCGGATTTGCGTCAGGACTTTAACTAGGCCACTCCATTTTGTTTTTTGCAAGCCATTCAGAGGTGGACTTGCAGGTGTGCTTTGGATCATTGTCCTGCTGCAGAATCCAAGTGCGCTTCAGCTTGAGGTGACAAACAGATGGCCAGACATTCTCCTTCAAGATTTTTTGGTAGACGGCAGAATTCATGGTTTCATTTACCGCAGCAAGTCTTCCAGGTCCTGAAGTGGCAAAACAGCTCCAGACCATCACACTAACACCATCATATTTTAATGTTGGTATGATCCTTTTCTGAAATGCTGTTACTTTTATGCCGGATGTAATGGGGGACATACACCTTCCAAAAAGTTCAGCTTTTGTCTCGTCAGTCCACAGAGTATTTTCCCAAAAGTCTTGGGGATCAGCAAGATGTTTTCTGGCAAAACTAAAATGAGCCTTTGTTCTTTTTGCTCAGCAGTAGTTTTCGTCTTGGAACTCTGCCATTCAGGCCATTTTTGCCCAGTCTCTTTCTTACGGTGGATTCATGAACACTGACCTTAACTGAGGCAAGTGAGGCCTGCAGTCTTTGGATGTTGTTGTGGGGTCTTTTGTGACCTCTTGGATGAGTCATCGCTGTGCTTTTGGGGTAATGTTGGTTGGCCGGCCACTCCTGGGAAGGTTCACCATCTGTTCCATTTTTTCGCCATTTGTGAATAATGACTCTCACTGTGGTTCGCTGGAGTCCCAAAGCTTTAGAAATGGCTTTATAACTTTTTCCAGACTGATACATCTCAATTACTTTGTTTCTCATTTGTTCCTGAATTTCTTTGGATTGCAGCATGATATCTAGCTTTTGAGGATCTTTTGGTTTACTTCACTTTGTCAGGCAAGTCCTATTTAAGCGAGTTATTGATTGAGAATGGGTGTGGCAGTAATCAGGCCTGGGTGTGGCTAGGAATATTGAACTCAGCTTTCCAAAGATGTGATAAACCAGTTAATTTATGTTTTAATGGGGGGGGGGGCAATCACCTTTTTACACAGGGCCATGTAGGTTTGGATTTTTTTTTACCCTTAATAATAAACACCTCCATTTAAAAACTCCATTTTGTGTTTACTTGTTTCATCTTTGTCTAATATTTAAATTTGTTTGTCACACTTAAATGTTTCAGATCAAACATACAAAAAAATGACAAATCAGGAAGGGGGCAAACACTTCTTCACACCACCATATGCCCCGCCTCTTGTTTGTTGTTGTCAGGCGCTTGGGTGCATGTGTGTACACATACACAGCACTTCACTTGTGTGACATCTGAATGTTTTGTAGCACCTTAACTCTTGTACATTAGCATGTCCACTTTGTACAGTTTGATTGCAGATGTTCTTCTTGTATATTGTTGTTTGTGTTTTTGTGACCCACCAGGGAACTACAGATGCAAATTAGCAATATTGCTAAATCTGGCATACTTACATTTGTATTAATGTTCATTAGTATGTAATGTCCCTTTCAAATAAACAGTAGGGGCCAATTACGTCGTCATATAGGGCCAGGTAGGTTTGGATAGCTTTTTTCCTTTAATAAATGCAATCATTATTTAAAAACTGCATTTTCTATTTTTTCAGGTTATGATTGTCTAATATTAAAACTTGTTTGATATGAAACATTTAAGTGTGACAAATATGCAAAAATATAAAATCAGGAAGGGGGCAAATACCTTTTTTACAGCACTGTATGTAATCACCTGCAGATACCTGCAATTCCACATAGCTGTCATGTTTGCTGCGTAAACTGCAGCGAACATATGAAATAGCAGCGAGCCCAAAGTGCAGTATGTAACGTGTTTTATTGACAAAAAGTTAATGTGCGACAAAGTCCAAACAACAGTCACTATAACATGAATAAGACAACCGGCTCCAGCTTCATTGCTAACGTTAAATGCCAAACACGCTCTAGACAGGGTAGGAGCGGAGAGGAAAGGCATAAACAAGGGGAGACTTACGTATACAGTATGTTGGAGCGGAAAGGCTCTGAAGAGCAACACTATTCAGTCCAGGAAAAGAGTCAGCTGTCGCGAGCCAGGAAGTCCATTGTTGACATTTGAAGCTGCCACAACAACTGATTGCACTCAACTCTATTAATACCCAAGCCTAAATGGGAGCAAGTGGACACAGCTGTGAACTGGCAGGAGAGTGACTGACTGAACTGTGTGTGTGTGTGTGCGCGCGCGCGCGTGTGTGTGAGTGTGCATGAGTGTGTGAGTGTGTATGTGGTGAACCAGAAAACTGGTGAATGCCTGGTAAGAGGAGGAGGCGTGGCTGTGGGACTGGCAGAGAGCAAGGCTCAATCCGTCAGCTGGAATTAATAAGCAATAATTAAACCCAACAGCCACAAGTCATGGGCGGGGTGACCACCCCGGACATGACAGTGCACCCCTCCTCAAGGGGTGGAGACCAGACACCCACCGTACCATCAAAAAAAACAACCTACCCCCCCCCCCCACTCAAAAGGCCCAAACAACAACCCAGGGTGCGAGATGGGGGAAAACAGGTTAGGGGGGATAAATCGAGAGAGGATAATCACCACAATACCACACAACAACACTACCCAACCCCAAGACAAGCTAACCCACCCCTCCCAAGAGTCTCTCGGTTCGGGGGGCCGGCCAGAGTCCAAGACCAAGGAGTGGCCGTAAGTTCAGGTGGCCGACCCAAGTTCCAGGGCCAGCAGGTGGCCTGCTGAACGGTGTCAGGCAGCCTGCCAGAGGGAAAAGACCACTTGGCCCAGAAACCAAGTCCTTCGGACGGACGGCCCACATAGTTTAGCCACCAGGCCAGGGGGGAGCGGCGAGGCGGCGGCCTACCCACCGGAAGACTGAAAGGTGGGTGGCCAGACCGAAGAAGGGAGCCCCCTACGGTTCCTGGAGGCAGGGCCAGGTGGTTCACAGCGGAGCCAGGTAGAAGAGGAAGGGACACCCCGAAGACCTCTGGAAGGGAGGAAGGGACCTCGGTGTCCCCAAGCTGGCTGGCTGCACCCTCGATGGTCCCGGCTTGGGACAGGAGTTCAGCTGCACCCTCGATGGACCCCGACCGAGCCATGGTTGCACCCACGCTGGAGCCTGGGACGACCCTTGCTGCACCCGCAATGGGACCCGGCTGGGCCACCCTGGCCCGACCCTGGGCTAGCCGGCCCGCACGAGAATCCAGGCCAGAAGGCGGTCAATTATAGGCCTCCCTGGGGAACTGGGCAGACGGGGAGCTGAATCCACCAGGGCCACAGCGGGGCTGGCAGTGGCGATGATAACCTCCTGGGGCAAGCCTGGGTTCCCCGTCTCGTCCGGCGACATGGACCTCTCTCCATCGACCCTAGAAAAGGACTCAGATACAGAGGAGGAGGGGTCAGGGTCGCCGGCAGCGGCAGAGCCCGGTGAGGTGAGCTCAGGTGCAGTGTGTGGCTGCAGCTGGCTCTCCTCACCTCGAACTAGGCAAAAATGCTCTATGAAGGAAAGAAGAAAGACAAAAGAGAGCACTTGCCTTAGCTCAAGCTCCACCGCCGTCCAGGGCTTTGGTGATCTGGGCAATGTCCTCCCAGGTTCGGCCTCCAAGGGGTGCAGCTTGGACGCTGACTCTGCTGCAGCGGCCTCTGCAGCAAGCGTGGTGGTGGTCGCAGTCTTTACCTCCTCCAGAGAAGGTTCCCACGTGGATGGTTCTCCCAGCATGGATTCTGGAGGTGGAATCTCACCTTGCGCTGGACCCCAGAAGACTGAAGCCAGGGGACGCTCAATCATCAGCACAGGCTTCAGGTCGGTCACAGTGCCCTCTCTCAGTCCATGGGAGCTTTGTGGGACCGTGGACTCCCTCTCTGTCCGGTGACTGAGCTCCCGGGCCAATGGATGCTCAGCGGCGAGAGGAAGGGAGATGGAGAGGGTTGGTGAGATTGTTTCTGCTGCAACGGGTAATGAGGACCCAGTAGACTGCGGACACTGGGCCTTACACCCGGGAGACTGGCAAGAAAATTTATCAAACTGATGAGTGGAATGAAAAATTACTTGCCTGTTCCTCCCAGGTGTGATGGTCCTCGCTGCAGCTAGCCTGGGCTCCTCCATCCACGTGTCCATGATGAACTTAGACCCCTCAGGCAGAGACAGGGGAGACACAGAGGGAACAGAGTCTTTAGTTCCCGCAGCTCGAGGAGAAAACGCAGGCGACAGCACAGCCTGCATCTCTCTCCCGGGTGACAGACAAGGTTTATCATTTTCAAAGGGAAAAGGATGAAAAAACACTTGCCTGTCAACCCGGGTGTTGGGGGTCAGCCGCAGACTTGTGTGGAGGAGAAGTGGCGCCATGGTCGAGACAAGGGTGACGGGCCTCCAACTTCCGGGAACGCTTCTTCTCCCCACGGGGTGATTCCCATGTTGGAGCGGCTTCCTCCTGTCCCTTGCTCTCCCATGAATAGGAGAAAATGGAGGCCAAGATGGAAGCGGCCTCCGCGCAGCTCCACAAATGAGGATGTTTCTCCATTAGTCATGCTGCGCTGTCCCGGCTCACACGGACCGCCTCGGAAGTGCCGGAGGTCTCGATCTGTGACAGGAGACTCTCCAAGACACACACTCCCCGCAGCTTCGCTTCATCCAGCCAGGACATGGTTCTCCAGGTGAGTGAAAAAATACACAAAAAATGAAAAGGCACGCTACGCACTGCTTGGGTTCCCTTGGTGGCAGCTTACTGTCATGTTTGCTGAGTAAACAGCAGTGAACATATGAAATAGCAGCGAGCCCAAAGTGCAGTATGTAACGTGTTTTATTGACAAAAAGTTAATGTTCGATGAGAGTCCAAACAACAGTCACTATGACATGAATGAGACAACCGGCTCCAGCTTCGTTGCTAATGTTAAATGCCAAACGTGCTCCAGACAGGGTAGGAGCGGAGAGGAAAGGCATAAACTTAAGTATATGTTGGAGCGGAAAGGATCTGAAGAACAACACTATTCAGTCCAGGAAAAGAGTCAACTGTCGCGAGCCAGGAAGTCCAATGTTGACATTTGAAGCTGCCTGTTATTCTCTATTCTCTCTATTCTGCCTATTATTCTAATCTATTACTGCCCGAGCCTAAATGGGAGCAAGTGGACGCAGCTGTGAAGTGGCAGGAGCGTGACCAATTGAACTATGTGTGTGTGTGTGTGTGTGTGTGTGTGTGTGTGCGCGTGGGTGAGTGTGTATGTGGTGAACCAGAAAACTGGTGAATGCCTGGTAAGAGGAGGAGGCGTGGCTGTGGGACTGGCGGAGAGCAAGGCTCAATCCGTCAGCTGGAATTAATAAGAAATAATTAAACCCAACAGCCACAAGTCATGGGCAGGGTGACCACCCCGGACATGACAATAGCAAGTATATAGATATTTAATTTTCTTTTTTTCCCCCTGGCATTTCACACACACCTCAATACGTCTGTACTGCTTGGGTCTGCATGTGCCACACATGCATATTCTTCCATTAACATGTTATAAAAACATGTTATAATTCCTTTGGGGGCTTGGTCCTCAGTATTGGGCAAGTTAGCAATTTTAGGTTAAACCCAGTTTTGCCATAGTTTATCATCCTCCCTCAGCCTACTCAAAGTTTTTATCCAAATTTGCCAAATTCTTAGCGGATTTAGTGCTGAAATCAGAATAATTATAGTAGGGGACTTAAATATACATTGCAGATGTAGATAGTGATTGCCTTAACCACTTGCGCTCCGTTGTTCCGCGGGCGGGCAAGTCTCTGCGTCCTAGGGTGCACGAGGGCGCATGAGAGCGCCCTCGTGCGCGCTCGGACGCATGACGCATGATAGAGATACTGATGGTGGTGATGTAGGTGGTGTGGCCTCCAAGCGCCACTGAAAAAAAAAGCTGCAGACACAGCCGCGAACAGATTAGTTCATCTGATTGACCTCTCATTCGACTAATAAGAGCATTGAATTGGTTTTCTGAAACCTTGAAGAACCAATGAATGAAAACCTAGGAAGGAGGACCCGCCTACTGTGAATGCAGGAGCCAATTGAAGCACAGAAGTTCGGGCTGGGTGAAGAGAGATTTACTGTTGCAGCTGATGAAAAAAAAAGGACGCTGGACGAACCTGCTACAGATCCAGCAGCATGGAGAACACCCACAAGTGGGACCTGCACTCATTCCAGCAGAATAGACGTTTAGGATTCTCTTCCGTCATCATAGACCGATGGAGGCCGACGACAATGGTCGTAAATCATTCGCCAAAACGGCAATAATGGAATTATGTTTTGACCGGGATCCACGAGCAGACCAGCGTCGCGTTCATCTGACAATGGGGAAGAGAAGTTCGCCAGGACTCTGCTGCTGTGAAGAGGTAAGGTGTTATAAGCTAAATTATTATTTCTCCCTGAAAATTGTAATCAAAAAATGACTTTTGACCGATCGGTAAATTACAACTGTACGGTGCACGAAGTACGAAGTGCGTGTGCCGCGATAAACGGTTCATTTGCCGTGTTCGGACCGTGAACGCCACCCCCACCCCACCCCCCGCTGCAGAAGAGGAGAGGGGGGGGGGCCTTCACGGTCCGAACGCCCCCCGGTCTGCGGGGGGAAGCATATGAGTCTATTCCGTCATGTAGCGATGGCCGTCCTCTGTAGCGAGGGGGGGGGACAACCCCCCCACACACACACACAGTAGCGGGGGGGGGGGAGCTGCTGTGACAGCGTTGCTGTGGAAACATGCAACGAGTGTAATCTGTCATGTAGCGAGGGCCGAACTCCGTCCTTTATAGCGGGGCCCCCCCCCCCCCACACACACACACAGACACAGCCCTGAATGTGACCTTTCATTAGAGCCCAAAATGAAGATTCTACATTGAATTATTCAAAAGTTACAGACGTTTTTCCAAACTGTGCCATTTGGCACAATTTGGCACAGTTCCAAAACGCCTGGGAACAGCCTGAGAACAAAGCTGTGTAAAATATTCATTTGTTGTGGTATTGTTACCAAATTTGGATCTCAGCTTGATAACACTTGGTTCTACATTTCTGTTGCATTTTCCAGCCAGATCGGACAGCTGTGTGTTATTTGCAAGCATTTGTATCCAAAAAAACACTGTGGCCAAATTTATTTTCTTCAAGTTCAGTACGTTTAGATGACTGTAACTCAATGGCCGGAGCACGTAGAGAGATTATGGTTTTTTTGCCAAAAAATTCAAAGTGTTTTCTTTTAAATGAAACCAACCCCATGAAGATGCTGCAAAGGGTTGAAGAACAGCTTTCGATTTACTTTGGGCATGTTATTTTTTGGCATTTTTAGGAAAATTGCCCGGAGTGCAAGGGGTTAATATGGCATTTAATTCAATATTAGACTTGATGGGGTGTTCTCAAAGTAGGAAGTTCTACCCATTATTTCCACCACACGTTGGACCTTGTTCTGACATATGGCATAGAAATAGAAAATCTGGTAATGTCTCCTCATAACCCTGTACTGTCAGACCATTATCTGTTAACTTTTGATTTTACTATTTCTGACTATTTGGCTCCTAAAGAAAAATATTACTACAGTAGATGCCTCTCAGATAATGCTGTTACCAAATTTAAGCAGATTGTTTCCTCAATGCCATGTGTCAACACAACAGCGATAAGCTATAGAGCGCTTGCTTCTTCTGTAATTGATAGCATGGTAGATATAGTGTGACAGCTTCTCTGCATCAGACCCTAGACATGGTGGCCCCTTTAAAAAAGAAAAAGTCTAATCAGAGATTTCTAACTCCTTGGTTCAACACAGAAACTCGTACCTTAAAACAGAAGACTCGTCAATTAGAAAGAAAATAGCGCTCCACTAAATTAGATGAAATCTATTTGGCTTGGAGAAATCATCTTCTAATTTATAAAAAAATCTCTTAGGAAAGCTACAACAAGTTATTATTCTGCATTAATAGAACAGAACAAGAATAATCCCAGGTTTCTTTTCAGCACTGTAGCCAGGCTGACAAAGAGTCAGGACTCTGTCAATCCTAGCATTCCCTTAGAGCTTACTAGTCAGAACTTTATGAACTTTTTCAATAATAAAATTTCATCTATCAGAGATGAAATCAGTCAGAGTCTTCCCACCGTTAACTTAAATACAGTAACTACTACAACTCCTTCAATTGATATCTGTTTGGATGAGTTTACTCCAATTGACATTTTAGAGTTAGATAAAATAATTTCCTCATCTAAGCTAACTCGTCTTTTAGACCCTATTCCTACCAGGTTATTTAAACAAGTCTTCCCATTTATTGGTAGCTCTATTCTTCAAATAATCAATTCTTGATTAATATTAGGCCATGTACTGCAGGCTTTTAAAACTGCTGTAATTAAACCCCTACTTTAAAAGCCAACACTGGATCCAGGAGTTATAGCTAACTATAGACCAATCTCTAATCTGCCTTTTATTTCAAAAGTTGTTGCAACACAAGTATTTGACTACTTGCAGGGAAACAGTTTATTTGAAGAGTTTCAGTCTGGGTTTAGAATCCATCATAGTACTGAAACAGCTTTAGTGAAGGTCACTAATGACCTCCTTATCGCATCTGATAATGGACTTGTTTCTGTACTTGTCCTTTTACACCTTAGTGCAGCCTTTGATACTATTGATCATAATATTTTACTTGATAGATTAGAACACCACTTGGTTCCAGTGGTTTAGATCTTATTTATCTGATAGGTTCCAGTTTGTTCATGTCAATAATGAGTTTTCTTTCAACTCAAAGCTCAGTCACAGAGTTCCACAGGGATCTGTGCTAGGCCCTATTCTTCTTAGCTTATATATGCTTCCGCTAGGAAACATTATTAGAAAGCACTGTATACATTTTCATTGTTATGCAGATGACACACAATTATACCAGTCAATGAAGCCAGATGATAGTAATCAGTTAGCCAAATCAGAGGCCTGTCTTAAGGAATCAAAGCTTGGATGACTTGTAATTTCCTGTTATTAAATTCAGATAAGACTGAAGTCATTCTAGTTGGTCCAAAAAAACCTTAGAAAGACCTTTCCAAATCAAACTCTTAGTTTGGATGCGGTTACTCTCTTAATAGTTCTGTGAGGAACCTTGGAGCTATTTTTGATCAAGGTCTGTCTTTTTAATTTGCATATTAAACTTGTTTCAAAGACTGCTTTCTATCATTTGCATAATATTGTCAAGATTAGGAACATCTTGTCTCAGAGTGATGCTGAGAAACTAATCCACACTTTTGTTAGCTCTAGATTAGATTACTGTAACTCTTTATCATTAGGTGTCCTAAAACTGGCATGATTTGGCCCTCAGGGCAGAGAGAGAGAGACAGACCCACGCCCCAACTGCAGTTTGAGGCATTTATTGAAAACAAACACACAGTTCCAAAGGGCAACAAAGCAAAAAATCCAAACAGATAACAAGGAAAACTTACAGACTGGAAAGAACTCGAGACAAAACTCACCAGAGCAGGGTTAGGGCTCTGGTGGCAAGGAGGAAGAGAATCTTAAGACTGCCGCAGTGAGAAAACAACCTGACAGTCTTTAAATAGCTGGGGAACAAGATGAAACAATGGGCGGCAGGTGCGGGCTACATGAGCGGGCAGGCGACCTAATTAAACAACAACTCACAGCTGAGACGATCAGGGAACAGACAGTGAGATGATGACAGGGTGGGAGTGTCTGGAAGAGGAGGTAAGGCACTCATGTCACATAGAAACAAAAATATAAATCCTAAACTAAAAAAACTGACAAAATAATAATAATACTAAAGACAAAAATAACTAAGAACAATAAACCACCCAGGAGACATCATAACTCAATACACAGGAAAATAACATAATGCTGGAAAAATACAGAAAATATTCAGAAATAGATTAAGAGCCTTTTCAGTTTAGATTAAGAGATTAAGATTAAGAGAACTTCTCAGCCTATGAACTTCTCAGCCCCCCCTCGTAGAGGTATATGTAACCTGGACTTTAGACCCTCTAACCACCCCTTTGCGCCTACAGTTATCTCAGTATCAAAAAGAGACATAATATAGGTTCTACGTGAATTTGATAACTACTGTACTCACAAAATAAGTGATGCTCAACTTTTGATTTTATCTTGTCCTACCTTATCTTATCTTGTATGTTTAACAGTAAATTAGACTTTATTATTGCAACAGAAAAAATATGACATACACTACCGTTCAAAAGTTTGGGGTCACCCAGACAATTATTTTGTGTTTTCCATGAAAAGTCACACTTATTTACCACCATGAGTTGTAAAATGAATAGAAAATATAGTCAAGACATTGACAAGGTTAGAAATAATGATTTGTATTTGAAATAATAATTTTTTACAGATACTCAACCTGCTCAAAGGAAGGTCAGTTTTATAGCTTCTCTAACCAGCTAAACTGTTTTCAGCTGTGCTAACATGATTGCACAAGGGTTTTCTAATCATCCATTAGCCTTCTGACGCAATGAGCAAACACATTGTACCATTAGAACACTGGAGTGATAGTTGCTGGAAATGGGCCTCTATACACCTATGTAGATATTGCACCAAAAAACAGACATTTGCAGCTAGAATAGTCATTTACCACATTAGCAATGTATATTAGATATTAGAGTGTATTTCTGATTAGTTTAAAGTTATATTCATTGAAAAAACAATGCTTTGCTTTCAAAAATAAGGAAATTTCTAAGTGACCCCAAACTTTTGAACGGTAGTGTACATCCCACTAAACAAAAGACCTGTTAAATTTTTAACTAATCAACACAATCTTATATTTATGTATTTTAAGACTGAAAACTTTTAGTAAAATACATATTTAATAAAGATAAGCCTTGATTAATCCCACAATGGGGAAATTACAGAAAGCACCCCGTTATTCAAACCTCATGAAAATTCAATCACAATACTCTCAATTTGTCATCTAAGCCTCTCTATTATGTTCCCACCTATGATGCTATATACCTACTGCAGTCCCATTTGTTTCAAGCTATAGTACAGTATGTGTGTCCTCTTATAGACAACTTTCTTTTTCAAGGTTGGCCAGCTGACACGTCTCCTTCCTCTGGGCAGAGGGAACAGGAGGGAAACTGTGGCCTGAGCTGACACCACACCAAACCATGCACCTATACATCAAATGAACAGCTGCGGTCAAGAGGGTGTCCACTACACAATACCTTTCATTCTCAGCATGACCACAAGTAGGCCACTGGAGGCTTTGTGGATGAGGGTGCCTTTTTAAAAAAAAAAAAAAATACTGTATATTAAGAAAATGGGTAGCAACTAAGAATGGGAGCCTGGCAGAGGTCCGTGTTCCTCCTTTTTTTGTAATATTGCATATCTCATGTGCCTCTACTGAGCTACAGCACCCCTGGGCTTCATGAAAATGATTGCAGGCCCTTTGTGCAAAAGCACTGTATGTAATGGCCATCTGTCTGTTTGGAGTGTGAGTCCTGAGTCATGCTGCGCTGCGCTGCAGGAGGCACAGGGTGGGAACAACTATTTAACTTGCACAGTAGACAGGCTACAATTGACTGAGAGGTGCCATTTCCAGAGAGGGAGAGCCGTTCTCCAATAAAAAATGTCAGTCAAGGACAGAGCTGATACTGCTCCCGGTAACACATATGTCAGACTTGTCTGGGTTCGCTTCTCGGGGCAACAAGCTTGGTATGTCTTTATACAGAAAACAGTTTGCAAATGATTGAACTCATGGCCTATTTGGAGGGTTGCTGCAATGAGCACAACTCAGTCATCTTGACAATTCAGACTAGCAGGAAGTGCAGATAAGGGCCATTTTATCAAACCGGGAGACAGTTCAAATCCTCTTTAAATGTCACTTGTCTTTATTTGTTTCGTGATGAATAATGTTTTGAGCAATACCTTGGCACTTACTCCTTCAGAGGTTCCCGGGGGACCCTGTTAAAAAAAAAAAAAAAAGACAAGTCCATGATGTATATATGCATGTTGTTCATGAACACTACATTAAGATTGTTACCTATCCTAGGCTTTACTCAGAAGGGCAATTTTGCTTGTGGTTATTCACATTTGCAGCAGCAGTCTTTGTTACACTTTCCTGGATTTGCACAAATGTTGCCTTCACTTAGACGCAGTGTGACAGAGTCCATACAGTAGATAATGTCTGAGTGGCTCTTTTGTTGTGCACTTTTCACAGACTTCCCTGTTGTTGTTAAATGCTAATTTGACTTTGAAAACTAACCGCTGTCCCTTCGACTGTGCACATGTCATCCTGCTGCCAATGGACAAGAGAGAGTGATGCCCCGGAGTGTGTTGTGAATAGATGATTTGGCCCCTGAGATCTACCTCAGCAAAACAGGTGACTCATAAATGTCAATACCAGGAGATAGAGGCAAGTCTGGCACATGCAAAGGCTATTATCAGGACATCCGCATTTATAAATGTCACACCTTCTCCATCCCACCTCTCTTCTTTTTTCCTTCCTCCCTAAGACTTTGTGTTTTACAGCTTTATTAGTTATTAAAGAAACACCGAGTCACGTAGAAAGCATAACTGAACATGAGCCTTGGTGATAGAGGGGCAGCTGCATCTCTGTTCTGAAAGTTGAATTAAATAAAATAAGACGAACCTTATGTCCCGATCGAGAGTGTAATCAGAGCAATCGCGCATGAAAATAATTGGACACCCAGAGCGTCTGAGTTTACACAATCCCTAAACACTCCAGTTTGTCCTGACATCAAAGCAGTTAAGCATCTGACAAGCTGTCTCCTTTAACGCATCGCAGTGTTTGTGACCTTTAGTGTGTGGGTCACTACGCCAAACACACAAGCAGCATCTGGGATCAGCTTGGACGCCTGAGGATGAGACCATAATTCAAGGAGTCAATGGGCCCTCCAGGCAGAGTTGTCCTACTTGTCAATACAAACGTTTTCAAGAGCTACCTTAATATACCCCTTGTGGTTTTGTGCTGATAATACAGCCTGCTTGCAGCTGTAAGGGAGTAATGGAAGAAGATTTTGAGCAGATCAATACGGCATGAGCAAGCATGAAATTAGCGAATGCAGAAAGTACACCATGAACAGTCTAATTTGTGCTTTTTAGACAAATTTTGTATTCCACAGCCAACAAACTGGCTGTTTTCTTTAAGTTGCTTTTATGATCCTCATAAAATTGTAACTTCTTTAATATGTCCAATATTAGGCAAACGATCTTAAAGGCAGTAAATTATCATAGGTAATGGAAGAAGGCTAAATTAAAACTGTTGTTCAGTGTATGTCATTGGGTTTCAATTGACATCTGAGCAGACATGGATTTCGGCAAGAGGGCTAGTTCACAGCCGAAACAGCCATTTTAACCTAAATCAAAAGGGATGATTATTGTGATTGGTGACACGTTTTATACTAACTATGCAACATTTCTGTAGGAAAACATATTGTAGCGAACTCAATATGAGCACCCTACTTGGCTTGCCAAGTGGGTTGACCCTATTGGCGACACAGGTAGGGTGCGGGACTCCGGAGCGGGAGGCGTGAGTTCGAATCTCCCGGTGGGACGTCGCCATGTCGAGCAGCACGTTACATTGGTGTCAGAAGTGGGATCTCCTGTCCAAAGCAGTAATGGGGCGCTGACATCGGGACGATGTCAAGAACCAGAGGGGAGTAGTGTAGCGAACTCAATATGAGCACCCTACTTGGCTTGCCAAGTGGGTTGACCCTATTGGCGACACAGGTAGGGTGCGGGACTCCGGAGCGGGAGGCGTGAGTTCGAATCTCCCGGTGGGACGTCGCCATGTCGAGCAGCACGTTACAATATTGATTATTAGCAAGCAGCATTTTTGGCGATTTTTTTGTTGTGTGTTTATCTCCTTTCACGTTTCATAAAGCTATTTGCAGTTTACAGTTAATTTGAACTATCAAAACTAGGTGGGAACACTTGACCTAAAAGGGCCTCCCCTGTGCAGATCGCTTAAATGCTGCTGAGGCCTGTAACATTCACAACTCTCCCTACAGGTCAAACAGTGGTATTACAGGACATCAGGTTTGAAAAACTACAAGTAGCTCCTTCATTAATCCAGCAGTATGCCCTCTTTAAAATCCCACTCACCAAATTATAAATTTTTTAACTGCAGCTATTCATTAGGTAGGGATGGGAAATGAAAACCGGTTTCTTCTGGGAACTGGTTCTAAATTTTTCGATCTATTGGAAATGCATGTCTATAATATTATCTATTCCTCATATCGATGCTGCATGCAGCAAAAAAAAAACAACAAAAAAATGGCATGTATCATGTCACATGACACATCGTCCCCCTCTCCAAAAAGAGCCCACCGACCTGTCTGAATGATTACAGGCCAGTAGCACTCACTCCAATCATCATGAAGTGCTTCAAGAGAGTGGTGCTGCCCCTCATTCAGGACAACATACCGGACCCCCTGGACCCCCTGCAGTATGCCTACTGGCCCAACAGGTCCACCTCAGATGCTCTGATTGCTGTAGTACTCCATTATTCTCTCTCCCACCTGGAAGATAAAGACTCCTACATCAGGATGCTCTTTGTCTACTACAGCTCTGCCTTCAACACGGTCATCCCCCACAAACTCACCGACAAACTGTCTTCACTTGGCCTGCACCACACCCTCTGTGACTGGCTACTGGACTTTCTGCCTGGCAGGCCCCAGTCTGTCAGGATGGGTAACAGGACCTCAGCCAGCATCATCACAAACACAGGTGTACCACAGGGTTGTGTTCTCAGTCCCATCCTCTACAGCCTCTTCACCAATGACTGTGTTGCCTCCCACAAGGACAATATCATCTTAAAGTTCACGGATGACACAGCAGTAATAGGACGCATCACTAGTGGTGATGAAGCATCCTACAGGAGGGAGGTGGCCAGCCTGGTGTCATGGTGTGAGGACAACAACCTCCCCCTCAACACGGACAAGATGAAGGAGATGATAGTGGACATGAGGAAGGGAAGAAGGAGACCCCATCGGCCGCTGTTCATCCGGAAGCTTGAGGTGGAGAGGGTGAGCAACTTTAAATACCTGGGCATCCACATCAGCGGGGACCTTACGTGGGCACTCAACAGCACAGAGCTGGTTGAGAAAGCTCAACAGCAGCTGTACTTTCTGAGGAGGCTAAAGAAGTCTGGTATGTTCCCCAAGATCCTCAATAATTTCTACAGCTGCATCATCAAGAGTATCTTGACCAACTGCATCACTGCGTGGTACGGCAGCACTACTGCCTTGGACTGCAAACGCCTGCAGAGAGTGGTGAAGACAGCAGAGAAGACCATCAGGACTCCACTCCCATCTCTGCAGAGCATCTGCCACCACAGAGTCCAAAGGAGAGCTGCCACCATCCTCCAGGACCCCACCCACCCCCAGCACAGAATGTTCACACTTCTACCCTCAGGCCAGAGGTACAAAAGTGTGAAATGCAGGACATCCACACTAAAAAACTCTTTCTTTCCCACTGCCATCAGACTCTTGAATAAATAACAAACTCTGGACACAGCTTTGCAAATAGGAATTCACACACTGGTTGCTAAATTTGCACATTTTGCTCAGTCACATTTGCTCAGTCCCATCCTCTATAGCCTCTTCACCAATGACTGTGTTGCCTCCCACAAGGACAATATCATCTTAAAGTTCACAGATGACACAGCAGTAATAGGACGCATCACTAGTGGTGATGAAGCATCCTACAGGAAGAAGGTGGCCAGCCTGGTGTCATGGTGTGAGGACAACAACCTCCCCCTCAACACGGACAAGATGAAGGAGATGATAGTGGACATGAGGAAGGGAAGAAGGAGACCAGATGGATATTTGCCAGATGGATCGATGGGAGCGGCGTGCAAAATCCTCGTTTCTTCAACCTGACTAGCGCACCGGCACTTTTACCACGCCGCCTTCGTTTCCGGCCAGCGCCAATAGCCGCTGCTCCCACAGCTAAGATCGACTGAAAAAACTTCAGATCAGCAGCAGCAACTGGCGGAGAAGTTGCATTGGGAGGTAGTCTGAGTGAAAGTAGTTCCTCCCTTGAATAGGTGACTCGGACAGAAGAGCAGAAGTCCAAAAAAACACACAAAACACATCCCGGACAGCGCGGTGCGCCTGGACGGATTCCAACTGTTTCGCGCTGATCGCAGCCGAGAATTCTCTGGAAAGACTAAAGGTGGTGGAATCTGCTTCTACATAAACGAAGGTTGGTGTACTGATGTCACAGTGTTGAAGAAGTTTTGTAGCCCTAACCTAGAGTCACTGTTCATAAACTGTAAACCCTTTTATTCACCGCGAGAGTTCTCCTCCTTTATTCTGGTCGGAATTTATATCCCGCCTGCTGCTTGTACAACGGAGGCACTGCAGCACCTCGCTGACCAGATAGCAGACGTGGAGGAAAAACATCCAGACTCTCTGCTTATCATTCTGGGTGATTTCAATAGAGCTAATCTCACAAATGAGCTTCCTAAATACAGACAGCATATTAAATGTCCCACCAGGGACACAAATACACTTGACCACTGTTACACAGTTTTAAGAAACGCCTATCATGCCGTCCCCCGTGCAGCTCTGGGTTTTTCTGACCACTGTCTGCTCCATCTTATTCCAACATACAGACAGAAACTAAAAACTTCCAAGTCTGTTGTAAGGACTGTGAAGAAATGGACTGAGGAATCAAAGCTGAAGTTACAAGCCTGCTTTGACTGTACAGATTGGAGTGTTTTTGAAGCTGCAGCCATTAACCTAAATGAACTCACTGACACTGTGATGTCATACATCTGTTTCTGCGAGGACATGTGTGTGCAGACCAAGACCTTCTGCATATACAACAACAATAAACCCTGGTTCATTCCTAAACTGAAGCAGCTACGTCAGACCAAGGAGGAGGCCTACAGGACTGGTGACTGGACTCTGTACAAGCGGGCCAGAAACATGCTGACGAAGGAGATCAGGCTTGCTAAGAGGAGCTACAGTGTGAAGTTACAAAAAAACTTCTCAGCCAACAACTCTGCTTCTGTCTGGAGAGGCCTGCAGAATATCACCAACTACAGGAGACCATCCCCCCACCCTGTGGAAAACCTCCAGCTGGCTAACGACCTAAACAGCTTTTACTGCAGGTTTGAAAAGAACCTACAGTTCTCACCTCCCACCCACACAAAAGGATTATCTGCAGCCCCAGGAACTCCATCCCTCCTCCACTCTGACCTCTCACCAGCACTAACGATCTGTGAAGAGGAGGTGCGCCGGGTCTTTCAGAGACAAAAGATCAAGAAGGCTGCAGGACCTGATGGTGTGTCTCCGTCCTGCCTGAGAGTCTGCTCCAACGAGTTGGCCCCCATCTTCACCCGGATCTTTAACAGATCACTGGAGCTGCGTGAAGTGCCTTCCTGCTTCAAACACTCCATCATCATTCCAGTTCCCAAGAAACCCTCTGTTATAGGATTAAACGACTACAGACCTGTTGCCCTGACCTCTGTGGTCATGAAATCCTTGGAGAGATTGGTGCTGAACCACCTGAAGGTCATCACAGGCCCCCTGATGGACCCACTGCAGTTTGCCTACCGGTCAAACAGGTCAGTGGATGATGCAGTGAATATGGGACTACATTACATCCTGCAACACCTCGACTCCCCAGGGACGTACGCCAGGATCCTGTTTGTCGACTTCAGCTCAGCGTTCAACACCATCATCCCAGGCATTCTTCATCAGAAACTCCTCCAGCTCAAGGTGCCCCCCTCCACCTGCCAGTGGATCTCCAGCTTTCTGACTGACAGGTGGCAACAGGTGAAGCTAGGGAGATTTACATCCAGCTCCCGAAAAATTAGTACTGGCGCCCCCCAATCAACATTGAATCCTTATTTAAATCCTCCACCTGAACAACAAGAGCAAGTTTTTAGCCAAAGTCAAATTCCTTGTATGTGTTGTGCATACTTGGCCAATAAAGCTGATTCTGATTCTGATTCTGATTCTGACATTGCTCACTTGCACGGTGTACATCGTCTCATCCTGTCTCATGTCCATATCATCTCTGCTGCTAAATAATCATTGTACAGTCTACTGGGTATTGTCATTAAGATAAGATAAGATAAGATAAGATAAGCCTTTATTAGTCCCACAATGGGGAAATTCCAGGATTGCAACAGCACAGGGATAGCAACACTCAGAGCAACAATCAGAAGGCAAGAAAAAAAAAAAAAAAAAAAAAAAAAAACAAGCAAGCAAGAGCAGCTAATATACATATGTACGTATTACTATAAAATATATATATATACACACACACACAGACACACAGTGCAGAGCATTGTAGCTGGATGGAATAAATATATGAATATATGAACACACAGTGCAGAGCATTGTAGCTAGATGGAATAAATATGTAAATATATAAACACCCACAGTACGGAGCATTGCAGCTAGGTGGAATAAATATGCAAGTATATAAACACACACAGTGCGGAGCAATGTAGCTAGATGGAATAATATGTAGATATATAAATATATAAACACACCCAGTGCTGAGCATTGTAGCTAGATGGAATAAATATGTAAATATATAAACACACACAGTGCAGAGCATTGTTGCTAGATGGAATGAAACAGCATAACCGTCTACTTAGTTATCCTACATGGTATGATTATGTGCCCATACATATTCTCACCCTCCATAGCGACCGGTAAGTTCCTAGTTGTATGCCGGAGGGGACCATTGTGTAAGTCTATTGCATCTTTTGCATTCAAAAAACTATTAGTTTGTTACGTCTTTTTGCTATCTCTGCGAGCAGCCCTGCTTAGGTTGTACAGTCTGACAGCCGTTGGTAGGAAGGACCTACGAAACCTCTCGGTTGTGCACCTGGGATGATGTAGTCTGCTGCTAAATGAGCTCCTCAGTGCATTCAGTATGTCCTGCATAGGGTGGAACTCGGACTCCAGCAGAGATGACAGTTTAGCCACCGTCCTTCTCTCTCCTATCTCCTCCATCGGATCAAGGCGCTGCCCCAGGACAGAGCTAGCTTTCTTAATCAGTTTGTTCAGTCTCTTCCTATCGGCTGCAGTAATGCCACTGCCCCAGCAGACCACTCCAAAAGTGATGGCTGATGCCACCACCGTGTCATAGAATGACTTCAGCAGCGCCCCTTGTACACCAAAAGACCTGAGTCTCCTCAGCAGGAACAGCCTGCGCTGTCCCTTCTTGTAGAGTGCATCAGTATTGTGTGACCAGTCTAGTTTATTGTTCAGATGAATACCCAGGTACTTATAGGATGTCACCATCTCGATGTCTGTTCCCTGTATATTTACTGGTACTGTGAGGGGCTGCCCATGCCTGCGGCAGTCCACCACCAGCTCCTTAGTTTTCCTCGCGTTGATCTGGAGGCAGTTCCGATGGCACCAGTCCACGAAGTCCTGGATAAGCCCTCTGTACTCAGCTTCATCTCCATTGGAGATGAGGCCAACGATCGCAGAGTCATCAGAGAACTTCTGTAGATGGCAGTGTGTTGTGTTGTGTGAGAAGTCCGCAGTATAAAGAGTGAACAGGAAGGGAGCCAGCACCGTTCCCTGGGGGGCCCCCGTGCTACTGATGATCGTGTCGGACACACAGTCCCGGGTTCTCACAAACTGAGGCCGGTTCGTGAGGTAGTCCAGGATCCATGATGACAGGTGCTGGTCCACCCCTGCGCGCAGCAGCTTGTCCTTCAGGATCATCGGTTGGATGGTGTTGAAAGCACTGGAGAAGTCAAAGAACATGATCCTCACCATATTCCCGGGCTTCTCCAGGTGGGACAGAGAACGGTGAAGGAGGAAGATCACTGCATCCTCCACCCCAATGCCATGCTGGTAGGCGAACTGGAGTGGATCCATCGCTGGTTCCACCAGGGGGCGGAGGTGAGCAAGGAGCAGTCTCTCCAGGGTCTTCATCAAGTGGGACGTCAAGGCCACCGGTCTGTAGCTGTTCAGGTCTTTGGGGTGGGAAGTTTTTGGTACAGGTACCACACAAGATGTTTTCCACAGCTGTGGTACCCTCCCCAGTTTCAGGCTCATGTTGAAGATATACGTCACAATCCCACACAGCTGGTCTGCACAGGACTTGAGGAGCTTTGCGCTGATGCCGTCCGGTCCCGGCGCCTTCCTCGCCTTGATCTTCCTCAGCTCCGTCCTCACCTGGGTCCTGGTCAGGGTCAGGATGGGGGGCTGTGTGTTGGGAGTGGGGGGGTGTTGGTGGAGTGGGGAGTGGGTAGCAGGACTTGATTTCTTTAGAGGCAGCAGTGGTTGTTGTGCAGTCAGGGGGGAGGGCGGTTGGTCAAATCTATTGAAAAACAGATTCAGGTTGTTCGCCCACTCCCTGCCCCCTGTGGCCTGGGGGGAGGTATTCTGGAGCCCCGAGATGGTTTTGAGGTTTCTCCAGACCCCGCTGATGTCGCTCTGTTGCAGCTTGTCCTCCATCTTCTTCCTGAAGCTGTCCTTGCCTTCTCTGATCTTTCTCCTCAGCTCCCTCTGTACGGACTTCAGCATCTCCCTGTTCCCTGACCTGAAGATCCTCTTCTTCTCTCTCAGAAGTGTTTTTATCTCAGGGTTGATCCAGGGTTTGTTGTTTGAGTGACGCCGTATGGTCTTGGTGGGAACGGATTTGTCCACACAGAAGCTGAGGTAGCCCGTGAAGGTGTGAATGAGGCCATCGATGTCCTCACCATGTGGATCGCAGAGCTGCTTCCAGGCGGTGGCTTCAAAACAGCCCTTTAGGGTGTCCATTGTCTCCTCAGACCATAACTCCACAGTGTGCATGGCCGGAGGTTGTCTGTGCACTAGGGGTTTGTACACCGGCCGGAGATTAACCAAGTTGTGATCCGATCTCCCGAGTGGGGGGAGTTGTGATGAGGTGTACGCCTCCTTAGTGTTTGCGTAGAATAAATCCAGTGTTTTATTGTCTCTAGTGTGGCATGTGACATACTGGGTGAACGTGGGTAGAATGGGAGACAGTGAAACATGGTTGAAATCGCCTGAGATGAGGAGAAGAGCATCTGGGTGTTCTGTCTGCAGCCTGCTGGTTACTGAATGGATGACGTCACGTGCTGTCCCAGCGTTCGCCGTCGGATTTGCATAAACAACAATGCAGATCACGTGTGAGTGTTCTCTCGGGAGATATGTAGGCCTCATGCTAACAGCTAGCAACTCAATGTCTTTGCTGCAGTGTCGTTGTTTAACAGTGATATGTCCCGGTCTGCACCAGTTGTTGTTAACATACATTATCACTCCACCGCCCCTAGCCTTGCCACTGTCTGGTGTTCGGTCAGCTCGTATCATGTGAAAACCCTCCAGCTCAATGTTAGCATCTGCTGCTAGTTCAGTTAGCCACGTCTCAGTAAACAAAAGGAGAGAGCACTCCCGGTATGTGCTATCATAACGGGAGATAGCCGCTAGCTCATCTAACTTTCCCAGTATCGACCGTACATTTCCCATGACAACAGATGGAAGGGAGGGTCTGTACCTTATATTTTTTGTCCTCCGCCTTACTCCAGCCCGGCAGCCGCGGCGTTTTCGCCTCAGTTCTCTCGGTATGTCGAGTTTTTCCAATGGGACCGGGTGGCGGTTGAATGCTAGCAGCTGTTCTCTGCTGTATCGTATCCTGCTATAAACAGTGGCTCCGTCCACCGGCTCAGGAGACATTTGGGACGATCTGTGTGTCCGTGATATAAGTGGGGTGAAAAAAAAAAGACGGATCAAAAGAGAGAGGAAGGGAAAAAGACTCGGAATCGAGCCGCTGTTGCAAAAGGCAGCCGACTGGTGTGGCGCCGAGAGAAAAAAAAAAAAAAAAAAAAAAAAAAATTACATTACAGAGAAATTCTCACACTGGGTGCTAATTTGCACATTGCTCAACTGAACACTGTACATAGGCTTATGCCATCTCAGGTTCATATCATCTCTGATATTAACATACCATTGTCCACTATAGTCATCCAGTGAATTTTCAATTTTCATTCTTCTTGTTTCCTCTAGTTTAACTGCTTTAACTGTCCTAACTGCCTAATGTGCGTTATTAGCAGTGTTGGGCAAGTTATTGAAAAACAGTAGTAAGATAAGATAAGCCTTTATTCGTCCCACAATGGGGAAATTCCAGGACTGCAACAGCACAGGGGTAGCAACACTCAGAGCAATAATTTAGAACAGGGGTGTCGAACTCATTCCATGGAGGGCCAATACCCTGCAGGTTTTACCTCCACCCAGTGTCTTCAGCAGGTGTTTTCAATGATCAGCAGTCAGTGGGAAGAAATTCAGTGAAATCAACTGTTGAAGACACTGGGTGGAAGTAAAACCTGCAGGGTCTTGGCCGTCCATGGAATGAGCTTGACACCCATGAAGTATTGAGTGTGTATATGGACACACTTTTCAGTTGGCCAACATTTCTATTAAATGTCTACATTTCTTAATTGATCTTGTGTAATATTCTAATTTTCTGAGAAACTGAATTTTGGGTTGTCATTAGTAGTAAACCATAATCATCGAAATTAAAAGAAACACTTGAAATATATCACTGTGTGTAATGAATCTATATAATGTACGTTTCACTTTCTGAATTGAATTACTGAAATGCATTAACTCTTTGATGATATTCTAATTTACTGAGATGCATCTGTATGGTAGAAGAGCTGCTTGGCCCTCCATGGAATGAGTTTGACACCCTTGATTTAGAAGATAAGATAATAAGAGCAGTGAATATACATATGTACACATAAATATATATACAGTGCAGAGCATTGTAGCTAGATGGAATAAACAGCATAACAGTCTATTTAGTTACCCCACACAGCATGACTAAGTACCCATACAGCATATTATGTATTGAATCAGCCTAGTTGTCACCCTCCGTAGCGACTGATTTTGTCCTAGTTGTATAATGGAGGGGGACCATTATTGTGTAAGTTTATTGCGTCTTTTGCATTCAATACTATTAGGTCGTAATGTTTTTTACGATCTCTGCGAGCAGCCCTGCTTAGGTTATAAAGTCTGACAGCCGTAGGTAGGAAGGACCTGCGAAACCTCTTGGTCGCGCACCTAGGATGATGTAGCCTACTGCTAAATGAGCTCCTCAGTGCATTCAGTATGTCCTGCATAGGGTGGGGCTCGGACTCCAACAGAGATGACAGTATAGCCACCATCCTTCTCTCTCCTATCTCCTCCACTGGGTCAAGGCGTTGCCCCAGGACAGAGCTAGCTTTCTTGATCAGTTTGTTCAGTCTCTTCCTGTCGGCTGCTGTGATGCTGTTGCCCTAGCAGACCACTCCAAAAGTGACGGCTGATGCCACCATCGAATCATAGAAGGTCTTCAGGAGCACCCCTTGTACACCAAAAGACCTGAGCCTCCTCAGTAGGAACAGCCTGTGCTGTCCCTTCTTGTAGAGTGCGTCGGTATTGTGTGACCAGTCTAGTTTATTGTTCAAATGAACACCCAGGTACTTGTAGGATGTCACCATCTCAATGTCTGTTTTCTGGATGTTTACTTGTGCTGTGAGGGGTTGTCCTTGCCTGCGGCAGTCAACCACCAATTCCTTAGTTTTCCTCGCGTTGATCTGGAGGCAGTTCCGATGGCACCAGTCCACAAAGTCCTGGATAAGTCCTCTGTACTCAGCTTCATCTCCGTTGGAGATGAGGCCGACGATCACAGAGTCGTCAGAGAACTTCTGTAAATGGCAGTGTGTTGTGTTGTGTGAGAAGTCCGCAGTATAAAGGGTGAACAGGAAGGGAGCCAGAACAGTTCCCTGGGGGGCCCCTGTACTGCCGATGATTGTGTCGGACACACAATCCTGGGTTCTCACAAACTATGGCCGGTTTGTGAGGTAGTCCAGGATCCATGATGACAGGTGCTGGTCCACCCCTGCGCACAGTAGCTTGTCCTTCAGGATCACCGGTTGGATGGTGTTGAAAGCACTGGAGAAGTCAAAGAACATGATCCTCACCATGTTGCCAGGCTTCTCCTGGTTCCCAGGCTTCTCTAGTTAGTTACTAGTTACTTCTTTTCAAAAGTAACTGAGTTACTTTTGAGTTACTGCATGATTAAAGTAACTAGTTACTTGGAAAAGTAACTTTCATGTTACTTTTAAATGCACACTTAAATCATCTTGTATACATAGCAATATAATTTAATAATGGATTACATTAGGGGCTTATTAATTTCAGGCTGAAAACAGACTGTTTCAGATGGAGCTTTTAGAACATGTTCAGTCTGCTTTATCCTGCCTTGAGAGCTCTTACTGTGGGAAAAATCTGAAGAAAATCAACACAAAATTGCCAGTAATTTCCTCATTTTGGAGTGAGAAATAGGATTTGAGGAGTGAGAGAGGGGGAAAAAGAGTGAGGTGGCAACACTGCATAAAGCTGTCAGTTCCTTACCTTTAATATTATGGATTTAATCTGATGTGCAGTGATCCAAAGAAAATGTCCATTATTCACAGTCCAAATGTCTGCTGTGACAGAGACATGATCCAGTCCTTTTGGAGATCAAATCCATTTTTGAATAATCTTTATCCAGGTAGCAAGTAAATGTGTTTTAACTTCAGTGGATCACAGCTGTCTGATGGAAAATGACTGTTATCAGATCTTCATTCTGTAACAATGTATCTGGCAATCAGTCAGTTTAATTCTTGCTGGGTCACCAACAGTCCAGATCCATACCTGTGCTCGATATCCAGCCGCTATTCAGACAGCGTAAATCCCTTAACACGTTGTTAGCTTAGCATAGCATAGCACTAGCTTTGCAGGACCTTGTTGCTGTTCTTAGGCGCTTCTGGAGATTGCAGTTGGTCTCAAACACATTTCGCTTGCAACCCACCAATATGCCTTTATTTTTAACTGCGACAAAGAAAAAATAATCTATCTCCACAAAAACAAAGTAGCTTCATCTTTTCCCAGCAGGAGCAAGCTCCATTTGTGGCTGCAGCAGTGAAGCGGCTCTTTGACTGATGGCTTGTTAGCTAGGTAGGTTCAGTTTGTATTTATTTGCGCTAAAAATATCTATCCATATTAATAAAACGAGTAATGTGAGTAACACGTATGATTAAATTTCAGTAACTGTAACACATTACTGAATTTTTAAACAGTAATTTCATTACATAGCACGTTACTGCAAAAGTAGTGCCGTTACAGTAATGCGTTACTTTGTAACGCGTTACTCCCAACACTGGTTATTAGTTTTCATTAGTATTAGTACTTAGTATTAAGGTGTGTTTAAGGTGTGCTAATTGCCTAATGGGTGTTATTATTGTGTGTCATTAGTATTCATTAGTATTAGGTGCGTTATTACCGTATTAGTATTGATGTGTATCTATTACCTTGGCATTTGTTCGAACAGCAGAGTAAGAATCTCATTGCTCAGGAAATATTGCATTTCTTAGCTGTGCACATGATGTGCACAGCTTTATTATAATAAAGCCTTTGAATCCTTGATGCTGCTATCTACAACAGGATAATAATGGCGGAATGGAGGAGGCGGTCAAAAGTTGCCAATCTGTTATTTCACGCAAGTATAAACATGATGTAGCCAAGTGGACAGGCAGTTAAGTGTTGAATGGTGATGTCCGACCGGCGGCTCAAACCCACAACTTCCGGCTCCAAAGTCCGGCACTCTTCCTGGGTCACCAAGAGGGTCCACCCACTTGGCAAGCCAAATAGAAATGCTTTTATTGACTCTGTTACATATTCCCCCACAGATTTTGACATCATCCCGATGTCAGAGGTGCATTTAAGCTTTAAGGATGTCCACCTTCTGACTATGTCAACACCAGTGGGTCCTACCACCAACAACTCTTGTGGTGGGGACTAAGCACTACTTGCGGGACCAACACACTGGTTGTATCTGGGGAATGGAACTAATACGCCACCAGTAAATCCTGCTCACAGCGCCAAGTGTAGCCAAGTGGATGGGCAGTTAAGCCCCAACTGGCGACGCCTGACCAGGGACTCAAACCCACAACCTCCAGCTCCAGAGTCTGGCACTCTACCTGTGTCACCAAGAGGGTCGACCCACTTGGCAAGCCAAGTAGGAATGCTTTTATTGACTCTGTTACAATGAGCAATAGGAATGTTAATGATTTATTGTCGATAAGAATTTAGTCGACTAAAGTAGTTGTCAATTATTTGATAACTCAGCAGTCCTTTTTAAAAAATCATGACATCTGTAATTTACTGAGATGTACAAGCACAGAGTACACACTATACAGTGCAAAATTTGTTAAACTACAAAAAATGCCATTGTCTGTACTAGAAAAATGCAAATGGTACAATAAATCATTGAGGAATATGATGTTCCTGTTTTATTCAGTATATGAAAAATCAGCAACTTTTTACATGTTAAAGACAGACCGTATTGTACCGAGGGAAATTCAGATTCTCAGGAAAAATGCCGCTTATCAATTAATCGTTAATCGATCGATAAGGTGAATCAATTATCAATTAATGAAGTAACTGATAACTTGCATCCATATTGAGCAATATGTTGAAATGACTGCAATGTGTTCAACAGTCTGTGACAGGGGTGTCCAGTAATGTGCCATGGAGGGCCAAGACCCTGCAGGCTTTACCTCCAACCAGTGTCTTCAACAGCAGATTTCATTGAACTTCTTCCCACTGATTGCTGATCAGTGAAATCACCTGCTGAAGAGACTGGGTAGAAGAGAAAACCTGCAGGGTCTTGGCCCTCCATGGCACATGATTGGACACTCCTGGTCTATGAAGTGCGCCTGCACCTGATTCCCAAACAGCAGCACCTCTGTTAGTGATGGTAATATTAGCACAATGCTAGCAGCTTTGCAGGCTTACCTTAATCATTTTTTTTAACTAAGAAATGAGTTAACTTCAACATTGCTACAAAAATGAAATTTGTTTTTTATTCAGGGTTTGAAATCACCAGGCTGCGGTCCAATAAACCAATAATCCAGATAATTCTAAGTTAGTTTAAAATGACATTATGAGTTGCAGTGTTGTAATCCTTGTTTAATTCACACACAAAAAATTAATCAACCACTTTGATAGTGACATAATGAATGCAAATGTTCATGGTTTTTTTTATTATGTAGGGAAATAACATTTGATAGGATCACCATGAGTTCTAAAGGCACAAGTGTTTTTGGTTTTGTTTTTTTTAAATACAGTAGTGTAATGTTTTGGAAAACCAAACAATCAAGGAACAGGGCCATTTCCATCTTTTGGGGGCCCTATGCAAGGTTACATTTGGAGGCTCATGTTTTTGTAAAGCAGAGGAAGATGTTTCAAGGTAGTACATCAGTCTGGCACACTTTAAGAAGAAAACCGGCTAGATTTGTCTTTCTAAAATTCAGATTAACCCCCTTGCATTCCAGCCAATCCCCAGCCCATGTCAAACGTTCCACGGTTGGAATACTGGAATTTTAAGAGGTTAAAGATATCAAGTTGACTTAAGCATTAAACCTACAGAAAATAATAGTAGTGCCTCTCAGTAAATTTGAATATTATGATTTAGAATTTCAAAAATTATAACTATAATCTCCTAATTAAGATAAGTACTTTTAAATTTCTCTCACTCAAAAAAAAAAAAAAAATGCAGCCACAAGGGCTGATGGGAAATGTTTGCAGTCTTTTATATTTGATTTTCCTATATCATTTTAAGACAAGAAGTATTGTATGAAGTCAGACAGATAATAAAACTCTCATTGATGCTGAAATCCTGTGAAGGCCTGCCTTTTTCACACAGAAAACTGATCAGGAAGTGATAAGGGAATTAATAAAGAATTGGACTGAGAAGCAGAATCAACAATGCCATTGATGTTGATAAATTCTTGTGAATTCCCATCTCTATCAGTAGTGTCACAAGATGATTCCACCAAAGTTTACTTTTAACTATGTCAGGCTACATTTTATTGCACCTTGCAGGTTTCCTGCATTGGAAACCTGAAATCATACAGCTGATATAAAATACTGAAAATGCTAGTGTGGAAATGTTTATTCCCAAGTCCGAAAGCTAACTAGCTATCCTTGAGCCTAAGCCAGATCTTAATCTTAATAGCACTACACCACCACACATTACAGTATGCATATTGAATCCTGCTTAAAAGAAGTTTCACAAGTCTGCAAGGTGCCCTTTATTACTTATAGCTTTAGGATCTGGTTTAATTCCAAAACTATTCAAATGTTTTGGTGAAAAATAAATAAAAAAATGTCCATCACTTACAGGTAGTCCTCTGGGTCCAGTGTCCCCAGGCTTTCCTCTCCGTCCCTTAGGAAAAACAAGAAAAGTCTCACATGAGTGAGTGTGCAATAACAGGTGTGGCTGGGCACGCATGCTGCCAGTAATTAAGGCAAGACAGCAACTCCTGTCACAGTCTCTAATTTGCTTTTAATTAACAACAAGAAAACAGCTTAATTGCTACACCCCGTGTGGCCCACCACTCTTTGTTCCCTCCTTTGGTTTACTGTCTCCTTTCCAGCTGCGTGAGTCCCTCAGTGCATCAATCAACTGGAGAAGTACATAAAAGAAACAAACAGGCCAAGCCAGTGAGTTCTGTCCAGCACTGTAAGACACAGCCAGAACAAAGCCCACATTTTCATTTGATTTGATTTTGTGCTTTGAGCTTTCTTTTTCCCCTTTTGTTTTTTTTTTAAATCACAAAATTCCTCAGCAGCGAATGTGAAGATGTACTGGGAATGAGATGTAATGTTATCTGAACCAGCCAAGTTGGAACAATTCACATCAGGAGGGTTTATGTCCTTGTGAGAAAAGAGGCTAAAACTCTGTAGACATCAAATGGCACAGCGTGGCCGGCTCTATGGCGAGGAGGGCCTGGAAACACACAAGACTGCTGAAGAATAAACTCAATTTGGAGATGGTAATGCTCTGGCCAATATCAATTCACCATGCAGCGGTGGAATCAATGGCTAAAGTGTGAGACAATGTAGATATCTGTTTGAAGCCTAAATGCGATTACCTCCTTCTAGTACGAGTTTCATCATCTAACACAATTGCTCCCATTAGTGCATTGTACTTCTCCCCTACTGTACGTGTCAGCATGGGTAACATGAAATCACCGCCTTCCTCCTGTGAGTTAGCGGCAGCGAGGCTCTGTGCAAGGAAAAGTCTCAGTGGCTGCCGAAAGAAAAGTTGGAGACTCACAAAGCGACGCCCCCGACTCTTCCCTTCTGACACCCCATGTATGCGCCACTTTGATTAACTGGGTCAAATTTGACATGTACGTTGTGCCTGCAACAAAGACGAAGGAGGGAAGTTCACCAAACACCATGGCTTTTAATTATCTGCTTGTGTTCATAGTCAGGGTGTGTTTCTGTTTGCAGGCCACAGATTAGGGGATTAATAAAAGAGCAGAAGCAGAGGTGAACTACAGTATATATTAACATAAATAATGACACAACAGAGCCAATGTATGCCTGCTTTCGAGAATTGCACCATTCCTCTCTCTTTGTGCTGTTTGATGTATTAACAAAGCTTTGGCCAGCATCTTTTGATCATCTGTGCTAATGCATCTCTGCGCTACCGTACACATCCTTTAAAGTGAATGTGAATGAACTTGAAGTCAAACTGCCTTGATGCAGAGGAGGAGCCTCTTCAAACCTTAAAAATCCTTTGCTCCAAATGACTGTGATTATATTACGCTGGAATAACCTCTTTGAAATGTAATTGAGTCTGGTTACCTTTGTGGCAGAGTGGCAGCCAAATGATTTAAGAGGGAGTGTTCATGAATAGAGGTGCTATATGTTGAGTTAAATTTGACTTCTGTGCAAAGGGTCTTTTACTGATGCAACAGCATTTAGGTGAGGACAGACAGTGTCATTTCATCGTCTTTTAGCTGATTATTAACAGGCAGACACTGAGTCATTGCTGTGTTTGCAAAAAGATCAGACTGTTTGTTCTTGCCTTAATCTCTGCCACTGCCCTTTCCCCTCCAAACACAACAATAAAAGCCGAATACACAGATAAGTAATTTAGCTAATGAATATTTCATATGCTATTATTCCAAGTAGGCTATGAATTATGCAGTTTTCAAAATAATTTCATCACGTTTGCCCTTAAATCTCTTTTAACAACAAAGCGTACACTAATTTTATGTCCATGCATTTGCATATATTGGTAAAAATAAATGGCAGTACTCTAGATCTAAGGTTCCATCCATATTTCCAAAAGCAGATCTGAGGCTTAATTGCACAGTTATCAACAAGATATTAATGGCAGCCAACTGAAAACCTCCCTAATGTTGAGAAGAAGCTACACTGGCCTCCATGGCAAAATTACAAAATCATTTCTGCAGTTATCAGCTACTACAGAAACATAGTGGAGGAACATGGCCGAATGGGGAAATATATCTTTTGTTCTTATTGATTAACTCCACAGTAAAGGTATAATTATGAATGCTACAGTACAATATGTTTCTGCTAATTGAGCCGTCTATTGCATCTATCCTTCTAGAACTTATAATTCCTGAAACTGTTGGAGTAAGTACCCTCTTATCTGCACTGCAGACACCAAAATGGATGACAGCTATTAGATTTCCATTTTTAGGGTGTTTTTAAGCTCCTACCTCAGGGCAGAGGTGGTGCTCTCACAGCATGACAGGAGTGAAAATGAGTGATTTCGCAATATGTATGGTATACTATGTCTACACTGACTGGCGAAAAAAATACTGGAGGCTGCCAATGGTGCCCCTAAGCTTACAATTAACCTTTGACCTTGACCGTGAGTTCAAGGTCACCCAAATTTGAACATGTCTGACATTTCTCAATGATGTATCTATGGTATCGATATGAAAAGCCTTCATTTCCTTCTCAAGTTATCACGTTTATAAGATTTAGGGAAAAACTGACCTCTGAGCTTGACTTCAAGGACCTCAAGGTCAAGAGCATACAAATTTGAACTTGTCCAAGATTTTTCTTAGATACACCAATGGTATCAATTTGAAAAGCGTACATCATTTCTTTCTGTAGTTATCGCATCTACATGGTAGGTGTTGACGCGGCCGCCAACATGTGATGATGATAATATGCCTTCAGCCTTTTAGAAGCTGAGGGGTAAAAACAGGTTAAGCAATAAAATATTAGCTAGGTTTACAAAAACAAACTAAAACTGGAAGCATAGTAAAATCAGAATAAAAGACAGAGCAAGTGACCAACAGTGGAGTCTATTTGGAATGGCGGAAATACGCACATAATTTTGGCTTGTATAAGTGTTAGTTTATTTTATTGGTGGAACAAGCACATGGAGAAAATAGACGTGTGAAAATAGGTAGTTCTTCTCTGAGTTCACCTGTGTTTTGTTTGATGTTAAAATATCCAAATCTCAGATTGCTGCTTTTATCACCTGTAGTCACCAATATTTATATTCACTACACTCAAAAAAGCAGAATTCTTCAGCACTATGCATTTTGAGTAATAATTTTCCATCTGTATGGATTTAAGAGATTTCATGTAAGACATACTAATAAAGCTGATATCATGCCAATGTATCAGTCAAACATAAACGAACTGCATTAAAATAACAATTATTAACTACAAAAGCACTCAGAGAGTGCATACCTTCGTCAAGGCTCCTTCCATCCCTCATGGATCATCACCAAAATGTAATGGGTTCCTCTGTCGCCCAAAGACCACATGTGGTGAAAATTTCATCCAAATCCATCCAATAGTTTTTGTGTAATCCTGCTGTACAAATACAAACAAGGACCTTGGTGGAGGTATGCACTCTTAGATCAGTACCAAAATGTAATGGGTTCATCCTTGGCCCAATGGTGAAAATTTCATCAAAATCCGTACAGTAGTTTTTGCATAATCCTGCTAGCAAACAAACAGACAAACCACCCTGAAAACATAACCTCCTTGGCGGAGGTAACAAACATGCAACTTTAGAAATGAAGCTAAGGTAGTTCATTATTATTATTATTATTATTGATAGCAACAGGTGTGCACATAGTTGTTATAAATTAATCCAGTTTATTTTAAATTCATAAACTGTATACAAATTAACCCAGTTTGTTTCACAGCATACCATATTTAAACCTGTTTTATAAATTTTAAGTGATAACATCAAATTGTTTTGATAATCAATATATTTATCCTAATTCTAAACAATCTGAATACTCAAAAGTAATACAGTAATTCAACTGAAATAACTTTAATATAAATACTTATATCGCCCAAGTCATTATTTTTAGTAGCAGTTTATTAGATGTGCCCACTGAAATTTAATTGCATTTTAACACAACCTCACATAAACAGCTGTCCACAGCTGTTGGCATAAATGCGTCTGATGTGTGTGTGTGCATAAACTGAGTAGGGAGTGGATCACCCAATTATTCTCATAACGAAGTGATCCATTATAATAACTACACCAGTTAACCTTGGGGTTGGACTGACACTTTTCTGACCAGAGGACCTCTGGTTAGGGGGCCATCTTCAGCAAATCTGCACAGTGACAAGAAAAAATTAGGCTAGAGCACAGCTGCCATCACCGTTTGCACTCAGTTGACTCCCCAAATGGAAACACCTGCCAGCGACACAGCAGTAAAAGTACCTGCAGTATATAAGGGACATACAAGTCTGTGACAGTGAGCTGAGAGATCACTAGACTGCTTTTGATACTCAAACATTACAGTGGCAAATTTGCTTTTATAGAAAGTTTTGCACAAATATGAGTATTTAATTACATATTAAAGTGTATATTTCTAAAACTAAGCACTCTTGATTAAGTGAAGTTATTTATTTTTTGTGATGCAATTGTTTTATATCCATTTTAGACTGTAAACAATGCTGAAGTCTATTTATTCATCTTTTCATGCGCGATGGCGGAGTGGTTAGCACTGCGGCAGCACAGCAACTCACCCTTGGCCGGGGGATCCTGGGTTCGATCCCAGCCCCCGACCAACAGTGATCTGTGTGGAGTTTGCATGTTCTCCCTGTGTCTGCGTGGGTTTACTCCGGGATTTCTCCAGTTTCCTCCCACATGCCAAAAACATGCAAGTTAGGTTAATTGGCATCAAACTGGGGATTGTAAATTGTCCTTAGGCATGACTGTGAGAGTGAATGGTTGTCTGTCTCTCTGTGTTGGCCCTGCAATGGACTGGCGATCTGTCCAGGATGTACCCTGCCTCTCGCCCAAAGATGCTGGGATAGGCTCCAGCCCTCCCGCGACCCGAAAAGGATTAAGCGGAAGAAGATGAATGAATGAATGAACATCAATGGGATGTGTGCACATGACTAGAAACATTCAAAGAGTGCAAGCCTCTAAAAAGGCTCTATTTCCAAATCATTTCACCATTTTATTTCACCTTTTAAAGTTAATACAGTAAGGTTTTACTGTTAGTGAGCCATTCAATAATTTATTAAATTGGGTTATTGTATTTTTATAAATACAGTTGCAATCAAATTCATTCAAACCCCACTGTAAATTAGGTTTATTGGCAAAATATACAAACTATAAGCTACTTGCAATAAGAAACTGAAACAAAAACAATTTAAATAGCTCAACACAACTAATATTATAAGTGGTTTCTATCATGGCTCCCCATGCGCTTCTACGCAGCGCACGGAGAGGGGAGAAATGATGAGGATTTACGTGCTGGGTACACAACAACACATTTATTAACGTAAAGAAAAACAGTTTCCAAAAAGGTGAAGACGAACAAAAATACAAAGGTACACTAACAGTTGGAGTTCGGGGGCCGGCATTGCCCCACGAACGCAGGAGGAGAGACGTATAGCCACGCTGGCGTCCCACAGCCGGTATCACTGTGAGGATACAAGGGAACCACAGCAACGTGGAGTGGCTACACGTCGTAATAGAGCAGACAGCAAACTACTCACTGACAATGCAATGTAATACAATACACTGACAAGTCAATGACACAGCAGTGCGTGACTGGCAAAAGGCTGCTTAAGTACACACATTGCTGGTGATGGTGTGACTGGGAGCACCTGGGCGAGGTGCGGGGAGATGGCAAACGGGAATGGGAACAGCTGGTGATAATGAGAGAGGAGGCGTGGTCGGACCAGCAGACTGTCAGCCAGCACTCACCCAAGAGTGAGCCAAAGAGGGCTGCCTCACAGCTGCCGGCCAGAGAGCAGTGACTAAGGTTAGGGAAGCAGACTGAAATACATAATATACACATATACAGCGGCACCTAGACCCACAGGGAGGTCAGGACTGAGCCGGGGAAACCAAGCCGGCTCGGCTCCTGACAGTTTCACCAAATTCAACACAAAAAGCCACTTTTAATGACTACTGTAGTTTCAAAATTATTCAACCCCTTCATTACAAACATTTTTAGTACTTAGTAGAGCACCCTTTTGCTGTTATGATCAGCTACAAACATGACACATAGCCAGACACCAGCTTCTGGCAGCATTCTGAGGAATTTTAGCCCATTCCTCTTGGGAAAAAGCCTTGAGTGACATGATTTAATATTAGACCCAGGAGCAGACAACAGACTTGGTTAGAATAACTATAATCTTTATTGAGAGTGAGTGTGTGTATGTGTGTGAGTGCAGAGCGGGAGGAGTCTGGCAACCGTGCAGAGGGGAGAGAGAAGGTGACGTGAGTAACTTGTAGCACACAGCTGAAAATTGTGGCGATAATAATACTCTTATGGAGCAGGGAGTGGGTTGGAGTGAAACAACCTGCAGCCGCGTTCTCTCCTGGTTGCCATGGTCCCGTGAAGGTGAAGAAGTGCCGGTGCAGATATTTACAGTGCCAGGTGCAGAGGATTCCTCAGCTGAAGCAAAAGGGAGAAAGTTCAGTCTAATGATTTGGCACTTACAGGATGCCGACGGGGATGAGGAGACACCAGCTCAGGGAATGAGTCCTGGTCCACTGTCCATTGTAGTGTAGGCCCGCCAAGGAGATGGTCCACCTGTGCACAGGCATCCAAGACAGGCAGAGGTGAGATGAAGGAAGGTAATAACAGGTTGAGAGGTAGCTTATGGTTTGTCGAATCAGAAGTGAAGTTCCAAGCTGGAGATGAGTGGTGCTGAACAAGCGTTGAGGAGCACTTTAGCTGCATAAGAGTGTTGACGTCTCCGTGCAGGAGTGGAGGGCCCCAATCCTGATAAAAGCTGCTTAATTAAGGAACGGAGGTGTGGATGAAACCGGAGCTATGAAACATAATTAGTGAGAGGAGAGAAAAACAACACACAGCTCGAATCACCACAGTGCCCCCCCCTCAAGGAACACTCCTGGCGGCCGACTCAACCTTCCCGGGTGAGACCGATGGAATGACCTGACCATCTCCTGATCAGTGATGAAGGAAGCCCGGACCCATGATCTCTCCTCAGGACCGTACCCAGCCCAGTCCACCAGGTATTGTAGGCCTCGCCCCCTGTGTCAAACCTCCATAATGCGGCTGACCTTAAACACCGGACTGCCGTCGATCATCACCAGAGGGGGAGGTGGCTTTGATGGAGGACAGAGAGGGCTGGTGGAAAACAGCTTTACCTGAGAAACATGAAAGGTAGGACAGATGTGGAGAGCAGGGGGAAGAGACAGGCGAACAACAGCCGGATTGATTATGTGAGAGGTGGGGTAAGGACCAATAAAATGAGGAGAGAGCTTCCTGGAATTACTCTTAAGGTTAATGTGTTTTGTGAACAGCCATACCTTCTTCCCAACCTGATAAGGGGGGGCCGGGGTCCTCCAGTGGTTGGCAATCTCAGAGTTGATTCGCAGTGAGGCGGAGAGCAGCCCTGGTGGTCCTCCAAATCCTGTGACAGCGCTTGATGTGAAACTACACAGATGGTACAGCGATCTCTACCCCCTTCCCCCCCGGGAATGGGGACAGAGGGGGGGCAGTGTAACCCAAGGACACCTTGAAGGGGGAGAGATCCGTAGCCACAGAAGTGGCGGACTTGTGTGCATACTCAATCCAAGGTAGGCACGTACTCCAGGATGCAGGATTAGAGGCAGTGACACACCTCAGGGCTGCCTCCAGCTCTTGGTTGGCTTGTTCGCACTGGCCATTACTCTGAGGGTGATATCCAGAGGACAAGCTGACTGTCGCCCCAATGGCCTTACAAAAGGATCACCAAACCTGGGAGACAAACTGAGGACCCCGGTCTGAGACTACGTCCACCGGAATCCCATGGAGGCGGACAATGTGTAGCACGAAAAGGTGGCCTGTCTCCTTGGCAGACGGGAGCTTATTTTGAGGAATGAAGTGAGCTGCCTTTGAGAACCTGTCCACAATGGTGAGGATGACTGTATGTCCAGCAGAGGGGGGGGGGGGGGCTCAGTTACGAAGTCCAGAGCCACATGGGACCATGGCAGGGGGTGCAGCAGTCCTGAAGGAGGAGAAGAGGATGATTTACCGGTGGCGTACTGGGGACAGGACCGGATGAACTCGTTTATGTTCTTCCTCATCAATGGCCACCAGAAGGTCCTTTGCAGCTGCGACAGGGTGCGAGACACACCAGGATGATACATAACCTTAGACGAGTGTAGCCAATCGATGACCTCGCCATGGGCTGAGGAAGGAACATAAATCTGTTCCGCAGGACCCCCTCCCCACCGGTCAGGCTCAGCGTCCTGCACCCTCTTGACCCTCTCCTTGATCTCCCAGAAGAGCACACCGACTACACACGAGGTAGAAACAATGGGGTGTGGCTCTGGCAACGTTGTGTCACTGGAGAACTGTCTTGAGAGAGAGTCAGGTTTGATGTTTTTAGACCCTGGGCGGTAGGTGATGGTAAAATTAAACCTGCCAAAGAACAGGGACCAGCGGGCTTGTCTCGAATTTAGCCATTTAGTCATCCTGAGGTACTCTAAGTTCTTATGGTCGGTCCAGACCACAAACAGCTGCGAGGCTCCCTCCAGCCAGTGACGCCACTCCTCCAAGGCCAACTTGACCGCCAGCAACTCCCAGTCACCCACATCGTAGTTCCTCTCGGCTGGGGACAGGCGTCAGAAGAAATAAGTGCAGGGATGGACCTTATTGTCGGTGATCAAATTCTGAGAAAGGACCACCCCCACTCCGGAGTCCGAGGCATCCACCTCCACCAGGAACTGCAAGCGTGGGTCCACCTGAGCGAGGTAGGGGGAGAGGAGAAGCGAGACTTTAGCTCAGAAAATGCTGCTTCAGCTTCTTCAGACCACCGAAAGGGAACCTTGGTGGAGGTAAGGTGGGTGAGAGGCAGAGCAACCACACTGTAGTCACAGAGGAAGTGTTGATAAAAGTTGGCAAACCCCAGGAACTGCTGTAGCTGCTTGTGGGAGGAAAGAACAGGCCACTCCACAACTTCCTTCACCTTACCTGGGTCAGCCTGGATCTCTTTATGGGCAATGACAAACCCCAGGAAGGTGGTAGAAGATGTATGGAACTCACATTTCTCCGCCTTGACGTAGAGTTGATTCTCCAGCAGCCGCTGAAGGACCCTCCTCACATGTATCCGATGCTCATCTAAAGAACAAAAGAAAATGAGTATGTCATCCAGGTACATAAACAAAAAGGAATCTAGGAAATCCCTCAGCACGTCATTGATGAGCCGCTGGAACACCGCTGGCACATTCCTCAACCCAAAAGGCATCACCAAGTATTCAAAGTAGCCACTAGGTGTGCGGAAGCCTACAGTGGGGTAAAAAAGTATTTAGTCAGCCACCAATTGTGCAAGTTCTCCCACTTAAAAGACGAGAGAGGTCTCCAATTTTCATCATAGGTATACCTCAACTATGAGAGACAAAATAAGAAAAAAAAAATCCAGAAAATCACATTGAAGGATTTTTAATGAATTAATTGGTAAATTCCTCGGTAAAATAAGTATTTGGTCAATAACAAAAGTTCATCTCAATACTTTGTTATATACACTTTGTTGGCAATGACAGAGGTCAAACGTTTTCTGTAAGTCTTCACAAGGTTTTCACACACTGTTGCTGGTATTTTGGCCCATTCCTCCATGCAGATCTCTTCTAGAGCAGTGATGTTTTGGGGCTGTCGCTGGGCAACACAGACTTTCAACTCCCTCCAAATATTTTCTATGGGGTTGAGATCTGGAGACTGGCTAGGCCACTCCAGGACCTTGAAATGTTTCTTACGAAGCCACTCCTTCGTTGCCCAGGTGGTGTGTTTGGGATCACTGTCATGCTGAAAGACCCAGCCACGTTTCATATTCAATGCCCTTGCTGGTGGAAGGAGGTTTTCACTCAAAATCTCACAATACATGGCCCCATTCATTCTTTCCTTTACACGGATCAGTCGTCCTGGTCCCTTTGCAGAAAAACAGCCCCAAAGTATGATGTTTCCACCCCCATGCTTCACAGTAGGTATGGTGTTCTTTTTCCTCCAAACACGACAAGTTGAGTTTTTACCAAAAAGTTCTATTTTGGTTTCATCTGACCATATGACATTCTCCCAGTCCTCTTCTGGATCATCCAAATGCTCTCTAGCAAACTTCAGACGGGCCTGGACATGTACTGGCTTAAGCAGGGGGACACGTCTGGCACTGAAGGATTTGAGTCCCTGGCGGCGTAATGTGTTTCTGATGTAGCCTTTGTTACTTTGGTCCCAGCTCTCTGCAGGTCATTCACTAGGTCCCCCCGTGTGGTTCTGGGATTTTTGCTCACCGTTCTCGTGATAATTTTGACCCCACAGGTTGAGATCTTGCATGGAGCCCCAGATCGAGGGAGATTATCAGTGGTCTTGTATGTCTTCCATTTTCTAATAATTGCTCTCACAGTTGATTTCTTCACACCAAGCTGCTTGCCTATTGCAGATTCAGTCTTCCCAGCCTGGTGCAGGTCTACAATTTTGTTTCTGGTGTCCTTTGACAGCTCTTTGGTCTTGGCCATAGTGGAGTTTGGAGTCTGACTGTTTGAGGTTGTGGACAGGTGTCTTTTATACTGATAACGAGTTCAAACAGGTGCCATTAATACAGGTAACGAGTGGAGGACAGAGGAGCCTCTTAAAGAAGAAGTTACATGTCTGTGAGAGCCAGAAATCTTGCTTGTTTGTAGGTGACCAAATACTTATTTTACTGAGGAATTTACCAATTAATTCATTAAAAATCCTTCAATGTCATTTTCTGGATTTTTTTTTCTTATTTTGTCTCTCATAGTTGAGGTATACCTATGATGAAAATTGGAGACCTCTCTCGTCTTTTAAATGGGAGAACTTGCACAATTGGTGGCTGACTAAATACTTTTTTGCCCCACTGTACCTTCCACTCATTGTCCTCCCTGATCCGGACCACATGGTAGGTGTTGTGCAGGTCCAACTTGGTGAAAACAGTGGCCCCCTGAAGCGAGTCAAAGGCGGAGTTAATGAGCGGCAAGGCATGCTTGTCCCCCACAGTAATGTTATTTAGCTCTCTAAAATCAATGCAGGGTTGGAGGGAACTGTCCTTCTTACCCCCCCAAAAAAATTCCGCCCCCACCGCTGATGAAGAAGGCCTGATGATCCCAGGTGCACAACCGAGAGGTTTCGCAGGTCCTTCCTACCAACGGCTGTCAGACTGTACAACCTAAGCAGGGCTGCTCGCAGAGATAGCAAAAAGACGTAACAAACTAATAGTTTTTTGAATGCAAAAGATGCAATAGACTTACACAATGGTCCCCTCCGGCATACAACTAGGAAAATACCGGTCGCTATGGAGAGTGAGAATATGTATGGGCACATAATCATACCATGTAGGATAACTAAGTAGATGGTTGTGCTGTTTCATCCCATCTAGCAACAATGCTCTGCACTGTGTGTGTTTATATATTTACATATTTATTCCATCTAGCTACAATGCTCCGCACTGGGTGTGTTTATGTTTATATATCTATATATTTATTCCATCTAGCTACAATGCTCCGCACTGTGTGTTTATATATCTACATATTATTCCATCTAGCTACATTGCTCCGCACTGTGTGTTTACATATTCATATATTTATTCCATCCAGCTACAATGCTCTGCACTGTGTGTCTGTGTGTGTGTATATATATATTTTATAGTAATATGTACATATGTATATTAGCTGCTCTTGCTTGCTTGTTTTTTTGTTTTTTTTCTTGCCTTCTGATTGTTGCTCTGAGTGTTGCTATCCCTGTGCTGTTGCAATCCTGGAATTTCCCCGTAGTGGGACTAATAAAGGCTTATCTTATCTTAACTTAATGACTCCTTGATGTGCTTATCCATCGCCTCTCGCTCTGGGGCAGACAGACTACACAGTCTACTGGATGGCAACGTAGCTCCCCGAAGGAGGTTAATGGCACAGTCATAATGGCGGTGGGGGGGTAGAGAAAGTGCCTTAGATTTGCTGAAAACTGGAGCAAGGTCATGATATTCAGGGGGAACCAAGGTGAGATCAGGCATATGGGTGGGCGAGGGACTAATAGAGACAAAGGGAGAACAGGCTGCAGACTGCAAGCAGGCGGCTTAGCAAAAGATGCTCCATGAAATAATCCTCCCTGGCTGCCAATCAATAACTGGGTTGTGGAGTCTTAACTAAGGATACCCTAAAATGACAGGGGAGGCAGAGATGGGCAAAATAAAAAAAAAAAAAAAAACCTCAAGTGCTCCTGATGGTTGTCTAAAACCAAAATGGAAATGGAAGCAATCTTTTTTGTGACTCTGGTGAGTGGCTCTCTGGAAACAGCAACCAAATTCAATGGGGTGTCCAGATCTTGACAAGGCAGCTTCAGCCGGGTTGCCAGACTCTCCGAAATGAAGCTTTGTTCTGTGCCTGACTCAATGAGAGCAGTAGTGCAAAAATCAGTATGACGGTGATGGAAGCGAATGGACAACACAAGTTGTGTAAGGGATCTTGACCTGCCCACGTCCGTTAGCCCCCCTACTGTGACAAACGGACCCCCCCTTTTGGCTGGTTGGGACAGTAGGCAACCTCGTGTTCGGCACTAGCACAATACACGCACAACCCGAGATCATGGTGGTGCTGTCGTTCAGCGGGGGGCAGCCTAGACTGGCCCAACAACATAGGTTCCCCGGTGTTCGGAGGGAGGAAGGGCTGGAAGAGGGGGCTGAGAGGAAAGGCACAGCTGAGAGCCTGAGCGATTAGTAAGGCAGCGCTCGTTGGCCCGTTCCCTTAAGCGGTTATCAATATTGATGGCAAGGGAGATTAGCTCGTGTAACGAGGAGGGTTTATAATCGGGCCAGCTCATCTCGAAGGCTAGGGCTAAGGCTGCGTGTGAAGCTGCTACACAGTGACGCATCCGCCCATCCCACCTCCGCTGCAACAACCCGGAAATCTGCTGAGTAATCGGCCACGGATCTGGCCCCCTGCCGGAGATTGAAAAGGCAGGTGGTGAGGACACTATCCCGGTCAGAATGATCAAAAACCTGGGTGAACTTGGATGCAAATCGGTCATAAGTGTAGTTTGCATAATCGGGGCGATCCATGATAGCATATGCCCAAGCTAAGGCCCGTCCCTCCAGCAGGATCACCACGTAGCTAATCTGGTTATGGTTAGTGGGGAAATCCTCCGGTACCCGCTGAAAAACTAGACTACACTGGACCCCCGAGGCTCGCCCAGAAGCGGGTTGGTGTGGGAACTAGCGTTAACCAAGGATGACATGCCGAAGGGGAGGATGGAGGCGGCGAGACAGCCGACACCCCGAAACCAGTCTGAGAGGGTAGCGCTGCGGTTAGCTGATCGAGCTGTGTATTCATTTGAGTTAATTGATTCAAGATTACTTGTTGCTGGTAGGTGAGCTGGTCTAACCGAGCCTCCACGATGTTCAGTCTTTGTGCGGTGGTACCGTCTGCTGGGTCTGACTGACGGAGATGTACTGACATGATTTAATATCAGGCCCAGGAGCAGACAACAGACTCGGTTAGAATAACAATAATCTTTATTGAGAGTGAGTGTGTGTATGTGTGTGAGTGTAGAGTGGGAGGAGTCTGGCAACCCTGCAGAAGGGAGAGACGTGAGTAACTTGTAGCACACAGTTGAAAATTGTGGAGATAATAATAATCTTATGGAGCAGGGAGTGGTTGGAGTGAAACAACCTGCAGCCTCGTTCTCTCCTGGTTGCCATGGTCCTGTGAAGGTGAAGAAGTGCCGGTGCAGATATTTACAGTGCCAGGTGCAGAGGATTCCTCAATTGAGGCAAAAGGGAGAAAGTTCAGTTTAATGATTTGGCACTTATAGGATGCCGACGGGGATGAGGAGACACCAGCTCAGCGAATGAGTCCTGGTCCGCTGCCCGGTGTAGTGTAGGTCCGCCAAGGAGATGGTCCACCTGTGCACAGGTATCCAAGACAGGCAGAGGAGAGATGAAGGAAGGTACTAACAGGTTGAGAGGTAGCTTATGGTTTGTCGAATCAGAAAAGAAGTTCCAAGCTGGAGGTGAGTGGTGCTGAATGAGCGTTGAGCAGCACTTTAGCTGCATAAGGACGTTGACATCTCCGTGCAGGAGTGGAGGGCCCCACTCCTTATAAAGACTGCTTGATTAAGGAGCGCAGGTGCGGATGAAACCGGTGCTGTGAAACATAATTAATGAAAGGAGAGAAAAACAACACACAGCTTGGATCACCACATCGAGTTCACAAATATTCTTTGGTTTGCATGCTGCAACCACCTTTTTCAAATCCCACCAGACATTTTCAATGGCGTTCAAGTCAGGCAACTGTGATGGCCACCCTAGTATCTTCCAGGACTTCTTCTGAAACCAAGCCTTGGTGGAGTTTGGGGTATGCTTGGGATCATTGTCCTGTTGGAAGTGTTAGGTAGTGAAACACTAACATATAGGCAGCATGGGCGTGACATCGGACGCTCGGGTGACGTCAGTGTGCCGTGCCCATTTAAGGGGACTGCTGGCGGGAGCCGTTCCCTTTGGTGCGCCGCCTCCTCATAGCCACAGCTTGTAGTAGCTCAGTATTAGCTTATATGTTACCCACACTGTTCAAGTGTACTATTTCTCTGCCTGTAATAAAGTTCGAGCTCAGCACAGCTTCTGCCTCTGCTGCCCTGCTTTCCAGACATAACAAATGGCGACAAGGAAAAACCCTAACAACCCCAGAATGAAAGCGTGTCTGGAGCCACCACTGCCATTCCTTGGTGCCCCAGGTGAGCTGCCCATTCCATGGCTCCATTGGTTCGAGTGGTTCTGCAGTTACGCGAAGGCTGTGAACCTGGGCAGACACAGAGGGCAGAGGATGCAAGCAATCCTGGTCTACAGCCTGGGTGCCGAGGGGCAGTGGATAGTCGACGTTTTGGGACAGGTGGACACATATGATGACTGCGTAACGTTGCTGACTTTACACTTCGCTGTTCCACGGGACATAACGGCTCAGAAGTCCGTGTTGTACCAGCGCCGACAGCGAGAGGACGAGTCGCTCATACAGTACGTGGATGCCCTTTGCTGTTTGGCTAGCATGTGCGAGTTTGGGCATGCAGAGGATAGGTTGATACAGTCACAATGGAAGCGGTTTGCTGCAAATTTGGTGATCTGGACCACGGTAGAAGCGGGCCAGACAACCAGACAGTGGCAGACACAATGAATGAGCTGTAGGAGGCACTGTTGAAGATGGTGCACTACCTGTCAGAGACGGAGACAATGGATTTGGCGTCCCAGCTGGAAATGATGGAACAAGTGGCTTCGCTGGTACAAACTGTTGCCCCGGTGGTTGAGCCCGCCAACCCCACACCTTCTCAGGAGGATCCCGAGGGAGACACTGTGGAATGGCAGGGCACCACAGTGCAACAACCCAGCAGTGAACTCAGTTTGGACGACGGCGGTTAGGGTCCATTACACTCGGAGGTGGGCGTAGCCACTCCCTGCCTCACACTGCATGCCGAACAGAACCCAGCAGAACTGGAGCAGCAGCAGGAGCCCCAAACTATATCCATACATGTACCGGAGCCACCACTAAAACCCGAGCCCGCAGCCATGTGGGACCCGGAGCCGGTCCCCGCACAGCATGAGCATGCAGCCTCACCACAGGAGGGGGAGTGTGATTTTGCGGGTGTGGGTACAACCAGAGAACACAGTACAGAGCGTGCAGCATGGAGAGAGAACGCAGCACAAAGAGAGAACACAGCATGGTGAGAGAACACAAGCCGGACTCACCTTTGATCCTCGCCCAGCCTGAGCTTCAAACAGCCGCCATAGAGCCGCAGGTGGGGGAGTTCGTGGAGAAAGGGTACATGGAGAAAAAGCCAAAGTCATCCAGCATCCTCGCTGAGTATCAGCCTCAGGGAGCAGTTGCAGCACAGCAGGATGGAGAGCTCATGGCCTGGCAGGACCCAGCAGAGCAACGCTGATCAAGAGCACATCCTGCTGCCGGTGTGGAAGGCACGCCGACACAGCAGCAACCAACATCAAAGACGAGAGAGCAGCAGTAGTGAATGCAGCCGAACCGATCACTGCGTGCACTGCATGATTGGGTTCGGGTCCAACAATCTGACCGCCTAGACACACAGACGGTCCTATCATCGCAGATGAGAATCGCAGGACGAAAAAGGCCAGCTGCTGTCCAGATGGCCAATGGCTTGAGATGGCATGTCAGCCGTCTGCGGAAGGTAAGAACAGCTGCCTCGGATCAAGATGCTGCGCTGGAGCCGATCCAGCTGATGTGGGACCCGGGCTGGAACACTGCTGACGAACGAGCCAAGGCTTTGGCGAGATGGCTCCCAGGCCCGTTGCAGCCGGCACCTCCAGGGATGTGTGTAACCCAGCTGAGAAAATGACCCTTTTTCTCAGATTTCATTTGTATTAATGAAAGTGTGTGATTTTATTTTGAAAACCGACTATCTTGGGGAAGAGGAAGTGCGATCCTCGTCATCCAACTTTTGAATTTCCGGTTCATGGTCACGTTGGGTGATCTGGGTCTTTCTATTCGTTAAGAGCAAGATTAGCCCCGCCTTCCGAGCAAAGTGCTGAGGCGCTATGCTGGAAATCGGTCTTTTGACGACACGAGTGCGGGCGAGGGAGGTTGTGAAGCGATTCACACAGATACCCCTTTCTTGGTGAGTTTCATTCAGAAAGATGCTATAAATGAATCTAAACACTCTCCAAACGCTAATTTGCATCCTTTACTATCCTAAGTTGACGGGAGCACGAGCGTGAGGGGCATTGTGGCTGTGTCCTTTGCTGTATTCACACTGAAATCTCATCTTGGTGAGTCAGATACATGCTAATGTTAGCGCTATGCTAATGCTAGTCGCGAGTGGATTGTTCCTGTTTAAAAGCAATGGAAAAGGCTGTCTTTGTGTCTGTATGGTTTTCCTAAATGTGATTTCAGTTCCCAACAGTATGCTGAAGTACTTTTAGTTCATATGCACTATTTCTGTCGAATGCAATGTGTAGTTTGATGCTAAAAGCACATGGTGTTAGTCTACTATGTAAATCCATAGGTTATGCTAAACCCAGTAGCTCAGACAAGGTTGAAAGGGATTAATCATAATTTCATGGTTAAATGATATAGAGATGAACAGAGGAATTCATTTAATTGGTTACATGAAAAAAGGGGTATTTCATGTGCTACCAGAGAGATTGTGAGAAAAAAATCACATGCATGTAAGATGTGAAATGTAAGATATTACTATATTGCTGGATTGTGATAATAGTAATATGAGAAGAATTTAAACACTAAGCTATGGTGTTATATAAGAAGGGATTGGAAGACGAATTACTCTAGCTGTAAACAATAATACCATTATTGTCGTGCAGGCTAGGTTTTTTCTGGTTGCTGACCAAAAACCTTCTGGATCCTGGATTTTCTCCAAATGGAGATGGCAAGCCTGACCCGAGATTGAACAGAGGCCTGACCAAGGTCTCAATTGAAGGACATCCCTCCTCTCTCCAGTGCCCAGGATTTAAAGTGGTAACAACCCAAAAACTCAGTCACTTCATCAAGTTGCTCATCTCCAGCGATTTCACTCACTATCACTGCATTTGGGATTTTCACAGATTCACGTTCAACAATATCCATTTTGGTACGTATAGGCTTGAAATAATGTAAGGGAGAGAAAAAAAAAGGCTCCTGACTGGACTCGCCACTTTTTATTGTAACCCTTGCCTGATGTTAATTAGGTAAGGGAAATAATTAAGTGTAGACCAGTTGCTAGGTTCGTAAGGGTTACAATAGGGAATTAGAGTGAGTGTGGAATGAAATAGCTGGAGGCAAGAAATGAGCAATTCATATCTGTTATTAATAAAGATAAGGGGAGCAAAATATACAAACAATGTACAAATATACAAATATAACAATGGCCGGCATGAAATAAAACCCCAAAAGTGTACTACTGAGCTCAGTGTTTGTTTGTCCTTTCGGGTTAGTCGTTTGACCAGTCAAGATGTCTTGTAACTCCAGACTCAGGTTTGTTTTCCTCTTTTAAAGCGGCGACTTGGGTTGTTACCACTTTAAATCCTGGGCACTGGAGAGACCTTGGTCAGACCTCTGTTCAATCTGGGATCAATCTCGGGTCAGGCTCGCCATCTCTATTCGGAGAAAATCCAGGATCCAGAAGGTTTTTGGTCAGCAACCAGAAAAAAACCTAGCCTGCACGACAATAATGGTATTGTGGGAATGTGGAAATGACGAGACAGGGTTCTCTCAAGTCAGCTTTATTCACATTCACCAACATCTCAAAGAAGAAAGGGGACAACACAGGAAACTCTTGTCCTTAAATACCAGGACTCTCACAGTTCACAAGTCAAATTGCATCACCAGTCACATTGCATTATAATCGCCCGTAACAATGCATCTCCTCTTTAATCCCCTGAAATCACCCCCACAGTCTCAGGCCTTGCATCCCAAAGCTAAAACCTTCACAGCTTCCTGTTATCTCCAAGGAAGCTCTGCCTTTGTTCTTGTCTAAAATGTGAGGCCTTACACCAGTCACAAAGTAGGTCACATAAGTGTGGCCACACCAGCCCCCCCCCAAAACATTTTAGACGAACCAGAGAATACAGTATGCATGCCGTGATAGAATCAATACACATCAGTCTGCATGCTGTCTAGGCTTCAGTCTCCTGCCGTATCTGCTGTAGCCCGGGTTCAACGTCTCCGCGGCGCTGTCACTCTGGGGGGTTGCCGTCTGGGGGTGAAAACCTTTTGTCAGTCCCTGCGGGTGTTCTGGGGAAACATTACTCTGTGAAGCCCCCCCCGTGGGGGTCTACCTCGCCGCGGGGCCCTTGCCAACAGCACCTGCTCATCTGCCACCACAAAAGCGGGTTTGAGTCTGTTTATGCCAACTTTTTCTTTCCTACCCCCCAAATCTAGCAAAAACTGCTTGTCCCCTGTTTCCAACACTCTGAACGGTCCGTCATACGGCTGTCGCAGTGGGTGTCGATGCACATCATGTCTGACAAAAACAAACTCTGCGTTCTTCAAAGCTTTAGGCACAAAAACGCGCGGAAAACTGTGGTGCACGGGGCTGGGCAGCGTGCTTGATTCTATGTTACTCCGCAACAGCTGAGACGGGGAGGTGTCTGGCGCGGGGTTATCTGGGAGAAACTCCCCAGGCAGCCGAAGTGGTTGCGCGAACACGAGCTCTGCTGGGGAGGCTTCTAAGTCCTCTTTAGGCGCAGAACGCAACCCCAATAAAATCCACGGTAACTTGTCTACCCAATTTGCATCCATCAGTGACGCTCTGAGAGCCGCTTTCAATGACCTATGAAAACGTTCGCATAACCCATTCGCCTGCGGATTGTACGCGGTTGTGCGGTGAATCGTGACACCCAGGTTGCGGGCCATCGTCGACCAAAGCTCGGACACAAATTGAGGGCCTCTGTCGGACGTAATGTCCGACGGAACTCCGAAACGCGCCACCTAAGCTGTTAAAAACACGCGCGCCACCTCCTCGGCCGTGGTTGATGCCAGAGGAACCACTTCAGGCCAGCGCGTGGTGCGGTCCACCATTGTCAGAAGGTGTGTGTACCCCTGTGATGGCGGGAGGGGGCCCACGAGGTCCACATGAACGTGATCGAACCTCTTGGCAGGAATGTGAAACGGCTCCAAGGGAGCCCTCGTGTGCCTGTGTACTTTGGCTCGCTGACACACCGTGCAGGCTGCTGCCCACTCTTTAACTTCTTTGCGAAGACTCGGCCACACAAATTTCTCCTACCATTTTGACCGACGCGCGCACTCCCGGGTGCGCTAAAGAATGAATCGAGTCAAAAACGCGGCGGCGCCACGCGGCCGGTACTACTGGACGCGGCCGTCCGGTGGAGTCATCGCAGATTAGTGGGGGGGGACAACGTCTTGCAGCACCCTGTTCTCCAGCCTTAACCCTGTTGGTCCAGACTGGAGCGCGCGCACATCCGCGTCACTAACTTGCTCCGCGGCCATGGCTGCGTAATATATTCCTACGCTGACTGGGGCCGCCATGGCGCGCGAGAGGCAATCTGCCACCACATTCAGTTTGCCCGCCACATGCTGAATATCAGTGGTAAACTCTGAGATCGCGGCCAGCTGTCTCTGTTGCCGGCCTGACCACGGTTCGGAAACCTTGGCCATCGCGAATGTTAGCGGTTTGTGGTCAACGAACGTGGTGAAAGAGCGTCCTTCTAGCCAGAACTGAAAGTGGCGGATGGCCAAATGGAGAGCCAGCAGCTCCCTGTCGAACGCGCTGTATTTACGTTCACTATCGCGCAAGCGCCTGCTGAAAAAGGCGAGGGGCTGCCAAATCCCGGCCACATGCTGCTCCACGACCGCCCCTATGGCTACCTCTGACACATCAGTAGTGAGCGCTATGCGGGCCGTTGGGTCTGGGTGTGCCAACAACGTAGCCTTTGCCAAGGCTGCTTTTACCTCCGAGAACACTTGGTCCCGCTCCAGGGACCACTCTACCTTATTCGCGGGTTTCTGTTTTTTGAGCACGGCATACAGCGGTTGCATGAGTTGCACTGCGCGGGGGAGGAAACGGTTATAAAAATTCACCATTCCCAAAAACTCCTGTAACGCCCTGACCGTCTGCGGCCGGGGAAAATCTGCTACCGCGTGCACTTTGTCAGGAAGCGGAACCGCTCCTTCGGGGGAGACGCGGTGTCCTAAAAAGTCGATCTGCGCCACCCCGAACTGACACTTCGCTGGGTTGATTATTAACCCGTGATCTCCCAACCTCTGGAAAACTGTGACTAGGTGGTTTTCGTGTTCGTCTTCAGACGCGCTGGCTACCAAAATATCGTCCAAGTAGACGAACACGAAAGGGAGATCGCGCAGCACTGCGTCCATCATGCGTTGGAACGTCTGTGCGGCCCCTTTAAGCCCGAATGGCATGCGCAAAAACTCGAATAGGCCAAATGGAGTTATTACCGCTGTTTTGGGTTTGTCCTCAGTGCGCACTGGGACTTGGTGGTAACCGCGGACCAAGTCTATCTTAGAAAAAACACGCGCCCCTGCCAAATGAACGGAAAAATCTTGGATATGCGGGATTGGGTAGTGGTCGTGCGCTGTAGCATTGTTTAACCTGCGGAAATCGCCACAAGGTCGCCACGAGCCATCAGCCTTCGGGACCATGTGTAGCGGGGAAGCCCATGGGCTGTTTGAACGCCTGATTATGCCCAACCTCTCCAGGTTGACGAACTCCTCGCGCGCTATGGCCAGTTTAGCTGCGTCCAAGCGCCGAGCTTTTGCAAAAACGGGCGGTCCGGTAGTGGTAATAAAATGTTCCACCCCGTGTTTAGCGACGGTTGCCGAAAATGTGGGGACCGTGAGTGCTGGGAACTGAGTGAGCAGTGTGTGGAACTTACCACTTGCAGCTGTGACGTTGGCTTGTGCTGTTGGCGGGGCCACTCGCACTGTACAGGGAATAGAATCAAAAGAAAATGCATTAACCAGGCGCCTGTTAGCGAGATCAACCAACAAACCATGTGAGCACAAAAAATCAGCCCCCAACATATTGAAATTCACTGCTGCTACAACAAAAGTCCACTCAAATGTACGGCCGTGTAGAGACAGAAGCAGAGTCTTCTCACCAAAGGTCTTAATCTCCGAGCCGTTCGCTGCTGCCACCCCGGGACCTCTGGAACCTGCTAGCCTGTCCGCGTAGGAAGGTGTGATGAAACTCAACTGGGAGCCTGTGTCCACGAGGAAATGCCTCCCCGAGCGTGCGTCCAACAAGTAAAGCAGCTTGTTCTCCTCCCCGAGGGCCGCGGCTGCTACCGACCCCCGGTCTTGGCGTTTCCCGAACGCCTGAACTGGCACGGTGGTACACATTTGCGTGCCCTCTCTGCGAAGCGGCGATGGTAGAAACAAAGGACGTCTGATCCGCGTTCCCTGGCCCCTGCCGCCGCCATCATCGGTGAGTCTGGTACTGCTGCCTCTGGCCCCCTGCCATCTCCGGTCGTTGCGCTGAGTTCTGCTGCAGCGGCCGTGGCTGCGCGCCGTTTGGTGGCGTTCACAATTCGCTGCGCCTCCCGGGCCAGCGCGCGGTAGTCCCGTTGGGCCAACAGTGGCGAACTGGCCAGGGTCGCTCTCGCCGCTGACGGTAGGGTCCTGAGGAAGAGGTGGGTGAAAATGAAGTGATCGTCGTCAGAGTCTTTCAACCTCAACAACTTCTCCATAAGGTTCACGGGCATGTCATTTTCCAACTCAGTCAGCGCCAGGAGCCTCTCTGCTCGCTCCTCCACCAAGGGGGTGAAGTGCTGGATGAGTGCAGCCTTCAACGCACCGTATTTGTCGCTGTCCGGCGGCTGGTCGATCAGGCTCTCCACATGCTGGGACGTGTGGTTGTCCAGTTTTGCGACCACGTGGTAGAATTTTGTGGCATCTACCGATATCCCCCGGAGGTTGAACTGCGCCTCAATCGCATTGAACCAGGAGCGCGGATTATTCTGCCAAAAGTCCGGTAGCTGGACTGTAGCGGCATTCGCTTGGCTCGGGGTCCCTGACGAGGCTGGCCCGGGGGAAACCCCCTTTCGCTGCATGGTACGTCTTGGGTCACCAGTGTGGGAATGTGGAAATGACGAGACAGGGTTCTCTCAAGTCAGCTTTATTCACATTCACCAACATCTCAAAGAAGAAAGAGGACAACACAGGAAACTCTCGTCCTTAAATTCCAGGACTCTCACAGTTCACAAGTCAAATTGCATCACCAGTCACATTGCATTATAATCGCCCGTAACAATGCATCTCCTCTTTAATCCCCTGAAATCACCCCCACAGTCTCAGGCCTTGCATCCCAAAGCTAAAACCTTCACAGCTTCCTGTTATCTCCAAGGAAGCTCTGCCTTTGTTCTTGTCTAAAATGTGAGGCCTTACACCAGTCACAAAGTAGGTCACATAAGTGTGGCCACAGTATTATTGTTTACAGCTAGAGTGCTTTTAAACAGGAACAATCCACTCGCGACTAGCATTAGCATAGCGCTAACATTTGCATGTATCTGACTCACCAAGATGAGATTTCAGTGTGAATACAGCAAAGGACACAGCCACAATGCCCCTCACGCTCGTGCTCCCGTCAACTTAGGATAGTAAAGGATGCAAATTCCTACTCTCACCTATGGTCACGAGCTTTGGGTAATGACCGAAAGAACGAGATCGCGGATACAAGCGGCTGAAATGAGCTTTCTCCGTAGGATTGCTGGACTCACCCTCAGAGATAGGGTGAGGAGCTCAGTCATCCGGGAGAGGCTCAGAGTAGAACCGCTGCTCCTCCACATTGAAAGGAGTCAGTTGAGGTGGTATGGGCATCTGATTAGGATGCCTCCTGGACGCCTCCCACTTGAGGTGTTTCAGGCACGTCCCACTGGGAGGAGACCCCGGGGCAGACCCAGGACTCGGTGGAGAGACTATGTCTCCCAGCTAGTCTGGGAACGCCTTGGTATCCCCTCTGAAGAGCTGGAGCAGGTGGCTGGGGAGAGGGAAGTCTGGGCTTCTCTGCTTGAACTGCTGCCTCCGCGACCCGGACCTCCGGAAAAGCGGTAGAAGATGGATGGATGGATGGATGGATGGATGGATGGAGGATGCAAATTAGCGTTTGGAGAGTGTTTAGATTCATTTATAGCATCTTTCTGAATGAAACTCACCAAGAAAGGGGTATCTGTGTGAATCGCTTCACAACCTCCCTCGCCCGCGCTTGTGTCGTTAAAAGACCAATTTCCAGCATAGCGCCTCAGCACTTTGCTCGGAAGGCGGGGCTAATCTTGCTCTTAACGAATAGTAAGACCCAGATCACCCAACGTGTCCATGAACCGGAAATTCAAAAGTTGGATGACGAGGATCGCACTTCCTCTTCCCCAAGATAGTCGATTTTCAAAATAAAATCACACACTTTCATTAATACAAATGAAATCTGAGAAAAAGGGTCATTTTCTCAGCTGGGTTACATGTGCCTACCGTGGGCTCAACTGAGGCCCCTGAGGTTGAACTGTAAACAGTGACTGTTTTGACATGTTTAGACAGAAGCACATCTGGTTCATGGTGGCAGAATAATCCACCCGGTTACGCAGGGTCAGCCGGTAGCCCACCTGGTGGCTCATGTTTCGAAAAGCTGTGTTGTGTGCAATGAAAAAAAAAGAGCTGTTGTGAATGTGAAAGCTGCTGTGAGTTTAATTGTGTTCATGGTGTTTTGAGTTTTTCAAGGGGGAGGTCGATGTTAGGTAGTGAAACGCTAACATACAGGCAGCATGGGCATGACGTTGGATGCTTGGGTGATGTCAGCACACCGTGCCCATTTAAGGGGACTGTTGGCGGGAACCGTCCTCTTTGGCACGCCGCCTTTGTATAGCCACAGCTTGTAGCAGCTCAGTGTTAAATTGTATGTTAGCTACACTGTTCATGCGTACTATTTCTCTGCCTGTAATAAAGTTAGAGTTCAGCACAGCTCCTGCCTCCACTGCCCTGCTTTCCAGACATAACAGGAAGGTCCAATGATGCTCAAGCTTCAGATTCCTCACAGATGGCATGACATTTTCTGCCAGGATTTCCTTTTACTTGAATGAATCAAGCTTGCCCTCCACACACAGCAGGTTTCCAGTGCCAGCGGAAGTGAAGCAGCCCCAGAGCATCACTGAGCCACCGCCATGCTTCACTGTAAGGATGGTGTTTTTTTTCAGCAAATGCTTCATTCTTTATCCTTCAGACATACCGCTGATCCATAGGTGATGTAAACAAAAACACATCAGCATGGGAACTTGGCACCAGAGTGGATATTTCAGGTCAGTTTGATACATTAGTTTAGCTTTTTTTTTAAAAAGAAATGTTTTGAACACAAAAATATCACGAAAGTCAGCTCACAACAATCAACATTTTCACCAAACAAATACAAAGGACATCTATTCAGTGGTATCAATCACGATCAGCTTCTGATCCACTTTTGTTTGCCTGTTTCCACAGTAACCATTGTTCACTAAGCACAGCAAGGTCTGGTCCACAATTCAGTCTGGATCTGTGTGCATCGCTCACTGTGTGGTGACACTATTACTAGCAAGAGATCTTTAGACAGAGCTTTGCCACCCGTTTAACTGACTGCTTCCTTTAGTTGCACTACCAAGGACTGAAATGGTTCAGAAATAGCTCTTTTTATGCTGAGCTAAAATGACCACAGTTGATCACACATAGAAGTGAAATGGCTTGGTGAATCCCCAAGACTGTGATTAGTTACATGTGATTGAGTGGTGGGGTGGTCTTTTATCCAACTCAGAGATTCTACTTTTTCCTAACCTGTTTCCATCTTTCACTTGGACGTTATATGCAAGTTGCACTAAATGTTCCAGGTGGATAAAAGAACAAGAAGACAGGACACAGTTCATTATACGCCCGTCCATAACCATTATTGATAGTGCACAGATAGTACATCAACAACTGGAAAATTAATTCAATATAGTGTAGATCTGTAACAAACTAATAACCATGTAATTGCAAGGACTTTTAGCAGAGCAAACAATCTACAACTGAAAGTGGAATAGATGTAGAGAAAACATCAGAAAATTATTTAACCCCCTACAATATGCACATCTTCAACAAATGTATAGACATTGTGTGAAATGAAAATATCCTAGCTGTACCCTGTACTAAAATTGCATTGAAAAAAAGACAAAGTCCTAAAACCTGTTCTTTTCACAAAAATGATCCAAAGTAAAATGCACATCTTCATTACATGTACAAAGTATACAAAATACTGTGTGAAATAAAAAAAGTCATAGTTTGGAACTGAACACTGTGAAAGGAGTTTGCCGAAAAAGTTGTACAGACAGACGTACAGACAGAGACATCATCATATCACAATATGTCCCATCTTTACAGACAGGCACATAAAAATCGTGTCTGTATTTCAGGCTGCAAAGCAACAAAATGTGATTATTTTTAAGGGAGGTGTTTTTTTTTTTTCTCTATACTCACTGCAAGCCCTAAAATGTCCCAAAAAATCTGACACCACATCAATCTCAGCAAAACATAAAGAGAATATATGCAATTTATAATCAGAAGGCAGCACAAATAACATGGTATATAGTCAATTCCCACAGTCAAAGCATCATCAGAAAGACGCACTTCTAGTTAGATAATAGACTCTTGAAAATCACTGACTTCCTAAAGAAAATTACAAGAATACTGTAATAAAGATTTGGGGTAATGTTCTCCTTTAGGAGAGAAGGTTCTTGGAGGAGAGGTAAGACACAGTACAACGAAAATGAAAATATCTGCTAAAACAGTCTCTAGGCAACAGAAAGAAAGAAAGAAAGAAAGAAAGAAAGAAAGAAAGAAAGAAAGCATGCTTTCACTTTTAAACTAAACCCTTCCTGCATATACCAATACTGTAGTCAACTATGTCAACATGATGATCATTATGAATAAAAGACAATGGCAAGCACACATGACCAGCAGGCAGCTTGTGTGAATCTTTTCTTTCAGCCAAGCCAACCATAACTTTCTCATTTCCTTTTGTATTTCTCTATTGCTAATTCATCTCCTCCCTTTGTGTGCCTCATAATTTTATTACTCCCATCTCATCCCTCACTAGCGTCTCTTGCTCTTTTTGCCAGCTCCCCTTCCTGTCACTCGCCCTGTTCCTCCCTCTTCCAACTTCCAGCGCCTGTTGGATCACCCCAGCAATCTCTGTTGCTATGCAACACTCGGTGTCCTATAAATTTGACAACATCCCAGTGCTTGATTATTATTTGAGCGCTGCAGTGTGAAGCCCTCCTTCAGGTCATTGCAGTAGATTAGAGGGAGCGAGAGACAGAAGAAGGAAAGGAAGGAAATGAGGGATGAGAGGAAGGGAAGGAGGTGGAGGGAGATGAAGGGATTGTGGAGGAGAGGGGGAAGGAGGGCAAGTCGGAGTTGAAGATGAACTAGCTTTTTGAGTTAATGAAAGATGGGCTGGCGAGGCCAAACACGTTTCCAGATGTACTATTTATCTGTTCCACTCTTTAAAAAATGGAGGGAAAAGCATATCCTGTAAAAGCACACCGGATTAACGACTAATTCAATAGCCAAGACAGGAGTGAGAACACATCTGAGCTGAGAAGAGGAGACCTCGGTAGAATGACAGCATATTCTGAACTCCTGACATAATCCACATGGATCCGTGCCTTGACTCACTTCAAGTCTGCCATGAGTAGTAAAGTGCAAAAGCAAAGCACAAACATGTGGCCGGCTCAGTCCTGCAATACAAGCCCCAATCTGAGAGCAGAGTCAACAGTGACAGTGACACTCCTTTATGATCACTCCGTAATCCTTATCCCAAATGTCAACATGTTCTGTGAGACATTCCCAGGCTCACTCCCATTCCTGGAATAAACGGCAGAATGAAGAAGGCAGAATGACTTGATTTTTTTTTATTTTTTTTATTTATTTTTTTTTGGGGGGGGGGGTAATGAAGCAGATATACCATTGAAAAGTCACATCATCCAGCTGGCAAATGGCCCTGCTGAGAGGGGTCGGTGGATGAGCTGGAGAAGAGGGCTGAAATCACCACACAGGTGCTCAACTCACACCTGACAAATGGTGCAAACTAACAAATGAAAATGCCTTACATACAACATGGTTTATTATAATATTCAGGGATTAACATGAACTTTAGCGCTTGCAAGTTTTTCTTCTTAAATTGGTGATGTCAGTAAATTCACAACTTCTTTTCTGTTTTCACTTGTAAATTTGCATCTCTGTTTGTCTAAATTTAAGTTCTTTTTATACAAAGTTTTTTCTTATAAATTTGTGGGGGGGGGGGTTTCTTGCAAAATTGTGAGATTTTAGGATAAATTTGCTATTTTCTCATAAATTTGTGAGGTCTTCTTTCACTCAAATTTGCACTTTGTTCTGTAAATCTGTGACATGCTGGCAGATTTGTGCCTTTATGAGAGGCAGTGGTGGCCTAATGGTTAGGGATGTGGACTGGAGAGCGGAGGGTCACTGGTTTAATCCCAGGACCGGCAGGATCAGATCTGGGTGGGACGGATAACACAGCAGTGTTTGCCCCACCCTCCTTAACCCCACTGTGGTGCCCCTTAACTCCAGCTGCTCCAGTGGAGCTGCTCAGTGGCCAAACGTCAGTCTGTGGTTGTACTGGGCGGCTTCCTGGTGTGAGTGTGAACAGGACGTCCTTGAAAAAGAGAGGTTGTCTCTCAATGGAACTACCCTGTATAAATAAAGGCTAAATAAGAAATTTTTAAAAATACGAGAGGTTTGCACTGTTTTCATCTTAAATTTGTGAGTTTATTCTTGCAAATTTGTCAGCTTTCTTTCTCTTAAGTTTGTGTGTTACTTATTAAAAATGTGTGAATTATTTTCTACCTTTTTTCCTTATACAGGTGCATCTCAATAAATTAGAATGTCATCAAAAAGCTGATCTATTTCAGTAATTCAATTTAAAAAAATATATAGATTCATTACACACAGAGTGACATATTTCAAGTGTTTATTTCTTTTAATTTTGATGGTTATGCCTTATAGCTCATGAAAGCCCCAAATTCAGTTTCTCAAAAAATTAGAATATTACATAAAATTAATTTTAAAAAAATTGATTTTTTTTTTCCACAATATCTTTATTGAACCTTTTTTTTTTTTAACAAACATGATACAAACAATCAAACACTAACACTAAAGTACTACAAAAAAAAAAAAATACCCTAAAAACACCAACAACCACCAACAAAATCAAGTCTTCAACAATGCTCCTCTGTTTAGTCTAGACAATCCAATACATAAGTATACATATTATGTTCACCAGTTTGGAATTTACAAGGTCCACACACATCATTCACCTTCTTCTTCAAGAGTTATGTTTAAATTTTTTACATAATCAATAAAAGGTCTCCATATATTCTCAAACACAATTTCCTTTGATTTCAGTATATATGTTATTCTTTCTAATGGAAGGTTTGTTAACATCTGTCTTAACCACTGAGTCACATCTGGTCTATGAGTCTTTTTCCATAATAGTGCAATACATTTTTTGGCATTAAGCAAACTGAGGTCTATGAATGTTCTTTCACTTTTATTGAAATTATGCTTTTCTGGGTACAGACCCAACAAAAACAGTTTAGGATTCAATATGATTTGTTTTGAGATTATTTTTTCAATTGTTACCCTCACCTCCTCCCAAAACATTCTTATTAATCTACATTCCCATAAACAATGAAATAGGGTTCCTTTACTTTCCATGCATTTTGTGCATGTATCTGGTATATTTTTGTTATATCTATTTAACTCCTCCGGTGTAACATACATCCGCATTAACCATTTGAAATGTATCAATTTAAGGCGTGCATTTATTGATTTGGTTTGAGCTTCTGTACAAGCCAATTCCCATTGTTCCTCTGAAATTTCAATTTGCAGATCTTCTTTCCAGTAGTTTAATCTTTTCAGTGAATTTTCACTTGAAGATAGTGTCAATGAGTTATAAAACTCAAAAAAAAAATTAAAAAAAATTGATTTTTAATAGAAATGTTGGCCGACTGCAAAGTACTGTATGCCCATGTACACACTCAATACTTGGTCGGGGCTCCTTTTACATGAATTACTGCATCAATGCAGCGTGGCATGAAGGCGATCAGCCTGTGTTACTGCTGAGGTGTTATGGAAGCCCAGGTTGCTTTGATAGCTGCCTTCAGCTCATCTGCATTATTGGGTCTGGTATCTTTTATCTTCCTCTTGACAATACTCCATAGATTCTCTATGGGGTTTAGGTCAGGAAAGTTTGCTGGCCAGTCAAGCACAGTGATACCTTGGTCATTAAATCAGGTATTGGTACTTTTGGCAGTGTGGGTCAGGTGCCAAGTCCTGCTGGAAAAAGAAATCAGCTTCTCCATAAAGCTTGTCAGCAGAGGAAAGCATGAAGTGTTCTAAAGTTCCAGGTAGATGAATGCGCTGACTTTGACCTTGATAAAACACAGTGGACCAACACCAGCAGATGACATGGCTCCCCAAATCATCACTGACTGGAAACTTCACACTGGACCTCAAGCAACTTGGATTCTGTGCCTCTCCACTCTCCCTCCAGATTCTGGGACCTTAATTTCCAAATGACAGAACTTGGCACCTGATTTGGGGAGGAAGATAAGAGACACCAGACCCAACAATGCAGATGAGCTGAAGGCAGCTATCAAAGCAACCTGGGCTTCCATAACACCTCAGCAGTACCAGAGTCCGATCACCTTCATGCCACGCTGTTTTGATGCTGTATTAAGTCATGCATAAAGAGCCCCGACCAAGTATTGAGTGTGTACACGGACATACTTTTCAGTCAGCCAACATTTCTAGTAAGAGTCTTTTTTTTAATTCAGCTTATGTAATATTCAATTTTTTTTGGAGAAACCGAATTTGAGGTTTTAATTAGCTATAAGCCCTAATTCATCAAAATTAAAAGAAATAAACACTTGAACTATATCACTCTGTAATGAATCTACAGTAGCTAACGCCTTCAGTTTATGACTTTTGTCCAGTTCAGATCACCAAGCCTTTATGCTTCTTTCATGTGTTTGACTGAATTCGAATGTCCTCAAGGGGAAACTATGTGACATTACTGAGCCAGCTTGGTCTCCAACAATGTTATGTAGCTTATAGGAAAGATGACCTTTTCTTAGCAGAAAAAAAAACAACTCACAAGCCGCTCCCTCTAGGGACATGTTCTCAGATCTCCCGAGAATTTCGTCAAACTAACCTGATGGGTTTATCAGGAATCTTTATACATCTGTACGCACAAAAAAAAGATGATCAGTTGTTCTGATGTACTTAATCTGAATTAGCAACTCACGGAATAGGTGTTTTTAATGCTAATCAAAACACTGAAGTTTGCTTGCAGCACACGGATCCTTCCCATCAGGGTTTCAAAGAACTCTGAGCTTCTAAAACACACATCATGTGCACAGACGCCCCCCCCCCCCTCCCAAAAAAAGGCACAAATAAAGACAGATAAATGTTTAAACAAAAACAAGTCAGAAGACATTTGCCTCAACGGAGCCTGTCACAATATGTATTCCCCGCTGAAAATGCCTGTCTGCTCATGGCCTGTAAGAGATGGAAAAAAAGAGCGACTGACGGACATATTTCAGATGGATTTGAGCCCCCCAGCCCAGCCCTTCGCAGCCTTCCTCCTCAGTTTTGAGAGCACCTAGTTGGGTATAATTACTTAAAATATGAGTAAAGGCTAATTTATTCCGTAATTAATAGTGAAATGTCATCCTGTCCCCTTCTAAATTTGTTCCCATCTCCCATCACATAATTTGTATGATGAACCACAAGAATCTGCTGGGCTAGAAAAAAACAGGATTTTTTTTTTTTTCAGTAAGTGCTCAAGGGGGGAAGACTGCTATATGTTTGAATATAGCGCGGCATTTAACCTCTTAAAATTCTAGTGTTCCACTCATGGAACGTTTCACATTGGCTGGAAACTGGTTGGAATGCTAAAGGGTTCAGCAAGCTTCAGGATCACGACCAGCCAATAGGCTTTATCTCTATATAAAATGTATTTCCTTACACTTGCAGTAGCTTTTCTTCTACTGGGTGTTAGTTTAAAAAAGCAATGTAAGCTGGTGAAATGGGGAAAAAATAGCCTGTGATTTTGGAACCAACCGTGTGGCTCAATATCCTCACCAAACCTATTTTCGCCACATCATTTCAGCGATCAACGCACCCTGGGATAAACTTTGATTATGATGCTTGCCTGAAATGTCACAAGACACACTGTGGAGGATGTAGCCTCACCTGCTGCTTATTAAGGATCCAATTAGATGCAGACAGTGCAAATTCCCTACTTCTGACTGCCCTCGCTGGATGCCATCTTAGGACACTGCACAAGCTCAGAAAACGCCTGGGCACTGGAGCTTGCAGAGATCCCTTGCACTTGGTAAAAGCCTCAATAAAATAGGATTTGTTCCAGTTGTTTACTGAGGGTTAAGAGGAGCGGCCGGGGCAGGAAGAGAACGGCAAAGCCGACAGCTGCCTGGCAGGGGCTCAAATGCAGCTTAGCATTTTTCACCATTCTGACTGGCACACAATGCTCTCTTTAACTCCCAGCCATCTAAATATTCAGGGACGTATAAAGAGATGGCTGACACTGCAGCCGACTTAAGACACAGCTCAGCTGGCCAAGATTGCACCTATAGTCTCTTGGCTTAAGCTTTCCATGAAGGCTTTCCTCACAGAGACTCAATCATTGATCCCATGTGAATGGTTGTTTATACAAGAGCCACTAGATGGCAAACTAGCTTCATGACAAATTTTGCACATGGCAAGGAACAGAGCCAATGAGGAAGCTGTAAGTTCTCTCTAAGAGAGGATGGATGTCCTCAGTGCATGAATGTATGATATGTGTTGGGTAACATCCCTAATTAGGCAGTCTGGCAATTAGGCAGTGAATACTGTAAAAGAGATTTTTCAGCGGAGGGCTTACAAAGATGAGAGAAGAAGGAAATGGACGAGAGCAAGAAGCTGCATGAGAGTGAGGGAGAGTGACAATAATTCTCATACCGCATTATGCCTCTTTTCAGCTGTCACACAATAGAGAGGGACACAGGTGGCACTACAAGGGGACCCAGTCATGAAACGCAGCATATTATTGGGCAAAATAACTATTAGAGAGCTATTCCAGCAAATACCACTTTCCCCGTCGCCAGAGTGTGCAAACACTAGAGCCGAAGGCAAACACAGGAAATGCACACATTGGAAGTGCATGGAAACTAAGTCATGGAAGTCCCAAAGGAGCCTCAGAGCCGTTCTTTACAGCAGCCACGTCTGTAGCATGTCTTCAGCGATGCATTTTAAGAGCCCATTGACTTTAACAACTCCTAAGGAGAGGAAAGAGGACTGATGATATTATCTGAATTTGCATTTTTATGTGGTGAGGAAGTGATGATAAATCTATATTTAACTATGAGCTCAATTCCCACCGATCAGCTGAATGTCTGTGCTGCGTTTCCATGCAAGCTGGGTGCCTACTGCTGTGGCTCCTCACTAGGGCGGTATTGCCTCTTGAATGTTCTCATCTCCTAATGGATGCTGTTATTAGTCTTGGCTCTTTCACAATTTCACAGTCTCATCTGGACTTTTGGCCGTATTATTCATCCAGAGCAGATTGCTCCCATCCTATGTTTACAGATACTGAGTGTTTCATTAATGCATTATCCAACAAGTGCATGGGAGAGGCTGAGGATCTACTTTAAATAAACGCTGGTTCATTTACAAACCAAATATTGGAGGTCGGCGAGAATACACAGCACAAAGATCCATAGGGTGCTCTCTGTGGGTACAATAGCCTTCGGCAAGTCTTATACTTCATATCAGTCACCACACATAACAGATTACACAAAGGTTTCCCACTCTGCCATCTGTATAATATCAGGCCACTGTCAATACGCTGCTCCCTGGCACGCCATTAAAGTGGACGCAGATGAATGCGTCTACGTAAATTGGCTGCAGGCAAGATGAGGGTGTGGAGGATCAGAATATGGATGACAGGCTGTAACAGTGTGCTATAAATGAGGCAGCCTCCCACTACCACGCCTCTGTGTGTGCAGTGTTCAGTGCAAAATGCCCTCCCCCATCAAAAAAAAAAACAGCTGAAAAAGAGAGCTCTTACTTGGGTCTGCATCAGTCTAAGAATCATAGATCAAAACTACCCTTCTACAAATATGAGGTCTTACAATTTCTAAGACTACCACATGTTTCCTCTTCAAACTGACCTAAAATGCCAGGAGGGTGTCCTTCTATCTTGCTAGACTGTTCAGAGCCACAGTAATCCCATTGTTTGGAAACTAAAGTCATGATTTGGCCAGTATAGTCACAGAAGTCAACAGAAGTCAGTGACCTCCTGACATACAGCGCTTGGCATAAACTTTTGCTCCCACCAGCCACTGTGGTTAATAGTTTTCAAGAGTTAGTAGCCAGGTGTCACTAGCCAAGGGTTCAGCAACCTCTGTTCTGGAAAGAACAATTTTTGCCCAAGTAATCTGCATGGAGCAAAAAAATAATAATAAAAAAAAAAATACTGAAAGGGATGTCAAACAGTCCAAAATTTCACTGGGCCTTATATACATTGGCAGTGAACCCATTATACAAGCAGATCATCAGTGGCGGAGTAGCTCATTCCGGCCTGATTAAATCACCCTGAGAATGCTCAGATCTCCTGACTGTTAACTTTGACCTGATGTATGTATCTCACGAAGTGGCAAATGCTCACGAATTTTGTACAACATTATGATTTTGGGGGTTTCGTCAGGGTTCATAAAAGGTTGCACAACATTTTGCCAAGAGTTTTTATGGTTGCAACCAGTTTTTCTTGTTGCAAAAAAAACTAGAAAAGCACTCGGAGAGCGCAGACCTCCGCCAAGCGCCACAATTCCCCCCATACAGTGTTTGTGTGTACGTTTTCACATTCCTTGAGCATGTAAACATATGACTAGCAATTGGATTCACAATGGTTATTTGTTTATTTGACAGGGACAGTGCAATAAACACACAATTAATCAATGACAATCAATCTGATAGTGATAGGATTAGTGGTTCAGTAGTAAAAGCATTGCCTCCTTGGCGGAGGTAATAAACTGAAGTGTTGCTGTTGTGTCCATCTCCTCCACTGACGGATGCAAATTGGGTAGACAGGTTGCCGTGGGTTTTATATTATATTGTAACGTGCTGCTTGACATGGCGACATCCCACCGGGAGGTTTGAACTCACGCCTCCCGCTCCGGAGTCCCGCACTCTACCTGTGTCGCCAATAGGGTCAACCCACTTGGCAAGCCAAATAGGGTGCTCATATTGAGTTCGCTACAATATTATTGTTTTGGGGGTTGCGCTCCGCGGCAAACGACAATTTAGAAGCTTCGCCGGCAGAGAGCTCGTTTTTGCGCAGCGCCTATGGCTGGCCGGTGAATTTCTGCCAAATGCGCAGCTCCTATGGCTGGCCGGGGAATTTCTGCCAAAGAATCCGTCGGCGGACAGCTGCCCGTGTGAGGTTTTGCAGTTGCACGCTGGCGGGCCCAGGCCAGCAGTGTTTTCCGCGTCCTTTTGTGCCTAAAACGTTGAAGAACGCAGAGTTTGTGTTGCAGACACGACGACCAGCGCCCTCCATTGCGCCTGCGCACATGTTGAAAATGGCTGTATGTCACAGTGTTGAATGAAAAATGCTTTAAAAAATTCCTGTATCCAGACGGTGAACCGGATCACCCCCAAAATTTAATCAGTTCTTCCTTGTACCATTTCCAACAACGCCTGAAAGTTTCATGGAAATCCGTCCAAGATTTTTTGAGTTATCTTGCTAACCAACAGACAGACAGACAGACAAACAGACAAACCCTGGCAAAAACATAACCTCCTCCTGGCCTTTCGGCCTGGCGGAGGTAATTAGAACAAAAGTCACAATGTTCTACATTCCACATCATCAGCATTCACAGCTCCATGAGAGACATGCATTAGAGGATACCAGTATTGGTCATTATAAGAACATTAATCCTGCTTTAGGTATTACTTATAAACCAAAGTATATTGAATAATTTTATCCCATGAAAACAGCTCAGTCAAAACCAATGGGGAGCAGCCATCGCTGGCTGGAAGTAACGTACAATCGTTGTTTCTGGCTTTACAGCGGATGAGTAAACGTGTTCAGCAGATACTCAGTGGGTCGAGATCCAAGTTGAAAATGCCGCAAAATCTACACAAACCGTCCTTGGAAATGGCCTTCATTGACGGCATGATCTGCAGGTACCTCCGAGGACCAGCAGCTGAAGGGGACCTGACGAACAGGCAAGTTCCCAGTCAAGTAACTTCAGAACACGTTGAATAAATCTTGATATACTAGAATTATATTTCATTAAATTATATGCGGGTAGATTTGCTTGTACATGGTTGTAAAAAATTACATAAAATTCTGATGTTGAAACTTTGTTGACTGCTATACCGCAGCTCAGTCAGTCGCACAAAGCAACGACTGTGCGTCACTACCGTGCTGAAACTGGCCATGGAGGAGGCAAGATGTCGCTGACCATGACTGACTGACAGAGCAGGGACTTGAAACTCGGGCGTATTTGAGAAGGAATCATGACCAAAATTACCAGATAGAACCGCTAGTATCATATTTGATCCTTTGAAATAGCTTTTAATTAAACTTCACTACAGGTACCCTTTAAGCACATGCAGACCTGAGGATCACTGTGTATGAGTTTGCTGAACATTGGGGAAATTGCCTGGAACCCTGTGAGTACCAGGTAATTTTGGGGTAGTTATGAAATTAGAACCCAAAAGTACTGGGTAGTTTTGGAGTACTTACATACAAGTTCTTACATCCTCCCCACAATTTCGTTGTACTGTTCCTCTGTACAATGGCAATAAAGTCTATTCTATTCTATTCTATATGGTGACTACAGAGTACCTACATGGTAAATAAAGCATTCTTATATGACAAGTATATGTATTTATAGGGTAAAATCAAAGTACTTGTATTTTTTAAAAAAACAAGGCTTGTTGAAAAACTATTTTCAATCATCTCGTTTCTCATGAATTTATGAATTTTTCTTTCTCAGAAAAGGACAACTTTTTCCCATAAATCTGTGAATTGCTTTGTAAAATTTTAACTTTTTATTATAAGTTTGCATCATTTTTAAGTGATAAATGTACAATGTTCTTGCAAATTTATACATTTTTTTCCTCTAAAGTTTGCATTATGCTTGAGATAAACGTTTTTTTTCTGATAAAATGGTAACATTATCATAAATGTATTGCTTGTTTTCTTATAAATGTGATAAGCTCATTGCTTCAGTTGACTTTTGCGGAGAATATCTAGCAAAATATCCCACCTGTCAAAGTGACTAGTAAGAGTGACTGAGCTACAGGCTGCTGCCAAATTCCATCAGCATTTAGCCAGCGGACCGTTATTTTAACAATTCATATGAATTCCGTTCAGCAGACTCATATTTTTTTCTCCAGGACACTCCAATGGTGCTACTCTGACCTGACAGAGACTGAAACGTGGTTTAAATATGCTGCACATGTAGCAGACATGGATCATGATGGTACTTGGCCCCAATGAATTTGAACACTAGAGCATCAGGGATGCATGTACAGTAATGCCTGCAGAGTCCCTGCAGAGTGATACCACTCCTTCTCTTGAAAAAGTTGTAAGTCTGTAGATGTGCGAATGGGGGCCATGTTCCGGTCAGCGATAGCGAGCCAAACTAATGCCCAGAGGAGGCGTTGACCTACATTACCTCGTGTTGAACATCAGCTTTTCACACCTTATACTTATGCACAGACACACAAAGTAACAATGATTATAAAAGAAGGGGACAAGGTGCAATCTGAGTGGCCCTTATAAAGGCTTGCCCCGTATTCGTCCCTGTAATTAATTGGCCAATTAATGTGTGTTTATTCTCGACACCCATAGCGGTGGCCAAATTGTGGCACTCTGGGAAAGACGAGAGTCAGAAAGATAAATCAAAGCTCTGTGCATCTGTCCTTGCATGTGCCAAACACTTCCCCCTGTCACCCTCCTCTTCCCCAACAGGGCCCGAATGTGAGACCTTTTCAGAGCCAATCAGGACAAATCTTTGTTTCATCCTCCCTCCCAGCGCACATGACATTGACAAGATTAATTGCCTTGTGTGCTGGGCAAGTGTGTTACCTCCTGGTGCAATACAGGTGTCAAACACGTAGCTCTCTGAATTACCTCAATAGGAATTTGGACAGAGACGAGGAGACTAACCTACTTCACTCTGCCTGGCAAAGGGTTAATGACCCCCCCTCCCCCAATCCAGTAAAATCACACAGGGTGTAAATCTTGCCATAAAATCTCAGCTGTGAGGCCTGCTGACCTGTAAATTCTTTTCTCCATGTTACTCCGCCACTGAGATTCAGCGGGTTGGAGCCAAAAGTGTAACCACATATCTGCATCACGTTACGGCGCTCAAAACACTGCTTTAAAACACACACCATCAATACGATCACCAACTGTGGCACCGCCGTTTAATGTATCACGCACAGCTGTTTTATGGGTACCGAGGATACGCCATAAAATGACAAAAGGTTGCACTTTGTCACACTGCAAATACCTTAAAATACAGCATGGTTCCATTTAACCACAACTTGTAATACATCTTCCTACATACAACATGAGTGAGTATTTATTCAATGATCGGGTCAAGTAAGACAAAAGCAGAACACACCACTCAATTATTGATGTGTGTCTGCTGTGAAAACGTGATTTCAGCGGGTAACAAAACCTGGATGAAGAAATTAAATGACCACATTACACTATGGTGAAACATACAAAAACGGCAATAAAAACATAGCTCCAGTAACACAGCCACAATAATTCGATGCATTCACAGTATCGCCCCAATCAGAGGCAGCCTCCCATGGAGAACTTCTGGCAGAAAGGCTGGTATTCTCACCAGGGACTCGTTACTTAATAATCTCGCACTGCAGGTGCTTCGGTAGAGGTCAACATTCTGTTACAGTGGCTGTTCGTATCTGCCTCCACCTATGGAGCACGAAACCGCTGCCAAATGTTGCAGTCACCGCAAACGCAGCCATTACTCTATCCCTATCACTGTCAGTGCCCGCTCTGGTCTCTGCAGACTTGCAGACTGATCGAAATGAACCTTAGCCAAGTCCATTAGATATAATATGAATATTATATATGTACTGTGGTGGCTCAATTATCTCAAAACAACATTTGTTCCATCCTGTGGAGGAGAGGCATCTAGATTACAGTTATAGCGTGCATTTGCTTTTCAAAGAATGGCACACTTATTCAAATTAGGTTAAATGACAAAAGCAATCAGCTGTGCAATGTGGATACACAGATCTAGTTTTAAAGTAAATGAATGTTATTGTAGCTAATCTGACACTGATGGTTTGACCTCGGCGCACCCCTGCGCAAAGCTCTCTAAAAGAGGGATACCAAGATAGTGGTGCCAAACCTTGAGCTGAGAGAAAATGGCCGACAGTTTGGTGGCAGATAAAATGACATAAGTGCAAGATTACATAGTTTTTCTCTTGCCTGAGCGAAAACATTTGGCCTATAATTTGCATCCAGCGGAGACACACACTTTAAGACGTGTGTCAGCGGAGGGGTGGATGAGGGAACCACGGAAAAATGTGCCTGTGACTTTGGTCGGGACTTATAGACAGCTGTCTCAGTCCTTCAGCATGGGGCAAGAAAGGAAAACATAAACACCACTATCACTTCTAAAAGACTGCAATTACATCGCTCTTCGAAGGGAAGATGTGGACCAGTCCAGTTGTCGCGCAGACAAGAAAGATGATAGTTACTACTGCTTTGACAGATTATATCCATGCCACTTAGAAGAGTCTAGGCAGGTGTTGTTAGTTACCTTTTGTCTGCGGAGTGGAATTAAAAATGTTGCTGGACAAACACGTATTTATCTGGGATGATGCTATCAGATATGATCTGATGGGTGACAACCAGCAAATATGATGCAACAGCGGCTAACGTGTTGAATCACAAATTTCTGTTATTTTATACAAGTCATCTCTCCAGTATAACTGATGAAATCACCCGAGTGTGCTAGGAGCTCCTAATCGTCAACTTTAACGTTAAGCACAGCCTAGATGCAGACCCATCTGAGGACCATTGTGCATTAGAATACTGGAGCAAAGGCCTAGGAGGAGCAACGGTTTTCATGAAATCATAAATGCCTCGAACTCCTGACCTTTGATGATGCCCTTGACCTTGAGCTCAACCAGGACGCAGACAAACCTTGTGACTGAGTTTGGTTAGGTTGACTGCTTAGGAGAAGTACTGATTTTTAAAAAATCACCTAAGTGCACAGTTCTCCTGACCTTTAGCCTTGACTTTGAGCACAACCTTGATGCAGACCCACCTGAGGATCATTGTGAGTGAGTTTGGTGACCAATGGGGAACATGCCTAGGAGAAGGAGCAATTCCCATGAAATGTGGATGGCCAGACAGTCAGACTGACAAATGGCCAGACAGAGACAGACTTATGATTTGTGCCGTATGTATCTAGCACTTTCACACAACTTTTTGTTGTGATGATGCACTATACAAATAAAGATGAATTTAACTGAATTAAGTAGACGTTTAATTACGTTAGCTCCCTTCAGCTTTGCTGGAATGAGCGAACCAGAGAACCATGCAGCAAGCATCACCTGTACACCAATGCTGTCCTCTAGTTTCATTTGACTTCTGGCAGCAGGATCGCATGTCTAACTGGTCTCATGGCTTCACTGATATATATCCATGTGGTAAAATAACAGGTTAAATTGTCATGATGCTGAGCACAGTGGAGAACCGTGCTCACGCTTTAAGTTCATCCTGATTATTTTCTGTATTTTCCCCGCTTCAGTTTAGTATTGTATCTAGTTATGGGTTTATTTGTATTATGTTATCTTGGTTAGTTATTTTAGTTTCATCTATTTGTTATCTATGGCCATCTTGTTTTATGAATGATATTTTCCTGTGTTTGAATATGATCCTTCTCCGCCTTACCTTTAGTTCTCTCTTTGAAGTGTCTGTATTAATTATTATTATTTATTTTTATCTTATCCTTGCCTTGGTGGGTTGTCATTACTCCTTGTATATTTTCTGTGTCACGGTTTATCGCTTAGTCTGGTATGTGCTCTTATTTTGACAGCGTGCTTTATTTACTTCCTTTTCAAGTTAAGTTCACGGTTGGCCCCAGCTGTCATTATTTTGGACTAATTATTCCTCGCTCTTGTCTTTGTATTATCCACACCTAATTATAATTTTGTTAATTACTCTTTGTCTTATTTAAGGGACGCTGTCCCGCAGTTCAGGGTGGCGTCCTTCACTTTGAATCCAGACGTGAGTCCCACTTCTAATCACTCTGTATCCTAGCGTGTGTCCCACACTTCACCTTGTCTCCCGAAGTGCGTTCCACATCTTAGCCTTCGTGCTATTCTGCCTTTTTGTACCCTGCCTTGTAAGTTTTGCCTTTGTTATATTTTGTGTTTTGATTAAATATTGCAAACTCACAGCCAGCGTTTAGGTCTTCATTATGCCCTTGGAACTGGGCGATTCATGACATAAATATTCTAGGCTCCACGGTGCTGCACGCCTGCTGTCACGGGATTTAAGTCCACATTTGGAGGAACTTTATACCACTGCCCACATACAGTAACTCAGTAAAAAAAAACATTACAAAATGTTCACAAAAAATGATTTGCTTTTATTTTAAACAAAACAAGGCTTCTCTGAAATAAGAAAATAGTAATCCAACACTAATTAGAGAGCTCAGTGGGTTTGATTCACAAAGGATGAGGAGCCTGTTAGCAAAATCAAAGTCATGTCATATCTTACTGCTGCCTTATAATGATTCTTCAATAGCCATCAATAATGTGACTGGATTCTTTTTATCAGTCGTATTGATGTGGCACATCAAACTACTTAGTGAGGAATGATTCCTCCCAGGTTAAGAGTCCTACTTTTAATGGCTTTTTTCTCTCCACTACATCATCTAGCGTTTCCTGGCTGCAGGAAAGGCGTCTATGCATTTTCACCTTCATTGGAACTTTTGTCCTCTCTTATCTCCTTGACATATGAGGCAGGTATCTTATGTGGCATGTCCATCCACATTCCCCGCTGAGGAATATTTCCATGAGAAACAGAAGCAATTTTATAAAAGAGAGATGCTGGAAGTGATTGGAAGAGAGTCGACTGAGAATGTCACCCTACGCCTGGTAGTAAAATCCTTGCAGCAGATTACATAAATCTATTTACCTCATGGACAATAAAAACAAATAAAAAACACCCCCTACATGTTTCTCACTGATATGAATTCCACCAGCTACCAGCTAGTTTAGTCTTTGAATAAAATAACTACATAAACAACCAGCTAAATGAGTTTGAATTCATAAATGAATGAATAAATCAGGAAGAGGATCTTCGGTGCATAATTCATTTGAAGAGAACACATCTGTAGAAGCAGCATTTGTAATGTTCTCCTTCCTCGAGGGCTCGCTGGAGTTTCATCATCTCTGCACTAGTGCAGCTATGTCTAATAAGAACAAACAGTGACACACATCTGTTAGATGTGTGCACAGGACAGCTTGACTCTGCAGGAGCCCTCAGCAGATTACGGGAGATTTCAGATGCTTTTCATTCGTATAAAGGAAAATAGAGCATTGTTTATGAATAGGAAATATTATTGTCTATGGATTATTTATAAACACTTGTGAAGTAATCCCAAAATATACAAGACAACTTTACATTCAGTAGCTTAAAAAAACTCCCCAGGAATCAAAATGACATTTGTCAGTGAATTTAAGTACTTAATGTTTTTTGGGGGGGGTTTTCAACATAGGTGCATTTACAACTAATAAGACTTAATGCAGCATTAGGCATGGATTTCAACTCCAAGACCCACCTGTTATGGGGGATTTCTTAAGGTGATTACTTATTAATCCATAGGAGCCTACTGCATTGCCCAGGGATGAACCCCTGACTGCACTGAGCCCACTCACAACTCGGTGCCAACTACAGAAGCAGGGTATTCTGGGAAGACTTGGCACAACATGAATAAGTGCTTGCTGTGCCGTTCCCGTGTATTTTGGCATTAAGGGAGCAGTGTGCCCTGACCAAGTGCGCTTCTTTCACTCCTATTTTAAGCATATAAAATGATGTCTTTTATTGCTATTGTAATGCCACTCTGACTCCAAATTCATATCACTTTATTTGACAATCTCTCATATTCATTGACGGGCCTTGAATGCTGCACGGGGATACCTAACATGCCCTATAATGCTTACAAATGACCAAACTGTAAACTCAAATGTCTTTCACCTTCCCACCTGCTGTAGGACAGAGCTGGGCGACAATCACAACACAGAGCTTAGCACATCATTACAGTGTGATGAATATTTTAACACACCACAGGCAGCCGGGGAGGGAGGGTGTGTGTGTGTGCATATCTATTTTTTTTTATTTTAACTTGTGCTCCCATCTTCGTTTTTGATCAGCTGTAATGTTCCACTGAATCCCTAAGTTCTACTCTTTACCCACTACTCTATGTCAGTGTCATCAATAATAGATAGAGCCGAGCCATTCACATTTCAATTAATGGCAATGTGTAATGTGGGGGCAATACATCCCCATAAATTCCTCGACATGGTTGCACTGGCCCTTACCGGCCGCCCTGAAAAAAAAAAAAAACTTAACTGGTCATCTATCAAGGTAATAAGATGGAATCAAGATTCTGCAGATGCTGGGATCACAGACGGGGTTGGGTGCCTGCCCTTGATATCCTCTCTTGCATATGTTGCTTTAAGCTTCACAGAAGTATCAGAGCAAACGGCATCATCCCTCCTCTCCTCACTACAATGTCCTCCACATCTCCTTGAAGTAAATCTCGATGGCTTAGAGTGGTTGTATTTTCCTCAACAATAAATTGAAGTAGACAGTTTGAGAGATGGTCGAGCTTGAATCTAAGGCTTTGTGAAAGCTTTCCACTTGCGGCTATTCAATGAAGGTTGTGGGGTGGTCAGCCTGCATCAAGATATTCAGCATCATTTGCACAGTGGCTCCGGCCCTTGGTGAAACCAGTAAGTTGCAGGCGTAGACAAGGGCTGCTAATTGGATGAGGGTCTCTTGCTGTATCAGCGGGCCACTAGCTTGCCCCTGATAATGATACGCATCCACCTTCCTAAAAATAGGACATCAGACTGCAGGAGCACAAGTTAGTCAACAACTTGGATTCTATGTGACTCCAGCAGCTAAGAATAAGCAGAAACCTTAGCGCATTAACAGTCACCATGAAGTCAGGCAGTCATCAAAGATGGGGTATTAATAGATCAGAACTGGATCTTCAGTAACAACAACAGCAGAACGTTTGGGGTGGCCGGTTTAAACCCCTATGGCTATTTTACCTAAAAAGAAAAAAAAAACTTCAAAGGAATAAATACTGCAAAAATACCAGGCTACATAAAGGCACAACATCAAAAAGAGAGCAACTCTCTGTTTCTTCAAACCCAATTATGATTGAATGATTTATCATAAAACTATTCCAGAAGAAAAGCAAAGACTATAAATGATGCCTCAGACACACAGTCCCTTTGACGCTCAGCCCATACTTTAGTCAGGTTAGGTATGAAATAACACTATGACTAATGAGGCAGAGAGGCAACAGCAAGGAGGGGAAAAAACACATCTGCAGCAGCCTCTGTGCTCACTTCTGTTGACCAAGAATTCTCTCCCTCACAACAGAGTTACTGCATGCAATGTGGGAAATGATCCATTGAGAAATAGCACAACTGATGATAGGCCATAAATTGTTAATGCTATTGGAAGAAGTTTTGAGTTTGAATATATTCACACACGGAAGGGTGGAATTCTTGAGAAAGTCGTGTCCAGATGTCACCAGTATTGTGCATCATCTCGTGTTTGGCGTCATCTGAAAAGAACATTTGCATTGACCTACTTATGAGTGTTCTACAGCTGAACCCGCTATATATTTTATATTTTGCGGTACTGAGAGCAATGTATTGCTGCTGCTTTATGGCCATTCTCTGTAAACAAAAACACTGAGCAGAGCCTATTTCTGATCACCAACAGTCAATGAAGTCAAACATAAAAGAACACTCCCCACCTGCCCATGAATGCTGCACTTCAGCTGTGATGTCAAAGAAAATGAGCACCATCACTTCATACTTATCCATTAATAATGCAGGGTATCCCCAGCTATAAATAAGTTAAATGTAAGACTTTAAAAGACCTTTAAGATCAATTACCTTACATTTGACAAAAGTCTGCGACCACGTTACAGTTAACAAATTGTGGGTCATCAATCCAAGTTTAGTTAGTTAGTTTGGTCTAGCATCAGTGTTGCCACAAGATAAGATAAGATAAGATAAGATAATCTTTTATTAGTCCCATGATGGGCAAATTTACAGGACTGCAGCAGCAATGAGATAGCAGCACTCAAAGCACTAATAAATAATAAAATAGGGCACAAAATAGTATATATACAGTACAAAAAGTAACAAAAATAAAATAGTATTTATAGTACTAGTAAGCAGATAAATTATTCAACAGTGTATATATATATATATATACATATACACACACATACATACACACACACACACACATATGCAGTGTATCTCACAGTTGAATGAATACACAGTGGTGTTGCAACTTTCAACAATAATAATGACAATATTAACAGTGGATTGAAAAGGAACGTTCCTTGTGCAAGGTAGTAGTGTTATGTGGAGTCTCTATGAGCAGCACAGATTGTAAAGTCTGGCAGCAGCAGGTAGAGAAAGACCTGCGACACCTCTCCCTTGTGCACTTTGGATGATGCAGCCTGCTGCTAAACGAGCTCCTCAGTGCACTCAGCATGTCCCCCATAGGGTGGGATTTGGACTCCAGCAGAGATGACAACTCAGCCATCATCATCCTCTCTCCTACCACCTCCACTGGGTCGAGGTGGCACCCCAGAACAGAGATGATCTTCTTAATCAGCCTGTTCAGCCTCTTCCTGTCGGCAGCCGTGATGTTGCCACTCCAGCAAACCACACCATACCGGATGGCTGATGCCACCACAGAGTTATACAAGATAATTGTCAATAAATAAAAAAAATAAGCTAACTTCACCCCTTCAATCAATATTGCAACTGAACAAGAGAAAAACTCACTAATTTTCATCACATTTACAAGAAAAATGACACAAATTTAGGAGAAAATTTGCAGATTTATGACAAAAAGGTGTCAAATTTACAACAAAAATGTGCTCACTTTCTTTTGCGTTAAAATGCAAAAAGAGCAAATTGAATACGACAAGTGCATCCCTCATTGCAAGAAAACTTAGCTGCGGTGATGATCATGACTTTGGTATTTTTAAGACATTGAGACTCTTAAGACCTAACTGTCATTTTAAGGATAATTAAGACCTTGATTTTTGATTTTAAAAAAATTAAACTTTCTAAGGATCTGTGGACAGCCAGTAATGTCAGAACAGTGAACATACCATCAATCCATCCATCCATCTCCTTCCGCGTAACCCTTTTCGGGTCGCGGGGGGCTGCAGCCTATCTCAGCATCTTTGGGTGAGAGGCAGGGAACACCCTGGACAGATCGCCAGTCCATCGCAGAGCCAACACAGAGAGCCAGACAACCATTCACTCTCACAGTCATACCTAAGGACAGTTTAGAATCTCCAGTTTGATGCCAATTAACCTAACTTGCATGTTTTTGGCATGTGGGAGGAAACCGGAGAAATCCCGGAGTAAACCCACACAGACACGGGGAGAACATGCAAACTCCACACAGATCACTGTTGGTCAGGGGCTGGGATCAAACCCAGGATCCCCCGGCCAAGGGTGAGTTCAGTGAACATACCAAACAATTAAAACATACATACTCTTTTTAAATCCCTCCACGTCTTCCCATAAAGCCCGAGTTGCTTTGAAAAATACACTTTGTCCACTTTGGCACGCAGTTCTCTGCTTCCAATTCATTGTCTCTGAAATGCATTCTGGTGCAATGAATTTCAAGAGATGGGGCAGCTGGCTGCCTGCTCCTTTGTTTGTGTAAAATTAAGGTTCATTCTACTTTGTGCAAATGACCTGGAAGAAAGTATATGGACCTGCTGCCATCTTGGAGATGGGCCAAAAATACCCAAACAGAGAATCTGCTGGTTAGACGCATCAACAAATGTGGTGCAGTCCAATGGGCAAGTATCAAAGGCTATATGTCAGTCATTTGCTGTTTGCTGTGGCTCAACTCCCCCGGGTCAGACCTTGTAAAATTCCCTTCTGAAAAATATCATCTAGGTAGGCATGTGTCGTCAGACTTCAAAGGAATATGATGCAACCCTGACAACAAGCATTTTAACATGGTTCAAAACAGTGGAGAGGGTTGTCCCTCCTCCTCTCCCAACTGAAGTCACACAGGGGGCCAAGTTGAGGACAGGATCAACAAGAGTTCTTTGTTAAAGCACACACTGGGAAGGGGCGATGACTCCTGCACAGTAAGTTGTTCTTTTTAGCTCAGGTAGAAATGATCTCTCATCCTGTTCTATTGCTTGTCTCCATAGCACACTGCACTTTCTCAGACCTAAGTTTGCCCATCTCTTATCTGGCAGTGTCAGCATTTGAAACGTGACTGGCTCTGGCTCTTGGAAGCAGTCTAGCAAACGCAAAACAAATATAAACCCTTCTGGGACAGAGTGGGAACCTTGCAAACAGAAATATCCGTGCTGTAACATTGTTGCTGGAGAAGCCAGTTTTTCAGCTTAAATATTCAATCTCTGCTGAATTATCATGGTTATTTTTTATTAATTATTACATAAATTATTTTACTGATATCTCTTAAATTCTGGCATATGCCTGACCACACTTACTACAGCCAGCAGTGACAAATGCATAAATATGACATCATAATTCAGCTGACTCAACCAGGGAGATTGTGCATGTTACAAATAAAGCAGGCCATTTAAGAAACTAAATACTGAAACCCAGGAGGGTTCACCATGTGTCCTGCCAGTCATACAGTGTCTGTGTGTCTATGCGTGTGATCTCTTAACCGCAGAGCTCATTCATTAATTGCCATACAACTACCCTGCACCACCCCTTCTCCTTTTGCCAGCCCACTGCAACAATCCCGTTGCCACAGATCAACTTTGCCTTCCTAAAACAACAACAGCCGTCCAGCTGCCGTTTGGCCTTTCCCCAGGCCAGGTCTTCTCAGTCAGGACATCCCCCAGCCAGGCCACACAATCTGGTGAGCTGTCTTCTGTTTACTCACCCTTTTGCCCTCTTTGCCTGGTTCCCCTGGCTGACCTGGCAGTCCGGCCGATCCCTAGGGAAAGGACATCCATCAAAGTGAAATGAGTTTTAGATGTGGCACTGCAGAAGATTTTATAACTCCTGTCTTTAGAAAAACAAAGCGGACAGATGTTTGTGCCACATGTTCTCAGCAGAGCAGTGGATGACTAGTGGGCTTATTCGCTGTAATAAGAAATACAGCATTAGCTTGTTTAAAGTTGCATGAAAAGATTGAAAGAAGCATGGACAGCTGTAGTTCCCATTCTTATTCATGAATAGCTTCTAGGTGACTTCCTCAGTATCCCTTTAATAGGTAATTTGCAGCCTCAGTTGATCAGAACTTCATTCCATTATTCCGCAGTGCATCCTGATAAGAAACTCTTAACATTTTAATCAAGCTATATATGCTGAGCTGGGATTTTTTTTTCTTTGGATTCATGTGAAAGGATGTGCATATGGCTCTTCAATAATTGCTTGCTGAACCCAGTAATTGTGCTCATTTTAAAAAAGAACATATTATATAGTTTCAAGAAAAGAGGGTTTTTGCCTAGGATATTTCTACACAGATAAGACCTAAACATCTTTTCATTTTAATGCCAATTTTAAAACTAGTAAAATACACCCCAGTTAGATAAAATAAAGTAAAATATTACCCTTAGTGAGTGATGTATAAAGAGAACTGTTTCAACACTCAATATTTTATTTACTTATTTTTTAAAGAGGTGTGATCTTGTGAGACAATACACTGATAAAAATATTTTGCATAATTTACTTAAAAAACTGAGGCAAATTTTGCATAAGACTTATGCAGATTATGCAAGACTGCTCCTTGTAAGAACTACTGTACTTATTTTTTTGTAAGCGAAAAACACATTTTCTAGTAAAGACAGGTAGACATTTTAAGTAAAATCAACTTAATTTTGCAAGTAAAATTATCGTTTCAAGTAAGGTCAACTCAAATTTATTATTTGCAAATTTACAAAATTAGGTTGAGCTAACAATAATTAACTCTTGACCTTCAATGACACCTGACTTTGACTTAGTAAAAATGAACAACTGTACAACAACTGTCCATGCACAGACTGATGGATAAGATGGCGGACTTCAACACATTGCAGTTGACAGGAAATCACGTAGGTAGTATTTCACTGGGCTACAACACTTCATGACTAGTTGGAGAACGGCATTTGTGAGGGAGTTTTCAAAACCTCTTCAAACGCTCGTGGTAGGTCACAATTTCCTCTTGTGAGTTGCTTGGCCTTGCTCTTCTGTTGCAGGAATTTTAAACATGCTCAAAAAATTTATGCAACAAATTTTCTCTCAAAACTGTCAGAGTCGTTGCAGGTGTCTCAACCCCATCTCAAACCCTTCTCAATGTAGTTTCAGTAAGTCAGAAAGTGTGAGAAAAGTCTGACAACTTTGTGAGGGGTTGGGAACCTATGAAACTAAATTGTGACTGACTGGAGACAAAAAGGACAAGACATTCCATGCACAAGACAGGTGTGAATGACCCAGTCACTTTCTGGCACAGGCTGACACAGCTGTGTCCGACAGTGTCACCATGCCACCCAAGGGCAACAAAGGCAAGGCTAGGGATGGGGGGGGGTTGCTGTCCCTGCCCCATGTGCCCCTACAGACGAAGTGGAGCCAGTCTCAGGACCTGCTGTGTCTGATGCAGAGGACTCTGGGGCAGGCTCCTCATCCAGCACTTCTTCTCTCATCTGATGATGCTGGATGGGGAGATATGGTTCCGATTTGACAATTGTCATGGATAAGTGTCATGCACGTATTGCATGGGATTTGTGCAGCTGTCGCAGGACAGCTGTAAGTCCTCAAAAATGCACAATTATTGTATGTCACATGTTGCGTGAATGTCTAGTAACATGTGGATGGCATGTACAGTATGCAAACTCCCAGTGAAAATTCACCCAAAAATTCAGGGGTTTGTGTGACCACATGCCAGCTGTACCAATTCAGTGTGATTCCAAGCAACAAATCTTTCTTATTTGTGTATTTGTTGCAAGTTTTTTATTTTAAAATCTGTAACTAGTTGTGAGGTGTTGCAGCCCAGTGAGATGCTACATTTAGCATGTGTTAGTGTTACTGGAAATTTAAGGCTTTGTTAATGATGGCAATCCCAAACATACAGCAGCAAAACAGGCCAAATTCATGACAGGTTCATATTTTGCAGTGCAGTGTTTTCCTCTCTCCAAACAGAAAACTTTTCCCAAAACCTACTATGTTGGTCCACACAATATTGTTTACACAGCCTTAAAGTGCTGATGACATGACTTTGACTGCATCTAATTTTGCAAACACATAATACAATATGACAAAATAGGTGGGTCTGTGCAGTTCTAAGTCAAACAGGCTTGTTTTCACGTGAATATCTGACATTTCCAAGAATGCCGCGGCACCAGTTGTATCAGTGGCTGGAAAACCCCCTGGCCATGTTGTGATGTTAGCAGGAGAACACAGCAGTTGGCTGACCATTCTACACGCATGATGGAAGTGGTTGAAAACATCGACGAGGGTTCCAGCACATGTAGTCTGGAAGTGGTTTGTGTTGTCCAGTCTTCAGACGATTATAGTTCAGAAGAATGTGGTGATAATGAAGAATCTGTGGGCATCAGATCTTATAGGTTTGAGCCATACCAAGTGGACATCGTGCCTAACGAGTCAGACTCAGAGAGTGACGGTGGTGAGGCAAACATGCCCGCCGCAGCAGCAGCGGCAAACACACGGCAGGGGAACACAGAGTGGTATGCTTTTGTTACAGATATTGCAACAGATTATTTGTTCATAAATATAATTTATTTACCGTAAACCTGATTTTTCAATAAAATCATAGCAGTGTATTTATAATAAAACTGAAACATCCACCTGATACTGTCAACGCCCCCCCAAATAAACAAATCAAAAGATACAATTTTTTATTTTTGCAGGTGCCAGTGTGGTCTGTGTGTGATCATGGCAACAGAGAAGGAAAGTATTTGCAGTCAGCAGCAGGACAAGGTGAAGCAGAAAATTCCGGACGGTGCTATAAAGTGTATCACTGGTCATCACAACTTCCCCGCGGTGTGTCTGAACGAAGATGTGCTGGAAGTGGCCTACTTCACCTATAAACATTATGTGAATGTGGATTATGGGAACAATTGGAAGCGATATACAGTTTACAGACGGTTCATCAGATGGTGCTACCACTACCTTGGTGAGAAAGTCCGCGTGCCAATACCTGCCTGTGTCGTTCACAAGATCAGACAGACCTTTCCACTACAAGAGGGGCAATATGTTGGTTTTACTTATGCTGACTAACTACCTTTATGTTTTCATGGTATTGTTTTTCATTCAATAAATGTTATCTGACCACAACTGTTGTCAGCTTTTACAAGAAAATAAAATTACTAAATATTTATAGTGTGATACTTGAAAATCTCATAACTGTTGTCATCACTGGGACGTTGCATGCAATCCTGTATCAATCCTGGGTATCTGAACAAGACATAGAATTTTTTTTTATTTTGCAAATCTAATATCGTCACTTCCTTGTGGTAACGTATCGTCACTTCCTGTTTTGCTGTCTGCCTGTGTGGTTTGCTCTCCAGCTCTCTAGCCACTAGCTATGGCTACTAGCTCTCTTTCCTCTCCTCTGGTGTGCTCTCTCTGTCAGATGTTTAGCTACACCTCTGCCTCTTTTAGTGATAACGGTAAATGTAATAAATGTTGTCTTTTTGAGGCGCTCGAGGCGAGGTTGTCTGATTTGGAATCCCAGCTCCGCTGCATTGAAACACCGTCTGCGCCAGTTAATCTCGACGGACGCCCATTAGCTGCAGCGGAGCTAGCTAGTTTAGGCCCCCCTGTCAGCGGTTTCCCGGCTCTCCTCAGCAGCGAGGAGACTGGGTGGGTGACGGTGAGAAGGAAGCCTAGTCGCAAAGCCCCGGTTCACCACCAACCTGTTCACGTTTCTAATCGTTTTTCCCCGCTCAGCGACACACCCGCTGAGATAAAAACTCTGATCATTGGCGACTCTGTAGTCAGAAACGTGAACCTAGAGACTCCAGCAGTCATAGTCCAATGTATTCCTGGGGCCAGAGCAGGCGACATCGAGTCAAATTTGAAAATGCTGGCTAAAAGTAACTGTAAATATTCCACAATTGTTATTCACGCCGGCATTAATGACATCCGTCTCCGGCAGTCGGAAGTCACGAAACTTAATATAGAATCGGTGTGTGACTTTGCCAAAACGATGTCTGCCACTGTAGTATTCTCTGGGCCCCTCCCCAATCTGACCAGTGATGACATGTTTAGCCGCTCGTCATCCTTGAACCGCTGGCTGTCTGTGTGGTGTCCTAAAAATGACGTGGGCTACATTGACAATTGGAGCTCTTTTTGGGGAAAACCTGGTCTTATGAGACGAGACAGCATCCATCCCACTTTGGATGGTGCTTCTCATTTATCTAACAATCTGGCATCTTTTTTATCCAAATTTCCAAAACCATGACTACTCAGAGTTGGGACCAGGAAGCAGAGTCGCAGTCTTACACGCCTCTCTGCAGCTCCTCTTCATCCGCCACCCCTCAGCTTAGCCCCTGTCTTCCCCATCAGAGAATCGTTGTCTGCTCCCTCCAAAGTGAATGAAAATATAATGTATAAGCATCCCAAAGTGATAAAGCAAAATATTGGTAAAACTCAAATTAAACATAAAGCCTCTAAATTGAATGATTTGGCCTCTGTTCCTCCTCATAATTTAAAAATTAAATGTGGTTTGTTAAATATTAGGTCTCTAACTCCCAAGTCTCTGTTAGTCCATGATCTGTTAATTGATCATCAGATTGATTTAATTTCCCTTACAGAGACTTGGTTAGGGCAAGAGGATTATGTTGGTTTAAATGAATCAACCCCCTCTGGTTATTTAAACTGTCAAAATCCCAGAAGTTCTGGTCGTGGAGGAGGAGTAGCAACAATTTACCATTCCAAATTACTAGTTAATGTAAAGCAAAAAACATGTTATAATTCCTTTGAGGGCCTGGTCCTCAGTATTGGGCACTTTAGCAATTTCAGGTTAAACCCAATTTTATTTGCCATTGTTTATCGTCCCCCATCAACCTATTCAGAATTTTTATCCGAATTTGCTGATTTCTTAGCTGATTTAGTGTTGAAATCTGATAGAATAATTATAGTAGGGGACTTTAATATACATGTGGATGTAGATAGTGACTGCCTTAATGTGGCTTTTAATTCAATATTAGACTCGATTGGGTTTTCTCAGAAAGTAGGAAATTCTACTCATTACCTCCACCATACATTGGACCTTGTTCTGACATATGGCATAGAAATAGAAAATCTTGTAGTGTCTCCTCATAACCCTGTACTGTCAGACCATTGTCTGTTAACCTTTGATTTTACTATTTCTGACTATTTGGCTCCTAAAGAAAAATATTATCACAGTAGATGCCTCTCAGATGATGCTGTTTCCAAATTTATGCAGATTGTTTCCTCTATGCCATGTGTCAACACAACGGAAATAAGCTATAGACAGCTTGCTCCTTCTGTAATTGATAACATGGTGGATAGTGTTTCAGCTTCTCTGCATCAGGCTCTAGACTTGGTGGCCCCCTTAAAAAAGAAAAAGTCTAATCAGAGATTTTTAACTCCTTGGTTCAACACAGAAACTCGTAGCTTAAAACAGAAGACTCGTCAATTAGAAAGAAAATGGCGCTCTACTAATTTAGATGAAATCTATTTAGCTTGGAGAAATCATCTTTTAATTTATAAAAAATCTCTTAGAAAAGCTAGAACGAGTTATTACTCTGCATTAATAGAAGAGAACAAGAATAATCCCAGGTTTCTTTTCAGTACTGTAGCCAGGTTGACAAAGAGTCAGGACTCTGTCAATCCTAGCATCCCCTTAGAGCTTACTAGTCAGGACTTTATGAACTTTTTCAATAATAAAATTTCATCCATCAGAGATAAAATCAATCAGATTCTTCCCACAGTTAACTTAAATACTGTAACTACTACAACTCCTTCTATTGATGTCTGTCTTGATGAGTTTACTCCAATCGACCTTTGTGAGTTAGACAAAGTAGTTTCCTCATCCAAACCTTCAACTTGTCTTTTAGATCCTATTCCTACCAGGTTATTTAAAGAAGTCTTCCCACTTATTGGTAGCTTTATTCTTCATATAATCAATTCTTCATTAACTTTAGGCCATGTACCGCAGGCTTTTAAAACGGCTGTAATTAAACCCTTACTCAAAAAGCCAACGCTAGATCCAGGAGCTTTAGCTAACTATAGTCCATTCTCTAATCTCCCTTTCATTTCAAAAATCTTAGAAAGAGTTGTTGCTACGCAATTATTTGACCACCTGCAGGGAAATGGTTTACTTGAAGAGTTTCAATCTGGGTTTAGAATCCATCATAGTACTGAAACAGCCTTAGCGAAGGTCACTAACGACCTCCTCATTGCATCTGATAATGGACTAGTTTCTGTACTTGTCCTTTTAGATCTTAGTGCAGCTTTTGATACTATTGATCATAATATTCTACTTGATAGATTAGAACACTATGTTGGACTTAATGGAACTTCGTTGCAGTGGTTTAGATCTTATTTATCTGATAGGTTCCAGTTTGTTCATGTAAATGATGAGTTTTCTTTCAGCTCAAAGCTTAATCATGGAGTTCCACAGGGATCTGTGCTAGGCCCTACTCTTTTTAGTTTATATATGCTTCCGTTAGGCAACATTATTAGAAAGCACTGTATACATTTTTATTGTTATGCAGATGACACACAATTATACCTGTCAATGAAGCCAGATGATACTAATCAATTAGCCAAGTTAGAAGCCTGTCTTAAGGAAATCAAAGCTTGGATGACTTGTAATTTCCTGCTATTAAATTCAGATAAGACTGAAGTCATTCTTGTTGGTCCAAAAAACCTTAGAAATTCCTTTCCAAATCAAACTTTCAGTTTGGACGCAGTTACTCTTTCTCTTAATAGCTCTGTGAGGAACCTTGGAGTTATTTTTGATCAGGATTTGTCCTTCAATTCACATATTAAATTTGTTTCTAAGACTGCCTTCTATCATTTGCATAATATTGCCAAGATTAGGAGCATCTTGTCTCAGAGTGATGCTGAGAAGCTGATCCACGCTTTTGTTAGCTCGAGATTAGATTATTGTAATTCTTTATTATCAGGCTGTCCTAAAACATCTTTAAAAAGTCTTCAGCTGATCCAAAATGCTGCAGCAAGAGTTTTAACAGGTACTAGAAAGAGAGATCATATCTCTCCGGTTCTGGCCTCCCTTCATTGGCTTCCCATAGAGTTTAGAATTAAGTTTAAAATCCTTCTTCTCACTTACAAAGCTCTAAACAATCAGGCTCCTTTTTATTTAAAAGATCTGATACTACCGTATTATCCTAACAGAGCACTACGCTCCCAAAATGCAGGATTACTTGTAATACCTAGAATCTCCAAAAGTACAATGGGAGGCAGAGCCTTCAGTTATCAAGCTCCTCTCCTGTGGAATCAGCTGCCAATCTGGATTCGGGAGTCAGACTCGATCTCTGTTTTTAAGAATAGGGCTAAAACCTACCTTTTTGATCTAGCCTACAATTAGGGAGGGATCATGTGTTTCTGAACCCTCCCTTAGTTATGCTGCTAATAGGTTTAGTCAGCCGGGGGACCTCCAGTAATGCACTGGGCCTCACTCCTTTCCTCACTCTCTATGAAATATTTTTTTTTTGCTGGTCATTAACATTTGTTTGTTCTCTCCCATAGATTGAGTCCCCATCGTGCTGTTTGCTCTCTACATGTCTGTTCTTTTCTTCTTCTCTATCCCCTCACCCCCCAGCCAGTCACAGCAGATGACTGCCCCTCCCTGAGCCTGGTTCTGCTGGAGGTTTCTTCCTGTTAAAAGGGAGTTTTTCCTCTCCACCGTCGCCAAGTGCTTGCTCACAGGGGATCGCCTGATTGCTGGGGTCTTTCTGCAACTGTGGGGGTCCCCCCTACAGTTGATAGTGCTATGAGATGACTGTTGTTGTGAAATGGCGCTATATAAATAAAGTTGAATTGAATTGAATTGAATATAAATATATTTTTTTTGGAAATTAGAGCATACTCGTGGCCATAACTTATCATTTTAAAGTTCAATTATCTGTAAAACCCCTTTCGATATTAAAATTATTCTCTGTGTTACTGATGGCAGTATCCTTAAAAATAATGTATTCCCTATTATTTATGTCTCATAAAGAATGCAATTTTGTTTGTTATCATTATTTATTAACTGCTTTTGTCGTGTATCAACTGGCATGTGATTTTCAACAATAATAAAAGCAATAGAAGCAACTGATAGTCCTCATTTTTTCTAGAGTTTGGTCACAAGAAAAAATACTCATAACTGGTACAACCCACATGTACTATAATTATCAAAAATATTAAATATTTTAACAGGAAAAAGTCCAAATTAATGGCAATGAATACAGTACAGTCAGTTGGTGTCACGAACCGAGCCCGTGTTATCCTGTAGGCTCGGTTCTGACCATTCTCTGTGGCTCAGGCATCAAGTTTATTATGTATTATCTTTTGAGTTCTTGTTTTTATGTCTGTGTTCCTTTTCTTTTCCATGCCTGTAGCCGCCGCTCTGGCCGGCGATTGTTGGGCAGCCGTTTTGACCCACTTTCAGGTGGGCGCTGTCCAACAGTCGCCGGTCTGACCACGCCCCCTCTCTCTGACAGTCAGCTGTTCATGTTTTGTGTGCATCATCTGCCGTGTTGTCAACCAGCCAATATTGCCAACACTATCACGACGTGTTAGCCACTCCACACAGCCGTGGTTCTGCTGCGCCCCTTGAAGCGATGTCTGCCCTGGGGTGCAACCGTGGTTAACACATCTTCTCCCCATGCGTTCGCTGGGTCATGTTGGCCCTGAACGCCAACTGTAAGTGTTTCTGTTTATTTTTGTAAGTCTTCACCTTTTTTGGGAACTGATGTCATCAGTCTTATGTTCAATACATGTGCTGTGGTGAATCCTATGCATAAATCCATTCATCCTTCCCCTCCTTGTGCGCTCCTCCTGCATAAAAGCGCACAAGAAGCACACGAGGAGGCTTATGACAGTTGGAGCTAAAGCGTGTGATGTGGTCCTTCACGGCCTGCTGTTTATCTAAGCCTGTGACACAACGCGAAGGCATAGCTGTAAAACTAAAACAAGAAACCAGAGAAACTGTGAGCTACAAAGCTGTCGGCATTCCAGTCAACAACACCAGCGTCCATTCTCTCGCTGACGTCATTTCAGCCTCCTTCTTCATTCGGTGGGTGGCGCCACAGTCCAGTCAGCAGCTGCAGTTTTTTGATGATAACTATGTTATGCAGGCACGGTTTTAACTATTATACTGATCATCGACAATGACTTTTGGGTTTATACAGCATGCTAAAAAATGTCAAAATCGTGTCATGAGCACTTAAAAGCTTTCTTACACGACCTTTATTTTTACAAAGAGGTCCTCTCTCCTCACAGTCTTGGCTTCCACACCAGTGTTGTTCAGTGTTGAATCACAAAGACACAAAATTGCCAGTAAGAAAGACTCATGTGGTGGATAACTGAGGTCTTGAATTGTACTTATCTGTACACAGTTTGCTTGAATGCTGATTAACAAAGTGCAGACTCTTCAGAGATAATCTTAGGCCTTCTCCAATCCGATGAGCATCAAAAACCCTTTATTTCTACAGTCCTCAGGAATCACATTTTTTTTCTGTTGCCTAGACTCTGTTAGAGCGCCATTCTTTCAGTTAAAACAGCTGATTGCTATTTTGATGACTGAACAACACACTCTATTTTCTATTTACTGGTGCTTCTGTTACCCTATCAAAGATATAAAATCTATGTTTATTTTCGTCAATAAATAAACTACCAGGTATTTATTTCGGTTTAATTGTTAATGCATCAGATGAGAGTTGAATCAGATTTACAAAGGTGTTCAAGCTGTTTGCTGCAGCTGGACACACAAGTGAATGTTATGTTCAAGATGTAAATGTGGTGATTCATTGGTTACCTTTTCTCCTTTGTCTCCTTGAGGCCCCTGAAAGCAACAAAATGAGATTTGTGTTTGCAAGAGAGAACACAATGTAAATACAAAAATGTAAAAGGGTTTTAGATTTAGATTTAGTATACTTTATTGATCCCCAGAGGGGAAATTGAGGGTCATCCACCACCTGGATGGATAAAGCAGCCACGATACGGCGCTATCCCTTAACCATTCACACACACATTCACACCTAGGGCCACTTTAGAGTCTCCAATTAACCTAACCTGCATGTTTTTGGCATGTGGGAGGAAACCGGAGAAATCCCAGGGTAAACCCACGCATACACGGGGAGAACATGCAAACTCCACACAGATCACTGTTGGGTCGGGGGCTGGGATCGAACCCACGATCCCACGATCCCACGATCCCCACGATCCCCCGGCCAAGGGTAAACTGTGCTGCCGCAGTGCTACCCACTGCGCCACCGTGCAGCCCCAAAAGGAAATACTATAATCAGATTTACAGTATTGATAGTTTATAAGTAGGCTATTAAATAAGGTTGTAAAGACTTTATAAAACAGAGAAAAAATGTTACAACACATGAAATAAAAAGTAGCCTGTTTGCCTTTTGATATCATTTTAGTTTGAAAAAATTAAGAAAAAAAGACCTGTGACTAAAGCGTTTGCATCAGTTTGATTTATTGTTATTATTCATAAGTAAGACAAATGTATTAATGGTTAAAACTGTCTAATTTAATCAGTTTAATGGCATCCTGTGAAACAATCCAGTTTAACTTACATATATTGCATGAAAACAACTTTATTTGTGAGACTGCACATTTGTTATAATTGTTATTTCTATGCAGTTCATTTCTGTTCGACTAACAAGCAGAACTCACATCAACTCTATTATTGCATTTATATGAAAATTCTTAAATCCAGATGGATGGAGGATTGATACGATTAAATTTATAAAGCAGAGAAAGTCTGATTTTTTTCTGAGTTTTTTTTCATCAGCCACATCTTTTCCATCAGATATTTGTCAGCAAGTTACTAGAATTTAATCACTGTAAGCATTCCTACCCAAAAATACCTCTTGATCTTGCCAAACTGTGACCCTGCAATGATGTATGAAATATGTCTAGTACCTTATTAATAACTGTTTATTCATGAGTTATAAAGCATTTACAACCTAATTAACAACCTCTTTACAAACTATGAAGCCTTTATTAAGGTAGTTTTATTGTGACGTGAAATCAAAAATGTTGATTGCATCATAAACAGTAGAGTAAACAAAGTTAATAATAAATACCCGCTCTCCTTTGACACACTCATGACTGGCCTGAAATTTGAGCAAATAAAGAAACACCTTTAGTATGAGAACAGGACACAAGATTTTCACAGTTTAATGGTATAACAATATATTTCACCAGCTATAGACAAAGGTCACTATTCGTCACAAGGTAATTATCCTTGACCGCAATGACCTGGCATAACTATAACAACTTTTCTGACACCCTGCTGGCCGCTGTCAAGCAAGGGCAGACGGCGTCGTCTATCCAACACGCCTCAGAATGAACACAAGGCCACATACAACATCTCAACTTTCAAATGCGAGCCATATAATTGGCGTCCTCTTTCTATTGGCATTCAAAAGGCAAAGACTGGCGACTGTTCTTGGAAACAACCATCAGATGGCCAGTTCACAGCATGTCAGTCAAGCGCCTCGAGTAAAGTCACAGAAGAAAAAAGTTAACAAGACTCTGGACAACCCCAAGATTTTTGCAGCTGTATCTGTGGGAGAAAAGGGGGAGAGGACTGACCTGTGACACTCTAAATAAAACATGACTCAATCCCCCTGCAGTTGGTTGCTAATAAATCAATTATTCATGTGCAATGGTAAGATGGTCTTCAGCTGGATTGTTAGAACCGAGTCTGGACATTGGCTAACAAGCAACACAATGTAAATGTACTTGCGGATATCTCCTTTAACAGGTTCTTCCCAACATTTTCTGCTCACTAGCCAATTTGTTGGCATGATGAGGGAAAGTTTGAAAAAGAAAAAAACATGCTTGCTTGTCAGGGTAAGATTGTTACTTAGCTTGTCCTTACAGATGCAACATTAGATTTAGAGAATAGCTAATGAATAATGTCAGTGCTCTGTGGCTATCATAAGCACTTTGGCGGCATAAAAAGGGGGCAAAGCCGGGAGCAGCCAGGCTCAGCTTTTGTATCACCACAGTGTTGATTAAAACTGGCAGACTGATCCGCCTCATGATATGGACATAATTAGGCTACCACCCGCAGTACACCTTTAATCTCCAGCAGCCATCAACTTCCCAGCTACAATGCACTGGGCTGTGTGCGCTGTGTGTATTAGCAGACGACTACTCGAACGAGCACAGAGTATATCTGTAGCCAGATTCAGGACTGTCTGCTCAGTTTTTACATGACCAGAGGAAAAAGCACAAGTACAGCCGGTCCAATTATAACACGGGGAACACACAAAGCGTAGTGTAGTTCCTCCAGTGGTGCCTGTAAATGCAGGAAGTCTGCAGGGACAGGCACCAACCCAATAAGTGCACATCTCACCCATGTAGGGATACAGCCAGTGACTAGCTGTCAGCCCCCACAGCCACCCCAAGGCTCGGAGCTTCATTCTTCTCTGCCTGGCTGCTCATCCCCATCCTTTTTGGCCCAAGCGGAGACGCCCACTGAGCCCTGTCTATCTGCTCCTTGTTTGACTCGCTCCCATGCGATGTTAATGTGACACAGAGGCTGCTCACCTGAGTGCTTCAGTCTCCATCTCTGTGGGCAAGGTGTTTTAACACTGTGTGTGTCTGTGGAGCCCTGTCTGACAAAAGGCTTTGGTATTTACTAGTGGCATCACTCGATTAGAATATTTAAGAGCATAATTCCCAGAGTTAACTCGTGATTAATCGCATATTACATGTTTTTTAACCTGTTGTAAATCTAGGATATTACACAGTGTAGTATTGCAACACTTTGCATCAGAAATACTGTATTGATTCAGAAACACCAGTATCACAATATTTTCATAAAAGTATCAATAAATGTTGCCAATACAAACTTAGCTTTTTGATTACCAGAGAAACAAAAACCCGCTGGCTTTTCTTGCCACTACATGGCGCCACATGCTCACTGTCTAGTTAGGTCAACACAGCAAAGGGGTGACTCGTGAGAGCTAGCCAGGAGTTGGAAAAGACAAGATCAGGATGGGAAATCAGAATATACTGTAGGATATTGCAATACTGAACATATCTCAAGATTGTGATACTATATCATGGGCCGAGTATCAGGATAATATTGTATCGTGGGGCCTCTGGCGAGTCACATCCCTAGACCTGGAACCAGTTTTAGCCCTGACAGCTTACTTAAGGTTTAAAAAAATATAAAACCATACCAAATTATATAAATTAATAAACGCAACCAAAATAAATCCATCAAAGATTCTAACAATAATCATTCAGGCTAATTAAAAGCAAAAGCAACCATATAAGAAACAATGGGCCTCACGCAAGTACATGTTTAGTATTAATATGCATAAATCACACATATTTGGTTAGTAAGCTGCATTAGTACGAATGAGCCGGTGTATGTCCTCCAAACACAGACGGACGGACGGACGGACGGACGGACGGACGGACGGACGGACAGACAGACAGACAGACAGACAGACAGACAGACAGACAGACAGATAGATAGATAGATGTACTTTATTGATCCCAAACTGGGAAATTACAGCATCAGCGTAAAAATACAAATTCCACCCATGAGTAAGTGAGCACATGTTGATGAGAATTGAAGCTTTGCATAACTGACACCCTAAAACTACCATATAAGGTCATGCTTTCCATAGTCTGATCAGAAATTTCTGTCTGAGATCCAAAAATAAATAAAAAAAAAATTAAATAGCATCTGTAGCAGAATCAAAGGATCGACAAAAATGAAAGAATCTGTCAGATTATAGGAGCTATTTCAGTGTGTGGGTTTGCTGCAGATGTTCCTGTTAAAAGTGACTGACATGATGACACAGCTGGGTGCAGTGCACTTTGGTCACCTGTGCCACCTGTGCGCCCTGTACTGAAACTGTCCCACTGTGCTGAGCTGTTTGTTCAGACTTTTCTCTGAATCACTTATCAAAACGGACCCTAACCCAGGGGCGAAGCCCACACCTCATATGAAAGCAGTAAAAATCAGCAGTAAAAATGTGATTTGCATTGTGATAATTCATTTATCGATCAGCCTTTAAGACTGCAATCACCTTGCGTGAGACACCCCACTGTGCTGTTCTCCAGCATAACAAAACCGTGCGCTCCCCCAGGCAGCTAACACTGCAGTCTGGCAACGACATTTAGAATCTTATATTTTGCATCTGATATGATTTGGACATTGATGGACTGATACTGCTTTTAATTATTTTTAACTGTTTTAATTTTACTTTACTTTCGTTTTACTTTTAATTTAACTTGAATCAAATTAAAAAATCTTGTCAACTAATTGATTCAGACAAATAAAATATAGAGCCATTTAGTGAAAACTAAGGTTAGAATAACAACAGACTATTTACACAAACCTCTTACAACTGGTCTGGATCACTCCTGATTTTGTTGGTACCTGTACTAAATTTCAAGATACTAACAGATTGGTGAATCCCACAAGTTCATGTAAATTGACTGTACGTCACATTAACAAAGTAAATCTGTTAGCACTACTGTTTCTTGCATGACGCCCAATGAATCTGGTTTAGTGTGAATGCATGCCCCAGTGGGAGGAGACCCAGGACACGCTGGAGAGACTATGTGTCTCAGCTGGCCTGGGAAGGCCTTGGTGTCCCCTCTGATGAGCTGGAGGAGGTGGCTGCGGAGAGGGAGGTCTGGGCTTCTATGCTTAGACTGCTGTCTCTGCAACCTGGACCACCAGCTAAGCGGCAGGTGATGGCTGGATGGATGGATGAATGGATGGAGAGAAGAAAAAGCCAAAAAAGATGATTTCTCTGGCCATGAATGTCATTTTTTTTTCAATGCGGATTTTGAAAGGCCATGTTTTATGTTGTTTCCTCAAAATTAAATGCCACATGTAGTGGAATACCCAGGTCTGATGAAGCTGTTAAATTTGGCTTTTTCTGCAATTGTCAAAGTGACAATTTTTTTTTCTTCTGGCCCTACTGGCTTGCCATAGGTCGGTGCAAATTTTGTGACTTTTCACTTGCTATAGCCCGGCGTCACAGTAAGCCGCTATCATTCTCATTTATGCCACCTGGGGCAGCAAGGATTGGCTGACAGCTGTGTTGGTTATGGGTATACATGTCAAAAAAATGTGGCATTAAAGTGGGGTTACATTAACTTGATATTAATGCACTAACGCTGACAGCACTAGTATTTACAAAGCTTAGTCTTCCCTTTCAGGGCATGCATTTCAACATTCCTAGTTCTTGTGAGTGTTCACACATCTCCAGATGCTATATTGAGGAATGTATACTCACAGGCTGCCCCGGAGTTCCAGGTGATCCCGTATCACCCTGCAAAAGGACATAATTACTAGTGAAATTCCTGGTATCTTAACACCCCCCAACCCACCAATGGCAGGTGGATTTCAGCAGTGGCCGGTAAGGCAGCCACTCCCACTAGCCACTTTGGCAGTTGTACTTATGTCAAACGGCATCTAAAATAATAAACTCATGTTAAAATATTGCAATGTGAGACTACGAAACTCCTGATTTTATTAACGATAAAAACATTCAGCCAATCAGAAAACATCCGACCATCACTGTCACCTGTTTTGACAGCAGGGCTGAAGTAAATGACAGCGGCTGGGAATGTTTATCTACCTGCTTTCATCAGGATCTGAGTACACAGTAGGTGGAGGAGGAGGAGAACTGATCATAGACTGTATTTGGATGCATAACGCGGCCCTCTGAAACAGCTCTATGCATCCAAGCTGAAATTATTATTATCCTATTATTAATTATTTGCAAGCCCACATGACTCCGCTGTGTGCTCACTTCATCCTACCTGTGGAAGTCCCACGTCTGGAACGGAGAGAAAACTAAGGTACTGTTATAGTTTAAAAAAAAATCCCTTACATACTGTTGATATTCTATGCTTTCATAGTATGGTTGGGGTCAAAATTGACCCAGACCAAGAATTCCCTCATAGTAAGTGTCTATATCAAATACTGACCTACAGATCTATTCATAATGCCCAAGTAGCCTATCTCACAATAATGAATGTATGATTAATCCTTATCAGAGTGCATTTTTTTAAGTTTTACAACACTCGTTTTTGTAGAAAAAACATCTACTATCACACAGTATCATGCCCCATTTTAAATAAGAAAATATAAAAGCTATAATGATTTCAATATATTTATTGAATTTGAAAATGGCACGAACACTCTGGAACTGTTGGAATTTATAATATAACAATGTTTAACCACCGCAACTATGAAGTGCTGTCGGCACAGCAATATCACAAGAAATCATAATTATCAATATCAATTCAACATTTACCACTTAGAACACAAAAAAATTAAAATAAAATACTTATTTCAAACTAGTCTCTCCATTCAAAGCAGTGGTAGGAAACTTTGTGTGTGGGAACTTGTATGTTTTCCACATTTGCAGCAAATTTGCCTTGCTCTGCAGTCCTTCTTTGAAGGGCAAAAGCTGCATCTCCTTCTCCTCTGTCCCCTTGTGCGACTTTCTGATCAGTTGCAAGCTCACTTCGAGCAGCACGGTGATAGTGTTCAGCACCGTTGCCTCACAGCTAGAAGGTTCCAGGTTCAAATCCCCGGGCAGGCAGGGGTGGGAACGTTTTTGTGTGGAGTTTACATGTTCTCCCTGTGCTTTGTGGTTTTACTCCGGGGCCGCCAGTTGCCTCCCATGTCATCCATGCTAGCTTAGCTGGTGATTCTAAACTGTCCCTAGGCCCTTAGAATAGAGGGTTAGTGTAGCTACTAGAGAAGTGTTTTGAGTGGTCTTTGTGACTAGAAAAAGCACTTTATAAGTACAGGTCTTTAGCCCTCAGATCACTGCACTGCCCTTACCAATGCTGCTGAAGCTGCTCTGTGGGGAAGGTGGTGTCGCTTTTGCGTACAAGGAGTCAGACGGGCCTTTCCAAGCTCCTCCACAAAGAGCCACCTCCAGTTTTATTACACTGCAGGTGCTTGTTTGCAGGTGCTGATCTTGTGTCTGTGTCAAGGTACCCTCTGACCTCTGGATGACTTTTGTTTCTTATGTGCACCATATATGATCACTCCTGTGCTGTTTTACTGTTTCGCTGTGTCGAGATTCTCCCCTGCCTATTCAAAGATCAGCAGCTGTCCGTCTCTGCTGGAGCCCGGGCAAATATGGTGGGAGCACAGTTCTCGTGACAGTGTCAAGGTCCTCCCTGATCTCTGTCAACAGTGTCCCATAAAAAATACATACAAAAATGGACTGTACAATTTCAGTTTCAAGATTCCCTAAGACCCCCATTTTCCTTGATTTGACCCAAACTGGCAGATCTAAAATTCATCTCTGTAGCTACGGGTCAAATTTGACCCAAAACAGCCTCTGTGTACCAAAAAATGTGTAGCACCTGTACAAAAGAGACAATTTTAAAATATTTTCATTTTTGTGTATTTTTGGGTCACTTTAGGAAAAGCCATCAAATTTCAGGCTAAACAAATGACATTTAGGGTATTTTTACTGCTGTCAAATGTCAAAACGGGTCAAATTTGGCCTGAACAGTATGAAAGGGTTAAGATTACTGATTGCAGCAGCAGCAGCAGCAGCATAAATGATCTCATTCTGCAGCAGAAGAAACATATATGCGGCGGGGTGAAGCCAGTGTGGAGTGTGCAGCTCCTTTGGCTCTGCCGTTAGAGCGATATCATTAATTGGTGTGGAGGCTTAGAACGATTTTTTAAAATATAATTTTAAAGTTGTCATTATCGTGTTTGATGTGGATAGCCCTTTACCCTCTAAATGGGCTGGTTAAGGGGTGTCAAACATATGGCCCGTGGGCCAAAACCTGTCCGCCGGGGCATCCAAATTTTTCTCTGTGAATTTACAGCTTTCATTCCTGTAAATTTCTGACTTTTTCTACTGATTAGAATTGCTCATGTAAATTTGAGACATTTTTCTTCTTAAGATGAGACTTTTTTCCTCATCAGTTTTCTATTCTTTCTCTTTTTCTTTCTGGTGAAAACAGACAGAGTCCATTTAGGTTAAATCTATAAGCAACTACTAATGACGTAGTGCAGCCTGATGGGGTGTCCCAATTCACAGGGGTCATTTTCAGCCCTCAATGGCCATGGGGCATCTACCTACCTGCACTTCACGCTCACATTGCAAATGCTTTTCTCTACTGTTTTACAGTATTTACTGCTGTTCATAAATAATTAGACAGTGTTTCTCTTCCTGTTTTTTATGTATGCATGAGGGTTAATCGCTTCCACAGCATGTGGGACACCATGTGGTGTATGGGGCGGCGCCTGTCTCCGTTTCTCTGACCCTAGGCCACACAGGGTGGCAGTCCTCTGGTAGCTCTGTGCGTTAACTTTCCTTTCCCCATTCTATTATGCTGAGCACCAAGCTAGAAGGCAGAAAGTACCATTTTTATGTGGTCTTCAGTATGACCCGGCTGGGATTTGAACCCACGACCTCCCGGTTGGGGGGCAGATGCTCTACCAGCTAGGCCACCACGCCACTGCATAAGGGTAATTTACGTTTAAAAATGTTGTAAATTTAGTTCAAGTAAATTTGAGCATGCAATAGTCAAATTTGATCATATTAAACATAATTTTCCAACCACAAAATTGTGACTAGTGGAAAGGCTGAGTGGCTAGCAACTATAGAAAATCACTAGCAACAGTGGCCAGTGAGCAAAAAAGTTAATGTCAAGCCCTGTCTGTAAACATAAAATGCATTAATAAACACTCCATTATGCATGTAATCAGCCCATTCATCATGTCTGTGACAACAGCTGAAGGTCAAGTAAATCGCATGACTACACACAGCAGTAATGTTCACAGAAACGTGCTACATTAAAAGGAAAACCATTAACTGATATTTACACAATGTCATAAAATCAAACATATCTGATGACTTTTACACTGGAAGCTGGGTTTGTGCCTTTCACCATGACAGGCCTTGGACTAAACAAAGCCCAATGGTATGACGTGAAAGCTTTGCACCATTAGCAGTGCACAGGCAGGATATCATTGTTTGGTGAAGGTGACATACAGGAAGGAAGTAGGTCAGTTAATCAAAGAACATGATCTCATAATTTCTGCTACCTGTCATGATTTTGTTCTAAGATAAAAGTTGTTCAGTATTTATGGTTTTATTTTCCTTTTTTGATCACACAGAAAAAACGCTAAGCTTTACAGCTGCCAATACTCTATTTTTTCCAAATGTGCATGAAAGAAAAAAAAAAAAAAACAGTTCTTGTAGTTCATCCCCATTTTGTTGTCTAAATGGATGTCACAGCTAAAATATGCCTGCTATGGGATATTCAGGGGACTCATTACTTCATGCTTCCAGAAATCTGCATCTCTGTCAGTTTTCATACCAGCAAAGCCTCTCTCCACCCACTCGCCCAAATTCCCATCCAGAAAATAGGATAAAATACTCTGTGATTCTCTGTTGTCTTCACAGAAACACACAGACCTCATTATAACTTCAAGGCTGGCAGACAGTGCATCGCACCTACAATTATGCAGTGAGTTCTACCAAAAGACAACAACAGAAAAAAAGCAGTTCTAATAAGGGAGGAAAAATAAAAGAGCAAGAGATATGGCAGCTAATTACTGGAAAGAAAAAAAAAAAATCAACTCACACATGGAAAATAATCCCACTGAGAGGAAAAAACTTTAAGAAGACCAATATTTTCTGCATCGGAACAAGAGTTAATCTAATTCATATCATTGGTGTCAGAGAGGACACAGTTTTGCATCAGTCTCCTCAGCCACATGTCTACTGCAGCTTTAAATCATGCGATCATGAAACCAGTCACAGCCAAATGTACAAAGCAGACCTATGTAGCCGCTGGATTCCTAATATTTAAAACCAAATGTCAAACTGTGTACTCCAAATTCATACCCCCAGGCGCTCTCCCCAAACCAGAGGACTAAAGTATGCCACACACAACATATCCGTGAGCTTAAGTATGATAAAACAGCTACGTAGAAAGGGAGCGCTCAAGGGGGTTTGCTGGGTCTGTCCATTACAAACACATTTCAGTTTGTATACACAAAAACAGCGAGCGGAACATTTTCTCCCAGCTGAATCCATATGCCCATCAATACGGCCTTGCAAAAGTTGCAGAGACTATAATGACGCTCGTTAGCCGGGCCATGTTTGGAGTAGCAATCATAGCGGCACTTCAAACAGATGGACAAACGCATTAGTGAGGCTGAGGTCGCAGCTTGCGAAAGCAAAGCAGATTCATCAATGGAAGAAGGAAAAGAAAGAGAGCAAAAATAATTGCAATGCGATTTTTTTTTTTGCCCACGCCAGTTATCGAAGGCGGACTCACTCACTTTGGATCCTTTCGGACCGACTGGACCAACTGGCCCTGGGTCACCTCTTAGACCCTGGGAACAAAACACACACACACACACACACACCAAGGTGAGGAGTGTTTCATTTTGAGCAAGAATGCTGGTCGGAAAAAGGATGGTTAAAAGAAATAGGGAAAAAAAGTGTTACTGTACGTCACCGTGTTGACAAATAGCACATGCAGGTGTGAGATTCGCATGCCTGTCACTAGTGGTCAAGGAGAAAAGAGCAGGTGATGTCAGCTGTGAGAGGCAGCATGAAAGTTTGCGGAGGTCTACCCCCCACCCCCGCTTCCCTTCGCCTCCCCCCCCCCCCCCTTGTTGCGTCTCGGTGTAGCAAGGGCAGGGGTTGTCATTGCTTTTACACCTTGCAGCAGACAACCCGGGGGCGGGATTGAACTAGCGCGAGCTCGGGGCAAAGTCAAACCTTTCCGTGGCGAACTGCGAAAGTAGAAGGGCAGCCCAGATAAAGAGTGATGGCTGATGAATGAGGCTTGACACATATTGACAGGCTAAATTTGCAGCGAGCCTTGTTAGGTGTGACACATTTGGGCCAGTAGCACCAACTCTTTGAAGAAGGTTAGAGGCGGCGGGACGGGAGCGGGAGAGATGGGGAGACTAGAAAATGACTCAGAAATACAATAATTTGTCATGGTTAAATTTAGAGCCAGATAGGCTATTAATAGTGAATTATATATCTGGAGAGGGTGATTACCTACCATTATCACATTAAGTCTTGCTGTCACAGACGTGACTAATACATCGCCTCTCTTCTATGCGAGCCTTGACTTAAACACTGCCACTCACAAAACAAAAAGTCACAGCAATGCTGGCGTATAATCAAAGCCTGGGTGGTAATGTCACACATGCCCTGTAAGTTGCACGAAGAGCGACACGAGCATGACACGATTTTATCAGACTTTGCCGATTCAAAAGGCCCCAGAGCTCTGATGAGCTGCCAGTAACAGAACTGCAGTTTCATTGCTGTGCGTGTCTTTATTTAAATCAACAGGCTAATGGCACAGTCAGACACAAGAGGGTCCAGAAGCTAATTTCCCTCTTAGGTATTACCGGAACTGAGAATTAGGGAGCGTCTGAGTACAAAGCTCATCAGTTAACACGGATGGAAACAACTTCAGTTATGAGACAAAAAAACTTCTCACAGTGATTTTTTACAGTTATATTAAATGAGGAACAATTACAGCCATATTTTCAGATATTCTTCATGAGACATCTGCCATATTTGAAATAAAAAAATATTTATTCCTTAATAAGAGAAAAAATCAGACTAGGGCACAAGAAGGTATGGATCATCAATTCCTTTATCAGCTCACTTATGTTGAAAAGGTCAAGAGAGACTGTTACCAATCAGACATCTTAAGCCACCACTCAAGGAGAATGCTTAGACATTTTTTTCTCTCCAGCAGATAAACACTCCTGATCCTGTATGGGGGGGGGGGGGGGGGTCATAGTTGTTACATTTAACCAAATGTGGTTTATTTTTTAACATAGTCTCCCCTTCAGTCAACACACTTCTTCCATCAGTGTTGCAGCACTTGGATCCCTGTGGTTGAAAAATAAATCACATTTGGTCAAATTTGATCACTATGAACTTTTCAGCCCCCCCCCCCTCGTATTTATACTGCAATATATCTCAATGTCATGCAATAGTTCAATAATTTACAAAAAAAAGCAATAGTATATATTGTTTCTTTAATCAATTCTCATCCATTCATCCATCCATCCATCTTCTACTGCTTAATCCTTTTTGGGTCACGGGGGGCCGGAGCCTATCCCAGCATCTTTGGGCGAGAGGCAGGGTACACCCTGGACAGATCGCCAGTCCATCGCACGGCCAACACAGAGAGACAGACAACCAATCACTCTCACATCCATACCTAAGGACAATTTAGAATCCCCAGTTGATGCCAGTTAACCTAACCTCTAACCTGCATGTCTTTGGCCTGTGGGAGGAAACTGGGGTACCTGGAGTAAACCCATGCAGACACAGGGAGAACATGCAAACTCCACACAGAAGGGTCAGGATGATTGGGGGCGGGATCGATCCTGTGACCTTCTTGCTGTGCTGCCACAGTGCTAACCACTGTCCCACCGTGCTGCCACAGTTCTCATTTATAAACAAATAAGGGATCTCAACATATCAGCCAGTGTATCCATATCGCATGTGTTCACCTTGTTGACTGATACTGGCCTGTCAGCAAATAAAACAAGATTTACCATTGCCATATTTGTCCGGTGTGCCCCAGTTGTGTGGCATTAATTTTGTCCTGAAAACGTACAACAGTACCCTACAGCTGCAAATTCAGAAAACAAACCCTTTTAAATCTTTTAAACAAACTTTTAAAGTTTGTTTGTGTGTTTTTGTGACCCGCCGAGGGACTACAGATGCAAATTAACAGTATTACTAAATCTGGCATTCTTACATTTGTAGTAATGCTCATTAGTATGTAATGTCCATTTCAAATAAACATTAAACTAAACTAAATCCTTTTAAAGTATTTCAGTTCAGTATTTTTTTTATTATGCATATGTCTTTGGTTAATGACATTAAAGATAGAATAAATTAAAATAATAATATAAGAAACAATCACTATTGGCCATCAGCCAGCAAATTATTTTAAGCATTGGTATCACCCGAAAATTTCACAATCAATATACCTAAAATAAATAATAAACTTGAAGTCTTTTTCTTTTAATTGCATTCACAGAAATGTTCTAACCTTAACTAAAAGGTTTAAGGTTAGAATGGTCAAAGAAAGGAAAAGCTGTAATTGTACCCTTTGAGTGTGAGATTTCGCGTGCCCCTAGTGGCAGAGCGCAGCACTGCACCTGTCAACTAATTCTGACATCCCTGTACTCCCCAGCTATACTGATGACTTGTACTGATCGTGCCAGTTCAGAAGGTGGCAGACATGCATTGGAGGGATCATGGCTGACATGTAATACACCAAAGAAGAAGAACTCCTTATTTCTTTTTCCTGTTTTACCTTCTTTTAGCTCAGAAACCTAATATGGCCGCCATCCTTCGTCGTGCACCGTCACTTAGATGGCTTTGTACACAGAAAATAGCTGAGGGATACAAGTGAAATTTATGTGGGATAATCATAAGACTTTGTAGATGTAGTAGAGAGTGTAAATGACTGACAGAACACAAAATAACGACCATGATGGACAAAAACGGACCAACCACGGCAGCGAGCGAGTCCCCTTCGCCGCCGGTAAGTGACGAATTTCTTTGTTTTGTTTTTTTTTAACATTGTACTGATTTCTTGTTCATATACTTTGAAGATAAGATGATAACGTACCCCTGTACAAAAAATGGGGTCAAAAGACTGAACCATTCTTTGTGTAAATATGTCCAAAGTCCGCTTTTGACTGAGTTATGTAATTCAATATACCACTGTTGACCACTTGGGGTTATGTCACAATTCGGCAACAGTCACACTCAAAGCCTTCCATTCCTCAGCATGTGGGACACCATGTGGTGTATGGGGCAGCACCTATCTCCATTTCTCTGACCCTAGGCCACACAGCTACTGTAAGTAGTGAAAGTTAGAGTGGGGTGGGGGTGGGGGGGTCAGTCCTCTGGTAGCTCTGTGTGTTAACTTTCCATTACCCATTCTATTATGTTAAGCACCAGGCTAGAAGGCGGAAAGTGATCATCATCATAGCAGTCTGTTGGGGGCGACAATGACTGTTTCATTTAGGTCTGATCAGATTCCTCCACGCAGCTCTGTCCTTCGCCTTCTGCTGCCAGGAACTCCTGACCTTGTTAACCCGGGCGACGTCCAAGCCAGTATGAGTTGCTCGCTGACTGACCATTTCATGAGACTGCTTGCAAAGTATTTGAGTACCGCTAGCTTTTGCTGGACTAGCAGCACATTCTTGGCAGATAGAGGTATTATCAGTGGCAAGGACAGGCCAAGACAAACTGACTCCAGTATCTGTTGCAGTGACTGACCAGATGATAGGTTTATTTATCTCTGCTCTTTGTGCAGTGCATGTCACGATGCACCGACGGGCAAAAGTTCACCACAGACCTTGCGACAGATGTGCTTATCTGCCAGGATGTCCAGTCTCACCCTGTGTAGAAGGCGAAAAGTACCATTTACACTACCGTTCAAAAGTTTGGGGTCACCCAGACAATTATTTTGTGTTTTCCATGAAAAGTCACACTTATTTCCCACCATGAGTTGTAAAATGAATAGAAAATATAGTCAAGACATTGACAAGGTTAGAAATAATGATTTGTATTTGAAATAATAATTTTTTCCAGATACTCAACTTGCTCAAAGGAAGGTCAGTTTTATAGCTTCTCTAACCAGCTAAACTGTTTTCAGCTGTGCTAACATGATTGCACAAGGGTTTTCTAATCATCCATTAGCCTTCTGACGCAATGAGCAAACACATTGTACCATTAGAACACTGGAGTGATAGTTGCTGGAAATGGGCCTCTATACACCTATGTAGATATTGCACCAAAAACCAGACATTTGCAGCTAGAATAGTCATTTACCACATTAGCAATGTATATTAGATATTAGAGTGTATTTCTGATTAGTTTAAAGTTATCTTCATTGAAAAAAACAGTGCTTTTCTTTCAAAAATAAGGAAATTTCTAAGTGACCCCAAACTTTTGAACGGTAGTGGTCTTTGGTATGACCCGGCTGGGATTTGAACACAGATGCTCTACCAACTAAGCCACCACTCCGGTGAGAAAATACATTTCACATTAATCCATGTATTTTCTCATCATTTCCCTCAATGTATCCATTTTGCAATCAAAAACAGCTATTGTGCTTAAATAAATTAACCTTTGCAAAAACACCTGTTAGAAATACTTACTAAAATGCACAGCAATACCTTTTTGGTGAGTGCTATAAAACCTGTAGTCTAATGTGTTTCCACAAATGCCAAAACTACACCACATGTAAAAAGAGAAAGTTACATCCCAACACATCTGTGTTCCAGAAAGGACAGCTACATTTCAATTAGTATGACTAACGTTTAGAGTTACAATGCAGAGTTTATGTAGCCCTCAGTATTTAGGTAACATTTCACATTGTCACTGTAAAATGAACTTCTCTTCCACAACATCCACCTATGCAGAATGGAGCCATGAGACAACATGTTTACAAAAAGAGCTGACAGGGAACTGCCATAATTCAAACTGAATAATACAACTGGGATAAACTTCAGAAAGGTGGTGAATTATTTTTCCAGTGGCGTAACATGCTCTTATCAGAAATTCAGGTCAGACAGAAGCTCAGCCAGCCAACACGCCACTCTTCCACTGTATACTGAATGGCTGCTTCACACCCAGGCTAAGCTTCACAGCTGCTGTAGCTAATCTGTGTGCCAAAAAATGTTTTCTGCTGGGAAACATTTTAATTACAACAGTCAACAAAGTAGCTTCATGGGGAAGATTTAGAATTTAGTAAGTGTGTCAAAATGTTACAAAAAATGCTCTGGTGAACGATACTTTGGTTAAAAGTTTAAATATTTTCTTTTTTAAAAAATGTTGTTTTATCCCACGTGACTTCAAATTATCAGTCACACAAAATATATGTCCACTGAGACTGCACAACATCTGGATATGACAGCTGTTTTTTGTTTTTTTTTACAAGAGGATAACTGGTGCCCTTATTATTGAGTCTTCATTTTCTGAACTCGTTATTTTCAAAGGTTGCACTGCATTTATCCATCCATCCATCCATCTTCTACCGCTTTTCCAGAGGTCCGGGTCACGGAGGCAGCAGTTCAAGCAGAGAAGCCCAGACTTCCCTCTCCCCAGCCACCTGCTCCAGCTCTTCAGAGAGGATACCAAGGCGTTTCCAGACCAGCTGGGAGACATAGTCTCTCCACCGAGTCCTGGGTCTGCCCCGGGGTCTCCTCGCAGTGGGACATGCCCGAAACACCTCAAGTGGGAGGCGTCCAGGAGGCATCCTAATCAGATGCCCATACCACCTCAACTGACTCCTTTCAATGTGGAGGAGCAGCGGTTCTACTCTGAGCCTCTCCCGGATGACTGAGCTCCTCACCCTATCTCTGAGGGTGAGTCCAGCAATCCGACGGAGAAAGCTCATTTCAGCCGCTTGTATGCGCGATCTCGTTCTTTCGGTCATTACCCAAAGCTCGCGACCATAGGTGAGAGTAGGAACGTAGATTGATTGGTAAATCGACAGCTTTGCCTTAGAACTCAGCTCCCTCTTCACCACAACAGACCGGTACAACGTCCGCATCACTGCAGATGCTGCTCTGATCCGTCTGTCAATCTCTCGCTCCATTCTCCCCTCACTCGTGAATAAGACCCCAAGATACTTAAACTCCTCCACTTGGGGCAGGAGCCTGTCCCCAACCCGGAGAGGACAATCCACCTTTTTCCGGCTGAGGACCATGGACTCGGACTTGGAGGTGTTGATTCTCATCCCAGCCACTTCACACTCAGCGGCAAACCGTCCCAGCAAGAACTGTAGGTCATTGCTGGATGAAGCCAACAGGACAACATCCTCTGCAAACAACAGAGATGAGATCCTGTGGTCACCAAGGCTGACACCCTCCATTCCCTGGCTGCACCTAGAAATCCTGTCCATAAAAATTATGAACAGGATCGGTGACAAAGGGCAGCCCTGGTGGAGTCCAACTCTCACTGGGAATGAGTACGACTGAGTGTTGGCAATACGAACCAAACTCTCATAACGGTTGTACAGAGACCAAATAGCTCGTAACAACAAGTTCGATACCCCATACTCCCGAAGCACCCCCCACAAAAAACCACGAGGGATGCGGTCGAATGCCTTCTCCAAGTCCACAAAACACATGTAAACTGGTTGGGCAAACTCCCACAAACCCTCGAGAATTCTCGAGAGGGTAAAGAGCTGATCCGATGTGCCACGGCCAGGACGAAAACCACACTGCTCCTCCTGAATCCGAGGTTCGACCAGCAGCCGGACTCTCCTCTCCAGTACCTTGGCATAGACCTTCCCAGGGAGGCTGAGGAGTGGGATCCCTCTAAAGTTGGAGCACACCCTCCGGTCCCCTTTTCTGAAGAGAGGAACCACTACCCCGGTTTGCCATGCCAAAGGCACTGTCCCCGACCTCCGCGCAATGTTGCAGAGGTGTGTCAACCATGACAGCCCTACAACATCCATGGCCTTGAGGTACTCAGGGCGAATCTCGTCCACCCCCGGGGCCCGGCCACCAAGGAGATTTTTAACCACCTTGGCGACCTCAGCCCCTATGATGGGCGAGTCATCCCCCTCGTCCATAAGCCCTGCTTCCTCCGTGGAAGGCGTATCAGTGGAATTGAGGAGATCCTCAAAGTATTCCTTCCACCGCCCAATGATATCCCCAGTTGAAGTCAACACTTTAGTCACTGCATTTATAAATATACAAAATAATCACATACCTACAGTGCTGTGAAAATGCATCTGCCCCTACCTGATTTTTTTAAAAATATTTTTGCATGTCACACTTAAATGATTCAGATCAAAGAAATTTTAATATTAGACAAAGATAACCCAAGTAAATACAAAATGCAGTTTATAAATGATGATTTAATTTATTAAGGGAAAAATGCTATCTAAACCTACCTGGCTCTATGTGAAAAAGTAATTGCCTCCATCAATTACAACAAGTCGTCCAGGTCCTGAAGTAGCAAAGCATCCCCAGACCATCGCACTACCACCACCATGTCTGACTGTTATGATGTTCTTTTTAAGAAATCTTGTTTCAGTTTTACACCAGATGTAACGGGCCGCATGCCTTCCAAAAAGTTCATCTTTTGTCTTTTCAGTCCACAGAATATTTTCCCAAAAGTCTTGGGGATCATCAAGATGTTTTTCGGCAAATGTGAGACGAGCCTTTATGCTCTTCTTGGTCAGCTGTGGTTTTTGCCTTGGAACTCTCCCATGGATGCCATTTTTACCCAGTGTCTTTCTTATTGTTGAATCATGGAGCAGTGCCCAAACTGAGGCAAGTGAGGCCTGCAGTTCTTTAGATGTTGTTCTGGGTTTTTGTTTCTCATCTGTTCTTGAATTTCTTTAGATTTTTTTTTTTGTTACTTATTTGTACCCGTAGGTAGACTTGGTTTGCAGTCTGGTGACAAGCCACCGGCTGCTGGTCGCTGCGTGCGCGAGCGCCCTAAACCTACATGTTTTTGGTGTGCGGGAGGAAACCGGAGAAATCCCGGAGTAAACCCGCGCAACACGGGGAGAACATGCAAACTCCACACAGCTCACTGTTGGTCGGGGGCTGGGATCGAACCCACGATCTCATGATCCCCGCGATCCCCCGGCCGAGGGTAAAACTGTGCTGCCACAGTGCTAAACCACTGCGCCACCGTGCAGCCAGGTTGATTAGGTTAGATTGAGGCATCGTTGCTTTTTGAGATCTTTCATCATCCTTCACTTTGTCAGACAGGTTCTATTTAAGTGATTTCTTGATTCAACAGGTCTGGCAGTAATCAGACCTGGGTGTGACTTGTGAAATTAAAGTCAGTTTCCCCAAAAAACTGGTTAATCATAGTTAATTCATGATGTAAAAAGGGGGAAAATTACTTTTTCACATGGGGCTAGGTAGGTTTGCATAGCTTTTTTCCCGTAATAAATGAAATCATCATTTAAAAACTGTATTTTATATTTAGTCGGGTTATCTTTGTGTAATATTAAAATTCATTTGATGATCTGAAACAGTTAAGTGTGACAAATATGCAAAAATATGAGAAATCTGGAAGGGGGCAAATACTTTTTCACAGCATGGTATGCAAGTGTGCACAATTACCAGTTTAAAAGTTTGACAGTACAATAATTTGCTTCTTGGACTGGACTTGCACATAAAAGTAGTTAAAGGGCAAGGAAGTTGATAAATAAAGACATGCAGTATATTCCAGTTTTTTCCAAGTGCTCGCAGGGGAGCCTATCCCAGCATCTTTGGGTGAGAGGCGGGGTACACCCTGGACAGATCACCAGTCCATCACAGGGCCATCACAGAAAGACAGACAACCATTCACTCTCACTTTCATACCTAAGGACAATTTAGAAATTAGTGCCAATTAACCTAAGGTGCATGTCTTTGGACTGGAGCATCTGGCAAAACCCCATGAGGAGAACATGCAAACTCCACACAGAAAGGTCACCGCTGGCAAGGGCTGGGACCTTCTTGCTGTGAGTCAACGGTGCTAACCACTGCACCACCGAGCTGCCCCCCCCCAAATAATAAACAAAAAACAAAACAAGTATTTACTGTATAAGTTACTCTAAATATTGCTAAAGTTATATCAGAATTTGGACACCAAAATATTGTCAAACAGAAGCATGAATGCACTAGAAGAAAAGGAAATGGAAACATTTGATAGCCCAGTCATGAAATCTTTGTAATATTTCAATTTAAGATTACATACATTGAAGAGTAGCAATAATGTTAATACTGCAAAAAATATTTAATCCCTTTTACTTTTTATAAAAAAGGATGAGGTGCTGCTTTATAGAAGGAGGTGATGAGACAGAAAGTCGATAACAAATTACATTTTAAAACACAGATGGATGAATGCTGTAATAAAGCACTAATCTGTGAAGTAGAAAAGTGTCTCAATTGACCAAAAGTAACTTAGTCAACCATCCATTGTGTTCATTACTGGCAGGAAGGTTCTGAAGAAAAATGATTTTCCCCATCCCTCTGTCCTCATTAAGAGTCTGCCCCTGTATCAAATGGACTCAGCAGTGAGCCCACTGGCTTAAATCAGGTCCACAGTGGCAGAGAGGACATGCAAACGAGATGAGACCGATCTACCATTAGCTCCTGCTGCAACGTGCAGGATTTGTTGCATTTGCCGGGGAGGACAGAGGACAGAGAGGGGCTGGGATTCGGCCTGTGCTGGGCGTGCGGTAGCCGTTCCTGCAGCCACGAGGTCAGAACACTGTGTGGAGCTGTGTGCACTTGCCTGCTAATTACACACACCGCTGTGTCTCTTCACTCCTGCAGCGCTGGGGCCACAAGACAATCTGGCAACTCCCCAGCATAAGATAGCTGAAGCAAGCAAATAAACCAGAGCCCGAGAAGAAGGGAGGAACAAACGCAGTCTAACTGTGTTTACTTTTACCAGCCAGAGCAGGTGCAGGTCGGGGGGCTTGTCTAAGAAGTGGCAGAGTGTTTGGACGTTTCCTAACTCCAAATAATTCAGTCACACACCAATATAGGTTTAGCCTGTCGGGGGGAGACTGAATTAAAAGTATTCTGAGAATTTTAGCGTGGAATTGCTGGTATACTGAATGGCAAGTCTTTAAAGCTCGATGGAACAGGAGCTCTAAAGCAACAGAGATATCTTGGGTGCCGGCCTACAAATGCCACAGGGGTTACAGCAGGAAATGCCTTTTGTGACTTTCCATTTGCTCAGCAATGCACTGCCAGATAGAGTTTGGTATAAGACACAGACACAGAGTCCCAGGGAAATAAACTACTACTATAGGTGCAAATCCATCTATGACTTTCTTAGTAAATACAGTTTACCGAGATAGCCCAAACAATATTCCACTGTAAGAGGGTGATAGAGTACACTGTCAGAGATCTTCTGATGGAGAGAATATTATCTTATACCCGTGTGGTTTGTCTGTTTTCTCTATGACACTTCACTCTTTAGCTGAACATCCTGTCTCATCCAGTGTAACTTGAATTACCAACAAGGTAACAAGTTGCGTGCTCCGCCTGTCCCATAGGAGGTGTATCTGCAAAACGATACCAATCACATGCTCGTACATACTAGAATTCTGACTTCTCAGGTGTCATCTTGAGCTTTAAATAAAGCAGCAACGTTAAAATTGGAATATGATTTAATCACAGTAAAAGGACAGCTCAGGTGACGGAGTCGATCACAGCAAATAGGTTAACTTGAAATTTTCTTTAATGAATGATAGGACGTGACCTTGTTTCTCTTGTTCTTTCCATCAGTCACTGTTAACCGGGAGGTGGCAGATTCAGTTCATAAAGAATGTACAAAAGGCAACTGAATCTGTAATCTTATTGTGTTGATATGAAAAAAGCAGAAAATGCATAAAAAAGTCACCAAATTCATACATCTATAAGCTGCAAGAAGAAGAAGAAGAAGAAGAAGAAGAAGAAGAAGAAGAGAATAAGATTGCCAAGAATACAGTCACAAAGTTACAGCTGAACATGTTAATATAATTTCTAACAAAAGATGCAAATTTATGTTATAAAACTGTCATAAACAGATTTCAAATTTACCCCCACAAAAGTTTAAAATTTGTGAGAAAGAATTCCTCACAAACTTACAAGAACATCTTCAAATTCATGATGAAGAAGTTTCATACTTATGATAAAATGCTGCAATTGCACAATAAGAATATTGGCAATTTACAAAAAAAAAAAAAATCATCTTCGTCTTCTCCTTCTTCTTCTTCAGGGGTTGCGAAAGCGGATCATCTGCCTCCATCTCACTCTAGCTCTTGCATCTTCCTCTGTAACACCAACCCCCACAATGTCCTCCTTCACTACATCCATGAAGCTTCTCTGTGGTCTTCCTCTTTTCCTCCTGCCTGGCAGCTTCATCTTCAACATCCTTTGTCCAATATATCTACTATCCCTCCTCTGCACCCGTCCAAACCATCACAGCCTTGCTCCTCTTACTTTGTCTCCAAACCGCTCAACCTGAGCTGTAACCTGATATACTCATTTCTAATCCTGTCCCTCCTCGTCGCTTCCAATAAGAATCTTATCATCTTTAATTCTGCCACCGCCATCTCCACCTCCTGTCTTTTTGTCAGTGCCACTGTCTCCAAACCATGCATCATAGCAGGTCTCACTACCATCTTGTAAATCTTCCCTTTCACTCTAGCTGCTATCCTTCTGTCAAAAATCCCCCCGACACTTGTCTCCACCCACTCCACCCTGTCTGTACTCTCTTCTTCAACTCTCTTATGCATTTTCCATTGCGTTGGATGGTTGACCCCAGGTATTTAAACTCATATACCTTCACTACCTCTTCTCCTTGCATCTTTACTGTTGCACCTGCCTCCCTCTCATTCACACACAAGTATTCTTTCTTGCATGTACTCATTTTCATTTCTTTCCTCTCAAGTGCATACCTCCACCTCCCCAGGTTCTCTTCAACCTGCTCCCTACTCTCACTACAGATCACAATGTCGGCAATAAGCATCACAGTCCACGGAGACTCCTGCCTGACCTCCTCTGTCAGCCTGTCAATCACGAGAGCAAACAAGGAGAGGCTCAGAGCCGATCCCTGATGTAATCCCACCCCCCACCTTGAATCCATCTGTCACTCCTACAGCACACCTCACCACTGTCTCGCTGTCCTCATACATGTCCTGCACCACTCTCACATACTTGTCTGCCACCCTTGACTTTCTCATACAGTACCACACTTCTCCCTTGGCGCCCTATCATATGCTTTCTCTAGATCCACAAAGACACAGTGCAACTCTTTCTGACCTTCTCCATCAACATTGCATCTCTTCCTTGGCGTGAAACCGTACTGCTGCTTGCTGACTGTAACCTCCCTTCTTAACTTGGCTTTAACAACTCTTTCCCATATCTTCATAGTGTGGGTGAGTTCACTTTATGCCTCTAGTTACTACAGCTCTGAGCATCACCCCATTCTTGAAAATTGGTACCACAACACTTCTTCAAAAAATAAAAACAAGGGAAAAAAAAAGATTTTTTTAATGAAAAAAGTAAAAAAAAAATTTCATGAAATCAGACACAAATTTTCATGATAAAAGTCCCATATTTTTATAGACAAAGTCACAATTTTTTTTTATAAAAAGCAGATCCTCACCAATTTGTATGAAAACTGATGGAACATATGACATAAAAGAAATCTGTGGGGAGAAAAACTGCAAATTTAAGACTAAAAAAGCTTGCTTCTTACTAATGATGATCCCTTGTCTAATGAAAGGGCTGAAGAGCAAATAACTATAATAAACTACAAGCTGCAGTGGCTGGTGAGCACAAATCCCTGTTCACAATGGTCACCACATTTACAAAGCAAACAAATAAAATGAGTCAGAATTCTGTTTGTACAATACATTATTATTGAATTTGCCTTTGTAATGCTTCTCTTGTTACAACAGAATGAGTATTTGGGGAATTCTAAGTCTCTCTGAATTAATTGATGTCAGAGATTAACTGGTAAGAAGAGGCAGCCGTATCTCCTTTTGTCGATGATTCTGAGCTTCATTCACTCACCTGGCACTGGGAATACTGGTTTCTAAACCAGTACTACACAGCATACACTGATGAGACACTGAATATATTGCTATGTCTTTTATTTCATTGTCAATATAGAAACAAAAGACCTGATGACAGCTTTAATTTGGCTTCTAATTTATTTTGCAGACTGCATAATGTAGATGGTGTAGATCAGGGGTCACCAACGCGGTGCCCGCGGGCACCAAGTCGCCCGCAAGGACCACATGAGTCGCCCGCAGGCCTGTTCCAAAAATAGCACAACTCGCAAGTGAGCTGCGTCTAAGATGTAATTTTTTCTGCCGCTATTTTTTAAAATCACACTTGCATTTATATAGATTTTAAAATGACAATGTCTTAAAAATAAAAAAAAAATGAAAATATGTTTATTATACGTAACGTTAAGGTGAACTCTGACCTAGTTCAAAGATCAGTATTGTGCGCATGACAAAACCTTCGCGCTTGTGGAGTGTAAGCTAGCGGCCAGTGAAGATGGTGAGCGCAGTGCAGTTTCCTAGCCCAAAAACATGGCAAAAAAAAAAAGACAGAAAATTTATCATTTTCAAAGTGAGCGGGAGGAAGAGTTCTTTTTTACTACCGTGAAAGGAAGCTGCGTGTGTTTCATTTGCGGGGCGACTGTGGCCCACTGCTGCCCACTCTTTTTTTTTTTTTTTTACTTATTTTGTACCCGTAGGTAGATTTCTTCTGCAGTCCGGTGACAAGCCACCAGCTGCAGGTCGCTGCGTGCGCAAGCGCCCCTTAACTCCCTAACCCAGGGGTGTCAAACTCATTCCATGGAGGGCCAAGACCCTGCAGGTTTTACTTCCACCCAGTCTCTTCAGCAGGTGTTTTCACTGATCAGCAATCAGTAGGAAGAAATTCAGAGAAATCACCTGTTGAAGACACTGGGTGGAGGTAAAACCTGCAGGGTCTTGGCCCTCCATGGAATGAGTTTGACACCTGTGCCCTAACCTGCATGTTTTTGGCATGTGGGAGGAAACCGGAGAAATCCCGGAGTAAACCCACGCAAACACGGGGAGAACATGCAAACTCCACACAGATCACTGTTGGCCGGGGGCAGGGATCGAACCCACGATCCCCGCGATCCCCCGGCCGAGGGTAAACTGCTGCCGCGGTGCTAACCACTGCTCCATCGTGCATATAAGCACTCTCAGCGCTGTTTAGCTTCTTCTCATGAAAGGACAGTGCTGGTTATTACTCCAGCATGATTCTTGGCAAGAACTGTATGGATATAATTCCAGTGAAGAAGAACACACAAAAGTGTGTTTATTAAATGTAACAGATTTTGAGCAGAATTGCAGCAGATTTGTTCAGTTAAAAATGTGATAAGATTTATTTAATATGAAAGTTGATTTTTCTTAAATGTTGCATAACTTTTTCAAACATGGTTCAACATAGTTCATGAATTAAAAGGGTTTAGTTTTTTATGGTTAAAAGGGACTGGTGAAAACTGGACATTTTTTTAATGAAATGTAGAAGTGATCATCTGAACAATTGCTGAGATTAATAAAAATAAAGTGTTGAATATTGATCTTGTCTGTTACCCACTCTAAGTTATTGATAATTATATATATATATATATATATATATACACAATTTGTTATTTTAGAGGAGTGTGTCAAGCTGGTGCCCTTCACATGACTCGATACCCATGAAGTAGCTCTTGGTTTCAAAAAGGTTGGTGACCCCTGGTGTAGATGCTATGTGCTGTATATCCACTGGAATAAATACTGAAAATATGAGCTTAAATTTAATATAAACTATGACTTATGTGACTAAATACTGTATGTAAAAGAATCATCTCAACATATCAGCCTGTTGTGTTGTTTCATCTACATCTTTAATCTTATGATTTGCCGTCACCGTTTGTGGCACCATTTAAAAACACATGGCAAATTTTACAGCATGTGAAACTGCTGAGGAGACCACAGTAAAGATATTGTACTATTACATCTACAGGTTTTAGTGACACCTTATCAGTGTTTGATTTGTGATGAAAAAAGTGACACCATACACAGTACCTAGGGAAGTAAACAGAAGTAGTGTTGGCCAAAAACTATGCCTCAGAATGACAGCTGTTGTTGCTTATACAACTGCTGGTGTGCAAGAAGGAAAGAAATAATTTTAAGGAAAACAATGAGAAAATATTTCTAAAAGATTATTATTAACCAAAAATAAATGAACACGAGAGGTGGACAGTAATGAGTTACATGCACTGAGGTCTATGCACTAATGTACAGTATGTGACTCTTTTACAAAATTGTACTTTCAGGAGTAGGTTTAAAGCAGGATACCTTCTACTCAAGTACATTTGATCATATGCTAAGTAATTTTTGATTTCACTGATTTAAATTAAGTGCAGGTCATTTTTTTTAATCTGTCATCAGATTTTAAATCATCATCTTTTCTTTTTACTGTATATATTAAGATAAGATAAGATAAGATAAGATAAGATAAGATAAGATAAGACAAGATAAGATAAGATAAGCCTTTATTAGTCCCACAATGGGGAAATTCCAGGATTGCAACACTGTTTCATTCTAAAATCTGGATAACTAAATGGCAAGAGTAATCACAATTTTATAAGAAAACAGTTGCAACTGAAGTAGTCAGGTGAGAGTGCCAGTCTAGTATTCATACTTACCCTACATCTACAGTATGTAGTTGCATAAGATCTCATTGCAGGATCAAGGAGGGCTGACTGCACACAGCCGGTTGATTACCCCCACCTGTGTCTGATTACAGCTCCAGTAGCCATTGCAGATTAGGGGGGAGGATGTGGAGGTGTTTGAGGACTACACATACCTGGGTGTCAGGATCAGCAACGGACTGGACTGGAGATCCGACACCGATACTGCGCACAAGAAGGGGATGAGCAGACTCTACTTCCTGAGGAAGATGAGATCCTTCAACGTGTGCAACAGGATGCTGGAGCTTTTCTACTAGACTGTTGTTGCCAGTGCCATCTTCTTTGCTGCTCTCTGTTGGGGTAGCAGTTTCAGGACCAGAGACACCAACAGACTTGACAAGATTATCAAGAGGGCTGGCTCTGTAATTGGTCTCAGGCCAGAGACCTTTGAGACAGTGGTGGAGAGGAGGACACTAAATAAACTGTGATCCATCACGGACAATCCTGATCACCCCCTCCACTACACACTGGACAGACAGCGGAGCACTTTCTCCACCAGACTACTACAGCTTCGCTGCCGAACGGGTAGGTACAGGAAATCTTTCCTGCCACATGCCATTTCATTGTACAATAACTCAATCTAATGTTGAATGCTATGCTATGCTGCCATACTGCACCTTACAGTCTAACTGGTACCTCACATCTTACTCTGCACCTGACAGTCCTGCATTGTGCAGCAGGTTTGATTCACGTATCTATACGGGTCACCATCTATTCATCTATGATGTATATGGTTTTTTTTTAGCAGTTTTTACTTTCCATGGGTAATCCCTTTGTCTATTATGCTGTGTGTGTTTCTGTCGTTTGGTCGTCTACTGTCATGCTGCTGTTACACTGTAATTTCCCAGTTTGGGGTCAATAAAGTACATCTATCTATCTATCAGTCTATCAGTATAAGGTCTCCAAGTCGCAGGATCATTACGTGGTAAAGGCTCCAAAAGAGAACGCTGTGATCAAGCCTCTCTTGTTTTGCCCATGATCCCGCTCACTGCCTTTCAGCTCCTTTTTCTTTAGGAAAGCCTCCTGGTTGGTCAGTGTGACGTGCCATCAGTGGTTCGCACACACTTACCAAACAACAAACCACTTGCCTCTCAATTCTGGAAATCCTACCTGGTCCACACTCTGCTCACTGCTTCACTCGAATTGAATGTGGAAATCGAGTGAAGTAATTACACTTAACCTGGATGATCTGGACAGCTCCCCTTGTTTTCTGTACCTGTCTGGGTTACTGTCCACTGTCCACTGTCCCCAACCCTTACCAACCACCACACTTGCTAACAGCTAGTAAGTGCCCTCGACCTTATTATGCCGTCAGTGTACTCCATAGACCCACATTCTCCTTCTCCTCTTCCCTGCAGGCTAAATTCCCACAGTGCAGGTTCCACTTAGATGAAATTTACCTGTTATACTAAAAACAACTTCTCTGCCTCAATCACTTCCTTGTGCCTGTGCTCCACATTTGGGCTTCTGTCTAGAATAAACATGACAGTAACTTTACAAAAAAGCTGCAAATACATCAGAAAAATGCTGCAAATTTACAAGAAAAAAGTTGCGAATTTAAGAGTAAAACGTTGCTAATTAGTAGGGAAAAAAGTCACACTTTTTCACAAAAAAGTAAATTTTGAAAAAATGTATGTACATTTATTAGAAAAAAGAAAAAAAAACATGAATTTAAAAGAAAAGTATATTACAAACCCAAATTCCAATGAAGTTGGAACATTGTGTAAAATGTAAATAAAAACAGAACACAATCATTCGTAAGTCCTTTTCAACCTATATTCAATTGAATACAGTACAGAGACAATATATTTAATGTTTCAACAGGTAAACTTTATAGTTTTTTTGCAAATATTCATCCATCCATCCATCCATCTTCTACCACTTTTCCAGAGGTCCGGGTCGCGGAGGCAGCAGTTCAAGCAGAGAAGCCCAGACTTCCCTCTGCCTGGCCACCTGCTCCAGCTCTTCAGAGAGGATACCAAGGCATTCCCAGACCACCTGAAAGATGTAGTCTCTCCAGTGAGTCCTGGGTCTGCCCCCGGAGTCTACTCCCAGTGGGACATGCCCGAAACACCTCAAGTGGGAGGTGTCCAGGAGGCATCCTGATCAGATGCCCATACCACCTCAGCTGGCTCCTTTCAATGTGGAGGAGCAGTGGTTCTACTCTGAGCCTCTCCCGGATGACTGAGCTCCTCACCCTATCTCTGAGGGTGAGTCCAACAATCCTACAAAGAAAGCTCATTTCAGCCACTTGTATCCGCAATCTCATTCTTTCGGTCATTACCCAAAGCTCATGACCATAGGTGAGGCTAGGAATGTAGATTGACCAGTATTTCAACAGTTTTACCTTAGAGCTCAGCTCCCTCTTCGCCACAACAGACCAGTACAATGTCCGCATCACTGCAGATGCTGCTCCGATTCATCTGTCAATCTCTCACTCCATTCTTCCCTCACTTGTGAATAAGAATAATGAATAAGAGCCCAAGATAATTAAACTCCTCCACTTGGGGCAGGAGCTTGTCCCCAACCCGGAGAGGACAATCCACCTTTTTCCGGCTGAGGACCATGGACTCGGATGTGGAGCAGCTGATTCTCATCCCAGCCGCTTCAGACCTGTCTTACTGGTCTTACTGGGACAGTAAGACCTACAGTCCCAGTAAGACCTGCTGTCCCAGTAAGACCTACAGGTCTTACTGGGACAGCAAACTGTCCCAGTAAGACCTGTAGGTCATTGCTGGATGAAGCCAACAGGACAACATCATCTGCAAACAGCAGAGAAGAGATCCTGTGGTCACTCATTTTGAATTTGATGTCTGCAACATATTCCCAAAAACCTGGGACAGGCTCATGTTTACCACTGTGTTACTTCACTTTTCCTTTTGACACTCAATAAGCGTTTAGGAACAGAAGACACTATCTGTCGAAGTTTGTAGGTGGAATTCTTTCCCATTCTGGCTTGATGTACGACAGTTCAGTTCAGTTGCTCAACAGTCTTGGGTTTCCATTTGTGGTGATCCAAGCGCTGAGTTTATCCACGCCCGGGCCACTCAGTATTCTCCCCTTTTCTCGCTTATTATTTCTGCTCAGTTATTATTGGTTCAGGGCACTTTACAGTGACAGCGCCGCGGCCGGACTTCCAGCTGTTAAAGTCTAGCCGGCACTGTCACAGCTGTTCATGATTTGTAATTACGTTTCCTCCTCTCCTGTTTGGATCATTGCTTTTGCCTTCAGTATTTAAGGGAGCAGCAGAGGCTCATTCCTCGCTGTGACCTGCACCAACGTTAGACTGGAGTCCCTTCGTCCGGCTCCAGTCCTGTTCCAGTTTCCTTCCTCGCCCCTAAGTATCTAAGTGTTTATTCCATAGCGTCAGGTTCCGCCCTCGCTACTTTCTTGTTTCAGTGTTAGTATTCTTTATTTGTGCCCAAGTTTAGTGTTTGTGTTTTGCCCCACATGGCTCTTTATTTTGTATCTTCTATAATAAACAAGCAAACTCTCTGTTGGCATCTGGTGCCTCATTTATGCCCTGAAAGGAGCAAACATGACAGCAGGTCACAGCCAAGCGAGGTGCCAGCCACAGTAAGTTTGGTTTTTGGGCTTGATTTTTTTCCCTTTTCCTGGTGCCAGTTTTGTTTGGCGAGATGGCGAATTGTATCAAGTGGATACAATGGAGGTTGATGACCTCCTGTCCAATGCCCGTCTGTCCACCCCCTCAGACACCGCACACTGGTACCTGGACCTCGCACAAAGGCCTTAAAGCACTACCACATGACCTCGTATCCAGAGGGCAGGGAGAGGTTGGTGGCATTGATGGTTTTACATCAGAAGAACTGGGAACCGATGGAGAATCCGGCCAAGAAGCCTCCATCTCCTCCTCGGGACACGGTCGTTCCAACGAGGGGGAAGCCTCCTGATCGGACCGTTCTTCCGCGAGGTTCCCGTCCGGATCTTGTCCCGGGTCGCCAGAACAACTACGCCTCCCAGCCAGATGTTTTCCCCGCGCCACGACGAAAGGTGAAAACAGCAGCCTCAGCTTCCAGGTCATCTTTTCCCGCTGTTCCGTCAGATCCACGTCCCCAGACTGCCCCGGCTGCTCCTCCCTCCTCCTCGGCGCTCCCTTCAGCTGCTGTGAGCCCTAGGGTTCCTTGTCTGGCTCCGCCCATCACCGATCCTGTGGGGGTAACTCCTCCTTGTCTGCCGGCGGGGGGGGGTCCTCCGTCACCATCCCTACGGGAAAAGGAAGAATCAAGCCCGCTGCAGCAGTCACCATCGTTCCCCGGGAAAGCAGGCAAGTGTTTTTTTTCATTCTAAATCCCTGTTTGATGAATTACCTTGTCTGATTCCTGGGGGTGGAGCTCAGGGTTCACAGTCCACTGAGCTCCCGCCACCTGCTGCAGCCATTGAAATTGAACCTGCTACCTCTGTGTTTCCTCCCCTTCTCTCTGAGCGTTCCCCAGAGCCAGGAGTACACCGTCGGACGGAGGAGAAGCCTGCAGTCCTGGAGAGCCTGGTTCCAGCCCCGCAGCCGCGACATGGGCGGAGGAGGAAGGCTGACTGTCATTTGGAGCCTGCGCCGACAATAAAGCATCCCTGGGTCTCCGTGGAGCAGCAGTCAGCTCCAACAGGCAATCAATCCCCTGCCACCACGCCGAGTGGTCCATCGGCATGGGTTTCAGCACCAGAGGGCTATCAGATGAACTAGCCGAACTAGCGAAGCAGTCCTTCAGGCGGCCGACCCAGGCTGCAGAACAGTCCTTCAGGCGGCCAGCCCACATCCTTAGACCACCAGGACTGGAGGGGGGAGCTCGGAGGCGGCTTCCCTACCGGGAGGCACAACAAAGGGTAGCCGAACCGAATTAAAGGGACCCCAGCGGCATTCGGTGGTGGAGAATGGGGGGGGGGGGGACGGGAACCAGTCCAGTGTCAGGCAGAAGGGGATCTGCAGCTCCCTCACCAACCTCGAACCGGGCCAGCGCAGCACCCTCGGTGGACCCCAACCGGCCCAGCGCAGCACCCACAGTGGACCCAGACCAGGCCAGTGCAGCACCCACGGTGGACCCCGATTGGGCCAGTGCAGCACCCGGGATGACCTCCAAACGCAAACCCAGAGCCTCAACGATAACGACCGGAGCTGACTCATCCCCGGTGACCCTGGAAGAAGGTTCGGACAGGGAGGGAGAACAGGGGTCAGGGTCACCGGCAGCGGCAGAGCCCGGCAAGACGAGCTCGGATGCAGCGGCCGGCTGCACCCGGCTTCTCTCTCCAAGAGACAGGCAAGAATGTTCCAAGACAGAAAGTAAGAAGACAAAATAGAGCCCTTGCCTGATCTCAAGCTCTACCGCCGTCCAGGACTCCAACGATCCAGGCTTGACGATCTGGAGGTCCGAGCGCTGAGTTTATCCGCACCCGGGCCACTCCGTATTCTCCCCTTTTCTCCCTTATTGTTTCTGCTCGGTTATTATTGGTTCTCCCAGGGCTTTTACTGTGACAGCACCGCAGCCGGACTTCCGGCTGTTAAAGTCTAGCCGGCACTGTCACAGCTGTTCATGATTTGTAATTACGTTTCCTCCTCTCCTGTTTGGATCATTGCTTTTGCCTTCAGTATTTAAGGGAGCAGCTGAGGCTCATTCCTCGCTGCGACCTACACCAATGTTAGACTGGAGTCCCTATGTCCAGCTCTAGTCCTGTTCCAGTTTCCTTCCTCACTCCTCAGTATCTGTAAGTGTTTATTCCATAGCATCAGGTTCCGCCTCGCTACGTTCTTGTTTCAGTGTTAGTATTCTTTATTTGTGCCCAAGTTTAGTGTTTGTGTTTTGCCCCACGTGGCTCTTTATTTTGTATCTTCTATAATAAACAAGCAAACTCTCTGTTGGCATCTGGTGCCTCATTTATGCCCTGAAAGGGGCAAACATGACACCATTGTCATATTTTGTGGTTCATAATGCACCACACATTTTAAATGGAAGACAGGCCTGGACTGCAGGCAGGCCAGTCTAGTACCCACACTCTTTTTCTACAAAGCCACGCTGTTGTAACGTGCAGAATGTAGCTTGGCACTGTCTTGCTGAAATAAGCAGGGACGTCCCCAAAAAAGACGTTGCTGGATGGCAGCATAAGCTGCTCCAAAAACTGTAGTGCCCTCTGCATTAATGGTGCCTTCAGAGATGTGCAAGTTTTCCATGCCAAGGGCACTAACACACCCCATACCATTATGGATGCTGGCTTTTGAACTTTGTGTTGATAACAATCTGGATGGTCATTTTCTTCTTTAGCCTGGAGGACACAAGGTCAATGATTTCCAAAAACAATTTGAAATGTGGATTCGTCAGGCCACAACACACTTTTCCACAGTGCGTCAATCCATCTCAGATGAGCTCGGGCCCACAACAACTGGCGGCATTTCTGGATGTTGTTGATATATGGCTTTCGTTTTGCATGGTAGAGTTTTAATTTGCACTTGCAGAAGTAGTGACAAACTGTGTTAACTGACAATGGTTTTCTGAAGTGTTCCTGAACTCACATAATAATATCCTTTACAGAATGATGCAGGTTTTTAATGCAGTGCCACCTGAGGGATCAAAGGTCACAAGCATAGTGTTGGTTTTCGGCCTTGCCGCTTATCTGCAGAAATGTCTCCAAATTCTCTGAATATTTTGATAATACTATGGACTGTAGATGATGAAATCCCTAAATTCCTGGCAACTGTATGCTGAGAAACATTCTTCTTAAAATTTTGGACTATTTACCCACGCAGATGTTCACAAAGTGGTAAACCTCACCTCATCCTTGCTTGTGGATGACTGAGCCATACAAGGATGCTCCTTTTACACCCAGTCATGACACATGATTCCAATTAACCTGTTCACCTGTGGAATATTCCAAAAAGGTGTTCTGCGCATTCCAGCTTTCCCAATCTTTTCTTTTGCCCCTGTTCCAGCTTTTCTGGAATGTGTTGCAGACAAATTCAAAATGAGTGAATATTTGCAACAAAACAATAAAGTTTATCAGTCTGAACATTAAATAACTTGTCTTTGTAGTGTATTCAATTGGCTATAGGTTGAAAAGGATTTGCATATCACTATTGTGTTTTTAGTTATATTTTACACAATGTCCCAACTTCACTGGAATTGGGATTTGTAGAAAGACTTCACAAACTGGCAAGGGTAAAGTCATTACTCACAACTCAAAGAACTTTTTCAGGAGATACTTAGGGTTTTTTGTTGTTGTTGTTGTTGCTCCTACTCTTAGCAAGTATAATTTCTGGCTACCCTACATTCTAACACACAGGTAAAAACACTGGATGAAATTTATTATTATTCAATATGAATAAAGCTGCATCCAGTTTTCTTTCCTTATATTCAAGAAGCTGTTATTAAAGAAACCAAGTGACATTTTAAGAAACAGTTGATAGCATCAAAATGATAAATAGGCGTCTAGACCACAAAAACAAAGACGAGGCTACTCTTGAATCTATAAACAACTAGTTTGCAAGACAGAAAAATCCTGGCAGCTGCCAGAGGTACCCCTCAGTCTCTGTTGTTGAAATGTAGTTTATATCATTTTGACCTTGACCTTTGACCTTGCAATCCCAAAACCACAGTCTAGTGACCCGAGCTTTACTTGTTCTAGGGATGGGCATAATTTACCGATTAACCGATAATTGATCATTAAGAATTTCACCGAGGAAGTTCATTTTCGTCGACAAACCGTTTTTTTTTTTTAAACAATCCGAGGTTATTAGGCCTAGTGCACGGCCGTCCTCAAACAATGCAATGGCAAACTTTGGGCACCAGGGGGCAACATTACACCATCGCCGTACCCTGGCGTGCCTCAGTTGATACATGCGCGCTTCCGTAGGGCAATCGCCAAATCATGAAACGGTTACGGCGAAGTGTTGCGTGGGACCATTTCAATTTAAAAAATGACCAGGTGTACTGCAATCACTGCAATGCAGCATACAAATATAACTCCTCGACAGGGTCCATGGAACACCCTTATTACGCGAAGAAACCGCCAACAGTGGTTGCGCGCTGAGTAATGGCGGTCGGTGAAGATTCTTTTTTTTTTTTTTTTCAGAAACTTTATTGAGAAGGTCATGAAGATTCGGTAGAAGACACACACACACGTGTGTGTAAGTGTACATACATACGTAGATGTAAATAAAGTGTACATAAATATGTTTTTAGAACTCTTTTATTCTTATAACAAGATACGTAACTCAAGATGAAAATGATTTACTGCACAGGTTAATGAGAGCTTTACTGCTCCTCAGGTGCTAGAGGCGCAGGATCGTCGAGGGAAGCTGCAGGAGGCGGCGTAGTGGCTCGACGGGAAGACTATTTCGCACAAAATGGCACAAGAGAACAGCAAAAAGTTCCGCGCGGCTAGACTAAGTAACACGAGCGATAGAGCAATGAATGCGGTCTTCGTTTGTTGGGTGGCCACTCGGCAGGGACAGAAGCTGGGTAAAACGTCTCGGCCAATCAGCTTGCGGGGTGAAACGTCTCGGCCAATCAGCTTGCGAGATTCCCGAGCCGAGCCAACCCGAAAACAGCGAACAGAGAGAGAGGGATTTGAGAGAGAGAGGTGGATTTGAGTTGTGCGGCTAATGTAGTCTACCTGCCTTGTTACGTACCTAAAAATGTTAATGATTAACTGATTATTAATCATTAATTCTCCCGACGATCGGTGAAGAAAATTTCACCGAATGCCCATCCCTAACTTGTTCTACAGCAATAGGGCATTGAGGAAGCTAATCATGACCTTTGACCTTTTGACCCTAAAACCAGAGTCAGTGGTCAGGGTCTAAGCCATCCAAGACTTGTCTTAGACATGCTGATATTGATTTGAAAAGGCTACATCATTTCTTTGTGTGGTTATCATGTTACAAGATTTTGGGAAAACTGATATTTGACCTTGACCTAAAGATCAGAGGTCACCCAAATTCAAACTCATCTGAGATTTTTCATAGATACACCCATGGTATCAACTTGAAAAGCCCACGTCATTTCTTTCTCTAGCTATTGTGTTCACAAGGTAGATGATGACGCCATCACCGCCGCCACCGCCGCCACCCATCTGCCCAGCGGGGTGATGACAATACCCCTTCAGCCTTTAGAGGCTGATGGGTAAAAACAGTTATATGTGTTATGTCTGTAACTGAGGGTGAATGATGAGACTTAAGGTGGAACTGAACAAGACTTTATTATAGACTCACTGGTTATACAGAAGCGCTCCCGCTAGGCTGAGAGGTGGTCAAAGAGACCACCCCTCTTCCTCACAGCCTTATTATACCCTGGGTGGCAGCGAAACCGGAAAGGTGGAGCCACCACCCGTGCCACACAATAATACATCCTATGAACAACATCACAATATGGTTTAAACCAAATAACCTTTTCGCTTTTAACTGAAAGAAATAAGGGTAGATGCATCCATTATTATCCATAACAGTCACCTGAATGCTGGACAAGCATGTAGGCTAGGAGGAACACTTCACAAATAAGGTCACTATTTCTCAACTTTTCTTTGTTTCAAATGACTCAAAGGAAGTGGGGCACGGTATAATAAATCCCTGTAGGCTACACTTGGTGAGCCATGAGTGCATGACCAAAGAAAGCCCCACTGCCTCGGGATGCACAAAGATCAAAAACAAGTTGCATCTCTCGGGAAACATATTTGTTTCAGACACATCCTCACACCAAAATGGCGATGGGGCAGTCTCCAACCGAGCACCACTAATGATGATGCCTGTCACATGCACAGACAGTGGGTGTAAGGCGGCGGTAGACCCTCAGTCTGATCCTGCCAATATAGCAGCTCGTTGCACTTTTCAAGACACACATTGGTGACGTTAATTCCAAAAGTGACAATGGAATCCATCTTGGCCTAGTTTGGCCATATACTCAATTATCTGGTTTGAAAGAACATCAATAACTGACTACTTTTTTATATCAAAGCTGTCACCAGTAACTACTACCTAGTAAACATTTATTTACCAAGCACTCATTCTAAATCCACTCATCCAGTTCAATTTCAGAAATGCATGAAAGCCACTGAAAGCAAAAATTCAAAGAGCAGAAAGACATTTCTACAGCCTAAAATCAATAAATGCTCTTTTAACAAAGCACACCAATGTTTGGCCCTGTTTTTTTTCTCACTCTCAGTCCATTCACTTCATTCTCTCTCCTTGTTATAGAGCAGTGTGCAGGTTTATTGTCTATAGAGAGGCCAGTTTGTCTGGCAGCTGTTTGTTGATTCAAAGGGAGATACTGATGAAAAGAAGTCCCCTTATTAAGGACCCATAAACTAACCGTCAGCACAAATTGCAGCATATCAACTAATATTGTGCCTCTGTGGGCAAATAAAAGCTACACACAATAAAAACATGCTCAAGTACTACTTGAAAGTAAGAAGTTAAGAAGGTTGAAACCCCATTACAGTAAGCAAAAACACTGTTAATTTCTAAGAAATTTTAATTAGGAATAGCACTACTACTTCTTGTTATAAAGGTTTATGCTACACACATTAGTCTAATCACTGCAGCAAGATTTAAGTGCATGCAATAAAGTGTTGTAACCTCAAATGACACAGAAGGGGCTTACAGTAATTTGAAAAATTAGCTTAGTCCATTAGTATGTCAGCCCTGGGGTAGCACACATATCATTTCATTTCACTGCAGAGGGCCATGTCGGCTGGAGCATGCCCAGATCTGCTTCAGATATGACAGGCACCTGAAAACAGTCACGCAGAAAACTCTGCCACACTCCTACCCCCAGGTCATCACACAGAAAATGAAAAGCCTATAAGAATTGATTCCCTGACGAAACCAGCCCTGGTTGATGTGCTATGTATGGAATATATGTCTGCTGAAGATAGCGGTGCTTACTTTCTCTCCATCGATTCCCTTTTGCCCTTCTGATCCAAGTTCCCCCTGCAATGACAAGATTGAAAGTTAAAAGGAGAAGACCCTTGAAAAGTTCATGTTTTCATCCTTTCCCCCCCCACACACTTTAACTCCCAGTAGCTGTAGGAATTAAGGAGAAACACGGTGGCACAGGGAAGCTCGTACCTTTTAAAACATCTAATATGGGCATGATTAGATATTAAGCACATAAGCTAACAAATGCATTAATCTGCAAATGTTTTTAATTAAATCACTGAAGAGCTATATGCATAAGAAAACAATTTATAAAATATAAATATGTAAATCTTGTCACATTGCTGCACAGAGGTACTGGATTCATGGGTATGTAAATCATGTACACTTTTATTAATCCTTTATTACTCTTTTAAGCCATACTGCATTTCTGCATGCACACATACATCAGTGTGCAATAATGAAAGTACATCTACTCCTTGTTGTCCTTGTTGGTACAATAAAGCTGAGTAAATGCCAAACTAAGCTTAAAATAGAGCCTATAGTATAAAAGATCACTTGAGAGGTTATTAATAAAAAAAAACAAAAAACAAAACATGCTCACATTTAGCATCCATATACTCAGTTCTATCCTTCAACTTGCTTCAGTCAAATCTATAACATGTGTGAGATTGTAGTCAGTGGGAGAAAAAAAAGCTGTTAGAGGCTTATTTCCACAAACATCTTCCCAATCAGTGATTCTTCTCAAGCTGCTGAGCCTCTGCTGTCCATGTGCTCTCTGCCAGAAATGTGTGAGACGTCCTGGAACTTGTTGGCTGTGTTATTAGACTGTAAGCTATACAGTTTAATGACCTCAGCTTGCCCATAAAGCTCCAGCAAGCTGCTGTATCACCGTGTCCAAGGGCAGCCATATCATTATGCGTATCATATCGACAGCTGCAGAAAATTGTTGCTCTCACAATAAGGTGACCAAAAGAGGCTGGAAGTGTGTGTGTGTGTGTGTGTGTGACAGCCATCTGTACAAGATGCTAACAAGAGAAAAAAAAAAAAAAGAGAATTTCCACAGAGCTACAGATGGATAAAATAATGAGAATGGGAATAGTATTAACTACAGATGGGCTGATCTGATCTTCAGTATCGATATCAGCTTCGATTCAGGAAAAAAAATGACTGTATTGGTATCGGGGAACAATAAAAGAAAAAACAGCCCATTAAAACATAAAATGAGCAAATAAATGCCTCTTAAAACTAGACATTCTGTAAAAATCTCTCCCCTGAGTCTGAGATACAGGCTCAGGTCTGTGAGCAGAGACTGCATGTCAAAAAATGTAATTCAGAGATAAGATGGTTGTTAATGACCATTTTTTAGAATTAAAAAATAGATGAAAACAAAAAAATATATCACTGCAAACAAAAACACAATTTAAAAATAAATAAATATCCACAATGGAAGACTTGTAAATAAACAGAAAACTGATTTTATCAGTTCTGCATAAAATCTTTGACTGTTCATAAAATCTTTCTAGACTGACCGAGTAAACACTTTTGCTGTAGAGAAGATCTTTGTTAATTTGCTTCTGGTAGCAGTAAATCTTGTCTCCTGGATGATAAAAACACTATGAAACAATTTCAAACAGATTAAAGAGAATTTTCCAAGTGATGGTGAGATTAGTTGTTGACTATTTAGAACATTATTAACTTATTCTAAAAAAAAAAAAACAACAACTTTTTTTATGTTGGTGTTCAGGCATAATACAGCAGATATGTCTCCTCATAGATACTTCCTCAATCATAATTACACTAGTGCATTGCCCGTAGAACGCAAGTATTCCTGTCTGAAACAGGTATCCCAATTAGGCTTTACAGGCCCAAACGTAGGCTGTGTTTGAAAGTGGAATACAAAGAGGTGCAGCCTGTATGTAGGCAATCACACGTTAGACTTTGACAAATATAAAAGGGAGTAAATGGCACTAAGATTTATTTGATTGTGTGAATATTAATTACAGAATACTTGAATATCGTCCTGACTATCGTCCTGTTGCACTGACACCAATTGTGATGAAGTGTTTTGAACGGCTTGTCAAACCACACATCACAGCCTGCCTCCCTGCATCACATGACGCACTCCAGTTTGCATATCGTTCAAACCGCTCCACGGAGGATGCTATAGTCACCACCCTGCACTCTGTCATCACCCACCTGGATCAGAAAGACACCTACGCCAGACTCCTGTACATTGATTTCAGTTCAGCATTCAACACCATTACTCCCCAGAGACTGATGGAGAAATTACTCCTTCTCGGTCTGAACACCGCCACATGTCTCCGGATCCTGGATTTCCTGACTGAGATACCTCAGTCTGTCCGTGTTGGGAACAACATCTCCAACTCTGTCACGCTGAGCACCGGATCCTCTCAAGGCTGCGTACTCAGTCTACTGTTGTTTACACTTCTAACACATGACTGTGTATCCAGACACGAGGGGAACCAGATTATTAAGTTTGCAGACGACACCACAGTGGTGGGACTTATTCAGAGGGATGAGGAATCAAGGTACAGGGAAGAAGTGAGAGACCTGGAGGGCTGGTGCAGGGAGAATAATCTGGTGCTCAACGTGGACAAAACGAAGGAGATGATTATCGACTTTCGGAGGTCACAGCCTGAACACATCCCTCTCAGCATCGGCGGCCGTTTACTGGAGAGTGTGGAGAACATCAAGTTCCTCGGAGTGCAGATCTCGCAGGACCTGACTTGGAGCAAGAATTCCTTGGGGATCAGAAAGCGGGCCCAGCAGAGACTGCACTTCTTGAGGAAACTCAAACAGGCCTCTCTCCCCATCTGCATCCTCAGGACCTTCTACAGAGGTGTGGTGGAGAGTGTTCTGATGTACTGTATTGCAACATGGTACTCCAGCTGCAGTATGTCAGACAAAAAAGCCCTGCAGAGGATAGTTAAGGGAGCTGAGAGGGTAACTGGAGTTTCCCTCCCCTCAGTCCAAGAACTTTTTCAGAACCGTTGTAGGAGCAGGGCACTGAACATTGTCAAGGACCATTCTCACCCTCTGCATAAACACTTTGAACTTCTGCCATCTGGCAAACGATTCCGGAACATCAGAGGCAGAACCACCAGACTGATTAACCAGCTTCCTTCCACAAGCTGTTAGGATGCTGAACAGTTGATCCGGAATCTCTCATACATACTACTGCACCTACGGACATTTTGTATATTATTTGTATATTATAGTTCTGGTTAGTTTTCAAGTATGTCTCAGGGATGTGTGAATGGCTGTGTTGGGGTGGGGGGTGAGGGTGTGTGTGAGTGTGTCTTAAATTATGTTCTTTTTACTTATATGGATGCCGAGAGAAACGCAATATCATCTTGCCTGCACTACAGTTGTATGTACAGCAATATGACAATAAAGGTTGATTTGATTTGATTTGATTTGAATATTGAAAATGAATGGGACATCCAATATTAGTGACTGTTTCAGATCCCTTGCTTATCTGTTTGTCAGATCCCTTATTTGTGTGATCTTTCATCACTTATATTCAAGATAACAGTGTCTCCTGTACTTTGGGAAACGGAAGTTGTTCAGTCATCATTATAGTTACTGTAGTTTAGCTTATATCACTGATCAGTGATGGAGTTCAGGGTAATATTGAATTTCTTCTGTGTATCGTCAAACTCATGCAGTAGTCTAACAGGACACATTTACAAATATTTGAGACGCTTTGTAGTGCATCATTTTATATTTTAGCAATATTTTGTTATTAAAAGGTTTTTTAAAACTGTAATCAACCAAATGAACTACAAAACACCCAACATTATTATACACAGCAGATGGACCTGTTTGACTACAACTGTTGCATCAGTGTTGCCCATTTGTCAATAAATATTTAACTAAAAATGATTTATTTTGTCATTTGGGTGTTTTTGTGTCCTGCGTTTAGGCCCTGTCACACCTAGACGATTTAGACAGCGTTTGCAAAACATATTGTGACGTTGTGAGGGCCCACACAAGAAAGGAGAGATGACTGTGACGAAACAGGCTTTATTTATACACACCTCCTCAACACAGACAGGAAGGGAGGTCATTCCCACAGACCTCCGTCTCACTAAGGGTGACACAAACACATGATCAGTCAGAGCAGTGACTGATCAACTGCGTTATAATGACACAGCAATAACACTTTAGAACACACGAATGATAACACCCTTTGAATCCTCTGCTGCCAAAGCATGCCGGGAGAATCCCCGCCCCCTTAACACAGCCCCGACATTACACTGTCCCCCCCAGACTGGTTTCTGTCCCCAGAATAATAAAAGTCCAGCTCAAAAGACCAACACAAATCCGTCCAGGTGTCGGGGTGGCCTCCGTTGTCGACGACCAGCACGCACAGGTCCGCTAGTGTGTGCCTCGGTGGGAGTATCTGGTCGGAGTGAAGGCTCCGGCTCGACCACCCGCGGGGTGGATGGCTGGTACGGGGTGAGACGCTCACGGTGGAGTACCACGACCCGATCCCTTTTCTGCAGCCTCACCCTGTACACCACAGTCGCTGTAGGACCCCGCACGGTCCCGACCTATGGCTCGCCAGTTTTGGTGACCGTCCCCTTTGTCACTCTGGGCAGAAAACCCAGACTTGATCTCCTGATGCAAAGTCCCTCCCCTGGCAGCAGGAGTCATATGCCCGCTTCTGCCGGCTCCCCACTGCTGCCAGGGCCTCCCGAGCCAGTCCATGCACCATGTGGAGACGTTCCTTCAAGCAAAACAAATAATCCAACCCCGGTCTGCCCTCCGGGGGAATACCAAATCCACCAGCGTGCGCAGCTCGCATCCAAACATCAGCGCTGCAGGAGTGCACCGGGTGGATTCCTGTGCTGCCGTCCGGTACGCCCACAGAACAAAGGGACCGTTCGCCGTCGCTCTGTGGGTGCAGCGGGGTGGTCCGGGTCTTCCAGATGCCCAGCCGCTTGCAGACCTCCCCGAAGACCTCTGCCTCAAAGTTCCGACCCTGATCGCTGTGCAGCTCCTCCGGTGCGCTGAACCAACAGAACATCTTGTCCACCAGTTTTGATGTTGTGGCGGCGGCGCTCTGATCAGGGACCGCGTACACATCTGGCCATTTGGTGAAATAATCCATTGTGACCAGCACGTAATGGCTTCCCCGGTCCGTGGTCAGGAAAGGGCCCAGAATGTCCACCCCTACCCGCTTCATCGGTGCTCCCACCCGATACTGCTGCAAGGGGGCATAGGATTGCTGAGTCGGCCCCTTCTGAGCCGTGCAGGTGTCGCAGCGATGGACGTCGAGCTCTACATCCTGGTGACATCCGGGCCAGTAGAACCGGGCTCGAAGACACTGCAGAGTCTTTGTCACCCCAAAGTAGCCCGCTCCTTCCGCCCCATGGATCAGCTGGAGTACGTTGGGCCGGAGCCGCTGGGGAACCAGCAGCTGCCAGACATGACGCTGCCCAGCTGGAGTCTGCCACTGCCGATAGACAACACCCTCGTGACAGCGGAGATTGGCCCACTGGGAGTGTAGGGCCTTGGTCTCTGGGTCCAGCACAGACACAGCCTCCCAGGCGGGCCGCTGGCCCGCGTCCAGCCACTGCCGAACCCAGGAAATGACCGGATCTCTGTCCTGCTCACTCTGCAGCTGCTGCGTGCCGAGGGCCTCTGTGACGTCATTGCCGGGGAGAGCTGCCTGATTATCTGAGGAGGTGCTGTGTGCCGCTGTGTTATTCCTGCTCACAGCGGTCCGGAGAGCAGCAGCCCATGGGACAGCTTGGTCTCGATCCTCTGCCTGCTGGCAGTGACGACAGTCCTCCACAGCACAGGGACGCCGAGACAGCGCATCAGCGTTGGCATGGAGGCGGCCTGCCCGATGCACAATCTGAAAATCATAATCCTGCAGTGCCTCCAGCCATCTCGCCAACTGTCCATCCGGCTCTTCGAAGTTCAGCAGCCAGGTCAGGGAAGCATGATCCGTCCTGAGCTGGAACCTCCCCCCGTACACATACGGGCAAAAATGGCGAAGCCCCTGGATGACAGCCAACAGCTCTCTGCGAGTAACGCAATAATTCCTTTCAGCTCTGCTGAGAGTGCGGCTGAAAAAAGCAACTGCCTGCTCTCCGTGTTCTCCCTCCTGGGATAACACCGCCCCGATGCCCTGGTTGCTGGCGTCCGTGTCCACGATGAAAGGGCAGTTCGGGTCGGGATACTGCAGGATGGGGGCTCCGATGAGCGCTGAGCGAAGCCAGGAAAAAGCAGCAGCACAGCTGTCACTCCACTGAAACGCACGGCACTTCTGTGTCAGCTGATGCAGCGGGCTGGCGATGGTGGCAAAGTCTTTCACAAATCTCCTATAATAGGAGGCCAGTCCGAGAAAACTCTGTGGCTCTCCCACATCCCGCAGCACTGGCCAGTTTTTCACCGCTGCCACTTTCTCTAGATCGGTGGCGACTCCCGTTGCGCTGACGATGTGGCCCAGCAAGGTGGTCTCCCGCCGAAATAGGTGGCGTTTCCGTGGGTGTAGCCGCAGCCCGGCCTGTCAGATGGCGTCCAATACTTCCCGGACGTTGGACAGCGCGCTGTCAAAATCAGCAGCGTGAACCAGCAGGTCATCCAGATAAACAATGCAGCGGCTCCGGGGTATGTGAGCCGACACTCGCTCCATCAGACGTTCAAAGGTGGCCGGGGCGTTGCAAAGTCCAAACGGCATCACCTTACACTGATACAGTCCCTGCCCGATGGAGAAGGCTGTTTTCTGGCGGGCCTCAGGCGACAGCTCTACCTGCCAATAGCTGCTGCAGAGGTTCAGCAAGCTGAACCAGCTGGAGCCGGTGATGTGATCCAGTGTGTCATTGACGCGGGGCAGAGGGTAGGAATCCTTGCGGGTGACGTCATTCAGGCATCGGTAATCCACACAGAACTGCCACGAACCGTCCTTCTTCTTAACCAGAACCACCAGCGCCGCCCAGGGGCTGCTGGAGGGCTCAATAATGTCTGCCTCCAACATTTTCCGTATTTTTTGTTCTGCTGCCGTCCGCCTTGAAAAAGGCAGACGGCGGGGGCGGAGTCGGATCGGCCTGGTTTCACCGGTGTCAATCTTATGCTGCACCAAGCTGGTTCGGGTGCATTCCTCATCCTTGACAGCGAAGATGTCCATGTAGCAGTCCAACAGCTCCCGCAGCTGGTGTCTCTGTCCCGATTCCAGTCCGCTGCAGCTCTGCTGGAACAATTCCTCAACCGCCTGCTGCGTTTCTGCTGACACATTGACCCGCTCCGCTGTGCCCCCCCCCCGCTGTCTTTATCGGTGGTCGCGCTCCCTCTGCTCGTGCTGGTGGTGCCGTTGTGTTCAGTACTTGCGGTAACCCACCTGGTTCGGCCCGCCCTGGCGGTCCCTCGATCACGCAGGCCTCCGGGTTCCTCCTCTGGGCCCCGTTGCAGAGCATGATGGTCCGAGCCCCCAGCAGGTGGGATGATTTGGCGGTGTCAATTTTTGCGCTCCATGCTGCGAGAAGATCGAGTCCAATAATGCAGGGGTCTTGAATGTCAGCCAGCCAGAACGGGTGGTTTGTGTTCTGGCTGGCCACCCCCACCACAAGAACTCTCCACCCTCCCAGTCTGGCGTGCTCACCGGTAGCTGTGGTGACGCAGCGCCCGGTGGGTTCCCACCCCTGCGGTTCTGTCTCCTCCGTGCCTGGCAGCACACCGGGTCAGACCAGGGAAATGGTAGAACTGGTGTCGATCAGGGCCCGGATCGATGTGTTGTCCAGGCTGCACTGTAGGTACATTCCTGGCGAGAGTCCAATTTGGCCCACACGCGGTGACAGTTCATCGGGAAAAATGTCTGTGGGAGGCGGCAGGTCCCCGTCCATGCCACCTCGCTCTAGTTTAACGTTGACGAGGGGCCGGTTTGTCATTGGGGTGGGTGCCGGGCAGTACCGTGCGATGTGTCCTGGCTCCCCGCAGCGGAAGCACCCTTCCTCGCGCCGCCGTGGCTGTCTTCTCCGTGGACGCGCCGCCGTGGTCTGGCGCAGTTCCTCCTCCTCCTCCTCCTCACTCTCAGCCATGGCCTGGAAGGCTCTCTGTCTCGGTGTTGATGCATCAGCTGTACAGTCCATTAGCGGTTCCACCCACTCCGCTTCTGCCACAGCCGTCTCCCAGCTGCTCACGGCGTGAATCCAGATGTGGCTCTGGAGTTGGGCCGGGCGGAGACCCTGGATGAAGTTCTGGAGGGCGAGCTTCTCCACTACCTCTGGCTCAAAATCCGGGTAGCTACGCCGTGTCAGCAGCCGTATGTCCGCTGCATAGGCTCCCAGGCTATCTCGGCTGCCTCGCCGGCGGTTGGCCAGCTGTTCCTCGGCATGCTCAGCATCGGCCGCTCTCCCAAACTGCCTCCGGAGCACTCCTTGCAGCGCTGGCCAGCTGCGACGTTCCTCGGGCCGGAGATCGGACAGCGTGAGGAGAGCCCTTCCCTCCAGGGCCAGCGCGACCTGCACGGCGGTCTCTTCGGGTGGCCAGCCGTTCGATGCAGCAGCCAGCTCGACCTGGACCAGGTAGTTGTCCAGTAGGGTTTCACCGTTAAAGCAGGGAACTTTGGCCCGTTGCCGGATCGGTGGGATGGTCACCTTTTGGTCGCTCGCCGCCCCTGGTCACAGTGGAATCGCCGGCCCGTCCTGCCCTGAAAAGGGCGGGGAGCAGGGCTGATCTGCTCTGTTTAGCCCGTCCTGCCTTGAGAAAGGCAGAAGGCGGGGTACGCTGGTCCCGTCGGGTCCGCTGCTCTGTTCATCCCGGCGAGCAACTCTGGGGGTCAGTGTACCAGCTCTGTTATCCATTCCCAGCTGAGCGATGAACCGCTCCAGCTGCTGAATCTCTGCTCTGATCCTGGCTTCCATCTGCTCCATAATCCCACTTCTGACACCAGTGTGACGTTGTGAGGGTCCACACAAGAAAGGAGAGATGACTGTGACGAAACAGGCTTTATTTTATACACACCCACTCAACACAGACAGGAGGGGAGGTCATTTACGCAGACCTCCGTCTCACTAAGGATGACACAAACGCATGATCAGTCACTGCTCTGACTCTTCTTATAACACTGCTATGTCATTATAACTGCGTTATAATGACACAGCAATAACACTTTAGAACACACGAATGATAACACCCTTTGAATCGTCCGCTGCCAAAGCATGCCGGGAGAATCCTCGCCACCTTAACACAGCCCCGATGTTACAGTATGAAAAATTTTGAGAATACACTGGTGTACGTTGAATCAGTTAAGGCTAAGTTTTATCTAAGTTAAGAGCACGCTGAAGAACGCTGGTATACACTGTAGTTAGCCGAGCTCCTCTGAAAATTTTCAGCATGCTGAAAATTTTTCAACGTATCCAGCATATGGTTGACATGTCCCGCATTCGTGGAGCAAAGGTTGTAGGGAAGTTATGTGTTAGTTCACACACTTTACTAGTCAGCAACTCATAAGCTACGGTCATACTGCAGGTCTTAATGCTCAATTCTGATTTTTTGCCTAGATCCGATTTTTTTGTGTGTGCATTCACATTATAATTTAAATGCGACCCCCATCAGACTCCAGTGTGAACAGTTTACAGCTATGAAGTGACCCGCATGCACAGAAGAAAACATCATGTCAGACACAGCGTTGTGTTTAAGCTCTGAACGATTGAGGGGGACAGAACTTCTTCACCTTAATGCAGCCCAGCAAAATAAAATGTTAAAATCATTCAGAAATGATTATGCAGAAAAATAAAGGCGATCAGATTCCTTCCTCTACACGCCAGATGACCGCTGTGATCAGCTCTGCTTTAACAGAACTAATCGATTAAACAGCTCTCTTGAAAATGAGGCCCCGTGTCTCAATGGGAATACCTGTATAAATAAGGTTAACAAAAAATAATCCCAGCCATTACAAGAGGGCTCTTGCCCACTGACGTTGTCAGTGGCTTGGGCCCTATAAACAGCGCGGCTTGTACCAGTGGCACTGGTACCGCACAGGAAGGAGAAGCCACCACAGACTCCCCTCACCTGAAGTGTGGGTCCTCTAGCCATTCTGCTCCACAGTCATGTCGGTATTAACTTTACATTTTAGACATTACAGCAGCCAGCACTCACAGTGTGCCATTTAAAGGGAAAAAGGAATTTGCAGCATCCAGTAAATGTGCTGTTACTGTGTGCCTGCTTGTCTGACAGTTTCAGCCCCCACCCCCCAAAATTTTGAAGTTGTTTTGCAGTCGGAGCCAACAAAATTATGATCCACTGATAAAGGGAATAATTGAATGGGTTTCTAATTTGGAGCTACCCTATAATGACATATTTGCAGCATTTGTTCACAGGAAAAAAACGTACAACAGAGCCCTGCTCCATAGCTGCCTGCAGTGCACACACACACACACACACACACACACAGAGCTAAACGCCCACACTTCCTGAAGCCAGGGCATGAAGACAGAGCAGTGACAGAGCGGTGGCTAATCTCTTATTGATAAAAATTACATATTTTCACTGAGCAACTCCAAACTCGGGAATGCACACCTTCGTAACCTCAGCAAAGCACTTATAAAATCTGAAGTCAGTCTGACGAACGGTTTGAGAGATATGTGAGGAACACACACGCACACACATACATAGACATAGACACACAAACAGACAGCGGTATCTTGCATTTATAGATAGATGTTACAGAAAATTATTAAAATGTAACAACTTTATGTAAGAGCTGTGATGGAGGACAGCTGTCTGTGACTGTTATTAGGGCTTCATATCAGACTCATCAGAATGACACTGCACATCAACTCACATCTTTTTTAAACAGAGTTCAGACTCCATTAGGATTTAGTGACTGATTTCAAAAAGGATAGATAGATAGATAGATAGATAGATAGATAGATAGATAGATAGATAGATAGATAGATAGATAGATAGATAGATATACTGTAGTGTGTATTAGCTTTTTGTTGTATCACAATCCAACACCCCCCGTTTTTCCACAACATGAGAAGTCTGCAGGGTATTCTCAGCGTAAGCTAGAGAGACAACACCCGTGTCCAGGCATTACAGTGAGTAGTTGGCTGGCATCCCTTAGTGGAGGAGATTAACATATCCATCTGAGATGCCTCATTTGATAGTCAACAATCTTACTGATGAAAATATCACAGAATTCACTGAGCCCACTACTTAGATATTCAGGAATGTAACTGCAGTAACTGCAATAGCAAAACATAAAATATCTAAAGCACATAGATTTTCCAGCTGGTCACTGGAAATCTATTAATTATAAGCCCTACATTTGGTCTTTGGAGGTTGGGAGGATGTTAGAGATTTGTATGTTCTCCTTTGTACTCTATATTATCTGTTTGTTACCCATAATCATTTTTAAATCCAACAGCAGTGAGAGTCTAAGACTCACCCAGACAGCATTCCTCTCCACACAGACAGTCCAAACATCTAGTAGGAGTTGGTATTCCAGTGACGACTACACGATCTCTTTCCACTCCGGACGATGACCAACTATGTCCTATGGGGCCCGTGGCCATGCAAGAACTGCTGCTCCTTGGGGTTAAACATGCTTCTCTATAGAGTGCAGTCCACTCTGTGCTGACCATGCACTAATTTGACAAATTAATTAGGATTTGACTTTGTTTTTGTCCAATAGGGGCCAACACAAAGAAAGCTGATTAATAAAATACTGGTAAATTATCCCAGACAGTGCCACAGATTCCACAAACCCCTTAATTAAAAGAGTTGCATACTCTTCACTGTAGAAAAATAAGTTCAAACTGAAACAAAATTAATAAATATAAAAAGAGAGATTCCTATTCAAAAGTTGAGAATTGAGTCAATGACAACCAAAGCTTTAACAGTGCCATTAGAGAGGTCATTGACTTCCCTTTGTCCATATTTTAACAGCACACATATGTCTTAATGAGATGAAACGTCATATTGTGCAAAATTTTTCTTTAAATATTTAATTATTGCTGCTTAATTGTTTATAATCTTTTGCAGTCTTTCTATGAACAGCTGGTTTCAGTGCATGTCTCTTTAAATCCCTGAGGTTACATTTAAGGCTTTGAGTGTGACTGTCGCCGAATTGCGACATAAGCCCTAGTGGTCAAGAGTGGTAAATATTTTTTGTCAATAAAATAGTTCAGATTTCCAAGGCTATAACTTGAAAATGGTAAGAGATAATGGCTTACTGTCAATTAGAAAGATGTAAAATATGATCCAAAGTTGCAGATAGGAGTGATTTTATGCATCTAATTTGCATAATGCCACGGCAGCTATATTGAATTACATAACTCAGTCAAAAGCGGACTTTGGACATATTTACACAAAGAATGGTTCAGTCTTTTGACACCCTTTTTTGTACAGAGGTATGTTATCATCTTATCTTCAAAGTATATGAACAAGAAATCAGTACAATGCTAAAAAAAAACAGAAACTCGTCACTTACAAGCGGCTAAGGGGACTCGCTCGCTGCCGTGGTCGGTGTGTTTTAGTCCATCGTGGTCGTTATTTTGCATTCTGTCGGTCATTTACACTCTCTATCACATCTACAAAGTCTTGTGATTATCCCACATAAATTTTGCTCGTATCCCGTGGCTATTTTCCATGTACAAAGCTGTCTAAGTGACGGTGCACGGTGATGGACGATGCACATCATTTGGTGCATAGGCACAAATGATGGTCAGGACCCGTTTCCCAACCCGAAGGCGCAAGGAAGCATCCCTTTCGTCCACCGGGGAAAACTCCAATATAGAAGCAGCAAGGTGGGGCGATACAAGAATACTCACCCCTGCTCATCGCCTCTCGCCCGGGGCAACTCCAGAAAAGGCCAAGCTCCAGCCCCTCTCCAGGAGACTGGTTCCAGAACCGGAGCTGTGTGTTGAGGTGAGGCCGACTATATCTAGCCGGTATCTCTCAACCTCGTACACCAGCTCAGGCTCCTTCCCCACCAGAGAGGTGACATTCCACGTACCAAAAGCCAGTTTAGAAAGCTTGGGATCAGTCCACCAAGGTCTCCGCCTTTGACCGCCACCTAATCCACATAGCACCGGACCCCCATGATCCCTCCTGCAGGTGGTGAGCCCACTGGAGGGCGGACCCATGTAACTCCTTCGGGCTGAGCCCGGCCAGGTCCCATGGGTGGAAACCCGGCCACCAGACGCTAGCCTTCGAGCCCCTCCCCCAGGCCTGGCTCCAGGGTGGGACCCCCGGTAACCCCATACTGGGCGGGGTACACTGAATCCTTGATCTACAATTTATCATGAGAGTCTGTTGGATCGTTCTTAGTCTGGACCTTCACCCAGGACCAGTTTGTCTTGGGACGCCCTATCAGAGGCAAATTGCCCCGGACAACATAGCTCCTGGGATCACTGGGGCACGCAAACCCCCCACCACAATAAGGTGACGATCCATGAGAGGTTCATTGTAGCCAGTGAGATGGAAATCAATATTATTTTTATATTATATTTTATTTTATATAATATAATATAAAATATTATATTACATTTTATATCATATTCATATCATATTTTATATCATATATGATATAATATTTTATATCATATTCCAAACCCACAAACAATAATACTTGTTTATCAGTTGCTAGTTGATTGTTTCATGATGCCATGACGTAGTGATGTTGATGCCTTTGTCACATGTAATTTCATGTAATTTCACCATGCTATGATCTCCACAATGTTGCAGATTTAAGATGAAGCCAAAGTCTTTTGACCTGAGGGTGAATGCTGGGTTAATGTGTTCCCACCAATGGAAAAAACAAATGGATGGTGGACAGTTTAAATGAGCTTTATGGTTAGTGGGAAAGGGGCTTTAGTGACTGACCTACCTTATGCCCTGGATTTCCTTGTGGCCCGGCCTCTCCTGTGTCCCCCTGGGATGAAAACAACACACAGGACAGTTAGTGAAAGGTCTCTCATTCGCACATTAGTGAATAGCGTTATGACCACTTGTCATTTCAGCAGCAACCATGCTCCTACAGCTGTTCCACAAGTACTTGCCGACACAGTGCTTCGGCAGCTGCAGAACAGGGTACTGTTTCCCCAAAACTGGCAAGCACATAAGAGAACCTTGTTAAGTCCAATTGTGTTGATATAGGCTTGTGTGCTTGTTCTTTTTTTGTGAAAGGAATTACAGAACAGGTCAAGAAATGGACAAAACACTTGATTGTCTCAGAGAAACAAGGCAGAATAGGAAGTAGAAAAGAGCAACGGTAGATTGTTACTGAACAAATTCACAATCACTTAAACTGCAGCAAGCTAAGAATCCCATTAGCCTTAATGTTCATTTACGGTCACATCTTCATTACAAGCTTTGTTTGTTAAAACTCGATAGGCTTGTTTAGAAAGAACGCCATACCTACAAGATACCATCTCTTCTGAGTCTAATATTCGACCCATTATTCAAGACAACAGACCCAGGCTTCTGTTTGTAAATCTGAAGAATGATGCACAACAAGCGGTTATCTGGTGACATGAATAAAAGCATATTTAGCATTCATTTGAGACAATGAAAGCTTACCATGGCTGATGTGACTCAATGAGTACAGGGGACTCTCTAATAAAACGCTTATGGGAACATGTATTCCAGTGCTCTTCATTGTTCACCCATTCAACACTTCTTTTCACACACTGGATCAGAACCCTTTTTAACAGCAGCTAATAATAGTTAAACACTGATGAATATAATGGGAACAATAGGAGATTTTGACAGCTAATCAAAACTGAGAGTCAGCAAAAAAATAATAAACTCTCTTGAATGGAATTCACTTTGGAGGTACAATGGGTATAAATTGAATTAGAGGGTGCTAATTGAAAATGCAAACCATAAGGGTAGGAGAGTTGTAAATGGTCCAAAACAAATTAACGGTATTGTAAAAGGGGAGGAAGTTTTAATTTCACCACTATGCCTCTGTGTGTGTGTGTGTGTGTGTGTGTGTGTGTGTGTGTGTGTGTGTGTGTGTGTGTGGTTGTGTGTGTGTGTGTGTGTGTTTGCCAGTACGTGCAGTGGCTGTAAATCTAGTAATACCAGGGTTTATGTGCAACGCCATAGAAAATGGATTTCCTTTCAAGTAAGCTGCATTCTTATAACCCACTACTTATCTGTTTAATTTCCTGAGGGATTCTGGATTAATCATAGCAGTTTAATCCCTTTGCACTGCATTAGAATCCTCCATCAAACTCTCACTGTAATACGGGATAGTACTTTCTGATGGAGTAACACAGCCAAAGTAATCCCTGCACACTTTCCCAAGAAGCCCTCTGTGTAGGTCATGATGATTGGCCTGTGCTTCTCATTAGGGATGTTTTAAATGCTCTAAATAGCCCAGATGTCTGATTAATCTCTACAAAGTCAAGCTAAATTGTTAGTGAGAATACTACGACTATTTTTAATCTCATACAGAATGAGATTCCTGTGTTGATAATTGAAAGCCCCATAAGCGTGGGAGCTAAACTTAATAACAGTTCTTCACTATGACTCTTGTTACACTCTTTCCTTTTTTTTGTAATGTAATCTAAAGGAGTGCACCCCTCCTAGGTGATGTCTCAGTACAGAGCTGCTTCGACCTACAGAAAAAGATGGACACATAAAGCACAAGCCAAGCCCAAAACTAAGGATCAATAAAAGAAGCAACGGTGGGAAAGCACTGAAAAGTCTCCAGATTAAGGCAGCACTTTCCATTTTGCCTCAACCCCTCTTCCCATCCTGCCCAAGAAACACATGGAGCTACGAAGCTGGCAGATGCTTCCACTATACACTTTTTCCCACCACTGTAGTTAATTAGTTTCCATTTAATTTATTTATTCATTTATTTTTAGAACAGAAGATATGGTATTTGATATAAATTGTGGATAAAACAATCAGATTTTTCCTCTATAGTTTTTCTCTTGGTTTTAGTGACATAAGACACGTGTGGCACACAAATCATGTTGAATATGCAATCTTTGGGACTTTGATAATCCTTTTCAGGGTCTTTCTTTCCTCTTATCATCTAGATGTTTTGGTGATTCTAGGCAGACTCTTCTTTCGATCCTGTAAAATATGAGCCTGACTCATTGCCTCTGTGGTTATTTTGTAGTGAGGTTTGTTTTTTGAGGGACTTGGCAACACAGATGCTTGTTCACGTAACGACGAGCAAACGTGTCTTTGTTAAAGTGTGAAAATTATGAATCTGTTTTTGCTGTATACACTTCATAAACAAAAAAGGACAAAAAAATGAGTTTCTTAAGTTGCTATTTAAACATTTCCCCAGATATTTAATTGAACACTTAGAATTTGCATATCATATTTTTCCACATTATGAATGTTTTTATGCTGCCAACTTTGATAAATGAATCAGTGCAATATGCACAAAGCCATGGATAAGTGAGCTGAGGAAAAATGTTAAAAAGGAAAAAGGATGATCAAGACAAACAAGGTGAAAGGTACACGGGGAAAAAAATCAGTATTTTATCCGTTTCATAAACAGCTCTAAAATTAAACAGAGAAAGCCTGATGATTTCAAAGTCAGCAAATTAGGATCTACTTCGGAAACATTTAAGCAAGCATATTATGTTAGCGGGGCAGCTTGGTGCTGCAACACAACAAGGAGGTTGTAGGTTTGAACCCACCTCTGGCCAGTGGTGACCTTTCTGTATGGAGTCTACATGTTCTCCCTGTATCTGTTTGGGTTTCCTCCCACAGTCCGAAGATATGCATGTTTGGTTAACTGGCATCAACTTCAAACTTTATTTATTTATATAGCACCTTTCACGCAACAAAGTGTAACTCAAAGTGCTTTACACTTAAAAACAGACAATACCAGATAAAACAAAACGAAAAAGACAAAGAAAGCCCCCCCAAGCCCTGCCGCCCTGCCCTTACTCCCATCCATCCACCCGATCCCTCAACTCACCCCAGACTCCACCTCCTCCCACCCTGACCCACCCCACCCACAAGTAAAAACAGTCAGAGTTAAAACATGGCTGAGCACTGAGGACCAGAGTGACAAAACGCCATCATAGCGGGACTGTCAGCACCAGGAGCCGGTCTCAGCCAACAGCTGCAGAGACACCATCACAGGGGCCACCTGGGCCCAGGCAGACAGAGGAGTCCAAATCACAACCAAGAGGCTGCTGGGGATAAACATTCCTTAGGTGTGAATGTGAGAGTGAATGGTTGTCTGTCTCTCTGTGTTGGCCCTGTGGTGGACTGGCGATCTGACCAGGGTGAACCCTGCCTCTCGCCCAAAGATGCTGGGATAGGCTCCAGCCCCCCATGCAACCCAAAAAACGTATTAAGCGGTTGAAAATGAATGAATATTATGGTAGCACTCAATAATATTATGGGCCCATGAATAATAATATTAGTACTGACTTTATTTTAGTGAACTAGTGTACTGTCTGTAGAAAACCAGTATTCCTGTAGAAATACGGTAGCCCAATTAGACTTTACATGCAAAAATGTAGGCTATCTTTGAAAGTGGGACACAAAGAGGCGTACATGCAGTCCGCAGTGTTCCAAGATCTTCTGAAGCATTTCTTGCAAACATTTGGGGTTAGAGCTCACTCTCAAAATAAGCACTATCCACAAAACAGCCGGTAGTTCAAAAAAAAATCTCATAGAAAATGACTACTGGCTCCCTGAAAAGTCATGGGATTGCATGATGTTGTCATTTTACATAATTTGCATACGTAAATGACAGCTCTGAAGAGCAAAAACTTCCATGTAATGTAGTTGGTGTTTTTGTTACAACATAGGACAGTCATTACTTCTAGAAGCTTGGGCAGGTGTGACGTCAGTCATTCACACAGAGGTACGCACTGGAGGAGACAGAAGGATGGCTAACAGCGGTAGAGGGGCAAACTTTTAACAATAATAATTGCAAATTTTGTCTGAACAACTTCATGGTCGGGGATGCACACCCTTGTAACCTCCGCAAAACATCTCCCACATCTTAGGTCAGTCTGACAAATGGTTTGAGAGATATGAGAGGAACACACACACACACACAGAGACACACTCACAGACAGACATTTCTTGCATTAATAGGTAGATTTAACAACATTTGAAAATAATGGCTGCTTAACTTTGTGTGGTCGTTTACTCCCATTCTTTCCCAAAAGATGCTGGGACAAGGGTGAAAATGGGTGAAAGAAAGAATTATATACTAAATTTCCTTTGTGTCATTAAAAGCTCTTTACAGCAGTGAGTTGGTGAGATTATATGCTCTGACCAAATAAGGACTAAAGATAGCACGTCTACATCAATCTGAAGCCTGAGTTCTGAACTGTTTAATATGAGCATCAACCATTGTGGCGGTGAAGAAGAGTCTGAGCCTCAGTGTACCATAAAATAAAACACAGAGTGCAACGCTGCCTAATACCATCATCAAGATAAAAAAAACAATGTTTTTAATAACACTATCAAACGAATGAACCTCTGGGTTTAGTCTGGCATGTGTGGTCTGTGATCATGTCTTTGCTTAACTTCATTGATTTAGTGTTCAGGCCTGTAATAGGATTTGTTATAAATTTGGTTTCTCAGTGAGTAAACAAATGTTGCCAAGTACTGATTTGTGGAAGACCTGAAATTAGATTGCAGGTGTTGAGAGAATCAGCCACTCAGTCAGAGCATAAGATGTGCTCCACGGAAAATAATAATAATAATAATAATAATAATAATAATAATAATAATAATAATAGAATGACTCATACAGTAGGTTAGGATTCTAAAAAATACATTTAAATAAATGAATGAATGAATGAATAAATTATATATATAAATTATATATATTAATAATTATATACAGTATATAATAATAATAATTATATATTATATATTATAATTATATATAATATATTATATATATTATATATATTATAATAATAATAATAATTTATATATATATATATATAATTTTTATTTTTTTTTTCCAAAGGGAAAAAGAACAAAAAGAACAAAAAAGAGAAAAGCCATGACGTCGAGCATGGGTTTGTACCATGCTTGGGACGTTTGGTTATTTTCCTTTTTCTGTTTATGTATTTAGTCTTGATGTTAGGTTAATTGTAACATCGCCAGGGGGTCCCGGGACTGCAGAAACTGTCATGCCTGCTGTTGGGGCCGCCACAGCAGAGTTCGAGTTGGATCTCCAGGGGGCCAGGCCTGAGACATCACCATCCAGATCGACGGCGTCCTGGACGGCGGTGGAACTTGAGCTCAGGCAACTCTCCTTTGTTTTCATTGTCTCAGTTTTGGAGAAATCTTGTCTGGCTCTTGGTGGGGAGAGCCGGGTGCTGCCGTCAGCAGCATCTGAGCTCGCCTCGCCGGCTTCCACTGCCACCGATGACCCTGACCATGTTCCTCTCCTTCTTTCATTCGAGTCTTCTCTCAGGGTCACTGAGGACCTGTCAGCTACACCAGAGGTCTCCGTGGGTTCTAGTCCGTCGCCTAAGGGCTACGTGGGTCCAGCTCCTCCGGTCGAGGTCATTGTGGAGACACTGTCCCAGCCCGGGATCTCCGTGGGTGCAGTACTTCCTCAGTCTGGGTCTCCGTGGGTGCCGTGCTCCGTCGTTAGTTTCATGCAAGTGTCCTTTCTTGTTTTTTTTCAGTATTTGTATTTTCCTGTTATCACCCCTCGTGGTCTCATTTATAGCTTTTTTGTATCCACCCCTCGTGGCAAGGTTTTGTGTCCTCTGTTATTTAATAAATAAGCAAACTCACTGCAGGCAAGTGGTGCCGTGTTTCTGCCTTAAAAGGGCCAATTATGACAAGAAAAAACGGAAAAAAGGAAAAAAGAAAAGAGAAAAAAAGGGAAAAAGAAGAAAAAGGAAAAAAGGGGAATAGGGAGAAAAAAGGAAAAAAGAAAGAAAAAAGTTAAAAAGGATAAAAAAGAAAAAAATATTTTTAATATTGATTCAAGTATTTTTTAAGTGCTGTGATGCTGTTTAGATGGAATTCAGGTGCTACAATAAAATTTACTATAAAGCTTCATCATTCTGTGTACATATACAAGTCACCGACAGTGTGCCGCTGTGACTGCTATACTCAAACCTTCTGCCTCCTGTGCACGTCTCTTTTTTTAACCACTAAATATAGCCACCATGATTAACAGCAAGTAATTAATCACCAGCACATACAAAGACACATTACAGCTCGCAACCTGATTTCTGCTAAGTAATTTGAGAATCATTAGAGAGCAATTACAACACATCAACAAATCTAATTAGCGCAATCTGTTTCTAGGCACAAGGGTTTCAATATATTATTCAAAACTATATAAAGATTTATGGCTATTTCTGATTGTTAACTCACAAAGCAATGATGCTATAATAAGAAATGATAAAAGATGCTGTTGTTGTGGTCCCAGTTTTGTTTTTTTTACCCCTTTTTTAATGTCACTAATATTTGCCAGGAAAGTCAGCCTGAAATTTGTAATTCATTTCTTAATAATGCTTTATTGTTTGTTTTTTACACTATAAAACTAGCTTAAAGGTGAAGCCAATCTTCAAACATCCAGACCTGCAGCACCTTGTTGACAGATTACCATTGTTAATCCCAGCAGAAACAGCAATTCAGATAAATAATACCTCAATTGCAAATTCTAGGACTGGAAGTATGACTATAAGTATGAATGACTAAACAGTCACATACAGTGTAATGGTCCTGTGCCTTTCAGGACTGATAAAATGTCTAATACTCACGTTACATATCTTAATCCCACAGCTACATCATCATAATTAGGACAGTGACCCCCAAAGCTGCAGGGTCTTATCAGGTGTACTGTCCCACCACCTGTTCCTCAATGTAAATTCCACTCATTTCTCCCATTTTCTCATTTCGTTTCAACCTTGCACAGGCAGCACAAAGGGGTGACTGGATCCTCCAAACAATGTGGCTTGTCTGGAGAAAAACACCACTTTTTGTCTCGCCGTTTAGCCATTCCATTATGATTTTCTTGTCCTCAAAATGACAAAACACCCGCAATTTTGTTTGACTGGGCATTTACAATTCACATTTTCCCTTGTCTATTGAGCTGTCATGGAGAGAGGATCATTCCCTTTTTAAAATACACCAATTTCCCATGATTGGACAATGATTTTGTTTCCAAATTCACACTTCTCAGGAGACACAAAAAGAACATTCACCTTTTGAAGGTAATTATATGGTAGCTCCACTGAAGGACCTTGACTGAAGAACATGGAGCTCTGCCAGCCACCACAGTGGAGACCGTTTGCTTGTTGAGGGAACAATCTCTTCCTCTTCCTCTAACAATGAAATATAAATTTGTCCTACAGAGACTCGCTGTCTTTTTTTGACATTTAAACTTTGCAGCAATCCTGGAAAACCAGCAGCATCGGACACAGAGAAAACCGAAGAGCATTTCAAAACCAAACTGCAGTCATTTTCCACAAAGGGCGGGGTGCACTAACCTCCCGAATCCTGTGATGAGAATACAGAACACCTCCCACGAGTTCATACAGCTAATAATTAACCTCAAACATTCACATAACCACAGCATACAGAAAATTATGTACATACAGTGAGAATTAAAAAATGTTGGCCTTACCTTATCTCCTTTATCTCCTTTTTGTCCCAGCAGTCCAACTACACCTGGAAGACCAGTGTCTCCCTGCATGGAGCACATAATTATTCACATTTAAAAACAAGAACTCACACAATTAAGTATATAAATCTTTTTTTTTATGTACAGGCTAAATCATGTAGACCATATCTGTGAATATATGCAATTACTTAGGTATATCTATGCAAGTATGCAGGTAATGCAGGTGGACAGAGGTGACAAATACATGTAGAATGTTAGTGGTACGCAAGTGTTACCTGTCCACATCTCCACTTTGGTTTACATGTGCTACATTTCTGTACAATTGCATTTACACATCACCAGTTCTATTAACCTGCATCCAATCTTCATCCGACCAGCATCTCAGCTGGATAGAAGTATTCACAAGTATTCACATCTAAATTGTCACTAAATAAAAAATAAAATAGTGTGGTGGGGAGACCACAGAGAAGATTCATGGATGTAGTGAAGAAGAGCATGGAGAGGGTTGGTGTTAAAAAGATGCAAGAGATAGGGTGAGATGCAGGAAAAGGATCCACTGTGGCGACTGTTAAAGGGAGCAGACGAAAGAGGAAGAGAAGAGGAAGAAGAAGAAGAAGAAGCTTAACGTAAGTAATTACCATACTGTGATTTTTTTTTTTCTTTTTGTCTTTCAGCTGCTCCCTTTCGGGGTCACCACAGCATATCGTCACCTTATATCACAATGATTTGCATGTCGATTTGGCAAGGATTTTTTTTTTACACTGGACACTCTTCCCGACACAACCCTCCCCATTTATCCAGGCTTGGGACCAGCACAGGGAGGGCACTGGTTTGTGCTCCCCCTGCAGCTGGGTAGCTAACTTTCCTTCCCCCATTTCATTATGCTGAGCACCAAGCTAGAAGGCGGGAAGTACCATTTTTATATGGGCTTTGGTATGACCCAGCGGGGGCTTGAACCCATGATCTCCCAGTAATTACTGTACTCTGATTAATGGGCTAAAAAATAACGCAAGTTAACACCCCCAGAACAGGAATCTGAAACACGAAACTGTCCTACCTGGACAGTCGTTGGGAAGACACACAATAGAGCTTCACAAGAGACTGAAGCCCGCACACAAACTCCTCATTTTAATTAATTCTGAGTGTTCAAATCAGTTTGCTGGAGTATCGCTGTCAAACTATGTGAACATTTGGACCACAGATTACATTTAATTAGACACTGAAATGAGTAACTGCGGGGAATGAATCTCTTCAGCAAGCAGTCAGCTAAGCAGAAGTTAGCACGAGGCTAGCCATAGCATGCTCCCTCTTTTCTGTTGGCAAACATTCGCTTGTATCTACGTTTTGGACTGCCTGTGGGTGTGGACAAAGTGCTAGAGATACACAAAGTGGCATCAACTCAGTTCACTCCAATGGACTACTATTTTTACATCAATGGTGGATCATGGAAAATAGTTCCAGTAAGTTAGCAACAACGCAAGGATCACCATAGAGTTACAGTGGGATGGACTGGTTCTGAGCTACTTTCAAAGGGCAAGATGGTTAAAGTTTACAATTAAAGTGCATCCAGAAAGTATTCACAACACTTCACTTTTTCCACATTTTGTTATGTTACAGCCTTATTCCAAAAGGGATTAAATTCATTTTTTTCCTCAAAATTCTACATACAATACCCCATAATGACAACGTGAAAAAAGTTTTTTTTTTTTAGATTTTTGCAAATTTATTAAATATAAACAACAAAGAAATCACATGTACATAAGTATTCGCAGCCTTTGCTCAATACTTTGTTGATGCACATTTGGCAGCAATTACAGCCTCAAGTCTTTTTGAATATGATGCCACAAGTTTAGCACACCTATCTTTGGGCAGTTTCACCCATTCCTCTTTGCAGCACCTCTCAAGCTCCATCAGGCTGGATGGGAAGCGTCATGCACAGCCATTTTCAGATCTCTCCAGAGATGTTCAATTGGATTCAAGTCTGGGCTCTGGCTGGGCCACTCAAGGACATTCACAGAGTTGTCCTGAAGCCACTCCTTTGATATCTTGGCTGTGTGTTTAGGGTCGTTGTCCTGCTGAAAGATGAACTGTCGCCCCAGTTTGAGGTCAAGAGCGCTCTGGAGCAGGTTTTCATCCAGGATGACTCTGTACATTGCTGCATTCATTTTTCCCTCTATCCTGACTAGTCTCCCAGTTCATGCCACTTAAAAACAGCCCCACAGCATGATGCTGCCACCAACATTGGCATAATTATGAACAGTGCCTGGTTTCCTCTAAACATGACACCTGACTTCCGGTTATGGCTGCCACGTAAGACGGACGTGTCTCACTCTGCTCTGCTCCTGGAGAAAAAAAATCGGCAAATAACTCTCTCATTTGGGACAGAACGTATCCCAGCGTTTGGGCGAGGATATGTCGGCGAAGCCTAAGGCTGGAAAACCAGGTAAAGGAAAAAGCGAGCCGCCGAAACAGTCCAAATTAACGGACTTTCAGGTCTGTGACGCAGCAAATAAAACTCCATATATGGCGGAGGAGGCTAGCAACGGTGCGATGTCTGCGGGGGGAGGCGCAGATGCGCTGATGGCTGCCATGAGTTCAATGAGAGCGGACTTTTCCTCTAGATTTGATGGGATTATGACAGCGTTGGAAGGAATAAGAAAGGAATTGGGTGACTGTGTAGAACGAACGGCGCAGATGGAGCTCCGTCTCGCTAGTGCTGAAGATGACGTCACCCGTCTTCAATTAAAGGTGCGCACTTTGGAAAAAAAAAATAAATCTCTGGAAAATAATATTTTGGATTTGGAATCTCGGTCGAGACAGAATAACTTGAGGCTGGTGGGTCTTCCAGAGGAATCAGAAGGTCGGGACGTATGTTCCTTTCTGGAAAAGTGGATTCCGGAGGTGCTGGGCAGCGAGGAGTTGCAATCAGCAGTGGTTCTGGAAAATGCACATCGTATTGGCCCACGGAGAGATAAGGGACCGCCGAGGACCTTAATTATGAAGTTTCTTAGCAACAGAGACAGGATGAAGATCTTCAACGCTGCACGAGCTAAAGGAGAGATTAAACACCAGGACCAGCAGGTGCGGTTCTACCCAGATTTGGCCACAGGAATCCAGCAATTGAGGAAGCAGTTTGATCCCATACGTAAGGAGCTGCGCAACCTTGGGATTCGTCATGGTGTAATCTATCCTGCGAGACTGCTGACCACGTATGAGGGCAGAACCCACATCTTCAAGACCCCAGAGGAGGCGCAGGAGTTCATCAAGAAGATCAAAGAAGAAGAAGAGACTGGTGGGAGCTAAGCATGAACAAAATATAAGGTAGAATAATTAAGCATTTGCACAGGCATCTGACTGACTTGAAGTAAATAGTAAGTTTACAAAATATAGATTGTATTATATATTAAAAAAACAAAACAAAAACAAAACAAACAAAAAAAAAAACTATGATGTACAAAGTTGTTAAAAATTTTGGAGTTAAGTTGGAAAACTACAGAGGAGAGTTAATGTTACGTCATTAAAAGCAGTAGAGTTAGGGTGATTGGGAGGATGAAGAAGGAGTGGCTTAGGCTGTTCCCCGTGGGTGTGGAACGGTCGATGGCTATATCGGGAGACAGAATTTTTCTTTTGATTTTGGGGGGTTTGCCACAAGTGTGGGAAGGGGAAATTTGTTTGTGTGTAGTTTGTAGGATGAATGTTCAACCACTCATGTTTTTGCTTCTCTGTATGAGCATGTTTACACTGCAAGGTAATCCCAAACTCTCTATTGATCATAAACCAAAGCGTTAATCTTAATTTAACTTCATGGAATTGCAGAGGTCTACAAAATTTAAAAAAACTTAAACAAGTTATGAATAAAATAAAAGACATGGGTTCAAAAATTGTGTTTTTACAAGAAACTCATCTAATAGAGGAGGATGTTAAAAGAATTAGGAGTAGATGGCAAGGAAGTGTATTCACCTCTTCATTTTCATCCCGAGCCAGGGGAGTTATGACTCTCATACATAAATCAGTTCCTTTTCAAGTGAAAAATGTAATTGGAGACAAATTTGGAAGATATGTAATCATTCAAGGTTCTTTGCTATTAGAAAATATAAATCTTGTGAACTTATATGGTCCCAATATAGATGATCAGAAGTTCTTTGCTAATTTATTTCTTATCTTATCATCACTTACAGGGCAACATATAATAGCAGGGGATTTTAATTGTACATTGAATCCAGGTATAGATAGATCAACAGGACTGGATTGTACGCACATTGGATGTAGGATGACTATTAATCATTTTATGAAAGAATTGAGATTGTTAGATATATGGAGAGAAATGAAACCACAAGTTAAAGCCTATTCTTGTTATTCCAGTACCTACAAGACATTCTCACGTATTGATTATTTTTTGATTTCCACAGAATTAAGGTCCAAGATTCAAAACTGCTTTTATGATAACATCGTGATCTCTGATCATGCACCCTGTTGTCTAATATATGTAGATAAAAAATTGACAAAGGAATCAGGTAGATGGCAATTTCAGCATAAATGGCTTCAGGATGAGGAATTTGTCAAGTATATAGAAAAACAGATAGACGAGTTCTTTGACATCAATACTACACAAACATCAGCATGTGTAAAGTGGGAGGCTTTCAAAGCTTTTATTAGGGGACATATTATTAGTTATACAGGATCAAAATCTAAGAAGACTCGAGAGGAGAGAGCTAAATTGGAACATAAAATAAAAAGTCTTCAGGAAAAAGTGTATGCAGGAAGTGACCCAAGGTTGGAGAATGAATTACTGATTTTGAGAGCTGAATACGACAAAAAATCAGCGAATAGAGCTGCCTCGAGTCTTCTAAGATTGAAACAATCTTTTTATGAACAAGGTGAAAAATCAGGAAAATTATTAGCATGGCAGATTAAACAATTAGAAATTAAAACACCAATTACCAGTATTATAAGTAATGGACAGGTAGTTATAGATCCTTTAGAAATTAATAGAGCCTTTAGAGATTACTATGAAAAATTATATGATACCAAAAATGAACCTGATTTAACAAAACTAAATGGGTTTTTGAACGAACTATCTATACCGTGTATTCCAAATGAAAACAGGGAGATATTGGAGTCTAAAATTAGTCAAGAAGAAGTTGGGCTAGCCATTGATAATATGAAATCAGGAAAAAGTGCAGGACCAGATGGTCTTCCAGTTGACCTTTATAAAAAATTTAAGAATAAATTAATAAAACCTTTTTTGGAAATGGTTTTAGAAGCATTTCAAAATAATAATTTACCATCATACATAAATAATGCCTTAATTATACTGCTGCCAAAACCAGGTAAGCCCTCTAATAAATGTGAAAATATGAGACCAATAAGCCTATTAAACGCCGACCTTAAGATAATCTGTAAAATTTTAGCAAGACGAATACAAGAAATTTTACCAAATATTATTAATCGAGATCAGAATGGCTTTATAAAGGGTAGACAAGGCTTCCATAATGTAAGAAGACTATTTAATATTATTTATTTTAATAAAGAAGCACCGGATACAGCTCTCCTATCACTGGACGCCGAAAAGGCCTTTGATAGAGTTGAATGGCCCTTTCTTTTTGAAGTCCTACAAAGGTTTGGACTTGGAAATAATTTCATAAAATGGGTTCAAATAATATACAATAATGCTACAGCAGAAATCCTAACAAATAACAATATTTCAAAACCAATAAAAATCAATAGAGGATGTCGACAAGGCTGTCCACTTTCACCTTTACTGTTTACTATGGCAATTGAACCTTTAGCGATAGCGATACGTTTACATTCACAAATATATGGAATTAAAGTTGGACCAACAGAACATAAAATCTCCCTGTACGCCGATGACATAATTTTGTTTATGTCGAATCTAAAAAAATCAATTCCAACCTTGTTGAATTTAATAAAGAATTTTGGGGAAATATCAGGATATAAAATAAATAAAACTAAATCTTCAATATTAATGCTAAATGAGACCCAGAGAAATTACTCAGCCCCTGAGGTAAATCAATTCAATGTTGTAAATCAGTTTAAATATTTAGGAATCCAAATTGTGCCTAAGCTAGAATCAGTCACCAGTGTCAACTATGAAGCCTTAATGTCAGATATCAATGAGTTAACTCAGAGATGGATGTCACTACCAATGTCGATGATCGGGAGAATCAATATACTTAAAAGTAATATTTTACCTAAAATACTTTATTTATTTCAATACATTCCCTTATCACCACCTTTAGATCTATTCTCAAGAATAAAAAAAAAGTTAGTGGAATTTATATGGAACAACAGGAGGGCTAGATTACGTTTGTCTTTATTATATTTACCATTTGATCGTGGAGGTCTGAAATGTCCAAATTTTATGTTGTATTATTGGTCGGCACAACTGAGGTCTATGACATATTATTTTTCATCAAATGATCTCCCTCACTGGACTGAAATGGAATCATACAATTTACCTTTACCTCTTCCCATATTCATATACTCAGATTCGGCAAAAAAATTACAAAAACAAATTAAAAATCCATTTGTAAAGCATATGATCAAAATATGGTGTGAAGCTAAAAACTATTTAAAAGAACCACAGTTATTGTCACAATTTAGTCCAATATGGGGTAATCAATATTTTAAACCAGGGAGAGCGGACGCTGTATTTAAAGTATGGAATTTAAAAGGGATACAAAAGATTCAGGATTTATATTTGCCATGTGCAGATAACATAATGTCTTTTGAAGAGCTGAGGATCAAATTTAATCTCAATAGAACACATTTTTTTAAATATCTTCAACTTAGAAACTTTATTCGATCAAATCAAAATAAAGCTCTCACTCGACCTATTTATTCATCCTTGGAAAAAATGATGATGAAAGATAGTAAAAGAAAGGGTATTATTTCAGAGTTTTATAACTCATTGACACTATCTTCAAGTGAAAATTCACTGAAAAGATTAAACTACTGGAAAGAAGATCTGCAAACTGAAATTTCAGAGGAACAATGGGAATTGGCTTGTACAGAAGCTCAAACCAAATCAATAAATGCACGCCTTAAATTGATACATTTCAAATGGTTAATGCGGATGTATGTTACACCGGAGGAGTTAAATAGATATAACAAAAATATACCAGATACATGCACAAAATGCATGGAAAGTAAAGGAACCCTATTTCATTGTTTATGGGAATGTAGATTAATAAGAATGTTTTGGGAAGAGGTGAGGGTAACAATTGAAAAAATAATCTCAAAACAAATCATATTGAATCCTAAACTGTTTTTGTTGGGTCTGTACCCAGAAAAGCATAATTTTAATAAAAGTGAAAGAACATTCATAGACCTCAGTTTGCTTAATGCCAAAAAATGTATTGCACTATTATGGAAAAAGACTCATAGACCAGATGTGACTCAGTGGTTAAGACAGATGTTAACAAACCTTCCATTAGAAAGAATAACATATATACTGAAATCAAAGGAAATTGTGTTTGAGAATATATGGAGACCTTTTATTGATTATGTAAAAAATTTAAACATAACTCTTGAAGAAGAAGGTGAATGATGTGTGTGGACCTTGTAAATTCCAAACTGGTGAACATAATATGTATACTTATGTATTGGATTGTCTAGACTAAACAGAGGAGCATTGTTGAAGACTTGATTTTGTTGGTGGTTGTTGGTGTTTTTAGTGCATTTTTTTTTGTAGTACTTTAGTGTTAGTGTTTGATTGTTTGTATCATGTTTGTTAAAAAAAAAAAAAAAGGTTCAATAAAGATATTGTGGAAAAAAAAAAACATGACACCTGGCATTTACGCCAAAGAGTTCAATCTTTGTCTCATCAGAACAGAGAATTTTGTTTCTCATGGTCTGAGAGTCCTTCAGGTGCCTTTTGGTAAACTCCAGGTGGGCTGCCATGTGCCTTTTACTAAGGAGTGGCTTTCGTCTGGCCCCTCTACCATACAGGTCTGATTGGTGGATTGCTGCAGAGATGGTTGTCCTTCTGGAAGGTTCTCCTGTCTTCACAGAGGAATGCTGGAGCTCTGACAGAGTGACCATCGGGTTCTTGGTCACCTCCCTGACTAAGGCCCTTCTCCCCCGATCGCTCAGTTTAGATGGCCGGTCAGCTCCAGGAAGAGACCTGGCGGTTCCGAACTTCTTCCATGTACGGATGATGGAGGCCACTGTGCTCATTGGGACCTTCAAAGCAGCAGAAATTTTTCTGTACCCTTTCCCAGATTTGTGCATCAAGACAATCCTGTCTGGGAGGTCTACAGACAATTCCTTTGACTTCATGCTTGGTTTGTGCTCTTACATGCACTGTCAACTGTGGAACCTTATATAGACAGGTGTGTATCTTTCCAAATAATGTCCAATCAGCTGAATTTACCACAGGTGGACTCCAATTAAGCTGTAGAAACATCTCAAGGATGATCAGTGGAAACAAGATGCACCTGAGCTTAATTTCGAGCTTCATGGCAAAGGCTGTGAATACTTATGTACATGTGATTTCTTAGTTTTTTATTTTTAATAAATTTGCAAAAATCTCAAAAAAAAATGTCCATATTGTCATTAAAGGGTATTGTGTCTAGAATTTTGAGGGAAAAATGAATTTAATACCTTTGGAATAAGGCTGTAACACAACAAAATGTGGAAAAAGTGAAGCGCTATGAATACTCTCCGGATGCCCTGTATATATCATCAGCATATCACAATCAAATGGCCATGAGCAGTTTAGTATGTTGCTTGAATATCTCCCACTGGATTAGTACATTTAGACATTATAAATAACATATTAGGCTAGGGTACTGTGTACAGTTAGTGCCATTACATTAACCACCATCAGTTTATTATTTGTAATTCTGTTAATACAAAAGTGCTCTCCACTTAGGAACCCTTTTAATTCTGTAATAATTATCTTTCTAGCCTTGTAACATCTTATTGCACCTATATGAGTTTTTCAGGCTTTAAATTTAAAATAAAGTTTGCACAGATCAGACTACAAGCTCATAAAAGAGCTGTAGATGGAACTGTTTGAAACAAAGCTGTTACAATTAAAAAGAAATAAAAAGTTGCCTAAAAATACTTCTTTTTCATTGTTTTTCATTGCAATTTTAGTGGTTAATCACATGAAACTATTTAATTTGGTGAACATTTTTGATTGTGATTATTCATGATTAATTATAGAAAATGGGTGTGATTAATTTTTTTTAATCAATTGCCAGCACTAAAAAAAAACAAAAAACAACCAGATCAGTATAATCAGTGTAGATTATATAGAGACATAAAATTGTAGAACTGTTATTGTTTGAGCATATTTTAATAAGTCAAACCAGCTCTACAGAAAAAAAAAACATGAGCAGTTATGCAATTGTAGCAAAATACTGATTTTAATCTACCAAATCCTAAATGTCTCTGCCACTTAATGGCAAAAATTTAAAACTATAAAAGTGAAAAAGTAAAACTGAACACTGCCTTGGGTTTACCACATGCATTCTTTTACGAGTTAAAAAAAAACTTTGGATCTTAATTTGCATTTCAGTCAAACATTAGCATGTGCAGTAGAAATAATTATTTTGTAATTTCTCAGCCATGTCTACCTCACATGGGAGAATTATACCAGCATTTAGGAATGCATCTTGCCTACAGCGCCTGTGTCTGTCCTCATAGGAAAATTGTTTTTTTGTTATAAATGCCTCTAAACTGGTAGTTTAGTGCACTTAACGGGTGGTGTCAAATCATTGGTGGTTCGGTTACAATAGCCACTATGCTTACTGAATTAGAGACCCCTGTTGGGTGGAATTGATTGTACCTTTTCAGCTGGACACAAACATCTGTCAATAGAGACCGGCTGAGACAGCATCTGGGGGATCGGGGCTGTAAGCAGGGGAGGGGGAGTCCCATTAAGTGTCTTCTTGGCTTGGCACTGGATCAATACAGAAATTTCACTATTTAGAGACTTTGCTTGCTTTCAGGCAAAAAGAAAACCTCAGAATCCGCTGTCATGTTTAGCTCACACCACCCAAAGTAACCTGGAGTTTATGTTTATGAGAGGCTAAGAAGGTTGTAAGCCCACTAAGTGTGAAAAGTCCTTCTCAAGGTTGTGACAGCTCCATGAGCGTAACCCTACACCGACATGACAGCATGCTTATGGAGACATGTAATGGTAAGGGGTTAAAGGTCACCTCTCCATTTAGAATCACTGTAACATTAGTGCGTAATGATTTTATGGTGACATGTTAAAGCGATTAAAACCCTGTTACACCTTCAATCTTTAAATACAAAGAACATGTTAATAACAAGTTAGTTTTCTAGTGCAGACGTTCAACCACCATCTGGACTGTAGCACTGTGCTGATCGTTCTGCATTCAGTCATAATTTGCTGTGAGGGACTCACACCGCCACCCCCTTTTATAACAATGTTTTTACCTGCGGTTCCAGAAGCTCGCAGCAATTTTCCATCTCAGCCATGTAAGGGTCACAGTAGATTAAGAATTGTCTTAGCTCAATCTGTGGGCAGAAAAAGAGCTCATGTTAACAGACCTGACAGCAGCGTACACGGATTTCAATATCTAATCCTACTTTACGTTTTACTCACAAATATCTGTGCATAACTTTTTTAAAGCAGTGATTTGTTCACCTAGTGGCAATAGCAAAGGTTATGTGCACTTGCAGAATATCTAAAACATGTGGGCAGCATTGAGAGCACTGAACTCTGCTTAAGTGGACTTAGTGACAAGAGGTTTTTGTGGGTTCGAGGTTATTCAATGGAATTATCTGATGAATGTTTCTTTTTTGCCTTGTGCATGTTTGGACCAAAACACATGTGCTCCAGTTTTAGGGATTTAGTGAATTATTTCACAGCACTCTGTCCATATAGTTTTGTTGGCAAGCTTATTAGCATTCAGTAATAACCAGTGCAGTGCCCGTGTGACCCCATGTGGACTGATGACATCACAGAAGTGATGCTTGCACCAAAGAATAGATAGCACCTATTAAGAAAACCTAAGAAGTTCTTATAAGGCGTTCTGAATAACTCCCTATAAGGTCTCCAAAGGAAGACCCGGTTTCGGAGCTCGGATTGGGTCCAAATTTTTATCATTTTATCCCATCGGCCTCCAGAGCCTGCCCTGTGAATTTCAGCCCCCATCTCCCAGCGGTTATACCTTTTCCACCTCTGTGTTCATTTAATAGCTCCCCTAGGGATGTCCATTAAAGATTCCCCCTCCTAAACTTCCACATACCTAGGGAGGCTGAAATTTTCAGTGGTTATTGGGTTTAATATTATAGCCATAAATCCAAATTTTTAGCCCCCAAATCCCAGCAGTTATACCTTTTCCACCTCTGTGTTCATTTAATACCTCCCCTAAGGATGTCCATTAAAGATTTCCCCTGATAAGCTTCCATATATCCGGGGAGGCTGAAATTCGGGGATGAACACCCTTGTAACCTCAGCAAAGCACTTATAAAATCTGAGTTCAGTTTGAAGAATGGTTTGAGAGATATGCAAGGAGCAGTCAGACAGACACACAGACAGAGAATCCTTGCATTTATAGAGAGATGAGAAACATAACCAATCGTCCAATTTCAACACAAGTGAAGTCAATATGGTACCTAAAATGCTGAGACTGGGAATTCAAAACAAGCATTGCAAATTGGTATGTAATACTAAAAGAGCTATTTGTAGTTCTCCTGCTTTAGTTTAAAAATTGGGCTGGTTCTAGACATACTGTAATACCACTGTTTCGCCTGCAGGGTGAGCTGTAACTGTCACAGACCTGGACAATGTTTAGAGTAATCTGAACAGGTCCTTTTTGGCACAGTGCTGCCACCTAATGTTTATGGTGAGAATTAACTAAAAACAACGTTGATCTTTCCTACAAAATCCAAAGGTAAAGGCTGTATCTCACTAGGCTGCGACAGCTCACCACTAGTTGGGAGAACGGCATTTGCAAGGGAATTTCAAAATTCTCTCCAAATGCTTGCGGGGGTTCACAATTTCCTCTCGTGAGTCGTAGGGCCTTGCTCTCCTGTCACAGGAATTTTGGATACATGCAACAAATTTTCACTCAAAACAGTTGTGGAGTTGTTGCGAGTGTCTCGACCCCATCCTGAACCCTTCTCAATTTAGTTTCTGTGAGTCAGAAAGTATGAGAAAAGTTTAAGACAACTATGCTTGGGGACCTATGAAACTAAATTGGGACTGATGATTTTCTAGCACACGCTGACACAGTTGCGGCTGACAGTGTCACCATGCCACACAAGGGCGTGTAAGGCAGTGCTATGGATGGGGGCGGGGGCTGCTGTCCCTGCCCCACAGGCCCCTAAAGAGGAAGCGGCGCTGGTCCTGGGCCTGCAGAGTCTGATGTGGAGGACTCTGAGGCGGCCTCCTCATCCAGCAGCCTCCGCACTTCCTTTCTGTGATCCAGCTTGCTTGACGTCTGATGATAAAATGACTTCTGGAAGGGGGAGACATGGTCCCGATTGCACAACTGTTACGGATAACCGTCAAGCACAGGATTTGCGTGGGTGTTATGGAACAGTTATAAGGGTCGTAGAAGTGTCATCTTGGACTCTCAGGAAAGGTGACACTCAGGGCTATCCTGCCCTATGTCCAGAAACACTGTCAGTAGTAATGACACAGAATAAGTAAAGTATAAACACTATACACAAGGTTGGTAGAAGTGATTCAGCTTTGTAGAGGCAACCGAGCATTACATATGGGAAAAGCACGGGCTTTATTGGGGGCGTGTGTGACAAACCCAGCTCTATCAGGTATCGTTACATTCAGAAATGAATTGGCTACATGACACATCCATAATTTGATTTGATTTTTTTTGGGGGGGGGGACTTCTGATCTCTAAAACACGATAAGAAAACAATGCAAAAGAAGAAAAAAAATTGTAATACATAAAATAAAGTTTGTACTCGAAATGAAATCAAAAGAAAACACATAATCAAGTTTTCCAACAGTCATTTCCTTTAAATCCTTGTGGTCCAAAAGGAGTAGGCAGAAGTATAAACTTATCGAGGCCTACCCCCCTTTTACTTTTTTTACCCTGTATACTCTGCTGCAATTGGCCCGTTTTGTTCACGTTAACTGTGAGGCTGGTCCTCCATGCTAAGTAGGGACTCATTGAGTATTGAAGGCTGTGAAAACACAAAGGAAAGGCCTATTGGGTCAAATGAGGTATCAATCAAATCGAAATATAACATGAGTCTTTTGGGCTTCCATTTACATCCCCATCGTGAGAAATGTAGTTTTTACAGTGAGTAAACAAAAAAAAGCAGGAAGTTACCCAGCTGGATTTCAAAAATTGCTGCGATTTTAAGGGCATTTTCCCCTTTAATCACCTAGATGGACAATAAATCTTACTCAGATGGACCTATTGGACCTTTTGCAATAAAACTGAACCATATTTGTTGGACTATCATTAATTACAGGACTCCAAGAAAGCTTCATTGGTTAGTAAATGCTATGCTGCTATGCTGTGCTAACTTGCTTGATGCTCTATTTAATTCCAGTATTATGATTGCATCTCACATCTGTTTTAATATGCAAATATATGAAATTCCAAGTTTTCAAATGATGCAAGGCATGACTATCCACTCTAAACAGGGCGGAACATCGGAATGTTAATGGGTTTAACTGTGCAACATTTAGAAGATTGCTGTAACCAAAATATTGTTAATCCTTCCTTAGTAGCGTGTCAGCTGACATCTAACAGCAACAACAAAAATACACTCATGGAAACTTCTCATGGAACACACATCCACGGGCCGTCCATCCTCCATTCGTGTCGTGATGAGCGTGCGCCCGCTCAGGTCAATGTCCCCCCTCTCCTCAGTCATGCTCCTCTCTATTAGCTTGCAGTCCATGTAAATGGAGACGACGTCGCTCTGCACAGAAAGGCTCAGCTTGTGCCACTGGCGATCAAAGAGGGCGTGGAGGTCACGGCTCTTAAAAGTGTAGCGGAGGGTGTCCTTTTGCAGACCCTGGGAGGAAAACTCCACCGTCCGCTTACCACCATCAACCACAACAGACACCTGGTGGGGGGGGAGGGGGGCACAAGAAACTGCTGGCTTATTATCCTCCTACAGATACTGAAGTTATGATGCAAAACTTCAAAACACAAGACCCCACCCACCTGGCTGCCTCCTGATTGGTCGAAAATCTGCCAAAGATACCAGCGATCTTTTTTTGTAGTTCTTCTTACCCGGAGAGTTGAGACGAGTGAGTACTCACTTGAAAGCCCCTTTGGGAAAATAACTCTAAATAGAGAGAGAGAAAAAAAAAGAGTTTCAGACTCCCACCATATACAAATATTAGATTTAACATTAAAATCTTCTTAAAATTGAAGCTAGCAGTGTCCAGTTTCATTACTCAACATTCAAAGTAAACTCGTTTAAAGCTTCCAGCGCCTGAATAATAAACCAGCCAATCAACATCAGTGATCAATAAAGCATTTCAGTATTCCCGTGCTGCAGAGACATTGACATAAACAAACCTGACAAACTTAATTCCTTTTAGCTTGATGAATTTTATGCAGGCTTCCCTGTCATTCAGATAAATGAAAGCATGCAGACATTGATCCAAAATTACAAAAGCCAATCTTTTACCTCACTAAGGGCTGCTTTAGACAGACGGAGATCGTTGGGTGACCGGTGAGAGATCAGAAATTTACCCGCTCACTTAACGATCTCCTAAAACCTCAACAAAGCTGTTGATGTGTAAATGTTTGGAAATTGTTTGAAAGTTCCTTAAGAGATCACTGGGAGACCAGGAGAGATCGATCAGGGATGCCAGAGTTTGTTAGCTGACCAAAGATGTACTGTATAAATATATATTTCAGATGTTTCTACTGCTCTACCCCCTTTAAACAGGAGTGGAATCATTGAGAGATAACTGAAAGATGAAAAAACGTCCAGCTTGCACAATGATCTCTCAATGATGCTTCAGCGATTGCCAAGATCTATCAATGACTTCTCAGTGATCTTCCAGTGTCAACGAACTTTCAATGAACTCTCAAGGAGTGCTCAACGATATCATCGATCTCCCAGTGATCACTCCATGACCTTTCAAAAAATTTGGCATTTATTGCAAGATTACTGAGAGATCATTGGGAGATGGGTGAGCTTGTTAAGCGGTCAAGGAGAGCTCAAGGAACGCTCAACGATCACATTGATCTTTCAATGATCTCTCAGCGATCTTCAAATGAATGCCAAATTTTTCCACCCCAAAGGTAGAGATGATTGAGAGATCAGTGAGGGACTGCCTAGTATTCGATGAAAGACCGATAGAGACTACTGGGAGATTGATGAGATTGTTGAGTGCTTGTTGCGAGATCACTTCCCTTTGGTGATCATTGAGAGATTGTTTGGGAATGAGTCAAAACTTTGAGGCCTGTGGAGATCATTGAAGATTATTGAGAGATCTTGGCGATGGCGGAGAGATCAATGAGAGATTGTTTGGAGATCTGGCCAGTTTGTCATCATTCAGTGATTTCTCAATGAGCTCTACCTCTGTGAAAAGGGAGTATAACAACATGTGGTAAAGGTAGAGCTATAGAGAATGTGTTGGGCAGCTATAGGTTTATTATGGCCTTATCCAATGTAAAGGCTAGGACTGTGTCTGAGCAGAGGCAAAAAATAGAAAATGTATAGAAACAATATAATATTTCAGATTGTACAGCTTATTCACCAACTTATTGTTCAACTCACACCCCACCTCCTCCTAATTTTATACATTGCTTTTTTTATTTTTTTAAAAAAAGGCACAAAAACAAAATATTTTATCCTTCAAAATGCCATAACCTTAGTCCCAGCTCTAGACTCAAATTAACAACCACAAGTGGAATAGCATAAACATAATAAATCAAGATCAGCAAAAATAATAATAATGCAATGATAAGGTCATTGAGAAGGCAGAGCACAGCCCGGGGGAGGAAGCAAGAGACTTTCCTTAGACAGGTTGGAAATTAGTTTTCACTCCAATATATCATCTCCTATTCTCTCAGAGCTTCACACCCTCCTCTATTGTCCCCCCACCCCCCACCAGTTCTTTGAGATTTTTGGTGTGCACGCTACATGACTACAATGATAAACACACCAACTTAAAGCTCCTGAAAAATCAAATGCTTCTGTGAGAGGGAAGGTCATTTGTTGCCGAAGGGCTGAAAGATTATTTCAGCAGCAACTCAATATCAAAAGTGGCACGGCCATTTATAAAAATGGGAATTTTTAGAATAAATTCAGCGTGGGATTTAATAAGGGTGCACAAGCAGAGCCTGTTTGTACTGAGTGTATTACACATTATTAAAAATGTAAACGACAATTCTGAGAGCTTGAGTGCCACACGCTTATGGAGCATAACATTAAATTGAAGCAGTGACTCTAACCGAGACGATGGATGGAAAACCACACGGGTGTTTTCATTTAGCGCTCTGGAGTCCAGAGCTTAGCTGGCTGGCCGTGTGGCGCACACACACACACTGTCTGAGGGCTGAGGGGGTTAAAGTTCCTGACCTCCTACTGGCTGCCTTTCTGGCTAAGTGGCCAAACCTGGAACTCAGAAATCATTACTTTGAATACTGCTTGTTTGGAAAGATGCTGCTGCTTAAAATTATGATTTAGTAGGTGATAAATGGCAAGTAAAAATAACTCTATAAAAACTATACATACTGTATTTCTAGAGGTGGGTAGTAATGAGATATGTTTACTCAAGTACATGTGCTCAAGTAACTTTTTTCCCCTGCAAGAGCTGCAGGATGCTTTTAACTCTAAAAACCTCTTCTTTTATTCAAGTGCATTTGTTCCTACCCTATGAATTACTTTTGATTTTACTGGTTTAAACTGAATGTGAGTTTTATTCTCAACTAATTTGAGGTCACTGTTTATCTATTCTGGCTCAGCAAATACTTTATTTTCTACTGTCTACTGCTCCTTTCTATGATTTCGATTTTTTATTAGGGGACACGTGTACCTAGTCTAAAAAACTCACAAAAAGGAGAAAAAAGTTGTTTTTGAGTAAAAAGCTGTAAATTTGTGTAAGGGAAGACAAGGTACCCCTCCATGGATCGCCACCTTGTCGTGGTGGAGGGGTTTGTGTGCCCTAATAATCCTAGGAGCTACAGTATGTTGTCAGGGGCAACTTGCCCCTGTCAGGGTCCCCCTAAACCAGGGGTCTCCAACCTGGTGCTCCTGGAACGTTCAGGTTTCTGTAGGAAATTCTCTAATTTCACTTCTTATTTACCTTATTATTTCACTTATTGACCTTCCGGTTCCGGCGCCACACGAGTTGGCTGCCCTTTGCAACTGCCTTTTTTCTTTTTTTTTTTTTAAATCTTCCTTTCTTCTTTCTGCACCTTTCACTCTATATATATATCACGGACACACAGATCGCCCCAAAGGTCTCCCGAGTCGGCGGATGGAGCCACTGTTTATAGCAGGAGACAATACAGCAGGGAAGAGCTAGCGAGCACTCAACCGCCACCCGGTGCTAACGGAGAAACTCGACATACCGGGGAACTGAAGCGAAAATGACGCGGGTGCCGGGCTGGAGTTTAGGCGGCGTGCAAGAAATATAAGACAGAATAATAAAGAGCGATGGCAAGAACCAAGCAGACCGCCCGTAAATCTACTGGAGGAAAAGCCCCCAGGAAGCAGCTGGCCACCAAGGCTGCTCGGAAAAGCGCTCCGGCCGGTATCGTGGCTCTGAGAGAGATCCGTCGCTACCAGAAATCCACGGAGCTGCTCATCCGTAAGCTGCCCTTCCAGCGCCTGGTGAGGGAGATCATTCAGGACTTCAAGACCGACCTGCGCTTCCAGAGCTCTGCTGTCATGGCTCTGCAGGAGACCAGCAAGGCCTACCTGGTGGGTCTCTTTGAGGACACCAACCTGTGCGCCATCCATGCCAAGAGGAGGGTCACCATCATGCCCAAAGACATCCAGCTGGCCCGCCGCATCCGCGGAGAGAGAGCTTAGACTTTCTGCTGCACATCCACCAACCACAATGCTCCGCACTGTGTGTCTATATATATATATATATATATATATATATATATATATTGTAGCGGTTTGGATTCAACCCCCACAACACAGAGACAGAACACAGAGACAGTCAGCTCGCACTCCTGGGTTTTTTCCGCTGCATGCTGCATTTACAGCTGTGAGGTTAAAGTGTCATCCATGCATTGTGTTCATGCATCCTGTCTGTACCTCTGATATGCAAATGCCCAGATCGACTGCTGTGAATGTCTTTGATGTATTGTTTGAGTTGAGTATATAAGCTGCACTGTGCTGTAAATCTGCCTCTCATTCTCTCACTCTGATTCTGCATCTGCTGCGAGACACACACACTGTCTCTTCTTTGAGAGCTGGAGGAACGAAGCGGCAGCCTGCTCAAACCATGGGCTGTAGCCGAGTTCTGATGAAGGCGGGTGATAATAAAGCTATTTAAAAATCCAACGCTGCCTTTATTTTATCATCCTCTTCAATATATATTTATAGTAATATGTACATATGTACACTAGCTGCTCTTGTTTTTTCTTGCCTTCTGATTATTGCTCTGAGTGTTGCTGTCCCTGTGCTGTTGCAATCCTGGAATTTCCCCATTGTGGGAATAATAAAGGCTTATCTTATCTTATCTTATCTTATTTGGTCAAAAAATTGTGAATAATTTGGTGTTGTTGTGCATGGGTGCAAGGCTGCCTACAGAACACATGCACAACAATGACAAATTATTTGCAAATCTTTGAACCAATTAAGAACTGAAATTAGAAAATTTCCCACAGAAACCTCAACGTTCCAGGAGCCCCAGGTTGGAGATCCCCGCCCTAGAAAAGTTGGTCCTGGGTGAAGGGCCAGACCAAGTGTTATGACCCGAGCGCCGGTTCTGATTGTGCTCGGGCTAAGTTCTACTCGCTGCCGGCCTTGACAGCTGCGGGCTGTATTCTGGCCTCACCGGGCTCTTATTGTGAAGGTGCTCGGTGGGGCTTCCGCCTGTCAAGGCTGGTCAGCTGTTTGTCATTATCGTCGTTAGTGCTTCGCCTTTATAAACCCGGCATTAGCGACGGTAAGACGCAGGAGTATCGTCAAACTTTCTTTGCCAAGTCTTGGTCTCCGACTCGTCATGCTTGAGAGCGCCGTAGACCTTCATGTCAGGTTCGTGTATGTAGCTTTGCCACAGTTTAGCTCGTAGTGGCTGGGGTTAGCCCTACGAGCCCAAGTCTCGTTTTTGTGTGTGTTTGCCCTGAGGGGTTCATAGCCTTGTTTTGTCACGTGAGAAAATAAACTAACATCTTTGCCAAACTCACTGGTAAACTCTTTGGCGTCTCTTGGTGATCCGTGAGGATCACCACATGACACCAAGAGTGGTCCAGTGGATCCTCATGAAAAAGTTACAACAAGCCCACCCTCAAGTGGGCTCACCACCTGCAGGACGGATCACTGGGATCATAGGTGCTATGTGGACTGGGCAGCAGTCTGGGCTTCTTCTAAAGGTGGATTCACACTACAACGTTTGGATCGACTTTTACTGACGCTTTGGCAAACGTCTGGCTCTGCTGGCAAAAGTTAATGATTGCTGGTGGTTGTTGGCAAATGCTGGCGAAAGTTGTGTTCCCTGAAAATTTTCAGCCTGCTGAAAATTTGCCGTTTGGAAATACACGCTTGTGAAAGTTGTGCTCGGTTTGTAAAAGTTCTTGAGCGCTGGGCTAAATTATGCAGAGTTTATCTAAGTCAGCCTCAGTTAAAGTTGGGTTCACACTATAGTGTTTGGACTGACTTTTACAGACGTTTTGAAAAATCAGACAAATACTCAATGCAAGTCAGCTAACATCAGCATCAGCCAATGCTCATATAAAGATTAGCGTTTGTGGAGGCAGTATTTATTTTTGTTTTATATTCCTATGTAGTTGTACTTCTGCATGCCCTTTTCCCCTGTTCATTCATTCATTCATTCATTCCTCTAAAAATATAATACAATAATGCCTATGTACTCCATCAGTAAGTCCACAATTAAAATGTGGATGTGGATGGAATAAAAAAAAAAACCTATTTAGTGTATCATCATATAAATAATATGATGTGATTATATTTTGACTGTTACAACTGTCTCCATTAAAATAACATAAAATCCCATTAAATATCATTTACTTTTTGACACCACATCAGCGCTGTTTGATTCCCCACTGTCATGAGCTGAGCACAGGAGGTTTCCGCCTTGCTCAGTCTCATGGCTTTTTCTTTATATTTATATAGTTGTATTTTGTGCTTTTTGGGTTTCTGTATCTGTTTCTGTATCTTGTACTGTTTGCTATTTTCCTGTTTATGTTTTAGTTTTGTTACACTTTTATTTTGTATTATCTTACATTTACATACAGTATATTTCAGTCTGCATTTGTTGATATTATATTCTTTAGATCTTTACTGTTGGGTTGACAGCTGTCAAGGGCGTTTCCGGGTTTTGTGCTTCGTGTGGGTGTCGCCCCTGTCAGCTATCAGCTTCAGCCGCTCTCCTCTCATTGCCCCCAGCTGGTCCACCTCCAGTGAGCCCGAGGCCGACGTGGAATCGCGCTCTGCGGCAGATGCCCTGCTCCACCTCCAATTCGCCCATTCCTGCTCCCACTCCACTGACTCCACGATGACGTCATCCAGTTCCAGCCTGCCAGAGGAACTCTCCCGCCTCTCAGGCAGCAACTTCCCCTTCGCCAAGGCAGAAGCCTCCCTCAGCAGTGCACTCTCAGTGTTTTACCTCTCCGGCTGTATCGTCAGCCTCTTCCCTCTCCGCAGCTGCTGTTTCCTGCTTCTCCTTGACATTCTCTCCCGCTGCTGAGAGGTCGTCTGTTTTGACTCCGACTCCACCCATCTCTGTGTCCGCAAGGGTGGCTCCTCCATGATCCTCTGAGGGGCCCATGTCCACCATAGCCATGGAGAGGGATGACTCTACACCTGCTGCAGCAGGAAACATCGAGCCCTGGGAACACAGGCAAGTGTCATTTCATTCTCCTACATTTTATGATGATATGCCTTGCCTGATTTCCGGTAGTGAGGCTCAGTGTTCGCAGTCCCCTGAGCCCTCACCACCTGCTGCAGCCATTAATTTCTCACCTGCCCTCTCCGTTTCTCCTCCTATTCTCCCTGAGTGTCTGCCGACTACAGGGTTTATCTGCCGGACGATGGAGGAGCCTCTGGTCCTGGAGGACCTAGTCCCAGCCCCGCAGTCACAGTCTGGACAGAGGGAGAGCTCTGGTACCGAGCTGATGTGTGCTCATGTGCACTTGCATGAGCTCATGTGAGCTTATGCAAGTGCTCTCCTTTGTTTTCATTGTCTCAATTTTGGAGAAATCTTGTTGGGCTCTTGGTGTGGAGAGCCAAGTGCAGCTGTCAGCTGCACCTGAGCTCACCTTGCCAGGCTCCACTGCTGCTGGTGACCCTGACCCTGTTTCTCTGTCTCTCTTGCTTGAGCTTTCCCCCAGGGTCACCAAGGATTGTCCAGCTCTGCCAGATGTCTCCGTGGGTCCAGGCTTGCCACCCGCGCTCTCCATGGGTCCAGCTCCTCCCGCTGAGGTCATTGTGGGTGCTCCGTCCCAGCCTGGGACCTCCATGGGTGCTGCTCCCCCTCCGGTTGAGGTTGTCACGGGCGCTCCGTCCCAGCCCTGGACCTCCATGGGTGCTGCTCCCCCTCCGGATGAGGTCTTCGCTGGTGCTCCGTCCCAGCCCGGGACCTCCGTGAGTGCAGCTCCTCCTCAGTCTGGATCTCCGCGGGTGCTGTGACCTAGTCGAGGACCAGCGTGGGTGCTGAACCCCAGCCTGAAACCTACTTGGGTGCTGCACTCCAGTGTGGGCCCGCCATGGGTGTTATGCTCCAGCCCAGGGGCCACCGTGGGTGCAGCTATGGGCCCAGTCCAGGCCCACCGTGGGTGCAGCTATGGCTCAGTCCAGGCCCACCATGGGTGCAGCTATGGCACAGTCCAGGCCTACCGCGGGTGCAGCTCTGCTCCAGCCCGGAGCCACCACGGGTGCAGCTCTGCTCCAGCCCAGAGCCACCGCGGGTGCTGCAATGTCCCAGTCCGGGACCACCGAGGGTGCTACAGGCCAGTCCAAGGGCGTCGTGGTTCCCCCTCCTCTGCAAGACGCAGTCGTGGTCCCTCCTCTTCTGCCTGATGTCGTCGTGGTTCCCTCTCTTCTGCCCAAGATCATCGTGGTTCCCTCTCCTCCACCTGACGTCATCATGGTTCCCCGCAAATCCTCTATTGTGCCCACAATTAGCTCTTCCCTTTGGGCAGCCGCCTCCTGGACCACCCTTTCTGTTCAGGTGGTTGAAAAACTCAGGCAGACCGCCCGATAGGCTGTGCCACGGAGTTGGGTGGCCCACATTCTCTGGGAGGCCACCCGACTCGTTCCATCATGACATCTGGCGGGCCTGGGACTCTGGTCGCCTGCCTGAACTGTCCAGCTCTTCGGTCCAGAGGGCTTAGGGGGGTTGGAGTTTGCCTGGTGTGGGTCCTGAGCGGGGATTTTGTTTCGTTCCCTCCTAGCCTGTTCCCCCCACCACCCACCCGGGGTGGGTTATTGTTGTGCTTCTATAAGCGACATTCGCATTACGAGTACGCATGTGCAGACTATGTGAGTTCAAAGTTCACGACTACCAAACATTCCGGTAGTCGCTTTGCTTTTGTATAGAGACAGTACTGTCACACCTGAACAACTGCCGTTTAAAGTCTGCTTCAAGCTTTAGATCGCTGTTATGCCAGGTGCACATTGTGCCATAGTGAAGTGTGGAATGGCATGTATCATCTAGAGTGGTGGAAAAAGAAAACTTGCAGTATACATGCGTGTAACTTTGGGACCAGCGTGTACACATGTCCGCCGCCATTCACGTTATATACACTCCCCACGGAGCTGAAGGATCCGGACGGACGTAATTGTTGGATTAAAGCAGTAAGTCTACTGTATATTATAACATAATTAAATAGTGTTGTGTATTGTTCAAGTTCTAGTCTAACTGACACGAGTCTAAACCCTGAAGTAGTAGGTACAGACAGGCAGGCCTGGATCTAGGATATAGTTCTTTGTATATTGGTAATGAAGCTTGATCTACACACACATGTAATTAAGGCCATTGATAAGTAGGCTGGTATAAAATAAAACTGCAAATCATTGAAAACGTGTGGTACTTAAACTATAGTAGTATCGACCTATAGATCTAAGTAAGCAGGCTATGCCCTGTAGTGAAATTTACTCAGAATGACAAAACCAAAGTTGAGCTGTCAAACCACTTGCTTACCTTCTTTGTAGTCGTTTCAGAGTCTCGCAAGTAAGGGTGCTTGGTCCTTTGACAACAAAAATTCTGCTATGTCAGCGTACATACAGTGGGGCAAAAAAGTGTTTAGTCAGAATCAGAATCAGAATCAGGTTTATTGCCATTGTTCATGTAGTACACAAACTAGGAATTTGTCTCGGTACAATGCTGCAACATTAAACATGATAAGATAAGAGAAATAAACTATACATGTAATAAAGTGTAGGATAAGATTAAGTGATACTGGTCAACAGTTAAAATATATATTAGCCAGCAGCAGATACTGTGGAGAACTATATAGTGCAGTCGGTAATGCAGGAAGAAAACAGTGATGATTGACATGAGTCTGGTTGAGCTGCTGTACATGGTGCACGAGAGTCACTTAGTGTTCAGCAGTCTAATGGCAGAGGGGAAGAAGCTGTTCATGTGACGGGAGGTTTTAGTCTGGATGGACCGAAGTCTTCTACCAGAGGGGAGGGGGGCAAACAGTACGTGACCAGGGTGTGAGGGATCGGCTATGATCCGGCCAGCACGCCTCCGGGTCCTGGAGATGTACAGATCCTGGAGAGATGGGAGCTTGCAGCCGATCACCTTCTCAGCAGTGCGCACGACGCGCTGCAGCCTTAGTCTGTCCCTGGCAGTGGCTCCTGCGTACCACACGGTTATGGAGGTGGTGAGGATGGACTCGATGATGGCTGTGTAGAACTGCACTAACATCTTGGTGGGTAGCTTGAGCTTCCTCAGCTGCCGCAGGAAGAACATCCTCTGCTGGGCTTTTTTGATGAGTGAGCTGATGGTCAGCTCCCATTTGAGGTCCCTGGTGATGGTAGTGCCTAGGAAGCGGAAGGAATCAGCAGTGGTGATGGGAGAGCCTGAGAGGGTGAGGGGGGGCAGAGGAGTAGTGACTTTCCTGAAGTCTACAATCATCTCCACTGTCTTCAGAGCGTTCAGCTGCAGGTTGTTATTGCTGCACCAGGACGCCAGCTGGGCCACCTCTCTCCTGTAGGCGGACTCGTCGCCGTTGGAGATGAGCCTGATGAGGGTGGTGTCGTCCGCAAACGCGGACGACAGTCAGCCACCAATTGTGCAAGTTCTCCCACTTAAAAGATGAGAGAGGTCTCCAATTTTCATCATAGGTATACCTCAACTATGAGAGACTGTTGAATATTTAATAGTTCAGAATGGTTCATACACATAAGTTGATAGTTATTACATATTGAAATACATATAGGACAAATAGATATTATAAACACTTTATAGTTAATCAGAAAAGCTATTTATAATAGTAATTTAATTAGAATCCCAAAGGTGTTTTCCTTCAATGCAGTCGTTAGACATTGTCCACTAGACGGCGCTGGTACTGTACCTTTGGCCATGAAATGTTATTGTTCAAGCTGCAGACCGAAGAAGAAGAAGTCAGTGCTAAGCGATGCAGTGCTATCAGAGAGACGGACGCATGTTAGCCAGCGGGAACGACAAATGTGTTGTAAACTGAGATGCAGCATTCTCCAGTAAAGCCAAATGAAGGTAAAGTTGGGTGTTTGGACATTCTTTCCTTATAACAACTGATGTTACAGCTAAATCCACAACATATTTTTTGGTGCCGAAACCCGGGAACCGGAAGCTGGAAGCGGGAAAAGTGAAGAGAGAACGTTGTTGGGATTAAGCCGATAGCTGTAACAACACGGAGACGAAAGGAAAAAATGGCGGAGCGACTTCAAAGGCTAAAACAGAAACGGACCGTGCTGCGGACGTCCGTTACAAAGCTGCTGCAAATTATACAAGATGAAACAAGTAAGACTGATATAAACAGTGACCGTTTGCGGGAGCTGTTAGCCATGTTGTCACAGAAAGAGAAAGGCCTGCAAGACATTGAACCAGATATAGAGCAGGAGATCCCTTTGGACGAGTTAGATGCGGACATGGTGCGGACACTTGAGTATCAGGACAACACAAATTTATGGAGGACGCGGGCAGAGAGAGCAATTGAACGGGCTGCCTTACAGCAACAAGAACAGGCAAGAGACGCCACCGTATCAGCGAATCCACATCGGCTGAGTGACGTGAGTACACGGTCAAATACAAGCAGACCCTCGGTAAAGCTACCCAAGCTCTCAATAAACAAATACAGCGGAGAAGTGTGCATGTGGCAGGAGTTTTGGGACCAATTCGAAAATGCAATTCACCATAACCCAGATTTGAGCAAAACTGAAAAGTTCACTTACTTGAAGTCATATCTCATCGGGCCAGCTGCACGCGCCGTCGCAGGGCTGAAGGTAACTGACATGAACTATGATGCTGCAGTAGACATGCTTAAGCAAAGATTTGGAAGGAAAGAGCTCATTGTAAGTGCACACATGTCTAAGTTACTAAATCTAAGTCCAGTTAAAAGGTCCTCAGACATTGTTGCCTTGAGACAACTTTTTGATGATGTTGAAGTACAAATCAGAAGCTTAGAAGCTTTAGGAGTCATGTCAGACAGTTATGGAGGTTTACTGTGCCCCATACTGTTCAAAATGATTCCTGCTGATCTTGCCCTTGAGTACACCCGCAAGACAGATGTAGGGCAAAAGTGGGATGTTGATGGCCTTGTAAAGTTTTTGCAACAAGAAGTTGAAAGCAGGGAGCGTGCTGCACATTTGACACAAATGAGAGAGAATCATAAAGATACACATGCAAATCAGAATCAGCACTACAGACCAGATTCAAGCAGAGAAAGGTGGAAAGGACCTAATGTGCCCTCAGCTGCAGCCCTCCACACAGGCAGTTCGAATACACCATTTGTGCACAGTTGCATATTCTGTAACAGTACCAGCCACAAGTCAGAACAGTGCACTGAAGACACAGTCACAAGCAGGAAAGAAAAGTTAAAGAAAATGGGAAGGTGCTTCATATGCCTAAAACCCAGACATCTTGCTCGAGACTGTAGATCCAAAAATGTGACATGCACTGATTGTGGAAGAAGACATCATGCTGTTGTGTGTGACAGAAGTGAGCAACCAATAGAAAGGACAGATGCCGCTGAAAACACGAGTGATGCAGTGGTCTCCTCAGTGTTTCCATATGCAGCCAAACCAACCCCAGAAAAATGTGAAACAATACTGTTGCAAACTGTGAGAGCAAGGATTGAAGGACCTGGAGGAAAGAAGATTGTGCGTTGCTTAATTGATGGAGGAAGCCAATGGAGTTTTGTCCATGAGAAGCAAGTGAAGGATTTAAAACTGCCAATACTAAAACAAGAGACATTAAACCTTCACACGTTTGGCTCAAAAAACCCAGTGACCACAAAATGCAATGTCATAAAACTAGTCCTGGAGAATGTGAGAAACAAGGATCAGAAAATTGAGATTGAAGCTGTTCAAACCCCACAGCTTTGTACTGCAGTCATGAAAGTCCCCAGTGAACACATCCAACGGCAGCTGGAGAAAAAAGGGCTACCAGTAGCAGATGTGTCAGCGGGAGACAAAGATGGTTTGGAGCTATCAGTACTGATCGGAGCAGATTACTACTGGAGAGTAGTCACAGGTAAAACTGAGAGACTGTCAGACGCTTTGGTTGCCGTAGAAACCAGATTCGGCTGGGCAGTGCAAGGACCAGTTGTCATGTCCAGTATGAATGAAGCAACATGTATGCACATTGGACTCAGTGAAGACTCAGTGGAGATCTCAAACCAGCTAAGAGCATTTTGGGAGATCGAGTCGCTGGGCATCACTACTAAAGGTGAGGAAACACCTGATGACGAGAAAGCCAAGGAGAGCTTTGACAGGTCAGTCAGATTCATTAATGGGAGATATGAAGTGGCGTTGCCATGGCGCCAAGACACACCCGAACTCTCAGACAACAAGAAGGTTGCACAAAAGAGGTTTGAAACCCTGAAAAGAAAGCTGAAATCTGACGTGACACTGTTTAAAGGATACAACGATGTAATAGAGGATTACACAGAACAAGGAATATGTGAAGATGTGCCACAGAGCAGTCATTCAGCAGAGACAGAGAATGTAACCTACTACTTACCTCATCATGCTGTAATCAGAGAGGACAAAGTAACTACCAAGTTAAGGGTAGTGTTTGATGCTTCGTCACATGAAGAAGGTTGTTCCTCTTTAAATGACTGTTTATTACCTGGCCCAAACCTGAATGCTGACCTCATGAGCATTTTGATCAGATTCAGACAAAATCCTGTAGCTTTCACAGCAGACATTACTAAAGCTTTCCTTCAGATATCTATAACTGAAAGTGACAGAGATGCTGTGAGATTTTTGTGGCTTACAGGACCCCCAGATGTTGAAGGCACCAACACGCGTATAATGAGAATGGCACGTGTTGTGTTTGGAGTAACTTCAAGTCCATTTTTACTTGCAGCCACTATCAGACATCATCTGGAGAAATATGAAGCTGACCAACCAGACACGGTAAAACTAATGAGAGACTCACTTTATGTGGATGATCTGATCGCTAGCTCAAGTAACTCAGACGAGGCATACAGACTTACTACAGGAGCAAGAGAAATACTGGCTGCTGCCAACATGAACCTCTGTAAGTGGACAACAAACTCCCTTGAACTGAAAACCAAGTGGTCAAACAGCAAGCTTGATTTCACACAAGAAACAGAAACACATGGAGGTGTGTTGAAGGTGCTTGGTTTGGTGTGGAGACCGGACACAGATGACTTTGCCTTTGACCTCAAACATTTGATGAACATTCTAAAAGGAAAGGAAAACACAAAGAGGAGTGTTTTGAGATCATCCGCCAGAATCTTTGATCCTATAGGGTTCCTAACGCCATTTACCATTCGAGTTAAATGTCTGTTTCAGGAAATGTGGCGACGGGGCCTGAGCTGGGACGACGAGCTGCCTCCAGACCTTTCACAGGCATGGCAGCAGTGGTGCATGGAGCTTCCTCAGATCCACCAAATAGTCATTCCGCGGTGGTATGGAACAGAAAAGCTGTCAGATAAATCACAAGTTCTCCATGTCTTCACAGATGCAAGCGAAAAGGCGTATGGCGCAGTTGCGTATCTACAAGGACAAACAACAGAAGGAGAGACTGTTACTGCGCTCGTTGCATCCAAGTCAAGAGTGGCACCAATCAAAACAATCACACTGCCACGCTTGGAACTGATGGGAGCTGTGATTGGAGCAAGGTTGGCAAATAACCTTTTGAAGGCACTGAATATGCAGATCACTCAACTCAGAATGTGGTCAGACTCCATGATAGTGATTCACTGGATTCGCAGTTCATCAAAGAAATGGAAACAGTTTGTTGCCAACAGAGTGATGGAGATACAAACTTTGACACCACCAGAACTATGGACACATTGTAATGGAAAGGTGAACCCAGCTGATCTCACCACAAGAGGTCAGTCCGCATCAAGGTTGAAAGAGGAAAATCTCTGGTGGTCAGGCCCATCATTTTTGAAAGAAAAGGAGCTTCAAACTACACCGCCAGAAACAGCACAAGAAATACTATCAGAAGAAGAGGTTAAAGCTGAGCTAAAGGCAAATCAAGTCGCAGTACATCTCAGTAACAGTGAAAGAGTGCAATCTGAACCATTGCTACAGCTGGACAAATACAGCAAACTACAGACCGTACTAAGAGTAACTGCATGGATCCAAAGATTTCTCCACAACTGTCATTCAAAGCAAAGACAAAAGGGAGAACTAACAGCAGAGGAAATGGCAAAAGCTGAAAAGGTATGGATACGTGAAGCGCAACTTAACAGTTTTGAAAGAGAAATAACAGAGTTGAAAACTGGAGAAAATGTGCACAAAGACTCAAAAATCAGAGACTTTAAACCCTTTCTAGACGAGCAAGGCTTAATCTGTGTAGGAGGAAGGCTGCATCAGTCAAACATGAGTTTCAATGAGCAGCACCCGTGGTTGTTACCCTCAAATCACAGATTTGCACAACTTCTGATAAAATACAGTCACGAAAATGTCATGCATTCAGGCGTGAGAGACACTCTAGTTCATCTACGAGAGAAGTATTGGATTCCACGCGCGAGACAGTTAGTCAAAAAATGCATTTCAGACTGTACTATCTGTAAAAGATTCAAAGTAAAAGCAGCACAGCAAACAGCTGCACCTCTTCCCAAAGACAGAGTTACTGAAGCACCGCCGTTTGAAGTCACAGGTGTTGACTTTGCAGGCCCACTGTTTGTAAAGTCCAAGAATTCTGCAGAGAAAGCATACATAGCACTTTTCACCTGTGCAGTTACACGTGCAGTGCACCTTGAACTAATATCGAGTCTATCAACAGAAAGTTTCCTTTTGGCATTCAAGAGATTTATTTCACGGAGAGGACTTTGTAGAGTAATCTACTCGGACAATGCAAAAACGTTCAAGAGAGCAGATCAAGATCTAAAGGAACTGTGGAAGGCTATGAAGGAGCCAGAGCTGCTGGAATATTTTTCTGAAAAGGGAATCAAGTGGAAATTTATTGCAGAAAGAGCGGCTTGGTGGGGTGGTTTTTGGGAAAGGTTAGTGCGCTCTGTAAAGGGATGCCTCAAAAGAGTAATGGGCAGAGCATCTCTGAGCTTTGAAGAGTTAACTTCTCTGTTGACAGAAATAGAAGCCACTATTAACTCAAGACCACTCACATTTGTGTACAACGATTTACAAGAACCAGAACCTCTGACGCCAGCTCATTTCCTCATAGGGAAAAGACTTACCTCTTTACCACCAAAGCCATTTTCCACAACAGGTCAGATAGCAAATGCAAATAAAGAAAGGCTGACCCGAAGATGGAAATATCGCCATAGACTTGTCAAGGAATTTTGGAACAGATGGAGGAGGGAGTATTTGCTGGACCTCAGATCGGCTCACACTCGTCATACCCCAAATCCAACACAACTCAAACCAGGAGATTTGGTCCTCATTGGAGATGACAAGATACCACGTCAAACATGGAAAACAGGACTAATCATAGAGGTGTTCCCAGGGAGAGATGGACTAGTCAGATCCTGCGCTATGCGCACTCCAACTGGGACGACGTTAAGAAGACCAGTTCAGCTACTATATCCTTTTGAAGTTAATATTTGAACTGTCTTCTTGGGGGGGAGGATGTTGAATATTTAATAGTTCAGAATGGTTCATACACATAAGTTGATAGTTATTACATATTGAAATACATATAGGACAAATAGATATTATAAACACTTTATAGTTAATCAGAAAAGCTATTTATAATAGTAATTTAATTAGAATCCCAAAGGTGTTTTCCTTCAATGCAGTCGTTAGACATTGTCCACTAGACGGCGCTGGTACTGTACCTTTGGCCATGAAATGTTATTGTTCAAGCTGCAGACCGAAGAAGAAGAAGTCAGTGCTAAGCGATGCAGTGCTATCAGAGAGACGGACGCATGTTAGCCAGCGGGAACGACAAATGTGTTGTAAACTGAGATGCAGCATTCTCCAGTAAAGCCAAATGAAGGTAAAGTTGGGTGTTTGGACATTCTTTCCTTATAACAACTGATGTTACAGCTAAATCCACAACAGAGACAAAATGAGAAAAAAAAAATTCAGAAAATCACATTGAAGGATTTTTAATGAATGAATTGGTAAATTCCTCGGTAAAATAAGTATTTGGTCAATAACAAAAGTTCGTCTCAATACTTTGTTATATACCCTTTGTTAGCAATGACAGAGGTCAAATGTTTTCTGTAAGTCTTCACAAGGTTTTCACACACTGTTGCTGGTATTTTGGCCCATTCCTTCATGCAGATGTCCTCTAGAGCAGTGATGTTTTGGGGCTGTCGCTGGGCAACATGGACTTTCAACTCCCTCCAAAGATTTTCTATGCGGTTGAGATCTGGAGACTGGCTAGGCCACTCCAGGACCTTGAAATGCTTCTTACGAAGCCACTCCTTCGTTGCCCAGGCGGGGTGTTTGGGATCATTGTCATGCTGAAAGACCCAGCCACGTTTCATCTTCAATGCCCTTGCTGATGGAAGGAGGTTTTCACTCAAAATCTCACGATACATGGCCCCATTCATTCTTTCCTTTACACGGATCAGTCGTCCTGGTCCCTTTGCAGAAAAACAGCCCCAAAGTATGATGTTTCCACCCCCATGCTTCACAGTAGGTATGGTGTTCTTTCTCCTCCAAACACGACAAGTTGAGTTTTTACCAAAAAGTTCTATTTTGGTTTCATCTGACCATATGACATTCTCCCAATCCTCTTCTGAATCATCCAAATGCTCTCTAGCAAACTTCAGACGGGCCTGGACATGTACTGGCTTAAGCAGGGGGACACGTCTGGCACTGCAGAATTTGAGTCCCTGGCGGCGTAGTGTGTTACTGATGTAGCCTTTGTTACTTTGGTCCCAGCTCTCTGCAGGTCATTCACTAGGTCCCCCCGTGTGGTTCTGTGATTTTTGCTCACCGTTCTCATGATCATTTTGACCCCACGGAGTGAGATCTTGCGTGGAGCACCAGATCGAGGGAGATTATCAGTGGTCTTGTATGTCTTCCATTTTCTAATAATTGCTCCCACAGTTGATTTCTTCACACCAAGCTGCTTACCTATTGCACATTCAGTCTTCCCAGCCTGGTGCAGGTCTACAATTTTGTTTCTGGTGTCCTTTGACAGCTCTTTGGTCTTGGCCATAGTGGAGTTTGAAGTCTGACTGTTTGAGGTTGTGGACAGGTGTCTTTTATACTGATAATGAGTTCAGACAGGTGCCATTAATACAGGTAACGAGTGGAGGACAGAGGAGCCTCTCAAAGAAAAAGTTACAGGTCTGTGAGAGCCAGAAATCTTGCTTGTTTGTAGGTGACCAAATACTTATTTTACCGAGGAATTTACCAATTAATTCATTAAAAATCCTTCAATGTGATTTTCTGGATTTTTTTTTCTCATTTTGTCTCTCATAGTTGAGGTATACCTATGATGAAAATTGGAGACCTCTCTCATCTTTTAAGTGGGAGAATTTGCACAATTGGTGGCTGACTAAATACTTTTTTGCCCCACTGTACAAGGGGGCCATTTTGGCCAATTTCTGCAATGTGGCCGCGAATGCAAGCGCAACTAGTTTATCCTTGCGTTTGCGGGTACAACCGGGAAGACCCCTATGCATACAATATGCTCGTAGATCAGGAACTTTCCATAAATTAAATGTATCATTAGAGCATGTTTGGTAGCCACGTTCCCATGATGCTTTGCATGAGCCGAGATGCGAAAGTCACTTATTGGGGGGAGGGGGTTCTTTCTTTTCCTGTTGACGTTACTACCCTGGGGTGTCTGGTTCCACCCCTTGAGAGGGGGGCTCTGTCATGAGCTGAACACAGGAGGTTTCCGCCTTGCTCAGTCTCATGGCTTTTGCTTTATATTTATATGTTTGTTGTATTTTGTGCTTTTTGGGTTTCTGTATTCTTGTACTGTTTGCTATTTTCCTGTTTATGTTTTAGTTTTGTTACACTTTTATTTTGTATTAATTTACATTTGTATTTCAGTCTGCATTTGTTGATATTATATTCTTTAGATCTTTACTGTTGGATTGACAGCTGTCAAGGGCGTTTCCGGGTTTTGTGCTTCGTGTGGGCACCGCCCCTGTCAGCTGTTAGCTTCAGCCGCTCTCCTCTCATTGCCCCCAGCTGGTCCTATTATGAATCACTGGTTCCTTCTGCCTGCTCATGTGACCCACACCTATCGTTACTTACGTAAATTGTTTCTGACACTATTTAAGGGCAGTTATTTTCATTTCCTGTTGCTGCTGTCTTGATTAAGTTTCTCCTCATCTCCACCAGAGCCCTGCCTCGCTCTGGTGTGCTTAATCTGTAAGTTACCCATTTACTTGTATTCTGTGTTTAGCGCACTGTGTGGACTTATGTTGTGTTGTTTTTAATAAACCTCACAAACTCACAGTTCAGCACATGGGTCTCACCTCTCTGTCCCGAAGGGCAATTCATGACACCCACAATAGAAGCAGAACCAATAAATCCTGGCAAATGATTATGCACGAAGCAGAAAATTAAGAGCAGTGAATTTCTCAATGAGGAGATTTTTGATTTTTTATTTTTGGGCTGTGACATTTTTGGGAGAATATACACACGAGGACAAAATTGTTGGTGCCCCTCTGTTAATGAAAGAAAAACCCACAATGGTCACAGAAATAACTTGAATCTGACAAAAGTGGTAATAAATACAAATTCTATGAAAATTAACCAATGAAAATCACACAATGCTTTTGAATTGTGGTTCAACAGAATTATTTTAAAAAAACAAACTCATGAAACAGGCCTGGACAAAAATGATGGTACCCTTAAATTAATATTTTGTTGCACAACCTTTTGAGGCAATCATTGCAATCAAACGATTTCTGTAACTGTCAATGAGACTTCTGCACCTCTCAGCAGGTATTTTGGCCCACTCCTCATGAGCAAACTGCTCCAGTTGTCTCAGGTTTGAAGGGTGCCTTCTCCAGACGGCATGTTTCAGCTCCTTCCACAGATGTTCAATAGGATTTAGATAAGGGCTCATAGAAGGCCACTTTAGAATAGTCCAATGTTTCCCTCTTAGCCATTCTTGGGTGTTTTTAGCTGTGTGTTTTGGGTCATTATCCTGTTTCAAGACCCATGACCTGCGACTGAGACCAAGCTGTCTGACACTGGGCAGCACATTTCTCTCTAGAATACCTTGATAGTCTTGAGATTTCATTGTACCCTGCACAGATGACGCTAATGTCAGCTGACCTGCGCTGAGTATTCGTTTGCTTAAGCTAACCTAAGTTGGCAACAGCTACACATACACTAACCTAAGTCGGCAAAAGTTTGCCAATGCTGAATGCAGCGCTGGCAAATGCTAACAAAAGTTTGTAAAAGTCGGTGTGCGCTGGATTAAAAAAACCTGCTCACGAACAAAATTTCACCAATGTTTGGACTAATTTCGCTGATTTTTCAGAACATCTATAAAAGTCAGTCCAAACGTTATAGTGTGAACCCAGCTTTAGACTGCTGCCCCGTGACCCACACCTCTGGAATAAGCAGTAGAAGATGTATGGATGGCCTCACAAACTGGTGATAAAATTGAAAAATTTATGAGCAAAGTTTCAAATTTATAAGAAAATGGCAGTAAATCTATGAGAAAAGCAAAATTGCAAAATTTGCTCCCAAACTGGAGACAATTAAGCTGTGACTCAGTGCTCAAGTAACTTTTTCAGCAGATACTTTCTTCCTCTGAATCAAGTTAATTCTTTGGTGCCTACTCTTATACACTTGAGTAATCAATGCTATTTTACTTGAGTAAATCCTTTATCTACCTCTGCATACGACATGTTTACAACTTTTACAACATAATACAATCAATTCCGCCTACTGTGAACTAGTGTGACTCCCCTTGGGGATAGGCCTGGATCACTGTTGGCTGATTTGAACACTTCTTTGGAACGTTGCTGCTTTGCCATGATTTAGTAGGTGATAATGAGCGAATAAAGAACCTGCAATCAATCCCTGAGCTACGTTGTCAAAGCAGCTTTAACAATATACAGCATGTGAATCTGCCAACACTGCCTCGTGGATTTGAAATAATCAGCACTGGCTACTGTGCAGTGGGAGAAACGTTAACGCCTCCTGGATCATTTTTATTGGGAACGTTTCAAGTCACATGATGAATGTTTACTAAAGGGCTAGACTGTATCGGGTGAAGAAGTATGGATTGGTTCCTCGCCAATTCACAGAAACAGGCACAACAGTAAGTAAGAGCAACAACAACAGCTATGCACTGTTATGCATGAGTCATGTATTTTGCAAAAGTGCACATCTATATAAAAGTAACCTTGGTAAAAGCAGAAAGGATCACAGAGTAACAACCTGGCACAGTAGAGTTATCATAGAAATCAACTGCATTTTTATAAGGAATGACCACATGCTTTTTGGAAAGTGTCAGAACTCCTGGACCATGTTGCTGACCATGACTTTTTCTTGGCTGATGCTCTGCTCAGAGACAAGGGTTTTAAAAAAATCACAGCAACACAACCTGTCTGCAAAACAATTTACAGAAGTGAGTTTGTTTTCTTGATTTGAAAGAAACCCTGCCTACAAGTTCTTTGTTTTTTCTTCAATTGGCTCAGCTGAGTCTAACTCTTGTAATTAAAACAAATGTCAAATTTTAGCCATATCAGTTCCTGGGTTTCTCTCCACCTTATTCACATTGCTGAAAATTCACATAAAAGATATGTCTGTTTTTACCTCCGCCAAGGAGGTTATGTTTTTGCCAGTGTTTGTTGGTTGGTTGGTTGGTTGGTTGGTTGGTTGGTTGGTCTGTTTGTCTGTCTGTTTTACTCAAAACGTTATGAACGGATTTCGATGAAATTTTCAGGAAAAGTGTACAATTACACGGGGAACAGATGATTAGATTTTGGTGATGATCTGAGAGTGCATACCTCCACCAAGGGCTTTATTTGTATTTGTGCAGCAGGATTACACAAAATCTACTGGATGGATCTGGATGAAATTTTCACCAGAGGTGGTTCTTGGGCTACAGAGGAACCCGTTACATTTTGGTGATGATCTGAGAATGCATAACTCATGTCACGAGCCGAGCCAGCTTGGCTTTCCCCGGCTTGGCCTCGACCTCTCTGGGGGTTTTGGTTTTACTGGTTATGTGCATTTTTGTGTATTATTGTACTAACTTCCATATCCTTTGCCACTGCCTGACCGGCAGCTGTTAGTCTGCGTCTGTGACCTACTTTCTCTCACGCTGCTGACAGTCTGTCGGTCCAACCACGCCCCCTCACTCTCCCTCTGATTCCATCAGCTGTTTCCAGTCCCGTTAATCATCCCTTCCGCGCCTCGCCCAGGTGTTCCCTATTTGCCACACCAGCAGCATTTGTTCATAAGCAGCTCTTTGCTGGACAAACGTCGCTGGATCATTGTACGCGTTAGATGGCTGTGCTTCGCCGACTAACCGTCATGTCACTGAAGGGTTTTTGCTCGCCGATCTACTGGAGGGCCCGGACTGCTTCGGCTGTGAGTAATTCTAGCATTTCTCTGTTCAGTTGTGCTGCCACGCTGGTAGCGTTTCCGTGTGCGGCACAACTGCTACGCTTTCCCCTGTACAGCCTAGCTTCACAAGTGGACTCTTTGTTAGCCCGAGCAGCCTAGCCATTTGTATGGTTTGCCCTGAATTGTGTTCAATAAATGTGTGTGTGGTAACCCCTGCACTTAAATCCTCGTTTCTCCTTCTCTCCTCCGTGCGCAAAGATAGGGCACACGGAGGGTTGAATGATCCAGCCTATTAAAAGGATTTAGCGAGTGCCATCATTTTTTCCCTTTATCACCATAACTGTTCCTTTGCTTTGGACTAACCTGCATTGGAGTTCGTCATGCCCCGGTCCCGCCGGAGAAAGGGAGTGGCAGCAGGGTCTCCGAGCGAGGAGAAGGAGTTGGCAGTTGTCTACATCCGGAGCTATGTGGATGAGTTTCTCACCACCAGCAGACCCGAGAGGGATTGGTGGTGCGTCCATGGAGCGGTGGGGATTTTGGAGGCACACCCCGGGCTATGGTTCTACCCACAATATGCCAACCTGCTCTCCACAGTCTGCTCACTCCAGCGCTCCTCCCCGGGCCTGGCATTTCCCGCAACGCCGGGACGGAGGCCCGCTTCCCCGCAAACTGGCAGCTTCCGTGGCGCGTTGCTCGACCCTCCACTCACTCCAACACGGTCGATCTGGGCGCATAAGGGACAGCGCTGTGAGAAGTCTTCTCCTCCACCAGCAGCCATCTTCCCTGCAGTTCCTGCACGGTCTGACGGGGTCACCCACCTCCATTGCCATGGAGCCGGCCCCTCCTCCACCAGTAGAAGAGGGCCGTTTCACCATGGACACAGAGGGGGATGACAGCCTGCCAGCTGCAGCAGCTAACATCAAAGGCCGGGATGACAGGCAAGTGTTTTCTTTCTCTAGTCATCATGACAATAATAAACCTTGTCCGTCTCCCGGGAAAGGGGCCCAATTACAGCAGTCCGCTGGGCTCCCCCTACCGGTTGCAGCTAAGAACTCTCCTTTTACCCTCTCTGTGTCTCCTCCTTTGGTTCCTGACTGCCTGCCGGTCCGAGGACCGAGCCACCAGATGGAGGAGGAGCTGGAGGTTCCTGGAGCCAACACAGAGAGGTCCCTCCGTAGCTCCGCCGGTGGACGAGGAGTGGACGGCTATGCTCGCCATGCTCAACCGCCAGGTTGAGGAGGAGCACTGTGTGAGGGAGGTCCGAGGATGCACACCCCTGGCTGGGAGGGTTCCACCTCCTACGCCTGCTCAGCCCACGGAGTCACCATCCAACGAGGAGTGGGCAAACCTGCTCACCTTTGTCAACTACCGGGTCAAGGAGGAGCATCAAAGGACCAGGCCTGTCAACACCATCCCGCCAGCTAGGAGACACCGGGAGAACTCTTCATCGCCTTCGGCAGCCCTCTGCCCTCCAGCCGCTGAGCTCACCCCGGTAACGCCCTCCTCCGTTGTCATGAAGACGACTCCTCCACAATCTTTCGAAGGGGCCCGCGTCACCACTGACACGGAGAGGGAGGACTGTCTCCCACCTGCAGCTGGGAACAACAAGGACCGGAATGACAGGCAAGTATTTTTTTCATTATACACCATCTAATGACACTGAATCTTGCCTGTCTCCCAAGGGAGGGGCCCAGTCTAAGCAGTCCGCTGGGTCCTCTCCTCCAGCTGCCCTAATTAATTAATTTTTCCCCCTCTTCGTGTCTCCTCCAATTCTCACTGAGGACCTGTTGGCCCAAGGTCAGGGTCATCCGATGGTGGAGGAGCCAGTGGCTTTGGAGGAGTCCTTCCCAGAGCCAGCATGGAGAGGTTTCCCTGCAGCCACGCCGGAGGAATCCCCAGCGTTGGAGCCGCTGCAGGAGGACACTAGGACTGCAATAACCACCTCGCCTGCTGCGGAGGCTTCTGCAGCGGATTGGGAGCCAGAGCTGGATCTCTTGGAGGCTGGGTCCGAGTGTTCATTGCCAGGATCGACGGAGTCCTGGACAGCAGTGGAGCTCGAGCTCAGGCAAATTTTGTCTCTTGTTTTTCTCGTGTCAGTTTTAGAGAGATCTTGTCTGGCTCTTGAAGGGGGGAGAGCCAGGTGTTGCCATCAGCTGCATCTGAACTCACCTCACCGGGCTCCGCCACCACCGGCAACCCTAACCATCTTTCTTCTCCTGCTTCCCCTGAGCCTTCATCTAGGGTCACCAGAGAGGGTGTGCCTTCGCCGGAGGTCGTCGTGGGTCCGGTCCGTCCAGTGGAGGAGGCCATTGCTTCTGCTCCTCCTGCAGGGGTCGCCTTGGAACCGGGTCCGCTACTCAGCAACCCCGTGGGTCCAGCATCCCTGCTGCCCGAGGCCGTCATGTGGGTCCCTCCGCAGACTGCATCTCCGTGGGCGCGGCAGGCTGGCCTTGGACCATCGTGCGTGCTGCGCTCCAGGATCAACCCGACGTGGGTGCTGTGCTCCTGTTCGGACCTGTCCTGGAGGCCACACTCCAGCACGGGGTCCACTGTGGGCACAGCTGAGCCTCAGCCGGAGGTCACCGTGGCCACAGCTGAGCCTCAGTCGAAGGTCACCGTGGGCGCAGCTGAGCCTCAGCCGGAGTCCACCATGGGCGCAGGTAGGCTCCTGCTGGAGTCCACCATGGGTGCAGCAGAGCCGGCCCAGTTGGGGGTCACCGTGAGTGCAGCTAGACTCCTGCTGGAGTCCCTCGTGGGTGCAGCGGAGCCGGCCCGGTTGGGGGCCATTGTGGGTGCAGCTAGGCTCCCGCTGGACTCCCTCGTGGGTGCAGCGGAGCCGGCCCGGTCGGGGGCCATTGAGGGCACTGCGGATCGCCATGAGGACACCGGGGTTCCCTTCTCCTCCCAGTCCTACGCCATGAGGGTCCCCTCCCTTTGGTCCGGTCACGCACCAGCGAGCTTCCCGGTAGGCAGACCGCCTCCTGCCTCACCCCGTTGGCCCTGGTGGATCAACAACGCTGGCCGACCGCCTGAGGGACAGAGTCTCTGGGCCAGATGGCCCGTGTTCTCCGGCAGGCCACCTGACTAGGTTCGCTGAACTGCCTGCTGGGCCTGGGACTCAGGGAGGCCCCCCAGGCCGCTACGGCTTTGGACTTGGGGGGGTTAATTGTGGACCCTGGGTGGGGTATTGTATTCCCTCCTTCCTGTTCCCCCTACCTCCCACCCGAGTTCGTGTTGTTCGTTGTTGTTGCTCCTTTGGGGGGGGGGGGGTTAATGTTACGTTGGGTGTCTGGGAATCCACCCCTTAAAAGGGGGGGCTCTGTCACGAGCCAAGCCGGCTTGGCTTTCCCCGGCTCGGCCTCGACCTCTCTGGGGGTTTTGGTTTTACTGGTTATGTGCATTTCTGTGTATTATTGTACTAACTTCCATATCCTTTGCCACTGCCTGACCGGCAGCTGTTAGTCTGCATCTGTGACCTACTTTCTCTCACGCTGCTGACAGTCTGTCGGTCCAGCCACGCCCCCTCGCTCTCCCTCTGACTCCATCAGCTGTTTCTAGTCCCATTAATCATCCCTTCCGCACCTCGCCCAGGTGTTCCCTATTTGCCATGCCAGCGGCATTTGTTCTTAAACAGCTCTTTGCTGGACAAACGTCGCTGGATCACTGTACGCATTAGATGGCTGTGCTTCGCAGTCTTAACTGTCATGTCACTGAAGGGTTTTTGCTCACCGATCTACTAGAGGACCTGGACTGCTTCGGCTGTGAGTAATTCTAGCGTTTCTCTGATCAGTTGTGCCGCCACGCTGGTAGCGTTTCTGTGTGTGGCACAACTGCTATGCTTTCCCCTGTACAGCCTAGATTCACAAGTGGACTCTTTGTTAGCCCGAGCAGCCTAGCCATTTGTATGGTTTGCCCTGAACTGTGTTCAATAAATGTGTGTGTGGTAACCCCTGCACTTAAATCCTTGTTTCTCCTTCTCTCCTCCGTGCACAAAGATAGGGCGCACGGAGGGTTTATGACACCTCAGCCAAGGCTCTTATCTTCTCACACGGTGTTAGCAACAACACTCCAAAATTAATGTACAGACTTTGATGTAATTTTCACCAGAAGTGGCTCATGGCCTAAACACAAACCCATTACATTTTGGAGGTGATCCATGAGGGACGGAAGGAGACTTGGTGGAGGTATGTGCTCTCTGAGTGCTTTTCTAGTTTTATACTTTTTTTAACGAAAAACGTTAACATCCACAATGTGGGGGTGGTCATACAATGGTGCCAACATCACAGTCGTGATGCTAATCAATGATTTAACATTAACCGAGATAAAACACCAACAAAATAGGGGCAATTACTGCAGCCCATTTCGTGACTGAATACAACAATAAAAAGCACTAAGGTGCTGTGCCTCGGTGCCTGTAGCATGGTAGCATGGGCGGCTGTAAAAAAGTGGCACTCCGACCTCTACTTGCCCAGCATAGTTATTACATTTCCTGTTTTGGCAGCTGTATTGACAGAAATGGTGAGTTAAATTTGTGTTTATTTTGAAAACAAAGCCTTATCTTGCAATTCTGGCAAATTAAAAGTCGAGAAAATATGGTGATACAATGATATAAGCCTTTAGTTCCACTTGATTTTGGCCAGGCGAGCTGAAACAGAGAGGTGGACAGACAGACAGATAAACACACCCACACAGCCACAAACAGACACACTAGCTGATTACTGAAGGCCTCTGTTTCACCGAGGCATAATTACATTAATCCAAGGTAACTAACAGCCCTTTTCTGTCCATAGTGGTGTCATTTATGCACAAGAGTTTTGATCCACTTTAGCTGCCTCAGTCTGAAGCAATCCAGGAGTTAATCCACCACTTCAACACGCAAAAGTTTTAATGCCCTTTAGGAGTTGAGCTGATTATCATGCATCTTTCTTCCTGTATTTCTTATGAGCATAAGCTTAATTTTCATTCATATCAATGGCTGGAACCACAGTAACTGCCAGTCAGTACCAAAATAGTTTTAAAGTCCAAACAGAGTAACAGTCGTGTTAGAAATGCCACAATGACCTTTAAACAAGTTGGATGTGGGTTTCAACAATAAGTTCATGTTAGTTCAAGTACTTCACCAAACTATTATGCGTTTAAGTCTGCAGACTGAAAGGCCACTGCTGTCAGCAAATATAGTTAAAAATACTATTCCGCACAAAAAATAAAAATAAAGGTGAGCATTTCTGAAGTGCATTTGTTGAGAGTAGTTTAGAGTCAGAGAGAAGGTGTTGACTGTTCAAATCTCTATGATTAATTACTGCAGCCACGGTACTGAAATAACCACCAAAACTAATTGTTGGCAATGCAAACCCTGGTGACTTGGTACATTAATATTTCAGACTCAACAAAGCAAAAACCACATTATGACATATTGTGGTAACATTCAAAGGTGTTTAATCCCCATTTATGATAAGAAATGGCTTTTATTTGGTTTTGGTAGTCACAGTGGGGTTAGAAATACAGTATCTCACAAAAGTCAGTACACCTTACATTTTTGTAAATATTTTATTATATTTTTTCATGGGACAACACTGAAGATATGAAATTTTGATACAATGTAAAGTAGTCAGTGTACAGCTTGTATAACAGTGTAAATTTGCTGACCCCTCAAAATAACTCAACACACAGCCATTAATGTCTAAACTGCTGGCAACAAAAGTGAGTACACCCCTAAGTGAAAATGTCCAAATTGTGCCCAATTAGCCATTTTCTCTCCCCAGTTTCATGTGACTCATTAGTGTTACAAGGTTTCAGGTGTGAATGGGGAGCAGGTCTGTTAAATTTGGTGTTATTGCTCTCACACACTCTCATACTGGTCACTGGAAGTTCAACATGGCACCTCATGGCAAAAAACTCTCTTAGGATCTGAAAAAAAGAATTGTTGCTCTACATAACGATAGCCTAGGCTATATGAAGATTGCCAACACCCTGAAACTGAGCTCCAGCACGGTGGCGAAGACCATACAGTGGTTTAACAGGATACGTTCCACTCAGAACAGGTCTCACCATGGTCGACCAAAGAAGGTGATTACACGTGCTCAGTGTTATATCCAGAGGTTGTCTTTTGAAAATAGACGTATGAGTGCTGCCAGCATTGCTGCAGAGGTTGAAGGGGTGGGGGATCAGCCTGTCAGTGCTCAGACCATACACCACACACAGCATCAAATTGGTCTGCATGGCTGTCATCCCAGAAGAAAGCCCCTTTTAAAGATGATGCACAAGAAAGCCCACAAACAGTTTGCTGAAGACAAGCAGACTAAGGACATGGATTACTGGAACCATGTCCTGTGGTCTGATGAGACCAACATAAACTTATTTGGTTCAGATGGTGTCAAGTGTGTGTGGTGGCAACCAGGTGAGGAGTACAAAGACAAGTGTGTCTTGCCTACAGTCAAGAAAGGTTGTGGGAGTGTCATGGTTTGGGGCTGCATGAGTACTGCCGGCACTGGGGAGCTACAGTTCATCGAGGGAACCATGAATGCCAACATGTACTGTGACATACTGAAGCAGAACATGATCCCCTCCCTTTAGAAACTAGGCCACAGGGCAGTCTTCCAATATGATAACGACCCCAAACACACTTCCAAGACGACCACTGCCTTGCTAAACTGAGGGTAAAAGTGATGGACTGGCCAAGTACGTCTCCAGATCTAAACCCTACAGAGCATCTGTGAAGCATCCTCAAACGGAAGATGGAGGAGCACAAGGTCTCTGACATCCACCAGCTCCATGATGTCGTCATAGAGGAGTGGAAGAGGATTCCAGTGGCAACCTGTGAAGCTCTAGTGAACTCCATGCCCAAGAGAGTTAAGGCAGTGCTGGAAAATAATGGTGGCCACACAAAATACTGACACTCTGGGCACAATTTGGACATTTTCACTCAGGGGTGTACTCACTTTTGTTGCCAGAAGGTTAGACATTAATGGCTGTGTGTTGAGTTATTTTGAGGGGACAGCAAATTTACACTGCTATACAAGCTGTACACTGACAACTTTACATTGTGTCAAAGTGTCATATCTTCAGTGTTGTCCTATGAAAAGATATAATAAAATATTTACAAAAATGTGAGGGATATACTCACTTTTGTGAGATACTGTACATGTTGTTTTCTTTCGGAATAAAAAACATCGGTCTGAAAAAAACAACAACAACAAAACAGTTCCATATGTGTGTCCTACAGAAAAAGTGATTGCTAAGTATAATTTAAAATTATCTGTATTGTCAATAGCAGAAACACATTTAAATCCTTTTTAAAAACAACCCCAGCAGTACACATACGTCATGCCAACATTGGCAAGTTTACATGGGGAATGCATCTTCTACAGGTCAAATGCATTGGCATAGGCATATTATGGCAAGACATTGCCCAGACGTCAGCATTAGGTCAGAGATGACCATCAGCCAATGCTTAAAAGCTGTAGTGGCTGCAGCTAAATCATCTTCTCCTTCCAGCTGCTCCCTTTTGGGGTCACCACAGGGTATAATCATCTGATATCATGATGATCCACATATTTGATTTGGCAAGGATTTTATGGTAGATGCCCTTCCTGACCTGCTGGTGAACCCACAACCTTCCGGCTGTGGGGCAGGTGCTCTTCCAGCAGGCCACCACTGCAGTATTCTGTTGTTGCATGTTAATCACGTCCTTTATTTATTTAAGTCTCTTGAAGATTGCAACTATTTTGTTATTCAAGGTGAAAAACATTACTACTAAATTATGATTAGTGGTAGAGCATCGGCCCCACAGCTGGAAGGTTGTGGGTTTCAAACCCGGGTCATACCAAAGACCATATAAAATCCTTGCCAAATAAGTTATGCAGACTATTACAATATTAGATGATGATACGTTGTGTCAACCTGGTCAAAAGATTAAAATTTTAGGTTGCCAACATGCAAAAAACCTCTTTAAGATGTATTCCCAATGCAAACTTAGCATGTTGGTGCGTGTGTATGTGTGCTGCTAAAGAAGTGTTTCACATATTGTGCAAATATAATAAATATGATAAACGAACACGTAAATAAATCAAATACATACAGTATATGCATATGCTTCTAAAGACAGTAAGCAAAAACAGAACTGTGCTTTAAAGGTCCCAGACTGTCCATTTTCCAGGGATTAATTTTAAGATTTGGCATTAACAAGGACATACAGTTCTGGAAAGAATTCACAGACAAAGAGAACACTGCAAAATTATCACTATCTTATTCTACTATTTATACATATGTGTTGGAGTAAAATCAGCAATTTTGTTTTATTCTCATATCTAGTGAAAACAAAACACACAAATTCCACGTCAAAATATTGTAATTTAAAGCATTTATTTACAGAAATTGACAACTGGCCAAAACAACAAAAAAGATGTTGCTTTTAGATGTGCTTTTACAGTGCATCCAGAAAGTATTCACAGTGCTCCAACTTTTTCTCATTTTATGTTAGTCTTATTCCAAAATGGATTAAATTCATTTTTCCCTCAAAAATGTACACACAATACCCCTTAATGACAATGTGAATTTTTTTGAGATTTTTGCAAATTTATTAAAAATAAAAACTAAGAAATCACATGTACATAAGTATTCACAGCCTTTGCTCAGCACTTTGTTCATGCACCTTTGGTAGTAATTACAGCCTCAAGTCTTTTTGAATAGGATGCCACAAACTTGGCACACCTATCTTTGGGCAGTTTCACCCATTTCTCTTTGCAGCACATCTCAAGCTCCATCAGGTTGGGTGGGAAGCATCGGTGCACAGCCATTTTCAGATCTCTTCAGAGATGTTCAATTGGATTCAAGTCTGGGCTCTGGCTGGGACACTCAAGGACATTCACAAAGTTGTCCTGAAGCCACTCCTTTGATATCTTGGCTGTGTGTTTAGGGTCGTTGTCCTGCTGAAAGATGAACCGTCGCCCCAGTCCGAGGTCAAGAACGCTCTGGAGCAGGTTTTCATCCAGGATGTTTCTGTACATTGCTGCATTCATCTTTTCCTCTATCCTGACTAGTCTCCCAGTTCCTGCCGCTGAAAAACATCCCCACAGCATGATGCTGCCATCACCATGATTCACTGTAGGGATGGTATTGGCCTGGTGATGAGTGGTGCCTGATTCCCTCCAAACATGACGCCTGGCATTCACACCAGAGAGTTCAATCTTTGTCTCATCAGATCAAAGAATTTTGTTTCTCATGGTCTGAGAGTCCTTCAAGTGCCTTTTGGCAAAATCCAGGCGGGCTGTCATGTGCCTTTTACTAAGGAGTGGTTTTCATCTGTCCCCTTTACCATACAGGCCTGATTGGTGGATTGCTGCAGAGATGGTTGTCCTTCTGGAAGGTTCTCTTCTCTCCACAGAGGAACTCTGGAGCTCTGACAGAGTGGCCAGCAGGTTCTTGGTTACCTCCCTGACTAAGGCCCTTCTCCCCCAATCACTCAGTTTAGATGGCCAGCCAGCTCTAGGAAGTGTCTTGGTGGTTCCGAACTTCTTCCATTTACGGATGATGGAGGCCACTGTACTCATTGGGACCATCAAAGCAGCAGAAATTTTTCTGTACCCTTCCCCAGATTTGTGCCTCGAGACAATCCTGTCTTGGAGGTCTATAGACAATTCCTTTGACCTCATGCTTGGTTTGTGCTCTGACATGCACTGTCAACTGTGGGACCTTATATAGACAGGTGTGTGGCTTTCCAAATCATGTCCAATCAACTCAGTCAATCAGTTGGAGTCCAATCCATTGGAATCCACAGGTGGACTCCAATTAAGCTGCAGAAACATCTCAAGGATGATCAGTGGAAACAGGATGCATCTGAGCTCAATTTTGAGCTTCATGGCAAAGGCTGTGAATACTTATGTACATGTGATTTCTTAGTTTTTTATTTTTAATAAATTTGGAAAAATCTCAAAAAAAACTTTTTTCACGTTGTCATTATGGGGTATTGTGCATAGAATTTTCAGGAAAAAAATGAATTTATTCCATTTTGGAATAAGGCTGTAACATAACAAAATGTGGAAAAAGTGAAGCACTGAATACTTTCCAGATGCACAATAGATCAACTAATGCAAAGAAAATAAGTTCATGTTCATTCTTAAACACTCCAATACTTAAGTTTCAACTTAACCGGAGTGGTGGACGAGAGGTAGAGCATCCAGCCCACAACCGGGAGGTCGGGGTTCAAGTCCCAGCTGGGTCATGCCAAAGACCATATAAAAATGGAACTTCCTACCGTCCAGCTTGGTGCTCAGCAAAAATGGAACGAAGGAGGAAAATGTTGGTTACCCAGCCACAGGGGGTGCACAAGCCAGTGTACTCACTGTGCAGGTCCCATCATCATCATCATCACAGCAGTGTGTCGTGGGCGACAATGACTATTTCATTTAGGTCTGATCAGATTCTTCCACGCAGCTCTGTCCTTAGCTTTCTGCTGCCAGGAACTCCTGTCTATATTCAACTTCTTCAAGTTTCTATTTACAGTGTCTTTAAATCTGAGCCTTGGCCTACCCTGATTGCGTTTTCCCTCGCATAAATGTGAGTAGAGTAACTGCCGAGGGAGACGCTGGTGGTCCATCCTCTCAACATGTCCGAGCCATCTCAGGTTCATCTGTATTAGCATGTCCTCCATTGATGGTTGACCAGCTCATTTCAACACTTCTATGTTGGTTATCTTGTCTTTCCATGAAATGTTCATTATGGCTCGAAGGTGTCTCATCATGTACGCGTGGAGTTTCTTTACCTGCACTCTGTAGACAATCCAAGTTTCAGCACCGTACAATAGAGTAGCCAGTACTGTCGCTCTGTACACTTTGCATTTCACATGGATAGACACATGTCAATTGTTCCACAGTCTCTCCCTCAAGTTTCCAAACAGGGCGCTCGTTCTTCCCATTCTGAGAGATAGTTCATCCTCCAGCCTAGCATTCTCTGAAACAGTACTCCTTAGATACTTGAAAGTCTTGTACTTGACTAGTGGCTCTGTACCAATGCTGATTTCTTCTGGTAGTGATGTTGATAACTGGAACTTTGGTAGTTGATAAAGGCACTCTGTCTTCTTGATGTTGCTTTTGAAGCTGAATTGGCTAGCTGCTCTTGCAAATTTCTCCACTAAAGATTGCATATCTTCCACACTGTGTGCAACTAGAGCACTGTTGTTGGCAAAGAGCATTTCTCTTACTACCTTTATTGATGTCTTACTCTTGGCTTTAAACTGTGCCACACTGAACAAGTCTGCTTCTTTCGTTGTTTGAATGTATACTCCTTCTGAAGTGTCTTTGAAAGCCACCTCAAGCATGGCTGCCAGATATAGCGAGAAGAGTGTAGGCGCCAGCACACACCCTTGTTTCACCCCGTTGCTTACTGAAAAGTCTTTAGATACTGAACCACTCATTGCCATGTTTGCTTGCATACCTGTATGGAGTGCCTCGATCAGGCTGACAAACTTCTCTGTACAGCCATATTTCTTGAGTACCTGCCAAAGTCCTTGTCACGAAACAGTATTGAAGGCTTTACTGAAGTCTATGAAGACTACATAAAGCAGCATGTTCTGTTCGATACACTTTTCTTGAACCTGTTTCAAGCAGAAAATCACGTTCATTGTGCTTCTTCCACTTCTAAAGCCACACTGGGTTTCCGGTAGTACATTCTGCGAGATGTGTTCATTGAGTCTGTTCAGTAGAACACGTGAGAGAATCTTACCAACAGTGGCTAGCAGTGATATACCTCGATAATTTCCACAATCTTTCCTGTCACCTTTCTTGAAAAAAGGCACAATACTTGCATCCTTCCAGTCTTGAGGTACTTTCTGGGCATCCCATATCTCTTGGATGAGCTTGTGCAGGCAGTTGGTCAGCTGAACACTGCCAAATTTCCACACTTCTGCTGGAATTCCATCCCTTCCTGGAGCTTTACCATCCTGTGTTGTCCTGATAGCTACCATTAGTTCATCAAGATTTGGTGGTTCATCCAGACTTGATACAGTTGGTCGCTGCACTAGAGCTTCTTTAGCCTCTTCAGTGAGATCTCCAGGGTTGTTTTGTAGTTGGTCAAAGTGGTCTGCAAATCTGTCCAGGATCTTGTCTTTCTCCTGCAAAACCGTTTCACCATCCATAGCCTTTAGCTGGATCAGTCCTCTTGGTTTAGAGACGTAGATTTCTCTCACACCTGTGAAGAATGTTTTCATGACCTTCCTGCCTGCTGCAGTTTGAAGTTCCTCCGCTTTTTCATCCCACCAGTTGGACTTCATATCTCTGGTGTACTTCTGTAGCTCACTCTGAGCCTTTGAGTATTTCTTCTTCGACCTTGTGTTACACTGTAGGTTTTCCTGCCTAGCTGTATTCCTCGCTTCAAGTAGTTTCTTCAGATGTTCATCATGCTCATCAAACCAATCTTGATGTTTCCTCTCAGGGTGGCCTAAAGCATCACTCGCAGTCTGATACACCGTATCCTTCAGTGTTGCCCATTTCTCTTCTATGTCATTCTCTGAATTGTTGCTGTCCCAGTCTTTCAAGTTTTCATCCATTTCCTGTATAAGTTCTTCCTGCTTCTTTTGGTCTTTCAGTGCACTAGTGTTTAGCTTCCGTGGTGGCTTCACACCCGTCCTGCAGTGCTGTTTTCGTCTGCAAATCTTTAATCTAGATCTCAGCATAACATGATCAGTACCACAGTCCTCTCATTGCTCTGGTGTCCAATACATCCCTTATGTCTCTCTGCCTTGCTATGATGTAGTCTAACAAGTGTCAGTGCTTGGATCTTGGGTGCATCCATGTCTTGTTGTGTGTGTCCTTGTGCTTAAATAGAGTGTTGGTTATCACAAGGTTGTACTCTGAACATAGTGCAAGTAGACGTTCTCCATTAGCATTGCACTTGCCTACTCCATGACTGCCTAGCACTCCTTTCCATTTCTCAGTGTCTGAACCAACTCTGGCATTAAAATCTCCAATGAGTATCAGCCTGTCATCAGTCGGTACATGCCTGATAGTCTCATGTAAATCACTGTAGAACTCTTCCTTTGCCTCCTCTGTGTTGGTCATTGTTGGGGCATATACACTGATGAGTGTGGCATACATCTTCCGCTGTAATGGGAGTCTCATAGTCATTCTGTTGTTGATTGGCATCGGTTCCTCATCAAGCATTGCTGCTATCTCCTTTCTAACTGCAAAGCCCACTCCTGCTTCTCTCCTTTCTTGAGTTGATTTCCCACTCCAAAAGAAGATGTACCGATGGTCTTCCAAGCTGTCATATCCAGGCAATCTTGTTTCACTAAGTGCAGCTATGTCTACATTGTACCTGTTCATTTCCAGGGCCACAAGCGCGGTCTATCTTTCTGGGCGCTGTGATGTTGTTCTGTCCAACAGAGTGCGTACATTCCATTCTGCTACACACAAGGTTGCTGTTTTCCTCTTCTTTTGTCTTCCTGCTCTTAGCTTACTTTTCGCTGCCTGTCGGAGTGTGAACAGATCAGCTGAATTTGCAGTTTAAAAAAAAAAAGCTTAAATTTGCAGCATTTTTTCTCAAATCTTATATTTGCAGCATTTTGTTTGTAAATTTACAGTGTTTTAGGTCATAAAGTTGGAAATCTACACCTTTTTTGTCTTTTTGCTAAAATTGCAGCTTTTTACCCATAAAATTCCACTTTTTTGGTCAGGAATTGGCAGTTTTTAACTGAGACTTACATCACTTTTTTTTTTTGTCAGGTCAGGCATTGGCTTGCTTGCTACCAGATAACCATGAAAACCGGTACTGCCTGTCTCACGGGTCGGGCCACTGGCGACTCAACTGGCATCCCCGCCCTTCCGAGGGTGTGGAGGGTGAAACGGCATCCTGGCAGAACAAAAAACAATATCTGCCACAGGTCTGTGGTGGACCACTCCCAGTTACACGGGGTGAGACTGGACATCCTGTGCAGGTCCCAAGCCCAGATAAAATGGGCAAGGTTGCATCAGGAAGGGCATTTGGCATAAAACTCAGCTTCAACCTATATCCTATATGGATATGGCAGATATATCGGTGTTTGCCACAGTGACTCCACCAGAACGTGGGAGTAGCTAGTAAAAGAAGAAGACTTAAGTTTGAACTGAGAAAGGACTCAGAAGTCTGTATTTGTGTAACAACTCTGATCTTTATTCACTCCTTTCATGACCTTTGATCCCTCAGGCGGCACAGCTTTAAAAATCAACATCAATCTATAAAGGGCATTATCACTTGGGTTCAGAAACACTTTGGAAAACCATTGTCATTTAACACAATTTGTCGCTACATCTACAAGTTAACATTAAAACTCTACCATGCAAAGTCATATATCAACAACAACCAGAAATGCCACCAGTTGCTCTGGGCCCGAGCTCACCTGAGATGGACTGTTGCAAAGTGGAAAAGTGTGTGGTGGTCTGGTAAGTTCACATTTCAAATTGTTTTTGGAAATCATGGGCGCTGTGTCCTCTGGGTTAAAGAGGAAAAGGACCATCCAGATTGTTATCAGCATTAAGTTCAAAAGCCAGCATCTGTAATGGTATGGGTGCGTGTTAGTGCCCATGGCATGGGTAACTTGCACATTCTGTGAAGGCACCATTAATGCTGAACAGTACATACAGGTTTTGGAGCAACATATGCTGCCATCCAAGCAACATCTTTTTCAGGGACAATCCTGTTTATTTCAGCAAGACTATGCCAAGCCACATTCTGAACATGTTACAACAGTGTGGCTTCGTAGTAAAAGAGGTACTAGACTGGCCTGCCTGCAATCCAGACCTGTCTCCCATTGAAAATGTGTGATGCATTATCAAGCACAATGGAGACCCCAGACTACTGAGCAACTGAAGTCATACATCAAGCAAGAATGGCAAAGAATTTCACCTACAAAGCTTCAACAATTAGTGTCCTCAGTTCCTAAACGCTTACTGAGTGTTGTTAAAAGTAAAGTTGATGTTACACAGTGGTAAACATGCCCCGTCCCTGCGTTTTTGGAACGTGTTACAGGCATCAAATTCAAAATGAGTGAATATTTGCAAACAAAACAATAAAGGTTATCAGTTTGAACATTAAATATATTGTCTTTGTAGTGTATTCAATTGAATTTAAGTTGAAAATGATTTTTAAATAATTGTGTTTTATTTTTATTTACATTTTACACAATGTCCCAACTTCACTGGAAATTGGGTTGTAGACTGATGTGTCCTTGTGTTGGAATTCAGCATATGTATATGTAGAGATGCTAATTTAGGAAAGCTTTTGCAGTGGTCTCTTATTTTTTATAGAGCCTTTGCCCTGTATGCGAGGGCAAAGGCAATCAGGGTAGGCCGAGGCTCAGATTTAAAGACACCGTAAAAGGAAATCTGAAGAAGTTGGATATAGACAGGACTTCCTGGCAGCGGAAGGCGAAGGACAGAGCTGTGTGAAGGAATCTGATCAGACCTAAATGAAACAGTCATTGTCGCCCCCGACAGACTGCTATGATGACGATGATGATGATACGTATGTGGGGTTCCAAATCTGATTTGATAAGTGACTTTGATGATTGGATCAAGCACAAGTAAGAGGGGCTGCCAGGGTGTGTCTGTTTTGCTAACTTGGAGAACTGAAAACAGGACTTGTTGGTTTGTGTTGTCATAAAACTAATAAAAAGTGCAGGGTACATTTTTAAGAGCTTAACTAAATAAAGGCAGTGAGTATTTCTTTGTGAAGTGAGCTTTTTAATGTTTTTCACTACATGATCGCTATATGGTCCATGGCCTTATTCTGTTAGGTCAAAACTCACATATACACCAATTTGCACAATGCTGTCTTTTTCAGATAGCATGCTAAATATGTGTTGTACAGTGTAGATCAAATCTGTCACTCCATACAAATGCTTCCCAGGTGTGTCACGTGTGATGCATGAACCATAATGTGCATCATGCCTGTGAGTTGGCATAACATCAGCCAGAGCTACCGAATCAAGCACCTCCTGCCGCATTTCCTGCAAACTGAGTGAGCCATGTTTTAGCGGCTGAGGAGGGGGCACTGGGGCCCTCTGCTCGGTGCAATTGCCCTCGCTTTGCCTCCTCAGCTGACATGCAGTATCACCTGTCAAAGTACTTAGATAATTGGATATGAGAGGGATCGCAGCCCTGCTACTATAAGCGATGACACTGTCAGCAGCGTCACTGAGAAGCAGCATCTTCTTGCACTATGGGCCCAGACTGAGCAAGGGGCTGAAGTGAATATATTTTCAGCTCTTTGACTGAACTGGGGGAAGCAGATCACAAATCACATGGCTCAAAGATTCTTTCACCGAGCCAGCCGGAGAGCGAGAGCGAGAGAGGGAGAGAGCGAGAGCAAGGGAGGCAATAAATGTTTACAGTAAAATGACTAAAAATATCCTCCCCTTCTGGAGGAAAGACAAAACGTTCTTTTTCACTCTACAACCTGAGGACACACAACAATAAATGCTGCAGGGTACTTTTTTTCTTCAAATTAAAAACATCACTGAGAGCCAAGTTTCATATATGCCCCAGGGTGATTTGGGCAGAGTAGCCAGAAAATGTACTCAAGTAAAAGCAGTGATGAAATTAATTACTGAGATATAACTATAAGCAATCAACAAAAAATTAAGAGTATGAAAACATCTGTGAAAAAGTCATTATAGTGAGTAATGATGTTTCTCTCACCAACTTGTGAGGGATGAGAGATACTCCTTTACCCCCTTATGCGGGGCAGGTGTAGTGTGGCCGACTACTGATCGGAGGGTCATGGGTTCAATCCCCGCTCTGTCTGCAGTCCGCATGTCGAAGTGTCCTTGAGCAAGACACTGAACCCCCAGTTGCTCTTGGTGGCCAGGTTAGCGTCTGTGTGTGTATGGCAGCTCTTCCGCCACCAGTGTGTGAATGTGTGCGTGAATGGGTGGATAGCAGGATCTGTAAAGCGCTTTGGTCATCTTAGATGAGAAGAAAAGCACCATATAAATGAATGCCATTTACCATTTTATGTTACAGAGCAGCGAGTGCTGACGAACGTTCACGAGCATCGCGTTTTTTTGTGTTTCATCAGGGTTCATAAAAGGTTGCCAAACAGTTCCAGTTTTTCTCGTCACAAAATTTTGCAAATTTTGCATATTTTTCCGCAAACCTTTGCAAAATAGTTAATGGGTGCAAGACATTGCTAGAGTTCTTTTTGTTTTGCCAAGTAGCAAACACTAGCAACTGTTTAAGAACCTTTAAAAATGACAAAACTGTTTGCAACCTTAAAATATGTGTGTGAACTGTTTTGCAACTTTTTACAAACCCTAACAAAACCCAAAAAGTGCAATGTTGGTGAATGTTCCTCAGCATTCGCCACTCTGTGAGATGCTAGCTTGATTTTTATCAACATTCAACAGAATAGCTGGCGAATCCAAAAATCGTTATATTTGTCAGCATTCGCCACTCAGTGAGACACTACCCTTAAACAGAAGAGAACAACGACTAAAGATGCAGCAACTTCTGATAAGAACAATTTAAAAAAAAAAATTTTGAATCAGAAAAACTAAAATCAATGCAAACGGTACAACAAATATAAAGTTTTTGTTTCCTTTAAATGTATTTAAGTTAGATTAAAGAGTATCCTGCAATTAAATTACTCAGCAAAGAACATTTTTAGGTGAGTAGTATCTAGTTACTACCCACCTCTGGGCACTGGTTTTTTGTGATATAGGCGTCAGACTCAAGAAAAGGCCATTATTAATATGACATCATATTAGGTTCCTATACATCACTGTATTAGGAAGGTGAAGCCACATCACGACCCTGTCAGTTGACCAGGAAATAAAGGTCTTCAGCATATTTCACCTTAATGTGTCATCTGTGCGGTTATGTTAATATCCCTGTCTTATTATACATGTTCAGGCCTGTTTCTGTCCTTTATGTCCCACTTTTAGCACATAGGAGACCTCTAGAATAAAAGCTGTATATTAATTCTGTTGAAATTATTCCCTGTCTACCAGCTCACCTCGCTGCTTACCCTTATTAGCCGAGGCAAATGGAACTATTGCTCTGAGCAGGGCATATGTGGGCTGCCTCAGAAAAAAAAAAAAAATCTTTAGTGAAGTTAAGACTCCACTGTTTATTTTTCCTCCTCACCATATAAGAAGAAAACCAAGTTGTAAATTCTGTCATAGTTAGATGACAAAACATGTTTGCCGTCTGTGGTGTTCCTGTGTATTGTAATGAATAAGAACAGGCACACGAGCACAATATGCAAACGCCACCTACTTTGTTGGCTTAATGAGTGGACTGCTTCCTAAGCGAAATGATGGCAGATCTTCTATCACTGTCCCCTTCCGCTGAAGAAACTTTTCTGTCAGATCAAAACTGTGGAAAAGATTACAGCGTGTTGGTATATTTTCAACAAGCCAACATCGATTTATTCACAAGTCGATGTTTATCCTGTACACATACCTGTGATTTCCAGAGGACGATCTAGTACATCAGAAAATCTGTGATCTTCCACACTCAGAGAGGGCATGAGCCATCTATGAGGGAGTCAAAAAAGGAAATGCACGAGATGCTTTAGATATTCATTTTTATGTGGAACCACTTTCGCTGATTTCAGAAAAGACGGTGATGAAATCCTTTATTAAATTTTCTTTGGAGTGCATTTTCTCTCATTTTAAAAACCAAAACATCCCAAGGAAAAACACATCAGAGCAGAACCTTTTTAAATTAATTCTAAAAACAGGGAGAGAGAGAGAGACAGAGAGAGAGAGAGTCAATTATTCTTGAATATCTATGAATACAAAATGTCACTGAACGTTATATTACTAATATGAGCAAATTACAAACCATACATCTATATAATGTTTTATACCTAAGACAGGTTTTTAACACAAACATATATTTACACCCTCCTTTCTATATAAATGGATCTGAAACTGTGAGAACTTTAAGTAGAACACACCCATGGGACTTCACAGAAATTAGGATCACATTTCCAGGGTGTTTTTATGTATTGCTATATCACAGATGTGTATTATTACATCCCTTAGAAACATCAACATAACGGGCCATATTACAGTGATGGGTTGGATGATCAGTTGTCACTGGTGCAGAACGTGGTTATGGGCGTGTCCAAGTTCATTTCCTTATCACAATGGCGTAAAAATGAACTTTCCACCAGCGCATGATGCAAAGAGGCTGGTCTAATGATTTAGAGGTGTGTTTTGGATAATCCAATCAGTGTGCCATTGTGTTCCAATGTGATGTGCGGTGCACGGCGGGGGTGTGGGGGATTTTCATTTTCATCATGGACATATTAGGCATTAATGTGTTTATTTTTAGGGGAATAAATGAATGAGCAAGGAGTGTGCAGCGTTTTACTTTTCATTAACTCCCCAGAGAGACAGGAGATGCGTCCACATCTGCGTCGGCCATGTGCCTCGGGTTTCCAGCCCAGCAAGCTCCCCGACAGCCACCCGTCAACCCCCAGCAGAGGCTGCTGAGAGCGGGTTCACTTCATGGCAGGGGCCGGAGGTGGCAGATCACTTCCTTCCCTCCTACCCAGGATGGACAGGGGGAGACCCTCAGTCGGCGAAAGCAACAGGAGAGGGAACACTCCATCTCCCCACAGCCGGGAGCGATTTCCACGCCATCATTAATGAAAGTTTATGAAAAGTTGCACAGGCATCATCCTCTTTTCTTCATGTCTGTGTTGCATCCATGTGCACATTAAACAATTCAGCTGATATTTTCAGCCCATTCTTACCCTTTTGTTCTTTGTAACGTATCTAACTGGGCATCAACTGTGATTGATGTCTTCCATATTATGCCTCAGTGAAACAGAGGCATGCAGTAATTGGTTAATGCGTCTGTTTGTGGATATGGGTGTGTGTGTGTGTGTGTGTCCGTCTGTCCACCTCTCTGTTTCAGCTTGCCTGGTCAAAATTAAGTGGAACTAAAGGCTTGTATCATCGTATCGCCATATTTTCTCAACCTTTAATATGCCAGAATTCCAAGATAAGGCTTTGCTTTCCAAATAAACACAAATTTAACTCACCTTTAACGTCAGTGAAACTGGGGGAAAGGGTATTGTAATAACTATGCCGAGCCACTAGAGGCGGCAGTGCGACTTTTTTAAAACACAGCACTTTTTTTACAGCATGTGGAACTTAAGTGTTATAAAATAGCGGGTACTGGAAAAAAATGAAAAAAAAAACACGTATTCAACAACTACACCATTTATTCATCACATTGATTGTTTTCACACTGGTTTTGCTGTTTAGTTTTGCAGAGGGACGACGTAAAACTCATTAACGTTCCTCACCCGCAAATGGTCGCAGTGAACTGCGCATGTGCCCGGAAACTCTCGCCACAGGGAAGTACTGAGCAATCCACCAATACTAGGTGAACAAATGTCCATCTTTTTCCCATCTGTTTTCTTCTTCTGCCACTAAATAGCAAAAGTTCCTGTCCGTCTTGATTGTCTTGTTTTCATGTACCTCCATCGCTTCCACCATTTAGTGTTCTTCTTTTGTGTTTGGATTGCAGCTGTTCAAATCAGTTTGGTGGCTCTTGGCTGCCGCCAACAGTACGGGCATGTGAACTGCAGATTATGTTTGCTGCACATGCATGTACTCCAAAACTACTGGATAGATTTGGATGAAATTTTTACCAGAGGTGGTCCTTGAGCTAGAGAGGAACCCATAACATTTTGGAAATGATCCGATAATGAATACCTCCACCAAGGCTCTTATCTTGTCACAGTGTGTTAGCAAGAATACTCCAAAACTACTAACTAGATGGATTTAAATGAAATTTTTACCACAGGTGGTCCCATAACATTTTGGTGATGATCTGAGAATGCATATCTCCACAAGCTCTAGCACTGAGGCATCAGCACCTTGGTGCTTTCATTACCAAGCAGCATTACTATCGGGTGAATTTTTGGCTCACACACATGGGCTTTGGTCAGCGCAAAACCCGTCTTAAACCATCATGATCACAATTCATTTTAGATAATACGCCTCTTTGCATTAAAGGGATGGTAAGGAGCACTTTGGGTTAAAACACACCTCTGAAAGATTAGACCAGCCTCTTTGCGTCATGCGCCGGTGGAAAGTTTGTTTTTACGCTGTTGTGATAAGGAAATGAGCTTGGAAATGCCCATTAATGCGTTCTGCGTCAGACAACTGATCAACCAAACCCGTCATTGCAATATGGCTCCACGACTGTCCCAGCACATGCCATTTCCTGAGCTCTGGAGTTGCACAATGTCAAAACACGCCACTAAAATATCATTAAACAATGTGCTTCTGATGATAGACCTCCCTTTTTCCTGATCAAAAGTGGTTCTGATGAAATGCATTATAATAGTGCATTAGACTGTGCATCATCACATCTCTTGAAATGAGGCACCTCCTCTGAACACATGGTGGGCACACTGTTAACTGTAATTTGATGGTGTGATGCAAGACGTAAAAAACAGACAATGTGCTGACAGAAAATAACAAAAACACTTTCGCATGGCAGAAAGTCTGTAAAAAAAAGTGCACGGATGACCGTCAGAATAGGGCCCAACATGTCGCTAATGGCACTAGCCTTTTGGGAAGATAATTCAATCAGCTGGCAGGTCTTGTATATGATGATACTGTGGTGGCACTGTGTGGGGAATTCTCCACCAGAGTCAGGAGCCAGGGGGAAGAGAGAACAATGGACTGAAGGAGGAAGTGATACCGGGGGGTCTCAGATGGAACAGAAAGGACTATTCGCCCAGGGAGTTCAGGAGGCACCAGAGCCGCTGAAGGAAGAGAGGGTGTGAGAAGCGGGTCTGGCGTTATGTGATGTTAATGTGCCACACGTCTTTGTTCCACTGATTGTATTGTGTTGGGCTTCCTGGGTCTCATAGCACAGAATTAAAGGTTATAAAAAGAAGGTGCTTACAGAGCCAGGCAGATTTTTACTGTACTTGATGTTGGAGAAAGAATAAAGTCCATGTGTCGTCCAGCTTGTGCCTCATCTACTTCCATCCACCACATTGGTGACCCCAAGACGTGCCATGGAGAACGGGCCAAGCACCGCCCCGGAGACTACCAGTGCCGTGTGCGCTGTCTCAGTCAAGCTCCCAGACTTCTGGCTTCACAACCCAACCATGTGGTTCCTGCATATAAAAGCCCAGTTCGCACTCCGTGGGATAACAATGGACGACACAAAATATTACTATGTGGTCACTGCAGTGGATGCGTGCACCACACAACAGGTGACGAGCCTGCTCCAGGAGACGCCGGCCCAAGGAAAATATGAAGTGCTCAAGAGGATGCTACTCCAGCGCTATTCCCTGTCTAACAATGAGAGGGCAGAGAGACTCCTAACACAATCAGAGATAGGTGACAGATCAGCAGTGGAGCTCATGGAGCGCATGTTGGCGCTGAGGGGGAAGGACAACAAATCTTTCCTGTTCGCCCACTTGTTCCTCAGGAACCTACCTGCTACAGCGAGGGTGATTCTGGCCAACTCGCCGCGGCTGGTTACCAAAGACTACCACGCCCTGGCGCAAGAAGTGGACCACATCATTTTGGCAACCAGAACTTTCAGCATGCAGGCAGTGGCACCGGCATCCATGAGGGACTCCAGCAAGGTTGAGGAGCCGTTGGTGGTAGCCGGGACGGACACCAAGAGACGGAGGAACGGGGCGATCTGTTTCTATCATCACCGTTTCAACTCGAATGCCCAACGCTGCCTGCTGCCATGCCAATTCAAGAAGCCGGGAAGACGGCACGGCGGCAGTCTGTAGCAGCTGCAACCACTGGCGACAGGAACAAGCTGCTTTATGTCATGGACACACGTTCGAGGAGATGGTTTTTGGTGGACTCCGGCTCCCAGAAGAGCCTCATCCTGCCGGTCAGCGTCGACAGGTCGGCAGGAGGCAGCGATCCCGAGCTCACAACCGCCAACAGATCCACTATCAGGATGTTTGGCGAATGGACACTGATGATATGCTTGCACAGACGCAATTTCCAGTGGGACTTTGTCGTAGCTGCATGTTCTGCCCCCATTTTAGGCGCATATTTTTTTATGTGCTTACAGGTTATTAGTCGATGTTGCCAACAGACATTTAGTGGACGTTGTCTCTTTCACCTCCCTGCCTTGCACAGCTCGGGGAGCTGGGTCAACAACACTGGCTAACGTTATAGCTCCAGGGGGTAAATACCAGCATTTACTTGCACAGTTCCCAGCACCCACGGTCCCAACTTTTTCGGCTACGGTAACGAAACACAGGATCGAACTACAAAGGGCCCGCCGGTGTTTGCGCGACCTCAGCACCTGGACGCAGCTAAAGTGGCCAGCACGTGTGAGGAGTTTGCCAACTTACAGCAGTTGGGCATGGTCAGGCGCTCCAACAGCCCGTGGGCATCCCCACTACACACGATGCCTAAGGCCGACGGGTCGTGGTCACCATGCGACAATTTCCAGTGCTTGAGCAATGCCATGGAACACGATCGGTATCCCATCCCGCACATCCAGGATTTTTCCGTGCACCTGGCCGGGATGCGTGTTTTTTCGAAAGTGGATCTGGTCCACGGTTACCACCAGGTCCTGGTGCATGCAGAAGATGTTCCTAAAACAGCGGTAATAACTCCTTTCAGCCTTTTCAAGTTTTTACGCATGCCGTTCGGATTAAAGGGCACAGCGCAGACTTTCCAGAGAATAATGGATGCAGTGCTCCGTGACTTGTCCTTCGTTTTTATCTACTTAGACGACATTCTGGTGGCTAGTGCATCCAAGGAGGAGCACATCGCCCATCTCAAGATAGTTTTCCAGAGGTTGGAAGTGCACGGGCTTATAGTAAACCCTGCAGAGTGCCAGCTCGATGTGCCAGTGATTGTTTTTTGGGCCACTGCATTTCGCCGGAGGGTGTGATTCCGCTACCGGATAAGGCGAGCGCTGTATCGGACTTTCCACATCCACAGACCGTGAGGGCCCTACAGGAGTTTTTGGGAATGGTCAATTTTTATAACAGTTTCCTCCCTCGGGCAGTCCAGCTGATGCAGCCGTTGTATGCCACGCTTATGAAAAAGAAGCCTGCGGAAAACATCGACTGGACTCCCGAGCAAGTCCAGGCTTTCACAGATGTCAAAACAGCACTTGTGGATGCCGCTTTGCTAGCTCACCCTGACCCGTCAGCACGGATAGTGCTCACCACAGACACGTCTGACGCTGCCATAGGGGCAGTGGTGGAGCAGTACACCTCCGGTTCATGACAGCCGCTCACATTTTTTAGTCAAACTTTGCGCGACAACGAACGCAAATACAGCACGGTCAACAGAGAATTGTTGGCTCTCCACCTGGGGACGCGCCATTTCCAGTTTTGGTTAGAGGGGCGCGAGTTCACTGTGTTCGTTGACCATAAGCCGCGGACGTATGCGATGTTCAAGGTCTCAGAACCGTAGTCGGCCCGGGAGCAACGACATTTGGCCGCGATCTCGGAGTTTATGACCAACATTCAACATGTTGACGGTAAGCTCACCGTTGTGGCCGATTGCCTGTCGCAAACGTTAGTCTTCCCAGTCTACATGGGAATAGATTTCCCTGCCATGGCCGTGGAGCAAGCTGGGGACACAGACATTTGCGCGCTCCAGTCTGTGCCTACTGGGTTAAAGCTGGAGAGCAGGGTGGTGCGAGAAGGGTGCCTTCCCTTGCTCTACGACATCTCCACCGGTCACCCGCACCCGGTGGCTCTGAGCTCTTGGTGCCGCCACATTTTTGAGTCAGTCCACTCCCTTTCGCATCCAGGCATGCGTGCTTCGGTTAAACTGGTGGGGGCGGAATATGTCTGGCCACGCTTGCGCAAGAATGTGAAAGAGTGGGCTGCAGCATGTGTCGCATGCCAGTGGGCCAAAGTGCACAAGCACACCAGAGCCCCCCTGGAGCCATTCCAAATCCCGGCCAGGAGGTTTGACCACATCCACGTGGATTTGGTGGGACCCCTCCCGCCGCCGCAAGGTTTCACGCATCTTTTGACAATCGTGGACTGCACCACGCGCTGGCCTGAAGTGGTCCCGCTGGCTTCCACCACGTCTGCGGAAGTGGCTCACGCATTTTTGTCGGCTTGGGTTGCACAGTTCGGATCCCCATTGGACATCACCTCCGACAGGGGTCCGCAATTAATTTTGGAACTCTGGTCCGCGATGGCCCAGAGCCTGGGGGTCAAGATTCACCGCACTACCGCATACAACCCCTAGGCCAATGGGTTATGCGAGCATTTTCATAGGTCGCTTAAGGCAGCGCTCAGAGCTTCGCTCATGGATGCAAATTGGGTCGCCTGACTGCCCTGGGTTCTTTTAGGGTTGCGCTCTGTGCCTAAGGAGGATCTGGCAGCTTACCCAGCAAAACTCGTTTTTTCTCAGCTGCTGCAGATCCCCGAGGAGTTTTTACTGGAAAACCCCGCGCCCGGGGCCGATCCGCCCATGCAATTTTTGCACAGCACGGAGGCTTTTAACGTGCCGGGACTGGCCCACCATTGCTTTCCCCATACCTTTGTCCCAAAAAGCTTACAGAATGCCAGTTTTGTTTCTGTCAGACACGATGCGCACTGGACCCCGCTGCACCCACCATACGGCGGACCGTTCAGGGTGCTGGAACCTGGGACGAAGCATTTGGTGTTAGACTTGGGGGGGGGGACCATCTGCATCGACAGGCTGAAGCCCGCCTTTATGTTGGCAGACGAGCAGGTGGTGTTGGCCCAGGCTCCCCGGCGCGGATGCCCACCGTCAGTGGCTCCGCAAGTTGGTGTTCCCTCGGTAGAGACCTGTATTCACAAAGCTAACATGTTTCCCCAACCCCCCTTTTTCCCTCCACAGACTGACGCACCCTCCTGTACACCTCATCAGCAGGGTGTTTCGACCAGATTGACGACCACCTGCAATGGCCGCTATAGGCACTGGCTCAAGCCCAAAGGACGGCGGGGTTAGTGCCCTTTCTGGGTGTTGGGGGGGCTGTGTGGTGGCACTGTGTGGAGAATTCACCACCCAGAGTCAGGAGCTGGGGGGAAGAGAGAACAATGGACTGAAGGAGGAAGTGGTAGTGGGGGTCTCAGATGGAACAGAAAGGACTATTTGCTCCCCAGGGAGTTCAGGAGGTGCCAGAGCCGCTGAAGGAAGAGAGGGTGTGAGAAGCGGGTCTGGCGTTATGTGATGTTAATGTGCCACGCATGTCTTTGTTCCACTGGCTGTATTGCGTTGGGCTTCCTCGGTCTCATGGCACGGAATTAAAGGTTACAAAAAGAAGGTGCTTAGAGACCCAGGCAGATTTTTACTGTACTTGATGTTGGAGAAGAAATAAAGTTTGTGTGTCGTCCAGCTCGTGCCTCATCTACTTCCTTCCTCCATAACACCGATTAAATAGAATGATTGTAGCATGTAGAGGTAACATGAATTAGCTCTCCAGAACACAACATGGTTTACTTTTCAGCAATGGTAAAAGACAGAGACTTGTGATTTTGCTACAGACTACTCAAAAATGAAAATCTTAGTATTGTGGTGACCCACCACAATCTACAGGGACATTCATCCTCACACTCAGAAGGTCCGAAAGAGGCAGAGGACCATTCACATACGGACAGAGAGCCCCTGGGGGGACAACCAGAACAATGGACTATTGTTTATACATCCCCGGATTAAGGAGAAGATGTCCGGGCACCAGTTGGTCAGGCTAATCATATGTATTGGCTGATATGTATATCAATATGCTAACGTGCCATGCATTCTCTCTGTATAACATATAAAAGGGCTGACGATACATGCCTCAGCAACACAACACAGCACAGTAGCGCACAGCGCTACAAGTGCATCCCATTTTGATGGAGGAAATAAGACTCTGCAACCTTCCAGCTCGACCCATCTCGCCTGATTCTATATCCTCCACACTGGTGACCCTTGACGAAGAATGGAACACGAGGCGAACACCCCAGAGATCACCCGGACGGGAAGCCCCAGCACACGTCAGCACACGTCAGCACACGTCAGGACAAATGCCTGCAACCTCTTCATCCTCACCGGAGCGCACTCCCCGAAGTGGGCAGCACTGGGACCGGCACGCACCATGAACGGCGACACGAGCGAACCGAAGGAAGCAGCCTGAAAGGGGAAGGACATTGGCACCGACTGCGCTGATTGACGAACCGGCTCCACAGACTGATACATCGTCCTCCGCCGCTGCACATGCCCAAGAAACACGGCCGATCGCCACCCTCGGAACCTTCAGGGCTGCTCACGCACCTGAAGCAGACATGCAGCCCATACACAGGACATTGTATAGGTTTCTCAGCCATGGCGCACACCGGGAGTTTAGCCGATTGCTGTCCCCGGTGGCTTTAGGGCTGCTTCTGCACCTAAAAGCCCAAACCGCCAAGTCCCTCACACAGCTGCAGTTGTTCCACAGCTGCTAAGCATCCTCAGGGAATTTGGCCGTTCGCTTTCCCCACATCCTCGCTGGACCGAGTCGCGAGAGGAGTCAGAGACTTAATTTTTTCACAGCTGCTGTGGATCACCGCCAGGGTGACCGGGAAAGTCCCTCACCATTGCGGATCTACACGCAATTTTTGCACGGCCCAGACACCTTTGACGTCCCTGGCCGGCACTCACTTACTCCCACCCCCCTCCCCCTCCACAGCACTCTTCCCGCACCTCACTCCCTAAAGCCGGCCGATCGCCATCTTGTTCTATTACGCACAAAGTGCACCGGCCCGTGCGCCCACGATCCACTGCCGTTCAACGTGCTGGAACCCGGAGCGGAGCACACTGTTTTTCCCCCCCCTCCCCCACGGACTGATATGCCCTCCGTCAGTTCTACCGGAGCTGGAACCCAAACGACGGGGTGGGGGGGGTGGGGTCACAGACCCTTCTGAGTGTTCTGGGGGGAGCCCTGTGGTGACCCACCACAATCTACAGGGACATACATCCTCACACTCGAAGAGGCAGAGGACCATTCACATACGGACAGAGAGCCCCTGGGGGGACAACCAGAACAATGGACTATTGTTTATACATCCCCGGATTAAGAAGAAGACGTCCGGGCACCAGTTGGTCAGGCTAATCATATGTATTGACTGACATGTATATCAATATGCTAATGTGCCATGCATTCTCTCTGTTTGTATAACATATAAAAGAGCTGACAATACATGCCTCAGCAACACGACACAGCACAACACAGCACAGTAGCGCACAGCGCTACAAGTGCGTCCCATTTTGATGGAGGAAATAAAACTCTGCAACCTTCCAGCTCAACCCATCTGACCTGATTCTATATCTTCTACAGTATATCAAATAGAGCTGGGCACCCTCTTGTCTAAACGAAATTATTTAACCCCAAACACCAGCAAACAATGTGAACTTGCATGCTCAGTCTTTCAAACTGTGCAACATGCTGTTCACATGCAATCAACATATACAAACATTTTACCACACTGACATGGTAAAAATCAACACATAAGAAAGGGATTGGGTGCTGTTTGTGCATGGTTTGCACCTGTGTTTCCAATACTAATGACTTTTCATACCGAATGACTAGCAACCATGAAAGACTAGGGGTGGGGAAAAAAAAATCGATGCATCCTAATATCACAATACTATATGGTAGTGATACTGTATCAATTCAGAGACGCTAGTATCGTGATCCTATATTAAAAACGCACTCTGGTGGCTAAAAATCCCTCATAAAAACATATCTACATTGTCTAAAATGGTATTATGCCCTTTTTACTACAAACAAAACCTTTCATTGTCTTACAGTTTTGTATCAAAATCTTTTCACTCCCCCCTCCTTCAAACACCGAGGTTTGGTGACTAGGCCCAGCCCACATGCCACAAAACTAATAGTGGCTAGTGCTACATTAAACAGAATAAATCCTGTGATAAAAAGACTTACCGGTTGAAAGACATGCCCAGTTGTACGCACGGTGGCCCAGGATAATGACTGAACCTGCATCGGTCTTTAAAAGCAGTTTAATGGTAAAACCCATCTTAATTTGGGTCAAGTTTTCAAAGCAGCAGGCCAAAAATGCTAATTGGCCATTGAGGCTAACTTCATCTAGGCCAGAGAGTCCTGATTGGCTCAACACTATGGATGTGCCAGCACTGTATATAATTACGTCACCAAAAACACTGTCTAAATGCGCCTTTTTTCAGGGGGCGAGGCTGAAGTGAAACTTTAAAGCAAAAAAAAAAACAACAAAAAAAAACAGAGGCATGAGACATCTGAGTGATTTAAAAAAAAAAAAAAAAAAACATGTTCCAAACATGTTGCCAAGAAAAAAAAATTGGCAGAGTGTCACTTTATTAATAAATGTTGCAAACACAAACTTACCTATTTAGGTGCCAGAGTAATAAAAATAAAATTGACTTTTCATGACACACAATTATACTTGTCAATGAAGCCAGATGATACTAATCAATTAGCCAAGTTGGAAGCCTGTCTTAAGGAAATCAAAGCTTGGATGACTTGTAATTTCCTGCTATTAAATTCAGATAAGACTGAAGTCATTCTTGTTGGTCCAAAAAACCTTAGAAATTCCTTTCCAAATCAAACTTTCAGTTTGGATGCAGTTACTCTTTCTCTTAATAGCTCTGTGAGGAACCTTGGAGTTATTTTTGATCAGGATTTGTCCTTCAATTCACATATTAAATTTGTTTCTAAGACTGCCTTCTATCATTTGCGTAATATTGCCAAGATTAGGAGCATCTTGTCTCAGAGTGATGCTGAGAAGCTGATCCACGCTTTTGTTAGCTCGAGATTAGATTATTGTAATTCTTTATTATCAGGCTGTCCTAAAACATCTTTAAAAAGTCTTCAGCTGATCCAAAATGCTGCAGCAAGAGTTTTAACAGGTACTAGAAAGAGAGATCATATCTCTCCGGTTCTGGCCTCCCTTCATTGGCTTCCCATAGAGTTTAGAATTAAGTTTAAAATCCTTCTTCTTACTTACAAAGCTCTAAACAATCAGGCTCCTTTTTATTTAAAAGATCTGATACTACCGTATCATCCTAACAGAGCACTACGCTCCCAAAATGCAGGTTTACTTGTAATACCTAGAATCTCCAAAAGTACAATGGGAGGCAGAGCCTTCAGTTATCAAGCTCCTCTCCTGTGGAATCAGCTGCCAATCTGGATTCGGGAGTCAGACTCGATCTCTGTTTTTAAGAATAGGGCTAAAACCTACCTTTTTGATATAGCCTACAATTAGGGAGGGATCATGTGTTTCTGAACCCTCCCTTAGTTATGCTGCTAATAGGTTTAGTCAGCCGGGGGACCTCCAGTAATGCACTGGGCCTCACTCCTTTCCTCACTCTCTATGAAATATTTTTTTTTTGCTGGTCATTAACATTTGTTTGTTCTCTCCCATAGATTGAGTCCCCATCGTGCTGTTTGCTCTCTACATGTCTGTTCTTTTCTTCTTCTCTGTCCCCTCACCCCCCAGCCAGTCGCAGCAGATGACTGCCCCTCCCTGAGCCTGGTTCTGCTGGAGGTTTCTTCCTGTTAAAAGGGAGTTTTTCCTCTCCACCGTCGCCAAGTGCTTGCTCACAGGGGATCGCCTGATTGCTGGGGTCTTTCTGCAACTGTGGGGGTCCCCCCTACAGTTGATAGTGCTATGAGATGACTGTTGTTGTGAAATGGCGCTATATAAATAAAGTTGAATTGAATTGAATTGAATTGAATTTTCAGTACACTAGATGGTGCTAAAGTATCACTGTTTAGTTAGGTCAGCACAGCAAAGAAGTGACTTATGAGCTCAGGCCAGGAGTTGAACAAGATAAAGATCGGGATGGGAAACAGCAATACATGATATCATGATACTCAGCGTATTGCAAGTTTGTGATAATATTGCATCGTGATTTCCACCCCTGTTGGCTATGATCTCATTCAGGATATGCCATTTACATGGAAATGAGAAACCTGGTTAATCACATCTCTGTATACATGGTCATTAGAGTGGCCAAATTCCTGGCCAGTCTAAAGGCACACAAAGTCAATTTTACCAGCCAAGAATGTTTAGATGACACAGTATCTTGGTTATTACTGGAGTACTAATGGTAGCATACGTATCCAGATTTCTCACCTGGATATGACCTTATCTGGGTTATAAAATCTGGATGAGACGTTTACGGGAACAATTTATAACCAGAATATGCAAAAATCCTACTTATATCCAGGAAAATGATGCACTTGCCTCATGCAAGAAGTGTTAGTGTTAACAGATTTGCTCGTAAACATGAAAAGTTTACATGAACTTGTGGGATTCTGATAGTATCTTGAAATTTAGTACATTTACAAAAAATTTATGAGTGGTCCAGACCGGTTGTGAGAGGTTTTTTTTACAACCTTTGTTTTTACTAAATGGCACTACAGAATATTTTATTTGTTTGAATCAAGTATGAGTGTAAACCCTATGAACCAAATAATTAGTTGACAAGATTTACTACTTTGATTCAAATCATAATAATCATTTTAAATAATTTAAAAAATAATTAAAACTAGTGTCATTATGTCAATTTCCAGATCACATTAGATGTAAAATATAATATATGATTGTCTGCAGGGTGAGAGTGAATGAAGGGAAGGAATGAATGTGTTTGTTTATAGTGAGTGACGAAGGGAGGGAGGCCTGAAATAGGCAAATGTGTGTCAGGTTGTTATATTTGTGTATTTATAATATTTATAATATTTATAATTGTGTATTTATAGTGTATTTATGTTTTTTGCATTGATGTATGTGGTTATTGTGTATTCCTTTTCTTTCCTTTTTTTTTTTTTTTTTTTCTTTTTACTTGTTTCTCCTTTCTAAAGCCCATCCAGGGACAAGAGTTGCAAATTAGCTAATAGCTATACACTCTGTGCAACACATCAGATTGATTGTCATTGATTAATTGTCTATGTTTATTGCACTGTCCCTGTCAAATAAACAAATCTATCTATCTATCTATAAGACTCTAAACATTGTTGCCAGGGCAGCACACGACTACTTTATACTGGAGAACAGTGCAGTAGGAATGCGTATGACACAAGGTGATGGTGATGGCTGGCTGACTGATAAGTGACTTATCAAATGTCACAATGCAAACCACATAGGATCACAAGGATATCATTCTGATTTATGCTTCACATGAGGTGTGGGCTTTTCCTCAGGGTTAGGGTCCATTATAGTAAGTGGTTTGTAGGAAAGAGTAGAGTATGTTCATACAAACTAACATTATACTGTGAAATTTTCACAAACGAGACATTTTTATTGCTTTTTATAGACATATTTTAAGCCCAAATTGTTGAAATTTCATGACCCATAACCTTATAAAAAATGAACATAGTAGCCTTTAACTGATGCTCTAGACAGATACTGTATATACACATGTAAAAAGACTCCATTGCACTATTGATATGTATTTCACTTAGCTGAAGAGATATTTTGCTGTAAACAAGAAGCTGGCAACATCAAACTCACATACCTGTTTGGTCACTCACTGCCATTCCCAAAGTGCACGGAATGGAAGCGAGAGCCCAAATGAAGGCTGTCCACTTTAGCAAACAAATCATGGCTCTGATGCTAGGGAACGATCCACCTGAAGACCTGTGTGAAAATATAGTAGTGATTATTTCGATTTAAAAAATGAAACAAGTAGTGAAACATATGTCTTATAGTACTATAACTCACTGCATACATCATTCATTAATGGCAGACAAAAGGAAACTGTAGAGTTTGAACTTTAACTTCAAGCATAGGATACTGGTAGGGTTGGCAGCCGCTTTGCTTTCAGTTTGGTTTATTTATTCAGCAGTTTACAACTGAATCAATTGGGCACCTTTGTCTTAGCAAAAAGCAAAAAACAAAAAAAAAAACAAAACTTGAGTTTTTGAAAGCCTCTGAAGCAGGGGTGCACACTGTCTTCCAGACACCCGTATTGTTTAATTCACCAAATCAGACAACTTTAATACTAAAGAAAGAACAATCTAGTGGTCGCAGCTCATCCAGTCACTGCGTGTTGGCATTGTGGGACAACGGACTGTGTATATGCACATTTCTATGTGTATACCAACCCACCTGTGCAATCATCAAACACTGTGGATACAGAGTTTGAACAAGAAAGGCACCATATCATTAACAATGATCCTACAGCACTTTTTTTTTAAGTATCTTCAATCTGTACTCAGGTTGTTTATGTGATTTGGAGCCTTTGAAGGGAATCCTGGAACAATGGCTGAACTGTTTAGGATGTAGAGCTTAAAGGAAGGCCTACACCCTTTTTGTCTTCTGATCAAACCTTTTTTTATTCATCATTAGAAAGGTAAATATGAATTCCTTAATCGCTTAGTCCTTTTTGGTCATGGCATCTCTCACCCAGCATCCCTGGGTGAGAGCTGGGGTACACCCTGGACAGATCGCCAGTCCATCGCAGGGCCAACACAGAGAGACAAACAACCATTCATGCTCACATTTATACCTAAGGGCAGTTTATACCCAGTTGATGCCAATTAAACAAACATGCATGTCTTTGGACTGTGGGAGGAAACCGGAGCACCCAGTGAAAACTCACGCAGACATGGGGAGAACATGCAAACTCCACACAAAAGGTCACCATTGGCCAGGCCTGTGAAGGTTACAGTGCTAACCACTGTGCCGCTGAAATGACCTAAATGTAGCCTGTTATGTTATTGGGGAGTGAACTGTTTTGGATTGTCCTTTGATCAAAAACTCATACTGTACATTTGTACTCATATTTATGTGTCAATCAACAAGCAAAAGCCTCATGTCTGTCCTTCATTACTGGGTTCTCAATAAGATCTCCCATACAGAGATGAATACAAAGGTTAAAACTGCTGCAAAATCAGTGTATCCTTAATACAGTTCTTTTATCTTTCATTCTTAACCTTGAGGTTGAGCCAAGCTGTTTTTAGTTCCATATATGTCCAAATCCTTCCAAAATAATATTTTTATTGTATATTACAACTTGATGTTACAGTAGGAGCAATGGTGCATGACAAGAGGGGGCCAGTAAATGAGGGGCTCATAATGTACAGTTTGGACTTGTTTCAGTCCTGGTGCCAAAACCTTGATCCCTTCTTTCTGCAGCAGCTACTCTATTAACACTCTTAGTCAAGGACACTACTTGCAAAGATCAAACCTGCAAACCTCCAGTTACAAGCAGTCCAGTATTGTCAACCATTTGTCTGTCTTGCCAAACTAAATCGCCTGCATTGCTACCATGTCATTGCAAAGATGCTACACATTTCTGAGCAGAGTCATTCTGAATTGTAAGTGCTGGCTCCAAAGTACAGTCAATAAATCACAGAACTCAATAGAAGCACTTTGTGAAACTTTTTAGAAATGTTTTGCCTGCAAAACTGGCGCACTGATGGGACTATGTTATCTAAACTCAATTTCAGAAGGCTTTTCTTCCAAGGACTTTCGAGGACTCTGAAGCGAAAACAACTGAACAGAGCCAAACAAAATACTGAATACACTGTTAAGACTCAGTAAAACATTTATTAAGTATAAACAAAAAAAAAAGCTTCTAAATCCAAGAGACAAATTGTCCAAAGTCATAATTCTCAAAGTAGTTTTTACACCCTGCAACACGTTTGTGACTTCTCTCCCCCCACCCATGAGAATTCTCTTTTCCAGATGCATCCAAATTTCCCCATAAAATTAACAAAACAAATCTCTCCCTCCACGTTCCAGAAAACATTTGCTTTCTTATCCAAATCAGTTTGGACACACTAATTAATTCCAGTCCCTGCTGCAAAGCCGCCTGCCTTCTGGCCACCAAGTTCTTGCATGCAGGCCTACATTAACGTGGCGCATGGAGACCAAGTGGCCGTGCCACCGTCAACTCCAGCCACGCGTGGGTCGTACAGAGGAGTCACATTCCCCATCTGTGGCAGCCAGTAATGCCGTTGTGGTCAGTTCTGCAAAAAAAAAACGCATGTGGCACACGCGGCTCCGAGCTGGGACCCCGCAGTCGCACTTGCTCCTCAACTTTGCAAGGCAGGTTGGGCGTGATTTGGGAAACAGCTGCAGGGATGGCGTGCATTTTAAACGCACGTAGTGCGGCGGCAGAGAGCGACGCGGCTGCCACCGTATGCGCACAAATCCGCATCACCTAAACTGACAGATGCAGGTTGTAAGCCCGGATGTGCCCCAGCCCGAGAAACTTAAGTTTTGCGCGCTTAAGTTATTTAATCTTCGCACCAATCGCCAAGACACTTTCTGTTAATTCCAGTAAGTTAATTAAACTCCGCGGTATCCCAAGGAGCCAGTTTCAGTTTCTCTGATTGGTTGGTTTTCCTCTTAATCTAATTAAGCGTGGCGTTTTATGGTGCGTGCTCGGTACATTTTGCAGTACAGTGAGTGTTTACTGCAGCATGAAATCAGAAATAACCTGCTCTTACGACACATGTCCCTGCAGACAAGTTACACGCATCAGCCCCATGAGTGCAAAATAAATCGGACTGGAAAAAAAAAAAAACACGCAAAATTCACCTACTTCCAACACATTTTCCATATAATTAACAAGCCGATTTCAAAATCAAATCACATCCCCCCCTCCCCAATTCCTCTAAAATTAATTTCAAATGAAAGTACTTACTGTGGCTGACAAACTTTCCTCTCAGGCAATCATAGAGGAAAAACGGCAGCAAAAGCATAATCCACGTGTGATAAGAGCTGCGGTCCGATTCCGGATTCCAGGACTTGGGGAAATAAAAGTCACAGTGGGATCGCCTGCCCGATCGCGATCCTTATTAGTTGCACCGAGTGGCCCTCCCACCCTGTCATTATTTCTGAGATGTTCACTGACACACACTTCAGCAAACAACAGCAGCGCACTAAACTGCTCTGATGCCCCACAGCAGCGCACACAAACGGGGAGCCAGGTGTGCGAATTAAACGCCGTTTGATGTATTGTGATTTTTATCTCTTTTTTTTTCCAGAATAAAAGCCTGAATTCTATGGATTTATTTGTGACTCCAAATTAGGCATTGATCCATAAAAGTAAAGCTTAAAAGTAAATATTAGCAGTATACAAAAGGTGCTAAAAGATATTCATCTAGATCCAGGTCTTAACCTCTGTATGCATTACACCTAAGGCCATTACAATTTGCTGAATGGGCGACAAATGATTTGACCACATCATACAATGGCAGCTTAAACGTCAGTCCTGATGGCGCAACAACAACACACACAATATTTCAGTGAGAGGACGGCACAAACGTCATGCTGCCATTTTACAATGCCTGGAAAAAATGATGGAATTACTCTGGGAGGATGTTCATTCAGTTGTTGAATTTTGTTTTAAAAAAATAATCATCACAGACATGGCGTGAAAGTGTTTTTCTTCAAAATGCCAACCTTCTGGCTTTAAGAAACAGTCCAAAAAGAATGAAAGAAAGTTGTTGTGTGCAATTGCAGTTTTTGTTTATTAGCTCAAGCAGAGAGGAAAAAATATGGAATCAATTCTGAGGAAAATATTATGGAATCACGAAAAAATGCTACACCGCTATTATTTTTTGCACCACCTCTGGCTTTTATCACAGCTTGAATTCGACGCATGGACTTATCTGTTGACAAACAGTATTCTTCATCAGTCCAGCGCCAACTTTCCCACTGTTGCCGCCAGATCAGCTTTGTAATTTGGAGCTTTGTCGTGGACCTTCTTCTTCAATTCCCACCATAGATTTTCAATGGGACTGAAGTCTGAACTATTTGCAGGCCATGCCATTGGCATTCTATATTTTTCTTGAAGGAAAGCTTTCACACTTTTTGCCCAATGGCATGATGCATTATCATCCTGGAAAATGATGTCATCGTTATGTCCACAAACCTGAGTATAAGATAAGATAAGATAAGATAAGCCTTTATTAGTCCCACAATGGGGAAATTCCAGGATCGCAACAGCACAGGGATAGCAACACTCAGAGCAACAATCAGAAGGCAAGAGAAAAAACAAGAGCAGCAAGTATACATATGTAGATATAAATATAAATATATAGAGAGACACACAGTGTGGAGCATTGTAGCTAGATGGGATAGATATATAAATATATAAACACAGTGCAGAGCATTGTAGCTGGATGGAATAAATATATGAGTATATAAACACAGTGCGGAGTATTGTAGCTAGATGGAATAAATATGTAGATATATAAACACACACAGTACGGAGCATTGTAGCTAGAAGGAATAAATATGTAAATATATAGACACACACAGTGCAGAGCATTGTAGCTAGATGGAATAAATATGTAGATATATAAACACACACAGTACGGCGCATTGTAGCTAGATGGAATAAATATGTAAATATATAAACACACACAGTGTGGAGCATTGTAGCTAGATAGAATAAATATGTAGATATATAAACACAGTGCGGAGCATTGTAGCTAGATGGAATAAATATGTAAATATATAAACACACACAGTGTGGAGCATTGTTGCAAGAGAGAGTAAATATATATATAAACACAGACAGTGCAGAGCATTGTAGCTAGATGGAATGAAACAGCACAACCGTCTACTTAGTTATCCTACATGGTATGATTATGTACCCATACATATTCTCACCCTCCATAGCGACCGGTATTTTCCTAGTTGTATACCGGAGGGGACCATTGTGTAAGTCTATTGCGTCTTTTGCATTCAAAACTATTAGGTTGTCACGTCTTTTTGCTATCTCTGCGAGCAGCCCTGCTTAGGTTGTACAGTCTGACAGCCGTAGGTAGGAAGGACCTGCAAAACCTCTCGGTTGTGCACCTAGGATGATGTAGTCTGCTGCTAAATGAGCTCCTCAGTGCATTCAGTATGTCCTGCATAGGGTGGAACTCTGACTCCAGCAGAGATGACAGTTTAGCCACCATCCTTCTCTCTCCCATCTCCTCCACTGGGTCAAGGCGCTGCCCCAGGACAGAGCTAGCTCTCTTGATCAGTTTGTTCAGTCTCTTCCTATTGGCTGCTGTAATGCCACTGCCCCAGCAGACCACTCCAAAAGTGATGGCTGATGTCACCACCGTGTCATAGAATGTCTTCAGCAGCGCCCCTTGTACACCAAAAGACCTGAGTCTCCTCAGTAGGAACAGCCTGCGCTGTCCCTTCTTGTAGAGTGCGTCCGTATTGTGTGACCAGTCTAGTTTATTGTTCAGATGAACACCCAGGTACTTATAGGATGTCACCATCTCGATGTCTGTTCCCTGTATATTTACTGGTGCTGTGAGGGGTTGTCCTTGCCTGCAGCAGTCCACCACCAGCTCCTTAGTTTTCCTCGCGTTGATCTGGAGGCAGTTCCGATGGCACCAGTCCACGAAGTCCTGGATAAGCCCTCTGTACTCAGCTTCATCTCCGTTGGAGATGAGGCCAACGATCGCAGAGTCATCAGAGAACTTCTGTAGATGGCAGTGTGTTGTGTTGTGTGAGAAGTCTGCAGTATAAAGGGTGAACAGGAAGGGAGCCAAAACCGTTCCCTGGGGGGCCCCCATGCTACCGATGATCGTGTCGGACACACAGTCCCGGGTTCTCACAAACTGAAGCCGGTTTGTGAGGTAGTCCAGGATCCATGATGACAGGTGCTGGTCCACCCCTGCGCACAGCAGCTTGTCCTTCAGGATCATCGGTTGGATGGTGTTGAAAGCACTGGAGAAGTCAAAGAACATGATCCTCACCGCATTCCCGGGCTTCTCCAGGTGGGACAGAGAACGGTGAAGGAGGAAGATCACCGCATCCTCCACCCCAATGACCACGGATGAGTGAGCTGTGCTGGAACTGAACTTAATTACACTGGTTAATTAAACTCGTTAAGATGCAGTGCATGTAAATGAGCACTGGACTCCTGACTGTGCCTATTGAGAGAGGGCCGGCAAAAGAGACCATAAGATGTCCGACTCCTTCCTTACATGGGTCAGTGTGATGACCAGCGGGCTTCGTCATCATACCACTCTCTGTTATAAAACCCTTAATAGCATTCCTCCCCGCCCCCCGGAAAAACACAGAACACTTTAATAATGATAACCCTCCCCAGTTTGGCATAAACAATAATCCCAACATTGCTAACTACGGTTAGCAGGTGGACCACCACTCAACCCAATGTGGCTGAGTGGATTATTCTGCCACTCGTTTTGCCAGCCACCCTCCTATCTAAACAGTCACTTCTCATTTTCACAGTCTTCCATGTGGAAGGCGGTTCTGCTGGAGGAGCTTTGTAACGGGCCTGCAGTGGACACGCCCCTGGAGATGCTGGGTCCCCCAGACCAGAACCAATCTTCATAATACTGTGGCCTGGCTCCCGTGCTGCACCAACTGACTCCTGCAAAGCCTCACCATCTGGAGTAGCCACTCAAACGGAGATGGTTTGTGTGCTGTTCCGAACCATCCGTCAAGCTGAAGCACGCTGGTCCCAGCTGCACCATGATCCTCAAGGGTGTCCGTGGTCTCGTAGAATGTGACTTTGCTGGCCGCAGCCCGGGTCGCTCATCCGTGCGTACTCGCACCCAATCCATCACTTGAAGAGGCACTTTGCTCGGTCTCATATGCCATTGAGGTCACGGTGACGTTACGTTTACCTCCGTCGTCATTGTGTTGGTCACGGACTTTTCACCCAACTCCCCGCAGTAGTCTCTAGAGGCCAAAGCTGGTCATGGGTACTGAAGGTGTCCGGAGTCTCTCCTGTCTCGTTTACCGTTGCAGACTCTTCACCCTTCGGCTCAGCTGTGGCTCCTGTAGACTGGCGCCGAGTGAGGATACTGAAGCAGTCTGGATCCTCTTCTCCCTTGCCCGATGTATGCGGTCGTGCTGTGTCACCATTGCCACAGATAATATCCGTACTGGGCCGTTGTGTTTTGGGGTTCTCTGTGTGCGTGGGCTTCCTCTCCTGCAACTCCCCAGCAGCTGCTGCTGATTTATGCTGGGCGAGGATCTGAGGCAAGTCCTGTTGCTTCCCCCCCTCCGGACAGCTTTCCACCTGTACACACAGACAGTTGGTCTCTTGTCGTCATCCTTTATAATCTCATCCCACACCACATCATCGTCATCAATGTAAGTTTTGTCCCAATTGCCATAGCCCGACAAGTTGAGCCTGTTGCTGTCACGGATGGTGAAACCCAGCCGGTAGAAGAGGTCACATCCCAGTATGTTTTCGCCATGCGTAGCCACTTGAAACTCGAAATCATAAACCACTTTTGATGCGTGGCAGACCGTTAGTATGATGGTCCCTACGTTACTAACTCTGTGGCCACCATAACCATACAGCTCTGCTGGTTTTTTTCTAATTGGGTGGTTGGTGAAAAATTTCTTCACTGTGGCCCAATTTAACATCGACCTCACTGCAGCGGTGTCAAGCTGGAGCGGCACAGCAACGTCATCTAACTCTACCATGCTGTATGCGTATGACATGAATTCAGGTCTTACCACATGGATGGTGGTCGCAGGCGGGTGGCTTTGCTTGCCTGGTGGGCTCCATGGCATTGGCAACCGGCAAACCTTGGTGAAATTATTAAATCTTCCACACTTCTTACAATGTTGTCCTCTTGCCGGGCAAAACCGTGCCCTCTCATGGTGCGTTGGGGACCCACAGTTACCACATGTGGGGCCTCTCGAAGTGGTCCTCCGGTCCATGGCTTTTGCCTCGAACTCCTCTGCCATGTCCCCATGTTCCTCCGTGTTCAATGCGTTGGTTAGCAGTGTCTGTCCTGGTTGTCATTGCTGTTGGCGCACACCTAGCTGTGATGCTAACTTATCCACTGACTCAAGCTGGAACGCTAGCTCACTAGTGTTAGTTAGTGTCATATTGTTTGGCGCCATTAGCATCTTTGTCCGCAGCCGCGGGTTGTTCGTGTGCTCAACCAATTGGTCCCACACCATTTCGTCTTCCAAAAGTCCAAATCTGCACATGCTAGCCAGATGTCTTAGGTCTGCGACAAATTGCTGGGTGGACTCACCAATTTTCTGTCGCCGTTGGTGGAATCTGATACACCACACCAACATGTTGTCTGGTGTAGCAAAGTAGCTAGCTAGCAGTTCCACAGCATCACCAAATGAGTCTGCTGGTCCGAGCGTATGAAAAATTTTCTGACCTTCTATGCCCAGGTTGTGGATCAGTACTACCCGTTTCCGTCCTTTGTCCAATTTGCCCAAATCCAACGCCGCTACAAAAGTTTCAAAAGTGTCGAGCCAACGTGGCCATGGAATGGGCGGTTCACCAAGGTACTTGAGAAAAGGTCTCAGTAGCCTCAGGAACGCCTCCATGGTTTACTTCTCATCGCCAAATGTTATGTCCACAAACCTGGGAATGGCCACGGACAAGTGAGCTGTGCTGGGACTGAACTTTATTACAGAAACTGGTTAAGATACAGTGCATGAAAATGAGCACTCGGCTCCTGACTGTGCCTATTGAGAGAGGGCCGGCAAAAGAGGCCATAGATGGCCGACTCCTCCTTTATATGGGTCAGCGTGATGACAGTACCAGCCGGCTACGTCGTCACGCTGCTGTCTGTTATAAAGCACTTTATAACAATCATTACCAAACATCCTTTCAAATTATGGAATAAGTGTCCAAAATTTCAATGTAAATGTGTGCATTTATTACCTCCTCCAAGGACGTTGTTTTTGCCAATGTTTGGATGGAGTTTGATTAAATTTTCACCAGAGGTGGTACTTGGGCTGCAGATGAACCCATTAGATTTTGGAGGTGATCCATAAGTGCATACCTCCACTAAGGCCCTATTTTTTAATGTACGGAGGGATAGAGGCAAGGAGGTACGGACAGATGGATGGACAAAGGGGGAGGGAAGGATCCTTGGTGGAGGTACAGTATGTGCTGTCTGAGTGCTTTTCTAGTTGAAGATGTAATGACTGCCATCTCCCCTATATCTTTACCCGACATGCAGCCCCATTTCATTAATTGTGGAAATTTGCATATTTTCTTCAGACAGTCATCTTCATAAATTTCACTGGAACAGCACCAAACAAAAGTTCCAGCATCATCAGCCCATCATCAGTTCCAGCCCAGTGCAGATTTGTGACTAGTCTCTGAGTATCACTTTCATCCAATTGTCCACAGTCCATGACAGCTTTCCTTTAGCCCATGCACTGCAACTTTGCTTTTTGTTGTTGTTGTTGTTGTTTAGGTGTTAATGAAGCTTTCATTTGGCTTTTCTGCATGTAAAACCCATTTCCTTAAGGTAAATTCTTACAGGTCAGTCACAGACATTGACTGCAGTTTCTGGCCATTTATTCCTCATTTGTTTTGTTGTGCATTTTCTGTTTTCGGGACATATTGCTTTAAGTTTTCTTTTGTAATGCTTTGATGTATTCCTGGTCTACCAGTATGCTTCCCTTTTATAACCTTCCCCATCTGTTGGTCCAGCTTTAGACACAGATGACTGGGAACAACCAACATCTTCTGCTACATTCTGTGATGATTTACCTTCTTGAAAAAGTTTTATAATCCTCTCCTTTGTTTCACCTGATATTTCTCCTGTTAGAGCCATGATTCAGGTTCATCAGCTTAGGTGCAACAGCTCGCCAAGGTATGCATGTCATGATCTGGTGAGCGCACTCTCCCCCTCCTGTCCTGCTCAACTTTCCCCTACTCTGCTGGTAATCATCTCACCTGTGTGATGAGACACATCTGCTACCTCTGACTCGCCAGCGGTTAAATAGACCTTCTCTTCAGAACTTCGGCGCTGGCTCGTTGGGGATACTACCAGTTTCAGCAAGTAAGTTTTGTTTTTTCCTCTCGTGAAAAAAACCCTTTAGTCCTTTCTCTACTCCTCCACAGGTTGCTACCTCCTTCGTGGTGCGTCTCCGGGGTTGTTTTGCGCTCACCTGCCTCATCACCATCACCACGCCTGCAGCCGTCTTCACCCGGTCAGACACCTCACCCAGCTCTATTTCTGCCTTCCAGCAACTCCTCTGGTTCACCGTAAGTGCTGGGTTCCTCTGCCGGGCATTCTTTTCCTCCCACGTGAGTGCTGTCCTACTTTTCCCTACTCAGTCTTACTGCTTATCTAACCTGCTCTCATCTCTCCCTACAGGCTGGGTTTTCCTCTGGCGAGTGGCGTTTTTCCTTTGCGAAGCTTTCCTTTTTGCATCAATAAAACTCGAGTCAAATTTGCTTCTGTGTCAGAGTGTTTTCTCTGTCACCATGCATGTGAGCTGTCAGTCATAGCAATCATGACAATGCAAGCGCTCTTTTTTTTAAACTGCAGATTAACTAGCTGATTTAATTTGATGCAGGTATTTATTTATTTATTTATTTTGTTTATTTATTTTAGAACTTCAAATTACAGGGTGATTCCATAATGTTGTATAAATATATTCCATAAATGTTGTATCCATAATTAGGGCAATAAAGAACAAGGGCGACAGTGCTATTAATGGTGCTTTATTAATAACACTAATGATGAGACCTTACAGACTTGCGGCGCTCCCAGCCAGCCAGGTTATCCACGACGAAAGAGGACTAGCCTCTTCCGCCTCCACCTCTTATACCCTGGGTGGCATCACCACTGGAAACCGGTAGTTCGCCACCCCTATCTATTCCCTGGCCAACCCTGCCGCCAGTTTACTAATATTAACTATTTATTGTACATATGTAACATTTTCTCCCCTTTCAAAAAAAAATCAAGCACACAATGTGGCCCATCCCAATTTAGTACCCGAAGCACTCTCTAAACAAAACATACTGTATGTACAAAAGGAACAAAGTGCCTATCCATTCACACAACAAAGGCTGGGGGGCTGGGTAGACTGCCAGTGCCCCCTACATGCCTAGGCGGAGTATTCTGTCGCCTCAGTCCTACTAGTCCAAAATAAAGAAAGCAGTGTCTCTAATGAAATTAATCCCCAAACAGTGTTAATATATACATCAGAGAAAATTACAAATACATAATCTAAACAAACCTCCGTTGGCGGCCCCCGCCCAACACACCCATCCCACACCTGGGCACATTATAAACCAGTGTTGGTATCTCTGTATGAACCATCAAAATTTACATTACACTTTTTCTCCATACCAATTCACAATGAATTTCAAAACCTCCTTCTCTATGTCGCAGACAACTCAGCATCTGGTACCACACAAGAAATACTGTAAATATACAAAGTATTCAATTTGGCAGTATTATATTTTTTTTAAACCAACTACACAATAAAATCAACGTCCCCTAAAATTTAGCAATCAATCTACAGAATATTTCCTTTACCTTTCAATTAAACACCCGGGCACCGACACAATAGAAAAACTATATGCACAATGACACTGGGGTTAAAATTTAAACACAACTAAAATACCTTTCAGTCATTTTCTATGGTCCATGGAGGTCCCTTTGTCCCAATCGTCATCTGGGGGATCCCTCCCAGACCGTCTCAGTCTCTTAGCCTCCAGAGATGGACTGCGCCGTCTCCTCTTCTCCACAACACGGCGCAGCTCGTTGGGATGCCTCCATGTCTTGTCAGATAGGCCCAGATACCCATCCTCCGGAGCAGCCTCCACCTGGAACCGCCTCTGGTCGTCTCGTCGCTCTTGTGAACTGTGGGCCCCTCTCAAGCGAGCCTCAACCCTGGGCCGGACCAGATCACCAACCTGCAGGGAAGCCCTACTATTCCTTTCGGGACCACTATCTTGCAAGCGGGCCTCTTTTTCCGAACCGGTCAACTCACGGGTCTGGTTCGACGACCTCTTTAGAGGTCTCTGCTTCAAGCGCTTCAACACTGCGCTCCCCGGTCTCACCCCCTCAGTCCTCAGCGTGGGCACCTCGACCTTATCTGCCCCTGGGGGGGTCTCGTCGTGCCGCCCAGCTACCACACCAAGGGCTGCTTGAGTATTGGCATCAAGTCCATCCCTAGGTGGCGTTGCATGGCGCCGGGCCTGCGCTCCTCCAGCTGCACCTAACCAGTCCAGATCCCACACCCCCTCGTTGTCCTCAGTCGGAGCGGGTCAGTTCCATAACCCACAACCTGACCACTCCTCACCGGTGACGTTAGCAATGGAGAACCCAAGTCCATAGAACAGGTTGCACCCTAGTACATTGGCTCCCATAGCTGTGACCAAAAAACGGGAGTCCGGCACTGTCATGCACTTGTACCTTGCCTCCACTTCCAAAAAGCCCAAGACGGCCAGCCCATTCATTCCGTAGCCATACCAGGGTTGCCTCTGCTTATGGATCCAGTGGTGGGGAAACAGTCTTTTCACTGTAGCCAAATTTAACACGGAAATCACCACTCCCGTGTCCACTAAGAGCGGAACCTCAATGCCATCCAATTGAAGTGTGCAGCCGATGTATCCTGTAGGCTCCGGGGAGACTGTATGCACAATAGTAAGAGCCTTCTGCGGGAAATCCGCCTCACACTGTCGATCCCTCCGGTCGAAGTTTCTGCATGCCCTGGCGAAGTGATTTAATAACCCACACTTCCCACAATGCTTGCCCTTGGCTGGACAGTCCCTAGACTTATAGCGGTATCGGGGGGACCCACAGCCATAACACTTCAGCATTCCTGGGGCAGATCTGATTCTTACCACGGAGGCGTACTCATCTTCTCCACTGTCCTCATCCTCAGGGTTCAACTGCAGCATCTTCACACGAGGCTCGTCTTGGGTCGGAGGCGCACTCTCACTGAGGCCCCCCGCTATCGTCTCAGCTGCCTCAAATTGCTGCACTAGCTTGATAGCATCAGTTAATGTCAGTTCACCTGGGTGGGTCAAGAGCCTTGACCAGGCCGCAGGGCACTGGACATGCTCTGCCAGCTGGTCCCAGATCATCTCATCTTCCAAGCTTCCGAACTTGCAATCTCTCGCCAGCTCACAGAGGTCCGCTATGAATCTTCCAACGGACTCATCCGTCCGCTGGCAGCGCTGTCTGAAATGAATGCATCGGACAGTGATGTTCTCTGGGGCGCGAAAGTAGCGTGCCATTAGCTCCACAACTTCATCGAAACTACTGGCTCCACCAAGATTTTCCAGAATTCTCTGCCCTTCCGTGCCCAAATTATGCACCAGCACTGCTGTCGCGCGAAGCTTTTCAAGTTCGCCGAGGTTTAGGGACACCATATAGTTGGTAAAAGCAGCAAACCACCTAGGCCACGGCACAGGTGGCTCGCCTGGTGTTTACAGAAATGGCCGAAAGTTGGCAACGGACCTCTCCATAACCGCTTTTACCTCATCCCCAAATGTTGTATCCATAATTAGGGCAATAAAGAACAAAGGTGACAGTGCTATTAACGGAGCTTTATTAATAACACTAATGATGAGACCTTACAGACTTCCGGCGCACCCAGCCAGCCAGGTTATCGACGATGAAAGATGACTAGCCTCTTCCACCTCCACCTCTTATACCCTGGGTGGTGTCACCACCGAAAACCGGCAGTTTGCTACCCCTATCCATTCCGCGGCCAACCTGGCCGCCATCTTACTAATATTAACTATTTACATATGTAACAGTTTTCCTCAGAAATGAGTGATAATGTAGAATCCGCAGAAAAACAGACAGGACACACGCAAGTCTGTCTGAAAAAACTTATTTACATTTCTGCGCTTCCTCCTTTAATCTCCGTCCAAAACGGAAAACTCCGCCTTCACATTAAAACTTCAAATTTGTGTGTGAGACCAACAACTAATATCACCACACAGGCCCCCCCCCCCAGAACACACAAATAACAACATAAATAAACACGCTGACAAAAAACAAACTAAAACAGCATGAACAAAATCCAAAAGAAAATAACTCAAGAGAACCTCTTAGGTAACCTAATTACTCTTCCCCGACGACTGCACTGCGCAGTCCTAGGGGGCACAACTGTAACCGGAGCAGAAACAACCTCAGGCGCAGGATTGGGAGGGGGCCCCCGCCGAGCCGGGCGGGCTAACTCAACCTCATCGTCACAAAGAACATGAGCAGGCTTCAAACGATCCACCGAAATCCGATCCTGACCAGTCCCCAACTCAACTAAAAAATCCTTATGGCCTGTTTCTAACACCCGAAAAGGGCCATCATAAGGTGCTTGCAGGGGAGAACGATGGGCATCATGCCGAACAAAAACATATTAACCAACCTAAGGCTGTCAGGGACGTAAGACTGAGGAAGACAGTGGTGCGCAGCCACGGGAACAAAAGCCCTAGCTTCCTCTCGACACTTAGGCCTCTTAACCATACTGGGACCTAACCCTGGACTGGCAGGAAGGAACTCCCCTGGAACCCTCAAGGTCTGGCCGAGGACCAACTCAGCAGAAGAGGAGTGCAGGTCTTCTTTGGGGGCTGAACGCAAACCCAACAAAACCCACGGTAATCTGTCCACCCATCCACTATCCACTAATGACGCGCAAAGGTCCGCTTTCATAGTCCGATGAAACCGCTTGCATAGCCCATTAGCTTGTGGATGGTATGTTGTGGTCTTTCCGCGCAGATGGAACTGAGCCTCGACATGCTGAAACCAGGGCTCCGGGTCGTGCTGCCAAAAGTCCGGTAATTTAATGGTAGCCGCAAAAACAGCCGGTGCAGGAGCCGCGGTGGATACAGACGCCGTGGCGGCGATATCAGAAGAGGTCGTTTGAATAGACATTCTTCAAACATCGGGGTCACCAATGTAGAATCCGCATAAAAACAGACAGGACACACGTAAGTCTGTCTGAAAAAACTTATTTACATTTCTGCACTTCCTCCTTTTATCTCTGTCCAAAACGGAAAAACTCCGCCTTCACATTAAAACTTCAAATTTGTGTGTGAGACCAACAACTAATATCACCACAATAACTTTTTTTTTTATCTACTTGATCTAATTTTTAAAAAATGCAATTGACAACAGCAACAAATTTCTTTTGCTCTTTTATCTTTACATTTTTTTTTAAGTCAGAAGGTTGGTATTTTGAGCAAAAATAGTTTTGTGACATGTCTGTGATTAGTTTTTTTTTTTTTTTAAATAAAATTAAACAACAGAACATACTTCAAGAGTGGTGATTCCATATTTTTTGCCAGGGGTTGTACACTGCTTCTGAGTTTTGAATGCAGACTTGCCATGAGAGCTCTTTTTCTATTATTTTTCATTGTTGGAAATCCACTGCTGATAAGAAATTTTACATACCATGATTGTATCAGCTCAAACACGTTAACAAAACCAGGTTCCTGAGTTAACAGTAAATCCGTGAAGGTTGTAAATCAAAACTTTGCCCTCTAAAGTTTTTTTTTTTCTTAAACTGCTCACAAGCTACTCAACACAGACACTACTCAGAAACAGGTGTTCAAGCCCCACAAATGTATCTGTTTAGACAAATGATTTTTATACAGCCTCCCCTTCACCACAGACACAAGGGACACTACACATTTCAGAAGTGTATTAAAGAAACTAAAAGAAAATCCTAGAAAGAGCTAACATTTCAAAAGGAACAGATGGCTCTTTTGTTTTTGCATAATAAACAAGTTTCTTTTGTTTTTCTTGTAAGTCCACATTTCTTTAGGTTTTCTACAGTTTTTTCCTATTCTGGGTAAAGACAGATACAATGGTTATTGCTTTCCTTGATGTTTTCCTTTGTTGGGATTTTGTACTTTTGTAATAAAGTCGGCTTTATGTTAGAGTAGTGACATTGAGATTATTCCAACTCAAACTCCATAAGCATGTGGAAAGTTAATCTTTGGCTGAACTATTAAGGCCCCATGCACACTGTGGTATGTGGGAAACGGCACTTTATTGTGAAGTGCAGTATGGTGATGTGCACTTCCCGTCATGTCACTGCACTGCCCTATATAGTGGGCGGACACCATGTTATGGCCTTTTTATGCCAGATGCTCACACTGGTGCCTGCCGTGTACTGCTCTGTACATAGTTGCTTAATAAAGCTGAGTTCAACACAACCATCATCTTGCCTAATTCATCAGCAGGTATTTCATACATAACACACACAAAAGTGTTTTTACCTCAAACTGGCAAAGTGCTTTTACAGTTCAGCTTTCCATGCATATGCCAAGATTTCATAGGTGTGAAAGTGTAAAGGTTTGAAACCAGTCTCTAGAGAGGAAAGGTTTTGCTGGCACGGGAGAAATAGCCAGCAGCACATAATGTATGCATACTGTGGTATATGAATACTGGGTATTTTGGGAGTGGTGCAGCATCCTGTGGATGACGTCACTACATCATATACAGTGAGGCAAAAAAGTATTTAGTCAGCCACCAATTGTGCAAGTTCTCCCACTTAAAAGATGAGAGAGGTCTCCAATTTTCATCATAGGTATACCTCAACTATGAGAGACAAAATGAGGAAAAAAAAAATCCAGAAAATCACATTGAAGGATTTTTAATGAATTAATTGGTAAATTCCTCGGTAAAATAAGTATTTGGTCACCTACAAACAAGCAAGATTTCTGGCTCTCACAGACCTCTAACTTCTTCTTTAAGAGGATCCTCTGTCCTCCACTCGTTACCTGTATTAATGACACCTGTTTGAACTCGTTATCAGTATAAACGACACCTGTCCACAACCTCAAACAGTCAGACTCCAAACTCCACTATGGCCAAGACCAAAGAGCTGTCAAAGGACACCAGAAACAAAATTGTAGACCTGCACCAGGCTGGGAAGACTGAATCTGCAATAGGTAAGCAGCTTGGTGTGAAGAAATCAACTGTGGGAGCAATTATTAGAAAATGGAAGACATACAAGACCACTGATAATCTCCCTCGATCTGGGGCTCCACGCAAGATCTCACCCCGTGGGGTCAAAATGATCACGAGAACGGTGAGCAAAAATCCCAGAACCACACGGGGGGACCTAGTGAATGACCTGCAGAGAGCTGGGACCAAAGTAACAAAGGCTACATCAGTAACACACTACGCCGCCAGGGACTCAAATCCTGCAGTGCCAGACGTGTCCCCCTGCTTAAGCCAGTACATGTCCAGGCCCGTCTGAAGTTTGCTAGAGAGCATTTGGATGATCCAGAAGAGGATTGGGAGAATGTCATATGGTCAGATGAAACCAAAATAGAACTTTTTGGTAAAAACTCAACTTGTCGCGTTTGGAGGAGAAAGAACACCATACGTACTGTGAAGCATGGGGGTAAAAACATCATGCTTTGGGGCTGTTTTTCTGCAAAGGGACCAGGACGACTGATCCGTGTAAAGGAAAGAATGAATGGGGCCATGTATCGTGAGATTTTGAGTGAAAACCTCCTTCCATCAGCAAGGGCATTGAAGATGAAACGTGGCTGGATCTTTCAGCATGACAATGATCCCAAACACACCGCCCGGGCAACGAAGGAGTGACTTCGTAAGAAGCATTTCAAGGTCCTGGAGTGGCCTAGCCAGTCTCCAGATCTCAACCCCATAGAAAATCTTTGGAGGGAGTTGAAAGTCTGTGTTGCCCAGCAACAGCCCCAAAACATCATTGCTCCAGAGGAGATCTGCATGGAGGAATGGGCCAAAATATCAGCAACAGTGTGTGAAAACCATGTGAAGACTTACAGAAAATGTTTGACCTCTGTCATTGCCAACAAAGGGTACATAACAAAGTATTGAGATGAACTTTTGTTATTGACCAAATACTTATTTTACCGAGGAATTTACCAATTAATTCATTAAAAATCCTTTAATGTGATTTTCTGGATTTTTTTTTCTCATTTTATCTGTCATAGTTGAGGTATACCTATGATGAAAATTGGAGACCTCTCTCATCTTTTAAGTGGGAGAACTTGCACAATTGGTGGCTGACTAAATACTTTTTTGCCCCACTGTATATTGGGCAGCCCGCCATCCCAGCAGGCAGTGATATGATAGACACTAAGTGGGATGAGAGGTGGCTGGCAGCTGGCCCCATTGTATGCGTGCTTTGTACTCTACCTTTTACTTGTAATAAAGTTCAGTAAAACAGCAGTATCCTTGTTAGTCGTCATTGCCAGGTTTGTGGACATAACATTTGGCGACGAGCGATTAAACCATGGAGGCGTGGTTACGATCGCTATGGCCCTTTCTCGAGTACCCGGGGGAACCAGCAATCTCATGGCCGCGATGGCTGGACGCATTCGAGACCTACGTTGCACTGTTGGACCTGGGTAAACTCGACAAAGTAAGAAAACGAGCACTTCTTGTTCACAAACTCGCCATAGAAAGTCAGAGAATTTTTCACATGCCAAGTCTGACAGAGTCATATGCGGATGCTGTCGAACTTCTTGCTAGCTACTTTGCTGAGCACACACATAACTCAGGGTTACAAGCTAAGATGCTAATGGCGCAAAACAACATGATGCTAGCTAACACCATAGCGCTAGCATTCCAACTAGAGGCAGCAGAGAAGTTAGCCACGGAGCTAAAGGGGGACCAAACACAGAAGCCACCCAGACTGGCGACACTAGCTAACACAGAGGACACGGCAGAAGAGTGCGAGATGAATACAGTTAGCCGAAGGTCCGCTCCAAGAGGCCCCATCTGCGGGAGCTGTGGGTCCCCGATGCACCAAGACAGAGCACAATTTTGCCCGGATAGAGGATGACGATGTATCAAGTGTGGGCGCCTGAACCATTTCGCCAGAGTGTGCCGGTTGCCAGCACTGTGGGGCCAGCCAAGTAAGCCAGCCCGCCTGCCAACAACAGCCATTCATTCGGTAAGCCCCAACATCAATGGTTATTCGTACGGCATGTTTGAATTAGATGGAGTAGCCATACCACTCCTGCTCGACTCGGCGGTGGTACGGTTGATGTTAAACTGGGCCATGGTGAAGTTTTTCCACAACCACAAAATCAAGAAGAACCCAATGCCGCTGTATGGATACGGTGGTCACAGACTGTGCAATATCGAAACAATTGAACTGACTGTTTGCTACAAGCTCAAAATTGTGTATGACTTCAAGTTCCAGGTGACAGCACACGGTGACAACATTAAGGGATGTGACCTTTTCTACAGACTGGGCTTCGCTATCAGAGACAGTGCTGGGTTGGAATGGTCCGGATGTGGCAGTTGGAGTACAGCAGACCTTGATGACGATGATGTGATTAAGACCGGCACCACCCCAGCCACCTCACGCTCCCAGGAGGAGAGCCGCCCAGAGGGGGGGCAGCCGGACTCGCCTACGTCCCTCACTCAGCCTGAACCAGAACCGGAGGGAAGGGAGCCCGAGCATGCAAGGAACTCCGAAGCACAGCAACAGCAACTGGGCACAAACACAACGCATAACACGGCACTGCAGAGCACTTCAGACGGCAGAGAGGAAGAATCGGACTGCTTCCGTACCCTTGCTCAACAAACTACAGAGGTTATGACCAAGCTGACAGCTGAAGAGCCTGCCCTAACAAGCAACACCGGAGAGGCATTGGACACCTTCTGCACCCACGACGAGCCTCAACCAACGACAGAGACAATGGGTGAAGGGTCCGCAATGAACACGGTGACTACGGAACCGCCACAGCACGACGGAGGTCCCAAGCTGAACGAGTGCGCAGAGCCACCGGGAGCACAACAACAACGCATAAAACTAAGTAGGGCGTTGCTCCAAGTCATGGACTGGGTTTGGGTTTGCACCGGCAAGAGACCAGGATGGCGACTGACCAGGTCACAACCAATGAAACAACGGGCGCTGCTGAGGATTGTGGCAAAGCTGGGAACAGCGTGCTTTCGGCTGACAGATGGTTCGGTTTGGCTTGCAAACCAGCTACGGCATGTCCAGGTGGCTGCTCCAGACGGCGAGGCTTCGCAGGAGTCAGCTACCGTAGTGTGGAACCCGGGCCCTGGCGTCATGAAGATTGGCACCAGCTCCAGAGGTCCAACAGCTCCAGGGATGAGGCTGCCACGGGCTTGCCACAAAGCCACTCAGGCAGAACTGTTCTCCCTGTGGAAGACTGTGAGAAAACAAAGTGACTGTTCAGGTAGGAGCGCGACTGACACGGTGACAGAATAACCCACCCAGCCGTGTTGGGTCCCGCAGTGCTACCTGTGGATCCTAGTCGTTAGGTCTGTGTTGTGGTGCTTAAAAAAAGAAAAAAAAAGCAACAAACGAAAGTGTGCTTTATGTATAAAAAAAGAAAAAACCTAACAAGAATGTTCTTGAATAAAATAAAAACAAGTGTGTGTGTTCTCTATATAAGAAATATGTCCTTTGAATAATACTAATTAATAAGTGTTCCTTATAATTAATATTCATAGAAATTATAAGTTCTTTGATTCTTTTAATACCTGAACAGTTAATTCTAATCTTGTTATTTATTACAAATGCCTGAACAGTAAGCATAACTGTTTTGATTCACAAATGCTGAGTAAGAAATGTCTGATGTGTTTAATGGTAAGTGCTTAAGCAATGTGTGTTTGAATAATGCCAATTATAAGTATTTGCACAGTGGGATTTGATTACTAAATTGGGGAGGGCACATCTGCTAAAGTTAATCACAGTTTTTCAATTTTTGCAAGGGGGCAGAAAAATGTGGTGTATGAATACTGGGTATTTTGGGTGTGGTGTGGCATCCTGCGGATGACATCACCACGTCATATATATTGGGCGACCAGCCATCCCAAAAGGCAGTGATATGATAGACACTAAGTGGTATGAGAGGTGGCTGGCAGCCGGCCACATTATACACGTACTTTGCACTCTACCTTTTACTTGTAATAAAGTTCAGTAAAACAGCAGCATCCTCGTCAGTCATCATTGCCAGGTTTGTGGACATAACACATACATGACTCATTTGTTGTGGCTCTGGTGGTTACGCCCCATTCATGCACCTGTGATGCTGACGTCACAAGCTGCACCTTAATGGTCCACCGGTGGTCTATGTGTTCAACTTTGTTTATCCAAGTCCAAGATGGCACCAGGATGGTAAAGTTTCATTTAGTTTAGTGTAGTTGCTGAATATGTTTCCTTTTGACTAACAATTGCTGTTTTAAAAGTTCAGCTCAAATGATCAACGGTTGACAGGAAGCCATTCATGGTGTTGTAGAAAAGTTGCACTGCCACTGACTGACTGGTCATAATTACGACAACTGTTTTTCACACCTTTTTAAAAAAAATATATTTAACCTTTATTTATACAGGGTAGTTCCATTGAGAGGCAACCTCTCTTTATCAAGGACGCCCTGTTCACATTCACACCAGGAAGCTGCCCAGTACAACCACAGACTAACCTGTGGCCACTGAGCAACTCCACTGGAGCAGCTGGGGTTAAGAGCTTTGCTCAGGGGCACTACAGTGGGATTAAGGAGGGTGGGGCAAACACTGCTATGTTATCTGTCCCACCCAGATGTAATCCTGCCAGACCAGGGATCGAATCTGCGACCCTCCGCTCACCAGTCCACATCCCTAACCATTACGCCACCACTGCCCACCTTGGGGGGTCTTGTGTGAATGAGCCACAGTTAGTGTGATAGTGATGTGTGCACGCCAATCTTTTTTTTTTTTTTCAGTTTCAGTGAAACGTTTTTGTATGCATAACCCCTAACACTTTGAGTGTGAACTGATTTGTTTTAGGCCCAGCTGCACTGTTGCTTTGCCTGTATATCTGACATGAACCTGGGTTTGGTGGTCCAAATCCAGTTCTGACACCGTGACTATTATGGCCCATTTCACTATGCATTTTCTATCAGGCGCTTCAGGGAGCCCTGTGGGTCCTCGGCTCCATGACAGCTCGGGCATTCCCCCTCCTCCTGTCAGTAACGCCAGCTGAGCTTCATTATCAGTGTTCACACACTCACATACACTCACCTCATTCACTCTCATTCACATGCTCAGACACTCACTCATGCACACATAACTTCAATTATGTCCAGCCCACGCATCCTCACACTGGTGGTCTCTTCCCTCGTTAGTATTATGATTACTTAAACGCTGTGTTAGTAGGAAAAGACCGCCAGAGCATTGAGCTTCATGCACGGCAGCGTGTACTTCCGTGTATGCAAGTTATAACTCCTTACGGATTATCTGCAGACTGTTTTGTCCTCAACCACCGGACTGCATAGACAGTCCCAGATCGCTCCAGCACCGTAAGTTCATGTTTGCCTTTCTCCCCGTGCTGACAGCAGCCCTGCGGCACTAGACATTCCCTCCCCCGGGGCTGTAGAGCATCCAGGAAGCATCCCTGTAGGTCTGGTGGCCTTGATTGTCATTTTGCATCTGATCTACTCTCTGTTCTGCGCGATTGTTTGCTGGACTTGTTATTTTGGGGTTTTTGTTAATAAAGTCCACGTATCTACTCCTGCGATTGGGTTTTTCATTCCTCTCTCGGTGCGCTGCATAATGGCACACCAGGGATCATAACAGAATGCTCTAGCCAGCAAGAAAAAACCCAGCGGAGTAGATGTGCATTTTTTATTTTCTTTTTTCACCCTCTTTTTTCTTTTTCCCCGGGTACTATGGCGGATCGAACAGAGAGGGAGCTGCACTCGCTGTGCCTCTTGGAGGTAATTTTTTCGTGGACACAGAAGACCTGTTCCCCCCAGGCCGTTCGAGAGGCTCAGGACACAGCGATGAGGGTAATGAAGAGAGACAGCCTCTGGAATCATCCCGAGGTGATGGACTTTCTCCAGGACATCCTCGCCCAGTCATGCGGGGAGCCGGATGAGGAGATTCCCCGCATATGGTACGTGCCGCCGAGTGAGGGGCTTATCGTGGAGGACGTTCCCATTTCCGAACAGTCTGCAACGAGGAAAAAAGAGGAAGAACTCCCGCCGTAAGAAGCTTCCAGCCTCGCCGACGACAGCCCTGTCTCCTCGTCCTGAGCCGTGTCCTGCTCCGTCCTCGGAGGAGCTGGAGGAACACAAACTGGCTCTTCAGGTGGAGATGGACCTCATCTTGGAGGTGAAGCCGTGGCTCCTCCCGGAGATGGCCGGGAGATTGGAGGAATTTTCTCCGAATGAGGGGGAGCCGCAGCCTGAGGAGGAGCATGCTCTACCCATGGAGTCTCCACACCTCCCTGACCCCGAGACAACAGCTGACATCATCACTTCTCAGGAATTCAGGCAAGTGCTTATTCAGTCTCTTTTATTGTCACCCGAAACTGCCTGCCTGATTCCTGATGAACTGTCAGCTGATGATCGTGTTTCCCCTGTTCCTCCCTTGCCATTGCCTATACTGGGAGATGAGTCCCAAATGCAGGAGAGGCTGTCACCGGGGAGAGTGGAGCTCCCGCCGCCTGTCTCCTCTCGTCGCCACCGTTCCCAAAGGGCCCCCCACAAGAGTTCTGCTAACCTGCCGTCCGTCTCATCCACCTCCGTCAGTATGAAGACGGCTCCTCCACTCTCCATGAGGGTGCCCGAATCAGATTTGGCTACGGAAAGAGATGGTTGGCTCCCATCTGCAGCTGTGGACATCAGAGACCGGGGGGACAGGCAATTGTTTTGTCTTTTGTCTCCATCTAATTATGATAAGTCTTGTCTATCTCCTGAGGGGGAGGTCCAGTCTCAGCAGTCCGCTGGGTCCTCTCCTCCAGCTGCAAAGATTGAATCTGTTCCTACTCTCTCCGTGTCTCCCCCATTTTTCCCTGAATGTCCGCTGGCCTCTGAATTTAGCCGCTGGACGATGGAGTAGCCTGTGGCCCTGGAGGAGTTCAGACCAGCGCCAGCACAGAGTGAGCCCCCTGTTTCCCCGTTGGATCAGTCTCCAGTGTTGGAGTCCTTGTCTGGGGCACCTGGACTGCCACCACCACCAGACCAGCTACTGAGGTTGTTGCAGCGGAGGAGAAACCTGAGCCGGATCGCCTCAAGGTCGGGCCAGTGTCGTCGTCGGGATCGACGGAGTCCTGGACGGCGGTGGAGCTCAAGCCCAAGCAAGTGCTCTCGTTTGTTTATCTCTCTTCTGAATTAGAGCAACCTTGGTTGGCTCTTGGCAAGGAAAGCCGGATGCAGCCACCCGCTGCACCTGGTCTTGCCTTGCCGAGCTTGCCGCCCCCGGAGACTCTGACTCTTTGTCTCTCTGTCCTGTCTCTGAGTTCTCTCTCAGGGTCACCGGAGAGCTGCCAACGCCACCTGAGACCGCTGGGGATCTGGGTTTAGCGCCAGGGTTCATGGAGAACCCTACCTCCCCCGTTGGGGAGGCCACGGCGGGAGCAATGAGGTCTCCGATGGGGACCACCGCAGGTGCAATGGTGCTGAGTCCACCGCCGGTGCAGCAGAGCTCCAGCCAGAGTCCACCACTGGTGCAGCCACGTCCCGGACTGGGACCATCGCGGCTGCAGCCACATCCCGGACCAGGACCATCGCGCATGCTACGGTCCCCCTGTTCCAAGCTTCAGAGGGCGGGGGCGGGGGGCTCCTATGCCTCGGTTTGGCCACCGAAATTCCCCGGTGGGTAGGCTGCCTCTCCGCTTTCCCCTTCGGTCCTGGTGGCTCCACCACGCTGGTCTGCCACCCGAAAGACTTGGCCTTCGGGTCGGATGGCCCATCGGCCCAGGCAGCCCGCCGGACATTGTTCAACGGGCCGCCTGCTGGGCTTGGGACTCAGGCAGGCCACTGGATCAGCCATCCCTCGCCATGCCTGGGGCCTGGGACTCTGGTCGACCCCCTGAACTTTGGACTCCTGGGGAGGGGGGTTAGGATCCTAGGTGGTTATCTTTTGTATTATTCACCGGTTGCTTCCCTCCTAACCTGTTTTCCTCCACCTCCCACCCCAGGTGATTGTTTGTCTCTGGGGGGGGGGGGGGGGGTCCCTAGTGGTGTTTTTGTGTTTTCAGTTGGTGGTATGGGGGTGTCTAGAATACACCCCTTGGGGTGGGGGGGCTCTGTCATGAACCTGGGTTTGGTGGTCCAAACCCAGTTCTGACACCGTGACTATTTTTGCCCATTTCACTATGCATTTTCTATCAGGCGCTACAGGGAGCCCTGTGGGTCCTTGGCTCCATGACAGCTCAAGCATGCCCCCTCCTCCTGTCAGTATTGCCAGCTGATCCTCATTATCGGTATTCACACACTCACATACACTCACCTCATTCACTCTCATTCACATGCTCAGACACTCACTCATGCACACATGATTTCAATTATGTCCAGCCCACGCATCCTCACACCAGCGGTCTCTTCCCTCATTAGTATTATGATTACTTAAAAGTTGTGTTAGTAGGAAGAGACCGCCGGAGCATTGAGCTTCATGCACGGCAGCGTGTACCTCCATGTATGCAAGTTATAACTCCCTACGGATTATTTGCAGACTGTTTCATCCTCATCCACCGAACTGCACGGACAGCCCCAGATCGCTCCAGCACCGTAAGTCCATGTTTGCCTTTTTCCCTGTGCTGACAGCAGCCCTGCAGCACTAGGCATTCCCTCCCCTGGGGCTGTAGAGCATCCAGAAGGCGTCCCTGTAGGTCTGGTGGCCTCGATTGTCATTTTGCATCTGATCTACTCTCTGTTCTTCGCGATTGTTTGCTGGACTTGTTATTTTGGGGTTTTTGCTAATAAAGTGCACGTATCTACTCCTGCAATTGGGTTTTTCATTCCTCCCTCGGTGCGCTGCGTAATGGTGCACCAGGGATCATAACAATGTCAGTGTGTTTAATGAACTCACCCCAGACAGGACAAGAATGGAGCCATTATGAAACAATGAAAATGGCACAAAGCCCTAACTGCCCCTCAGGCAGCAATTTCACAGATTTTTTTTTTTTTTTTTCAGTTATCAAACGTGCATTTTAAGTTTATGTTTCAATACCTTTATCAGTATGGGAAATTCCTTTTTTTCATAGTATGTGTGTGCCATGTTCTTCAACATGACGTGGAAGCAGAAAAGTTAAAGGGACAGTTCACTTCAAAGGCACACTGATGAACTTTTTTACTGGCCTGTAGTGCCATGTACAACATACAACATGATTATTTTGAAAGAACTAAAAGGAACTGGGCCTAAGGTACTCAAAGAAACACAAAAAACCCCAACTTAAAACAAATCAGCAGTCGTGTTGTTTCACAAAATATCTGTGAGTTTTTTTCACTGAACTACACCCTTCAGCCAAAAGATGTGCAGCTGGCTATCATTGCTCCACTGAGCAGCGATGCCTGCCATCATTGCTTACATCTTTCCACTTTCACAGGCATAAACTTTGTTATACTGACAAAACTGTGCTCCACAGTTATAGAACTGGTGGGGGTAATTCCCGAGTTTTCTAATAATGCAACTCTTTACACTTGGTGCTTTGCACTGGTGTTTTATAGACAACAAAAATGAGAGTCAACAAATAAGCGCAATCAGCTAAGTGCATCCAGTATTATATTTGTGCATACAGTGGTGTGAAAAAGTGTTTGCCCCCTTCCTGATTTCTCATTTTTTTGTATGTTTGTCACACTTAAATGTTTCAGATCATCAAACAAATTTAAATATTAGACAAAGATAACACCAGTAAACACAAAATGCAGTTTTTAAATTAAAGTGTTTATTATTAAGGGGGAAAAAATCCAAACCTATATGGATGGCCCTGTGTGAAAAAGTGACCCCTCTCCCCCATTAAAACATAAATTAACTATGGTTTATCACATCTTTGGAAACCTGAGTTTAATTTGTCTAGCCACACCCAGGCCTGATTACTGCCACACCTGTTCTCAATCAAGAAATCATTTAAATAGGACCTGCCTGACAAAGTGAAGTAGACCAAAAGATCCTCAAAAGCTAGACATCATGCTACGATCCAAAGAAATTCAGAAACAAATGAGAAACAAAGTAATTGAGATCTATCAGTCTGGAAAAGGTTATAAAGCCATTTCTAAAGCTTTGGGACTCCAGTGAACCACAGTGAGAGCCATTATCCACAAATGGCGAAAACATGGAACAGTGGTGAACCTTCCCAGGAGTGGCCGGCTGACCAAATTACCCCAAGAGTGCAGCCACAACGCATCGAAGAGGTCACAAAAGACCCCACAACAACATCCAAAGAACTGCAGGCCTCACTTGCCTCAGTTAAGGTCAGTGTTCATGACTCCACCATAAGAAAGAGACTGGGTAGAAATAGCCTGCATGGCAGAGTTCCAAGACAAAAACTACTGAGGAGCAAAAAGAACATAAAGACTTGTCTCAGGCTTGCCAGAAAACATCTCGATGATCCCCAAGACTTTTGGGAAAACACTCTGTGGACTGACGAGACAAAACTTGAAATTTTTGGAAGGTGTGTGTCCCATTACATCTGGCATAAAAGTAACACAGCATTTCAGAAAAGGAACATCATACCAACAGTAAAATATGGTGGTGGTAGTGTTATGGTCTGGGGCTGTTTTGCTGCTTCAGGACCTGGAAGAATTGCTGTGGTAAATGGAACCATGAATTCTCCTGTCTACCAAAAAATCCTGAAGGAGAATGTCTGGCCATCTGTTCATGACCTCAAGCTGAAGCGCACTTGGGTTCTGCAGCAGGACAGTGATCCAAAACACGCCAACAAGTCCACCACTGAATGGCTTAAGAAAAACAAAATGACGACTTTGGAGTGGCCTAGTCAAGTCTTGACCTGAATCCGATTGAGATGCTGTGGCATGACCTTAGAAAGGCAGTTCATGCTCGAAAACCCTCCAATGTGGCTGAATTACAACAATTCTGCAAAAATGAGTGGGCCAAAATTCCTCCACAGTGCTGTAAAAGACTCATTGCCAGTTATCACAAACGCTTGATTGCAGTTGTTGCTGCTAAGGGTAGCCCAACCAGTTATTAGGGTTAGGGGGCAATCACTTTTTCACACAGGGCCATGTAGGTTTGGATTTTTTCCCCCTTAATAATAAACACCTTCATTTAAAAACTGCATTTTGTGTTAACTTGTGTTATCTTTGTCTAATATTTAAATTTGTTTAATGACCCGAAACATCAAACAAATTTAAGTATTAGACAAATTTGTTTGATGACCTGAAACATCCCTTCATGGATCGTCACCTTATCGTGGTGGGGGGTTTGCGTGCCCCAGTGATCCCAGGAGCTATGTTGTCCAGGGCAATTTGCCTCTGATAGGGTCACCCAAGACAAACTGGTCCTGGGTGAAGGGCCAGACTAAGAACGATCCAACAGACTCTCATGATAAAAACTAGAACAAGGATTCAGTGTACCCCGCCCATTACAGGGTTACCGGGGCCCCACCCTGGAGCCAGGCCTGGGGAAGGGGCTCTATGCCTGCTAAACTGGCTTTTGGTACGTGGAATGTCACCTCTCTGGTGGGGAAGGAGCCTGAGCTAGTGCATGAGGTTGAGAGATACCGGCTAGATATAGTCAGCCTCACCTCAACACACAGCTCCGGTTGTGGAACCAGTCTCCTGAAGAGGGGCTGGAGCTTGGCCTTCTCTGGAGTTGCCCCAGCCGAGAGGTGACGAGCAGGGGTGGGTATTCTTGTATCCCCCCACCTTGCTGCCTCTATATTGGAGTTTTCCCCAGTGGACAAAACGGTTGCTTCCCTGCGCCTTCAGGTTGGGAAACGGGTTCTGACCATCATTTGTGCCTATGCACCAAATGATGTTTCAGAGTACCCACCCTTTTTGGAGTCTGTGACTGGGGTGCTGGAGGGTGCTCCTCTTGGAGACTCCATTGTCCTACTGGGGGACTTCAATGCGCACGTGGGCAATGACAGTGAAACCTGGAAGGGGGTGATTGGGAGGAACGGCCTGCCCGATCTGAACCCAAGTGGTGTTCAGTTATTGGACTTCTGTGCTAACCACAGTTTGTTCATAACGAACACCATGTTCAAACATAAGGGTGTCCATATGTGCACCTGGCACCAGGACACCCTAGGTCACAGGTCGATGATCGATTTTGTTATCATGTCATCAGACCTGCGACCGTATGTCTTGGACTCTCAGGTAAAGAGAGGTGCAGAGCTGTCAACTGATCACCACCTGGTGGTGAGTTGGATCCCATGGCAGGGGAGGATGCCATTCAGACCTGGTAGACCCAAATGTATAGTGAGGGTGTGCTGGGAACGTCTGGCTGAGGCCCCTGTCCGGGAAGTCTTCAACTCCCACCTCCGGAAGAACTTCAACCACATTCCGAGGGAGTCTGGAGACATGGAGTCTGAATGGGCTATGTTCTCCACCTCTATTGTTGAAGCAGTGGCCCAGAGCTGCGGCCACAAGGTCGCTGGGGCATCTTGTGGTGGCAACCCCCGAACCAAGCGGTGGACACCAGTGGTGAGGGGGGGCATTAAGCTGAAGAAGGAGTCCTATCAGGCTTGGTTGGCTTGTGGGACTCCCGAAGCAGCTGAAGTGTATCGGCAGGCCAAGCGGAATGCGGCTCAGGTGGTTGCTGAAGCAAAAACTCGGGTATGGGAGGAGTTTGGGGAGGCCATGGAACAAAACTTTCGATCGGCCTCAAAGAGATTCTGGCAAACTGTCCGGCGGCTCAGGAGGGGGAAGCAGCTCCCTGTCCACTGTGTATGGTGTGGATGGGGCACTGTTGACTTCGACTGGGGATATCGTCGGGTGGTGGAAGGAATATTTTGAGGATCTCCTCAATCCCACTGATACGCCTTCCACAGAGGAAGCAGGGCTTGTGGACGAGGGGGATGACTCGCCTGTCACAGAGGCTGAGGTCGCCAAGGTGGTTAAAAATCTCTTTGGTGGCCGGGCCCCGGGGGTGGATGAGATTCGCTCTGAGTACCTCAAGGCCATGGATGTTGTAGGGCTGTCATGGTTGACACACCTCTGCAACATTGCGTGGAGGTCGGGGGCAGTGCCTTTGGCATGGCAAACTGGGGTAGTGGTTCCTCTCTTCAGAAAAGGGGACCGGAGCGTGTGCTCCAACTTTAGAGGGATCACACTCCTCAGCCTCCCTAGGAAGGTCTATGCCAAGGTACTGGAGAGGAGAGTCCGGCTGTTGGTCGAACCTCGGATTCAGGAGGAGCAATGTGGTTTTCATCCTGGCCGTGGCACATCGGACCAGCTCTTTACCCGCTCGAGAATCCTCGAGGGTTTGTGGGAGTTTGCCCAACCAGTTTACATGTGTTCTGTGGACTTGGAGAAGGCATTCGACTGCGTCCCTCGTGTTTTTTTGTGGGGGGTGCTTCGGGAGTATGGGGTATCCAGCTTGCTGTTACAAGCTATTTGGTCTCTGTATGACCGTTGTGAGAGTTTGGTTCGTATTGCCAACACTTGATCGGACTCATTCCCAGTGAGAGTTGGACTCCGCCAGGACTGCCCTTTGTCACCAATCCTGTTCATAATTTTTATGGACAGGATTTCTAGGCACAGCCAGGGAACGGAGGGTGTCATGCTTGGTGACCACAGGATCTCATCTCTATTGTTTGCAGATGATGTTGTCCTGTTGGCTTCATCCAGCAATGACCTACAGTTCTTGCTGGGACAGTTTGCCGCTGAGTGTGAAGTGGCTGGGATGAGAATCAGCACCTCCAAGTCTGAGTCCATGGTCCTCAGCCGGAAAAAGGTGGATTGTCTTCTCTGGGTTGGGGACAGGCTCCTGCCCCAAGTGGAGGAGTTTAAGTATCTTGGGGTCTTATTCACGAGTGAGGGGAGAATGGAGCGAGAGATTGACAGACGGATCGGAGCAGCATCTGCAGTGATGCGGACGTTGTACCGGTCTGTTGTGGTGAAGAGGGAGCTGAGTTCTAAAGCAAAGCTGTTGATTTACCAGTCAATCTACGTTCCTACTCTCACCTATGGTCATGAGCTTTGGGTAATGACCAAAAGAACGAGATTGCGAATACAAGCGGCTGAAATGAGCTTTCTCAGTAGGATTGCTGGACTTACCCTCAGAGATAGGGTGAGGAGCTCATTCATCCGGGAAAGGCTCAGAGAAGAACCGCTGCTCCTCCACATTGAAAGGAGCCAACTGAGGTGGTATGGGCATCTGATCAGGATGCCTCCTGGACGCCTTCCACTTGAGGTGTTTCGGACACGTCCCACTGGGAGGAAACCCCGGGGCAGACCCAGGATTCTCTGGAGAGACTACGTCTCCCAGCTGGTCTGGGAACACCTTGGTATCCTCCCTGAAGAGCTGGAGCAGGTGGCTGGGGAGAGGGAAGTCTGGGCTTCTCTGCTTGAACTACTGCCTCTGTGACCCGGACCTCCAGAAAAGCGGTAGAAGATGGATGGATGGATGAATGGATGGATGGACCTGAAACATTTAAGTGTGACAAACATACAAAAAAAATGAGAAATCAGGAAGGGGGCAAACACTTTTTCACACCACTGCACAAGTCAACTCCCTTTTTGTTTGCAATATACAGTATGTAATTCTCTGCTCACATGCTTTGAAAAATCAAGCTGTTGCTGGGTTGTTGCTTTCTCCATAAAAAGACAGATTGTATGCAGTGTAAGGGGTGTTTCTTTTTTCTCCTGCCATCCCTAAAACCCTCACTAAATCAAAATCTGTCAAAACTTGTCAAAAGTATTTCTTTGGCATTTCAAATGATACAGTAACTGCTCACAATATGATCAGCCATAGCGCTTACTATAGTGTATTGATTCAGAAGATATAAAATAAGATATTCACTTTTAAAAATCAAAGTTTACCTTTTCTGCAATGTTATTTATTGATGTATAGACATTAAACTCAAAATGTGAACACATTATTTTTTTCTCCTGTAACTGTTCTTGGATTTGGTCATTTATCTGTTCCCTTTTCATAAGAACTCTGTTGTATTGTGAAATATGGACATGGATTTTGTGAATCCCTTTTAATCAATGGTAAAATAATGAACATTACAAAGTGTTGTTAGGACATAATATTCTCTCCTTTTGTCATAAGCTCCCCATGCGCTTCTCCACAGTGCACGGAGGAGGGGAAAAAGACAAATGGATTTACGCGCTGGGTTAACACCAAACACACATTTATTAACACAAAGTGAACATACAAAAAGACATAGACAGCTCGGGTACACTAAAGAGTCCTTCAGGACGCCCAACACACACACCAGAGGATTCACTGGGCAATCACCCAAAGCGTAGCAGCTGTGCTGCACAGGGGGAACGTTGCAGAAAGCATAGCAACATAGCGGTGAAAAGAAACACTACAGTTTACTCACAGTGAGGGGGCAGTCCGAGTAATCCCAGTCTCCCAGTGAGCACACACACAGAAACAGTCCTTAGGAGACGTAACGGTTAGACAGTGGAGAATTACCATCTAACGTGCATAATGGTCCAGCGGTGTTTGTCTAGCAAAGAGCTGCTTTAATACAAACACCGCTGGCCTCACAAATTGGGAACACCTGGGCGAGGTGCAGGAAGGATAATTACCGGGACTGGGAACAGCTGATGGAAATAAGAGGGAGAGCGAGGGGCGTGGCTGGACCGACAGACTGTCAGCAGCATGGGAGAAAGTAGGTTACAGAGGCCGACTAACAGCTGCCAGTCAGGCAGTGGCTATGGGTATGGAAAGGAGTAACAAATACACATAATGCACATACACAACGGAACCAAACGTCACAGAGAGATCAGGGCTGAGCCGGGGAAAGCCAAGCCAGCTCAGCCCATGACACCTCTTGGGAATGCTGCAACAGCAAAAACAATCAGAGGGGGGAAAGAAAGCAGTAAGTGCAACTCTTAAAACATCTCTTAATTCTTGTGGAAAACATCCATCTAAACCCTTGTAGCAGATGTGAGGTTTTGCGCTTTGAAATATTTCTATGGCATGTCACGTTAATAGCAAAGTCAGGCTGCATGAAAGAAAGAAAGAAAGAAATTTTTCCACACCCATATTTCAAAATCAATGGTTCTGTTTACATGTACACCAATAAAGGGATTATATAATATACAGTATATTATTTTCTGGAGTTATCTGATTATTTAAGTAGTCATGTAAACAGAATAACCAGATAAAGGCCATTACCAGGTAATGAAAAATCATGTTAACTCAAGTAGCTTCTTGCCTAATAATCCATTTATTCAGTGCACGTAAACATCTGTTTATTCCTAGTTATCAGATTATTCTGCCCATGTAACCGAGATAATTTTATATCATGTGGGAGTTTCATCCCAGCTAAACAATCTTGACGTTATCATCCAATAATTTAAAGTTATTATTATTTCCTCTAGAATATTATGCTTTCACTGCCTTTCACAACATTAAATAACAGCATAATCAGAGATATCATCACAGGAACAAACAATATTACATCTACAAAGACACATAGATTGTCAAGGTTATCCAACTTTTTTTAGTACTTCACCCTTAAATCACAACAGTAAACGATAATAGCCTATTGTACAACAGACTATGTACACAGAGTTGAAAACTGCTCCATCAACAGCATTTCACAATGTATTTTACTCATGTTGATACATAGAATAATAAGATGTAAATTGGAAATAATTGCATTAAGCACCACAAGACAAAGAAAAAAAGAAAGAGCCATTTAGTCCTCCCTAAAGAACCCTTTTTTAACCAACTGCAGCCTGTAGATGCTCATAAGCTACTGTATGACAAAAAGCTAACTGGACAAAACCTGCCTCTGTGGTATTCATGCCCACACTTGCATCTTTGTCAGATAATATGAAGCAAGGATGCTGTTTGATACCTGGGTCTCTTTGAGCCCAAGAGAAAGTCATATTAAAATGGTACTAGGTCCGAAATCCCAGACAATCCCCCAATTCTGTTATGACCTAGTTGATATGCAGGAACATAAAATGGAAGCTGAAAACTCACATGCATAAAATAAGCTTTCATTTAAAAGGGGGAGGAAATTTAATGTAGGAACGCACCGATTTACTGACTTACTGTAATATTGGTTGATATAAAAAATACACTACCGTTCAAAAGTTTGGGGTCACCCAGACAATTATTTTGTATTTTCCATGAAAAGTCACACTTATTTACCACCATGAGTTGTAAAATGAATGGAAAATATAGTCAAGACATTGACAAGGTTAGAAATAATGATTTGTATTTGAAATAATAATTTTTTCCAGATACTCAACCTGCTTAAAGGAAGGTCAGTTTTATAGCTTCTCTAACCAGCTAAACTGTTTTCAGCTGTGCTAACATGATTGCACAAGGGTTTTCTAATCATCCATTAGCCTTCTGACACAATGAGCAAACACATTGTACCATTAGAACACTGGAGTGATAGTTGCTGGAAATGGGCCTCTATACACCTATGTAGATATTGCACCAAAAACCAGACATTTGCAGCTAGAATAGTCATTTACCACATTAGCAATGTATATTAGATATTAGAGTGTATTTCTGATTAGTTTAAAGTTATCTTCATTGAAAAAAACAGTGCTTTTCTTTCAAAAATAAGGAAATTTCTAAGTGACCCCAAACTTTTGAATGGTAGTGTATATTATGTAAAAGTACTGAAATACTGAAAAAAATGCACATTTATTTGTTTTCCTAGGGTTAAAGGGGGGACAAATTCCAACAAAAAACAACAGAAACAACTGTTATCTGCTGTCAGCCAATCTATTATTTTGAATGTTTGTGTCAACACTAGCTCAAAATTTCAAAATTGGTGCATCTCTAATTTAATGTAATTTATGTCAGACAAGTCTCAAAAATATACAGAAACAGTACCCACAAAAAAAGGGAAAAATCCTTTTTATGTATGAAAGCACCAAGGTGCTGATGCCTCGGTGCCAGAGCCTTGACAGAGGTATGCATTCTCGGATTATCACCAAAATGTTATGGGTTCCTCTCAAGCCCAAGGACCACTGTTATGTATGGAAATACCTGGGTGAAGGATGAGGCAAGGTGGACTTGGCAAACACAGCTTTATTATATGAACGATATACAGTGCAACACACAGCAGGCGCCAGTGATGGGCATCCGGCAAAGAGGCCGTGATATGGATGCCCCCTGCTTTAAATATTGCAGTGACGTGACGGGAAGTGCACATCACCACATTGCACTTAACAATAAAGTGCCATTTATTGTATATCACATCCCCCCCCCCTTTAGAAAAGTCCAAAACCACACACACAATTGACCCCCCCCCCCCCCAGATTTGGGACCCGAATCAGGCACTAAAATAACAAAAGCTAAGGTACTAAATTAGCCTAACACACTCACTCAAAACAACTTAAAATAGGGCTGACGGGTGGAGTACCGAACAGCCCGCACGGCGGGGTGGATTATTCTGCCACCCATACCTAAAGAAAAAGTCCATTGTTAAACTAAAATCACTCGCCGTGCTCCTAAACTAAAATAAACACAAAACAACCCCATACTATAACACACATGCACATAAAACACACAAAACTATAAACAAAGTGCTACTGCACAGTCATTTGGGTGGAAAAGATGGAACTTGCATGGGGGGTGTCCAGGGCAGCCCCTCGGTAGGTGCACCCCTGGAGGCCACAGGCCCCCGGAGCAATGTCTGATCTTCTGGATGACGGAGACTGGATCCCACAATGCCATCACCGACTCCCGTCCAGCCTCGCCACCTGGAGCATCCTCCTGAACAAGCCGCAGCTGGTTGGCATGCCTCATCAAGCCATCGGACAACCGGAAGCACGTTGCTCCCAAATCCGCCACTATCTGCAGACGTGCTTGATGTTTTGCTGGCTGTCATTTGGCCCCTCTTCACCGTGGATGTCCTTCACCCCGAACCCGAACCAAGTCCATCACCCAGAGTGGAATTTTACTTGGCCCGATGTGCTGCTGCTGAGCATGTGGTAACTCCCTGCTCATCGGTTTGGCCCTGTCCTCTTCTATAAATGTTGTAGTGTACACCGTCATAGCTGCAGACCCCCCCCCCCCCACATATGTTAGTATGGTGTTGCTCATCGGTATGGGTACCAACCCTGGGCGAAAACTGGTCAACTTGAGAGCGAGGGTGTCTACTAGCTCTTCGTACCATTCGCTCCCAGTGTCCGTCGGGAGCGAGCAGGGTGATTTCTCCCTTGGGTTCCCCAGGTAAGACAAACGGCACACCCTGGCGTAGTGATTCAAGCGTCCACATTTACTACAACATTTTCCTCTCGCTGGGCATTTCTTTGCTTTATGGTGGTGCGTTGCAGACCCACAACCCCTACAATGGGAGTTTCTGGGGTCAGACGTTTGGCTGGCAGCATTGATTTCCCAAAAATCTTCATCTGAGCTATCCTTGCTATCAAGGTTTGCAACATTAGCTGAGGCAGGCGGCTCCAGCGGCTACTGTGGCTGGTGCCAATTTAGCTCCACAGCTAGCTTATCAACGGCTTCCAACCGGAGCACTAGCTCCACTGCTTTAGCTAACATTAAGTCATTAGGCAACACGAATAGCTTAGCACACAGCTCAGCATTGCACGTGTGTTCTGCTAGTTGGTCGCGTACCATCTCGTCTTCAGGCAGTCCAAAACAACACTCGCTGGCTAGCTGCTTCAAGTCAATGACATACTGGCGAATAGGTTCACCTACATGCTGGCATCTCCGGCGAAAACAAATTCTCCAAACAGTCATGTTGTCTGGGGTGGAGGAACGTTTAGCTAGCAGCTCCACGATGTCCTCACGTGAGTCCACCGTGCAGAGCATCCGTAGGACCCTCCAGTATTCAATACCCAGGTTGTGAACGAGAAGCACCCGCGCTCTCACCTTATCGAGCTTCCTGAGGTCCAGTGCCGTAATATATGTTTGATAGGCGTTCAGCCAATGTGGCCATGAAACTGGTCGTGTCATGATTACAAGAAATATCAGCTCACGTGCAAGATGCTACACCAGGTAATGTACACAATGCAGAGAGGCAAAGTTTAAACACAATTTTATTGAAAAGAGTGAATGCAGGATTAGCGGAAAAACACCTCACTCACCAGAGGAGAACCCAGCCTGTAAGGAGGGAGACGACAGCAGGTTAGTGTGAGGAGGGAGGCAGAGAGTGATGAATAATAGGAATATTCTTACGAGTGGGAGCAGAGAGCCCGACGGAGGAACCCAGTATGGCAAAGAAGATTTGGAAAGGAAGCTGTGGATGAGTAGGGCTAGGGAAATGTCTGACTGGGTGGAGTAGGTGATCTGGTGAGAAGACGATGATGATAGAGCAGGTGAGCGCACAATGAACCCTGGGGACACACCGCAGAGATGGCAGCAACCTGAGAAGGTGAAAGAGAGAAAAAGATTAATATCTGGGTTCCTTGACAATTAAGACTTCACTTACTTTATTTTCTTATTTTGTGATTTGTGTGTACTTTATTGATCCCCAGAGGGGAAATTCAGGGCATCCACCTGGATGGATGAAGCAGCCATGGTACGGCGCTATTCCTTCACCATTCACACACACATTCACACCTAGGGCCACTTTAGAGTCTCCAGTTAACCTAATCTGCATGTTTTTGGCCTGTGGGAGGAAACTGGAGAAATCCCGGAGTAAACCCACGCAGACACGGGGAGAACATGCAAACTCCACACAGATCACTGTTGGTCAGGGGCTGGGATCGAACCCAGGATTCCATGGCCAAGGGTGAGTTGCTGTGCTGCCACAGTGCTAACAACTGTTCCACTGCACTGCCCGGCTTTATTTTCTTATGGCAGTATACCCAACGAGCCAGCGCTGGAGCATTCACAAACTGGTCCTTTTAAGCTCTGGCAGTGAAGAGACAGCAGGTGCGTCAACTCACGCAGGTGTATTGATTACCTGTGGAGCCGGGGAACCTCTCACAGGAAGGGAGGGGGAGCGCGCTCACCCGATCATAACAGTGCCCCCCCCCCCCCCCAACGGACACCTCCTGGCAGCCCACCGGGCTTGTTGGGATAGGCTCGGTGAAAAGCCCGGACCATCCCCTTGTCATGGAAGTGTGAACCGGGGATCCATGACCTTTCTTCAGGTCTGTAGCCCTTGCAGTGGACCAAGTACTGCAACCCCCGACCCCAACAGTGAACGTCCAGAATTCTGTGAACGGTGTAGGTAGTCTGGTTGTCGAGGATCCGAGGAGGAGGAGGTTTCAGGGAGGGGACAGAGAGGACTGGCGGAGAGGTACTTGATCTTGGATACATGGAAGGTCGGGTGAATTCGGAGAGTCGGCGGAAGCTCCAGGAGGACTGTCACGTCATTGATAATTCTGGAGATGGAAAACGCCCCCAGGAAGTGAGGTGACAGCTTACAAGATTCCATCTTCAGAGGCACCTGGTCCCCCGACAGCCACACCTTCTGCCTAACTGTATGTCTGGGCGCTGGAACCCGCCTGTGGTCCACGTACTGCCAGTTCAGTTCAGTGGAGCGGAGAAGCGCAGCGTGGGTGGCCCTCCACAGACGGCAACAACGGTGAGTGTGGGCCCCCGCACATGGCACGGCAACCTCCCTCTCTGCCATGGGCAACGGGGGGGATGTGTACTCCATAGATGCCTCGAAGGGGGTTAATCCGGTAGCCGAAGAGACTGCAGAGTTGTGAGCGTACTCCACCCAGGTCAGATGAGTGCTCCAAGTAGATGGGTTGCAGGATGCCACACATATGAGGGTGGCCTCCAGGGATTGGTTGGTGCGCTCAGCCTGCCCATTGCTCTGAGGGTGGTATCCAGATGACAGGCTGACCGTGGTGCCCAGGGAACAACAAAAATACTTCCACACTTGAGAAGTAAATTGTGGCCCCCGGTCAGACACATTGTCCAGGGGAATACTATGAAGGCGGATGACGTGGATCGTGAAAAGGCTGGCAGTCTCTGAGGCTGAGGGCAGTTTGGGGAGGGGTACTAAATGGATGGCCTTAGAAAAGCGGTCGACAATAGTGAGGATGACTGTGTTACCATTTGAGGGGGGAAGTCCAGTGACAAAGCCCAGGGCCACATGTGACCAGGGGCGGCTGGGAACCGGGAGGGGATGAAGCAGCCCGGTGGGAGGGTAAGAGTCAGATTTGTTTCTGGTGCATACTTGACAAGCTTTGACATCATCCCTGATGTCTGTCCGCAGTGTGGGCCACCAGAACACCCGTTGGATGAGATTGATGGTCCGGGAAACCCCTGGGTGGCAAGAAAAATGACTTGTATGACCCCATCTGATAACATTGCTGCGGAGGCCGGCCAGGACAAACAGCCGATCCTCAGGTCACCCCTCGGGTTTGTGCTCAGTGGCCTGGGCCTGTCGGACCCTCTGCTCGATCTCCCAGGTAAGAGCACCTAAGATACATGAGGAGGGCACAATGGGTTGGGGGAGGGAGGAGGGGGCTGAGCGGTCAGGGGTAAACTGGCGGGAGAGAGCATCAGGTTTGATATTGCGGGAGCCCGGCCTATAGGTGATGGTAAGATTAAATCTAATAGCCGGACATTTGATCGGCGGGCCGACTGAAGATACTCTAAATTTTTATGGTCGGTCCACACAACGATAGGATGAACCGCTCCCTCCAGCTTGTGCCTCCACTCCTCCAGAGCCAATTTAATGGCCAAGAGCTCTCGGTCCTCTACGTCGTAGTTCCTCCCAGCCGGCATGAGCTGACAAGAGAAATATACGCATGGGTGGAGCTTCTGATCGGCGGTTGAGCACTGCGAGAGGACAGCGCCCACCCCCGAATCAGAAGCGTCCACCTCTACAATGAATTGGAGCTGAGGGTTGACCTGGGCCAAGATGGGCGTGTTGAAAAATAGGCCCTTCAGTTTAGAGAAGGCCCGTTCAGCTGCACTCGGACCAGGTGAAAGGCACCTTGACCAAGGTCAGCTGCGTAAGAGGCTGTGCCTCTCCACTGTAATTTCTAATGAATTGATGGTAGAAATGAGCAAATCCTAGGAGCGTTGGAGCTCCTTATGGGACTGGGGTGTAAGCCAATCAAGCACAGCCTTCACCTTGGCCGGATCGGCCCTCAGGCTCCCTCAGCAACAATAAATCCCAGGAAGGAAATGGAGCTGGTGGAAAACTCACATTTTTCGGCCTTCACAAACAGCTGGTTTTCCAGGAGCCGCTGTAACACGGCCCTGATATGGACTGAGTGCTCCTCTGACATATGCAAAAAAATCAAAATATCGTCAAGGTAGACAAAAACGAACTGATTATCCATTTCGCAAAGGACATCATTAATCATTCGTTGGAAGACGGCGAGGGCAAAGGGTATTTATCTTTGATGGTAATGGCATTTAGCTCGTGGAAATCTATGCACGGCCACAGAGACCCGTCCTTCTTTCGGACAAAGAAGAACCATGCCCCAAGAGGAGCCGAGGAGGGTCGAATGAGGCCAGCGTTCAAAGAGTCCTTAATATAACTTTCCATTACTTCCCTCTCTGGCCCAGAAAGGCTGTAGAGCCAGCTGGACGGCACCCAGGAGGAGGTCGATAGCACAGTCGTAAGAGTGGTGAGAAGGCAAAGAGAGGGCTCTTGACTTGCTAAACACCTCCCCAAGGTCCTGGTAGACCTCGAGTACGAGGCTGAGTTCTGGCAGCTCCACTGGAGGAGAGTAGATGGAAACGGATGGTGAACACTCGGCCAAACAGAGACAGGATGCTAAACAGAAGGGACTCCAGGAAGAGATGGAATTTTGTGCCCAATTAATGACAGGGTTATGCTTCTGGAGCCACAGATACCCCAGAACCACCAGGGAGGACGAACTAGGGAGAATAAAGAACGATATGGACTCCCGGTGGTTCCTGGGCAGAAGGACGGGAATCGGTGTCGTGCGTTCAGTAATAGACACCACACAACTACCAGACAGTGCCACAACGTTTAGTGAAGCCGGCAGTTTAGTTGTGGGAATGCCAATTTCCCGTACAAGCCGCAAAGAGATGAAATTTTGCTCTGCCCCTGAGTCAGTTAATGCCAAAACCCTCCTCTCGACCCCCGGCAACTGAATGAGGGCCGGAATGGAAAAGTTACCAGGTGAATGAATGGAGTTCCCGCCCGTCAGACCCTTCACAGCTACTGACGGGCCTCATGTTTTTGGTTTTAGGTGGCAATTAAATATCTTGTGCTCTAGAGAGCCGCAATACATGTAAGCACCGGCTCTCCTCCGTCGCTGGTGCTCCTCAGGAATCAGACGGATTCAGCCAAGCACCATAGCCTCAGAGGAGGAGTTGGCCTCACCTGGCGCAGAGAAGCAAAGTTTAAACACAATTTTATTGAAAAGAGTGAACGCAGGATTAGTGGAAAAACACCTCACTCACCAGAGGAGAACCCAGCCTGTAAGGAGGGAGACAACAGCAGGTTAGTACAAGCAGGAAGGCAGAGAATAATGAATAATAGGAATATTTTTACGAGTGGGAGCAGGGAGACCCACTTGTAAGAAATGTCTGACTGGGTGGAGTAGGTGATCTAGAGAGAAGACGATGATGATGGAGCAGGTGAGCGCACAATGAACCCCGAGGACACATTGCAGAGATGGCAGCAACCTGAGAAGGTGAAAGAGAGAAAAAGATTAATATCTGGGTTCCTTGACAATTAAGACTTCGCTTACTTTATTTTCTTATGGCAGTATACCCTACAAGCCAGCGCTGGAGCATTCACAAACTGGTCCTTTTAAGCGCTGGCAGTGAAGAGACAGCAGGTGCGTCCACTCACGCAGGTGTATTGATTACCTGCAGAGCCAGGGAACCTCTCACAGGAAGGGGGGGGGGGGGCGTGCTCACCCGATCATAACAGGTGGTTCACCTGGGAGCTTGAGAAAGGGACAAAGTAGTGTGATACACGCCTCCATGAGTTAATCCTTGATTGCCAAATGTTATGTATGGAAATACATGGGTGAAGGATGAGGCAAGGTGGACTTGGTGAACACAGCTTTATTATATGAACTATATACAGTGCAACACACAGCAGGCGCCAGCGATGGGCATCCGGCAAAGAGGCCGTAATATAGATGCCCCCTGCCTTAAATAGGGCAGTACGGTGACGTGACAGGAAGTGCACGTCACCGTACTGCCCTATTTAAGGCAGGGGGCATCTATATTACGGCCTCTTTGCCGGATGCCCATCGCTGGTGCCCGCTGTGTGTTGCACTGTATATAGTTCATATAATAAAGCTATGTATGCCATTTATTTTATATCACAACCACCTCTGGTAAATATTTCATCCAAATCCATGCAGTAGTACTGGAGTATTCTTGCTAACACACTGTGAGAAGATAAGAGCTTTGGTGGAGATATGCATTCTGGGATCATCGCCAAAATGTTATGGGTTCCTCTCTAGCCAAAGGACCACCTCTGGTAAAAATTTCATGCAAATCCATCTAGTAGTTTTGGAGTATTCTTGCTAACACTCTGTGAGAAGATAAGAGCCTTGGTGGAGGTATGCATTCTGGGATCATTACCAAAATGTTATGGGTTATTCTCTAGCCCAGTAACCACCTCTGGTAAAAATTTCACCCAAATCCATCCAATAGTTTTGGAGTACATGCATGCGCAGTGAAAATAATCAGCAATCCATATGCCTGTACTGTCGGCAGGCGCCAAAAGCAACCAAACTGATTTGAACAGCTGCAATTCAAACACAGAAGAGGATCTTGGTGGCAGACATTTTAAATGGCGGATGTGATGGAGGTACGTGAATACAATGACAATGAAGACGAACGGGAGCTTTTGCTGTTTAGTGGCAGAGGAAGAAAACAGGCGGGCAAAAAGACAGACATTTGTTCATCCAGTATTGACGGATTGCTCAGTACTTTTCTCTGGCGGGAGTTTCTGGGTGCATGCACAATACCATTTCATTGATGGTAAAGCTGAGCTATTTTCGTGTTTATTTCAAAACAAAGCATTATTTTGAAATTCTGGCAAATTAAAAGTCGAGAAAACATGGTGATACAATGATACAAGCCTTTAGTTCCACTTAATTTTGACCGGGCGAGCTGAAAAAGAGAGGTGGACAGACAGACAGACAGATACACAGAGGCACAAACAGACACACTAACTGACTACTGTATGCCTCTCAGTTTCACAGAGGCATAATTATTACTACTATGTAAATAGTGGAAACAGCACCTTGTAGTGCTTGTAAAAATAAGTACAAGCATTGAGAAGGGTGAGAGCATTTAAAAAACAAAATGTTTTAAACTGAGCCTTTCACCCTGCCCTCACCCTAACCCTGTTCATAACCTTAACAATGTAAAAAAAATGTTGAATTACAAAAGAAAGTGAAATGTGAGTGCAGTAGAAAAGGTGAGCACAGATGGGACTGGATGTAATCTTAGGCTTGTAGAGCCAGATAACGGCTTAGACAACCCCAATTCTGGTGAAGTTGGGAAGCTGTGTAAAACATATATAAAAACAATACAATGATTAAAAATCCTTTTCAACTTGAACACACTACAAAGACAAGATATTTAATGTTCAAACTGATAAACTTTATTGTCTTTTATTTGTAAATATTCACTCATTTTGAATTTGATGCCTGCAACACCTTCCAAAAAAGTGGGGACAGAGGCATGTTTACCACTTTCTTACATCACCTTTCCTTTTCAGAACACTCAGTAAGCATTTAGGAAATGAAAACACTAACTGTTGAAGCTTTGTAGGTGAAATTCTTTCCCATTCTTGCTTGATGTATGATTTCAGTTGCTCAACAATCCAGAGTTTCTGTTGGTGTATTTTGTGCTTCATAATGTACCACACATTTTCAATGGGAGACAGATCTGGACTGCAGGCAGGCCTGTCTTGTACCAAAACATGTATGTAATGTTCAGTATTAATGGTGCCTTTACAGATGTACAGTATCCATCCCAGGGGCACTAACACACCCCCATACCATCAGAGATACTGTCTTTTGAAATTAATGCTCAGTGTCCCACAAGTTGGATGTCAGGTAGAAGAGAAAGAGGAATCCTGGAATAAGTTGGATGAAGTGGCAGAGAGTGTTCCCAGGGGGACAGAGTAGTGATTGGAGCAAACTTTAATGGACATGTAGGTGAAGGGAAAAGAGGTCTTGAGGAGGTCTTGGGTACGTATGGTCTTAAGAAGAGAAACGTGGAAGGACAGATGTGTTATGTCCACAAACCTGGGAATGATGACAAATGAGAGGGCTGTGCTGGAACTGAACTTTATTACACGATGCAGGTTAAATGCAACACATGTGGATGAGCACTGAGCTCCTATCTGTGCCTGAGTGAGAGTGCCGACAGAATACACCACAACATGGTCGGGTCCTCCCTTATGTATGTCGGTGTGATGACGGCACCAGCCGGCTACGTCATCACGCCGCTGTCTGTTGTAAACCCCTTTACAACATTCATCCCCATTTCCCCCCTTGGAAAAACACAGAACACTTTGATAATTCAAACCTTTGCCAATTTAGCATATACATTGAACTCCTGAACTAGGGTCAGCGGGTGGACCGCCGCTGGACCCGACGTGGCTAAGTGGATTATTCTGCCACTTACTTAGCCGCATTCCTACTTAAACAGTCACTTTTTTTTTTTGACAGTCCTCCATGGGGAAAGCGGTTCTGCTAGAAGGGCCTTGTGGCGGGCCCACAGTGGATGCGGCCCTGAAGATGCTAGGTCCCCCGGACTGGAATCAATCTTCTTAATGCTGCAACCTGGGTCCCACGCTGCACCAACTGACTCCTGTGAAGCCTCGCCATCTGGAGCAGCCACTCGAATGCGCCGGAGATGGTTTGCGTGCCGTACCAAACCATCTGTCAATCTGAAGCACGCTGGTCCCAGCTGCTCCACAATCCTCAAGGGCGTCCATAGTCTCATAGAAGGTGACTTAACTGGCCGCAGACCCAGTTGATCATCCGTGCATACTCACACCCAGTCCATCACCTAAAGAGGTGCTTTGCTCAGTCTCACATGCCCTTGAGATCACGGTGACGCTACGTCTGCCTCCATCATTATCGCGCTGGTCATGGACTCTTCAAACAATGCCCCTGCAGCAGTCTCTGGAGGCCAAAGCTGGTCGTGGGTACTGAAGACGTCTGGCATCTCTCCTGTGTCGCTAACCGTTACGGACCCTTCACCCATCGGCTCAGTCGTGGCTCCCGTAGACTGGTGCTGAGTGAGGATACTGAAGTGGTCCGGTCCTTCTTCTCCATTGCCTGATGTGTTTTGTTGTTGTTGCTCCGTGTTGTGGATAATGTCTGTGCCCGGTTGTTGTGCCCTGAGGTCCTCTGTGCGCATGGACTCCCTCTCCTGTAACTCTACAGCAGCCTACGTAGTCTTTGGCTGGGCGAGAATCTGAGGTGAGTTCAGCCGCTGCCTCCCACCCCCCCCACCCCCGGGCAGCTCTCCTCCTGTGCGCTTGGGATGGCTTGTTTGGTGTCATGTCGGCCTTTGTAAACTCGTCCCACATCACATCATCGTTATCAATGTCCACTGTGTCCCAATTACCATAGCCAAACAAAGTGAACCCAGTGTTGTCACGGATGGCGAAACCGAATCAGTAGAAGAGGTCACATCCCATAATGTTTTCACCATGTGTAGTCACTTGAAACCCGAAGTCATAAACAATCCTCGACTTGTAGTAGGCCGTTAGCATGATGGTACCCACGTTGCTAACTCTGTGACCGCCGTATCCATACAACTTTGCTGGGTTCTTTCTAATTGGGTAGTTGGGGAAAAACTTCTTCACCGTGGCCCAGTTTAGTATTGACCTAAAAGCCGCAGTGTCGAGCAGCAGTGGTACAGCCATACTGTCCAATTCAACCATGCCAAATGCATAGGAATCAATTTCGGGGCTTACCGCGTGGATGGTGGTCGCTGGCAGGCGGTTTTGCTTGCTTGGCGGGCCCCATGGCATCGGCGACCGGCACACTTTGGCGAAATGATTGAACCTTCCACACTTGTTTCACTGTTGTCCTCTTGCCAGGCAAAAACGTGCTCTCTCATGGTGCATAAGGGAACCACAGTTACCACACATGGGGCCTCCCGGAGCAATCCTCCGGTTCACAGCGTTCGTCTCAAACTCCACTGCTATATCTTCGTATTCCTCCATGCCCACTGTCTGTCCTGGCTGACTCTGTTGTTGACGCACACCTTGCTCCGATACTAACCAGTTCGCTGACTCCAACTGGAACACTAGCTCAATAGTGTTAGCTAGCATCATGTCGTTTGGCATGTTAGCATCTTAGCCTTTAGCCTCGGGTTGTTTGTGCGCTCAGCCAATTGGTCCCGGGCCATCTCGTCCTCTAACAGTACAAATCTGCACATGCTAGCCAGATGTCTCAAATCAGCAATGAATTGTTGGGTGGACTCACCAATTCCCTGTCGCCTCTGGTGGAATCTTATATGGCATGCTAGCATGCTGTCTGGTGTAGCAAAGTATCTAGCTAGTAGTTCCACAGCGTCTCCATATAAGTCCGTTGGACCAAGCATGTGAAAAATCTTCTATCCTTCTATGCCAAGGTTGTGGATAAGCAGTGCCTACTTCCTTCCTTTATCCAGCTTTCCCAGGTCCAATGCTGCAACGTAGGTCTCAAACGTGTCCAGCCAACGTGGCCACGGGACGAGCGGTTCACCTGGGAGCCCGAGGAAAGGCCTCAGCAGTCTTAGGCACGCTTCCATGGTTCACTAATTCTCGTCACCAAATGTTATGTCCACAAACCTGATGATGGAAGAGAGGGTTATGCTAGAACTGAACTTTATTACACGATGCAGGTTAAATACAACACATGTGGATGAGCACTGAGCTCCTATCTGTGCCTGAGTGAGAATGCCGACATAAGACACCACAACATGGCCAGCTCCTCCCTTATGTATGTTGGCGTGATGACAGCACAAGCTGGTTACGTCATTATGCCGCTCTCTGTTGTAAACCTCTTTACAACAAGATGGTTGTGGATTTTGCTAAAAGGATGAAAATGGCTGTGGAGAACACACTTCAAGAAGAGAGAGGACTTACAAAAGTGGAGGAAGGTGCACACAGGTGGACTACATCTTATGCAGAAGGAGAAATCTGAAAGAGATAGGAGACTGCAAGGTGGTGGTAGGGGAGAATGTAGCTAGATAGCGTCAGATGGTAGTCTGTAGGATGACTTTGCAAAGCAAGAAGAGGAAAATGGTGAAGGCAGAGCCAAAGATTAAGTGGGGGAAGTTACAGAAGGAAGAAGGTTGCACATAGCTCAAGAAGGAGTTGATAAGGCTCTGATTGGTAGGGAAGAATTACCAGATGGCTGGGAAAGTGCAGCAAAATTATTGAGGGAAACGGGTAGAAAGATATGTGGTGTATCCAGTAGACAGAGGAAGGAAGACAAGGAGACTTGGTGGTGGAATGAGGAGGTACAGGAAAGTATCCAAAGGAAGAGATTAGTAAAGAAAAAGTGGGCTAGTCAGGGAGATGAAGAAAGTAGACAGGAATATTTGGAATCTCGGAGCAAGGCAAAGAGAGAGGTGGTAAAGGAAAAGGCATATAGTGAGTTGTATGGGAGGCTGGATACTAGGGTAGGAGAAAAGGCATTGTATCGACTGGCTAGACAGAGAGATTGAGCTGGAAAAGATGTACAGCAGGTTAGGTTGATTAAGGACAGACATGGTAATGTATTAGCAAATGATGAGAGTGTGTTGAGAAGGTAGGAGTACTTTGAAGAGCTAATGAATAAAGAAAATGAGAGAGAGAGGAGGATGGATGAAGGAAAGATTGTGAACAAGGAAATCCCGAGGATTAGCAAGGTGGAAGTGAGGGCAGGTTTGAAGGGGATGAAGAATGGTGGTTGGTCCAGATGAAATGTACCTGTGGAGGTATAGAGATGTTTGGGAGAGATGGCAGTGGACTTTTTAACCAGATTGTTTAACACAATCTTGGAGAGTGAGAGGATGCCTGAGGAGTGGAGAAGAAGTGCTTTGGTAGCAATTTTCAAGACCAAAGGTGATGCTCAGAGCTGTAGTAACTACAGCACAGGTGTCAAACTCATTCCATGGAGGGCCAAGACCCTACATGTTTTACTTCCACCCAGTGTCTTCAACAGGTGATTTCTCTGAATTTCTTCCCACTGATTGCTGATCACTGAAAACACCTGCTGAAGAGACTGGGTGGAAGTAAAACCTGCAGGGTCTTGGCCCTCCATGGAATGAGTTTGACACCCCTGAACTACAGAGACATAAAGTTAATTAGCCACACTATGAAGATATAGGAAAGAGTTGTTGAAGCCAGGTTAAGAGGAGCGGTGACAATCAGTGAACAGCAGTATGGTTTCATGCCAAGAAAGAGTACTACAGATGCAATGTTTGCTCTAAGAGTGCTGACGGAGAAGTATAGAGAAGCTCAGGAGTTGTACTATGTCTTTGTGGATCTAGAGAAAGCATATGTGACCCGTGCTGGCAAAATGAGTCAGATTGTGCACCGGGTAATTATGAGCTACAGGCACTAGAAGTCATAAATCATGATTCTTTCTTTGTTTGCTGGCGGCAAGTCCTGAGAAACCCCCCGTCAGTGCCTGGTATGATTGTAAAGCTTGGAACTCCTACTTTCTAAAAATATATATGTTTTTTCCGGAAGACATAACTCAGGACCAATCGAATGTGAGTTTTCAAACCAGCCAAGATACAAACAAAATCGGCTTGTTGTTGGTCCATTTTTGCCCAATTCCTACAAATTAAATATCATTTTGAAGGTCTTTCAATACAGAATATGAAAATAACAATACCTCAGTTTTGAAAATTTCCTCATTGCGACTCATTTTGCCAGCACGGGTCACATATAATAGGGTGCCAAGAGAGAAAGCGTGGTACTGTATGAGAAAGTTGGGAGTGGCAGAGAAGTATGTAAGGGTCGTGCAGGACATGTATGAGGACAGCAAGATGGTGGTGAAGTGCACTGTAGGAGTGATGGATGGATTCAAGGTGGGGGTAGGATTACATTAGGGATTGGCTCTGAGCCTGATCTTGTTTGCCATGGTGATGGACAGGCTAACAGACGAGGTCAGGCAGGAGTCTCCATTGACCATGATGTTTGCAGACAACATTGAGATCTGTAGTGAGAGTAGGGAGCAGGTGGACGAGAACCTGGAGAGGTGGAGGTATGCTCTGGAGAGAAGAGGAATGAAAGTCAGTAGAAGCAAGACAGAATACATGAGTGTGAATGAGAGAGGGGCAGGTGCAACAGTAAAGATGCAAGGAGTAGAGGTAGTAAAGGTAGATGAGTTTAAATACCTGGGGTCAACCATCCAAAACAATAGAAAATGCACAACAGAGGTGAAGAAGAGGGTGCAGGCAGGGTGGAGTGTGTGGAGACGAGTGTCAGGGGTGATTTGTGACAGAAGGATAGCGGCTAAAGTGAAAAGGAAAATTTAAAAGACGGTAGTGAGATCTGCTATGATGCATGATTTGGACATGGTGGCGCTGACAAAAAGACAGGAGGTGATGCTGGATGTGGCAGAGTTGAATATGCTAAGATTTTCATTGGGAGTGACTAGGAGAGACAAGTTTAGAAATGAGTATATCAGAGGGACAGCTCAGGTTGTGCTGTTTGGAGACAGAGAGAGACAAGGCTGAGATGGTTTGGACATGTGCAGAGGAGGGATAGTGGATATACTGGACAAAGAATGTTGAAGATGGAGCTGCCAGGCAGGAGGAAAACAGTAAGACCACAGAGAAGATTCATGGATGTAGTGAAAGAGGACATGGAGAGAATTGGTGTTACAGAGGAAGATGCAAGGGATAGAGTGAGATGGAGATAAGTGATCTGCTGTGGCAACCCCTAAAGGGAGCAGCCAAAAGAAGAACGATGTGGGTGGTGCTTTTCCCCTTTAGCCAAGAGGACACGACATCCATGATTTCCAAAACCAATTTGAAATGTGGACTCGTCAGACCACCGCACACTTTTACTTTGTGTCAGTCCAGCTCAGATCAGCTCGGGGCCAGAGCAACCGGTGGTGTTTCTGGGTGTTGTTGATACATGGTTTTCACTTTACATGGTGGTTTTAATTTGCACTTGAAGATGGAGCAATGGACTGTGTTAACTGACGATGGTTTTCCGAAGTGATCCTAAGCCCAAGTAGTAATATCCTTTACAGAATGATGTCAGTTTTTAAAGCAGTGCTCCCTGAAGGATCGAAGGTCACAGGCATTCAGTGCTAGTTTTTGGTCTTGCTGCTTACATGCATAAATGTCTCCAGATTTTCTGAATCTTTTGATGATATTATGGACTGTAGATGATGAAATCCCTAAATTCCTTGCAATTGTACATTGAGAAACATTGTTCTTAAACTGTTGGATTGTTTGCCCACACAGTTGTTCACAAAGTGGTGAACCTCACCCCATCCTTGCTTGTGAATGACTGAGCCTTTTGGGGATGCTTCTTTTATACAAATACATTGAACATACAAGTACAATCAGAAATAATGTTACTTCAGGTTCTGTAGCTTTGCATTTTCAACAGGAGAAACAATATTTCTATTTTACACTTTATTGGTATTGAAGCAGTTAAACTTCCACATAGAGGAGGCGATTTGAATTTGTTACTCCGTAAACAGGAATCTTTTTGGATTCATACCTTAGGCCCACTGGCTCCAAGGGGTTTAAATGAAAAGTTTGATATTAGGCCTTTTTATGAAGCTCCTCTCAGCTACGTATTTTTGCAGATCAATGTGGATACACTATTGTTAGTTTTAGTTGTAGAGTGATCCATATTTATTCCTGATTATTATGAAGGGTCCTCTACTTATGAAGATGTCGCCTGTGACATTTTAATGGTACTGCTGGTTTTGTATCAATTTGAATCTTTTTGGATGATAGTTTTAAACGTTCGTGATACCTTAAATATTTTCTATATTCTCTATATTGTGTATCATCAGTTGATGTCTATTTGTTATTGATATGCATTTGGTATTTTTGAATTTGGATTTTCTTTGATATTTCAACTTTGTAATGTTTTTTTATAGGGGTATCATGTGTATGGATATTGTTTTGAATGATTCTTTATATCCTCTCTTAGATGATTATTTATTTTTTTCAATCTGTTAATATTTGATGTTATTTAAATCATGTTATTAATTAGACCAGGATTGTGGGTATTTAAGATGGTGATGATTGTATTGCATTTTGATAGAAGTCTGAGGAAGGGCAGGTGGCCTGAAACGTTACTGATAAATAAAGTTACTTAATGGGAGCTTTCCAGTGTATGGATCTTCTTTGATTTTCCGATGACGCTCCTTTTACACCCAGTCATGACACCCACCTGTTTCCAGTTAATCTGTTCACCTGTGGAATGTTCCAAAAAGGTGTTTTTTGAGCACTTCTCAACTTTCCCAGTCTTTCCTTGCCCCTGTTCCAGCTTCTTTGGAACATGTTGCAGGCATCAAATTCAAAATGAGTAAATATTTGCAAAAAAAAAAGCAACTTTATCAGTTTGAACATTAAATATCTTGTCTTTCTAGTGTATTCAAATGAATGTAAGTTGTAAAGGATTTTTAAATCAATGCATTTTTTTTATTCACACTTTACACAATGTCCCCAAAACCGGGGGGTTGTAATGCCATCAACCAACCTCCACCCACCTCTGCATGAGGATTTGAGCAATTTTGAGATGGTGAATGAAGTGACACCAACCATAACAGTTGCATGCACATACATATGTGACACCCACAATTTGCAGCAAGAAGCCACGACAGTAGGACAGTGTCCTGCAGTGGATCAGCAGGTCAATTACATGCTTGGCCATGATTGACTATGCGGTAGAAGTGTGGTGAAATAAAGAGCAAGGTGAACAACATATACCAGACATTTGTTTACAGGTATCAGTCAGCAAGGAAGGCCAATGCTGCACAGTCACATCTGGGATCAGAGATAACAATGATGTGTTTAAAAGTTGGAAGTTTTATAGGTTTTATGGGACATATTTGGATTATGCAGATTTTAATGTTTAACATTAACAGTTTAATGCCAGTTTTACTCAAACTCGATCAATACTGTATTACCATTAATATATGTAATGTAAGCATTATGAAGTTTGCACTTTGAATTTGACATATGTGGGGTTTTATTTTTCATTTAAAAGTTAAACAACATGAAAAGAGCAGTGACCTCATCATATGCTAGAACTAAACAAGAGCCAGTCAGACCCTTGAAAAAAATAAATCAACGTTTTATTAATTTCAGTTGAAAAAGTGGTTTGTAACAATGAATAACACAGCAGTATTCAGTTGACATTTAAGTGTGTCTCTCTTCTCTGGTCTCGCCATCAAAGAGCAGCTGGACAAGCCGCAGCAGTCCCATTTAAAGCTCACCTTTCACTCTTTTCGACTGAATGTATCCTTTTAGAAACCAGCCTAGTAATGCCAGGCTATCAGTTGCACTCAGGCTTTGGTGTTAGCTGTAGCTGTGTCACCTTCAATTACCACTTGATGAAAACAAAACCTGATCCTAGTTCTAGTCCATTTCATTAAGCAGGAAATTTCAAAATAAGATCTAAGCTTTCATAAGAAAAGCGAGGAAATTAATAGCTAACAGTAAATTTAAGTGATAACTGATGTTATTTATTGGCTATTCCTTCATATGCCCCCAAAGTAAGCTGTTCGTTCGACCATCATGTTGATTTGAGGCCACATTGCCCAGCCCTGCGCGACCCACTCACACAGTCTATATGTACACATAAACTGTCTTTAAAAACACTATTTTCTATTGACAGACTTTGTTCTTCTTCAGCCAATACAATGTAAGTGAATTATCCGTAATCACTATATTACATACTACACTTCCCTCCATATGATTTTGTCTTTATGTTGCATTACAGTTTTCCTGTAAATGTGCTGAGCAAACCTCAACAAACACCATTGTTTGACAGGCAGCTGTTTGCCTTCAATACAGTATCTCTGCATTATGATCCTTCAGTCCAGTTCACTATTGTTGAATGAGTACTGAGGCGAAACACCTGCCTGCTATACAAGATGATTTACTAAACTGACATATGACAAAGCACTAAAGACTTCCTATTGTGTGTCACTAATCCGTATGCAGACATAACCACTGATGTGTACCTTTCATGTGCTCATAAAAATCACAAAAGCCATTAAGGAGTCCGTTTATCATGTTTGAGTGTTCACCTGGGAATGAATGCTTTCAGTATGGAGACAAAAGGGACAGTGGATTAAAAGACACAATAACATGTCAGTTTTGCCTAAAGCCATAGTTCTGAAGTTATTCTCCTATGATCATTTAACTGGTCCTGCTATTGAGAGAAATAAAAGAAAATTAGTTGTTGGTAGTTTCATTGTCGTAGCTGCGTGAAGCTGTTTTTTTTCTGATATTAACACATTCTGTCCTGAACACAAGCATTGTAAGCCCAAGTAGCACCATTATTGTTACAACAGCAAAACTAAAATCAACATAGCAATAAATATTTGGAAAATAATGCTATTGTTCCACTTTGTATCACTAGGGCAGTATTTATGTATGCAATATTTTTCTTTGAGTCTGGCCATCTTACATTTGCATATATAATCCACTGTCTCAAACTGGTCTCACCATTTGCATCATCGGTGTTCTGCAGGCACTGCTTCCTTTTACATGAATTTGTTTATGAAGGCTGATTACATAACCTGCAAATGACACACACCCTGCTAGTCAAGGTTAGTGAGTTAACGCCATTGTAGCCCACATTATTGAGAATGTGAAGAATCTGGCCGCACATAGTCACAGAAAACTCTCACAGGCCTGAAATGTTGTTGGAATATCACAGTGTGACATCTGGTCCAATCAGGGAAAACATTGTTTTCTGTCAAAATAAACCCCTTCCTGATGTGAAGTTTAAAGTGGCATTGCTTATAGCAACAAAAACAAGACAGCAACAAATTGTGATATTAAATAAATGCACAAAATTATCAAGCAACCACATACAGCTCTGAAAAAATAAGAGACCACTGCAAAATCTTTCCTAAATTAGCATCTCAACATGTATGGCAGCCATTCAGTTGGAGTATTGAACAGAAATGAATTCCAACACAAGGACACCTCAATCTAAAGGTGTTTCTCAATGAATTAGAAGATCATCGAAAAGGTAATTTATTTTCAGCAATTCATTTCAAAAAGTGAAACTCATATTCTATAGATTCATTACACACAGAATAATATATTTCAATAGTGTATTTATTTTAATTTGATGACTATGGTTTACAGCTAACAAAAACTCAAAATCCATCACTGACTAGAAATTTCACACTGGACCTCAAGCAACTTGGATTCTGTTCCGCTCCACTCTTCCTCCTGACTCTGGGACCTTGATTTCCAAATGACAGGACTTGGCACCTGATTTGAGGAGCCATGTCATCTGCTGGTGTTGGTCCACTGTGTTTTATGAAGTCCAAACTCAGCGCAGCCGTCTACCAGGAAATTTTAGAGCACTTCATGCTTCCCTCTGCTGACAAGCTTTATGGAGATGCTGATTTCATTTTCAGAAGGACTTGGCACCTGCCCACACTGCCAAATGTATCAATGCCTGGTTTAATGACCATGGTATCACTGTGTTTGATTGGCCAGCAAACTCACCCAACCTGTCAAGAGGAAGATGAGGGACACCAGATCCAACAATGCTGATGAGCTGAAGGCCACTATCAAAGCAACCTAGGCTTCCATAGCATCTCAGCAGTACCACAAGCTGATTACCTCCATGCCATGCTGCATTGATGCAGCAATTCATGCAAAAGGAGCCCTGACCAAGTACTGAGTGCGTACATGGACATACTTTTCAGTAGGGTAACATTTCTATTCCAAACAATTTTTTTATTGGTCTTATATAATATTCTAATTTCCTGAGAAACTGAATTTTGGGTTTTCATTAGCAGAAACCCATAATCATTAAAATAAAAAGAAATAAATGCTTGAAATATATCATTCTGTGTGTAATGAATCTATATATGAGTTTCAGTATTTGAACTGAATTACTGAAACGAATTAACTTTTCGATGATATTCTAATTAACTGAGAAGCACCTGTACTTAAGGAGTTATTGATTAGATGATCATCTAAGCATGGGAAGATGCATGAAAGCCGTGAATAAAATCCAAGCTGTTATACAAATACAGATTTCTAAGTTCTTCCTAAGTTAAAACTTAAGTAATGTAATGATTAAGAATGAACATGAACTTGTTGTCTTTGCATTATTTGATCTAAAATCACATCATAAAGCACATATTTTTTGTTGATTTGGCAAGCTGCCATTTTCTGGAAATAAATGCTCTAAATGACATTATTTTGACTTGAAATTTGGATGAGTTGTTTTCAGTCAGAGAATAAAGAAAAACTGTTCATTTTACTCAAACACATACCTATAAATAGTAAAGCCAGATAAAGTGATAATTTTGTGGTGGTCTCTTTGTTTCTTAATTTTTTTTCCAGAGCTGAAAACAGGGGCGTCATGGTGGAACTAGGGCCATCAATGGAAGGTGGATAATCTTCTGTAAAGTACCTCACCTCCCACACCCTCCTCTTTAACTTTCTCTTGACTTTTGTCCTGAAAATTGTCAGCGGACTGAAAGATGATAACATGAAGTCACTCGTGCTGTGTGGACATGCTACTATGAATGAATACAATGAATATGCAGGGTTTCAGCTGCAACTTGCTTATAATCTATCATCTTTTTCTAATCCTAACCTTAAACAGTAATTTTAGTGCCTATCTCTAACCTAACCCCTCACCTTACCCATATAGATTTAGTGCCTAACCCTAAAAAATGTGTATTTAATGCCTAAAGTAACGAGTGAGTAAAAGTGAATGTTAATACAGGCACACAACTGAAGAAAAGTGGAACAATGGAACATGAACTCAGGTTGCCAGCATGCAGATCACTGTTTTAGCCATCCTCCACACCTACACCCATGTAGAATTTTCATCTTGGTCTGTCATTGATGCTGTCTGAAAAAGTCAGAAAGACAGCAAAGAAGGGCACCTGATATGTCTGTCCTGTGACGCAGAAGAACAATGACAGAGCAGCACCACAGTATGCTGAGAATGTGGGTGTACTGTTATTTTGAAAATTTGCTTCCTTTTTTTTAATTAACGTGTGACTTCTAAAATAATTTTTCGACAGTTGTTTTTGTAAATTTGTGAGTCAAAAACATTTGTGGGGGAAAAAAAATCCATGCTGAAAATTAAAGTTTTAGGGACGGGTGGTCGGCATACCTCAATAGCTGGTGTTACATCCCCGCTTCAGAACACAAATGCATACTGTATAACACTACTTGTGATGTGATTTTAGAATTACAGTTTCTAAAGCAGATAGCCCGAGACTTTTAGACAATAAACCCTTTGAGAAAGACTCAAGACTCAAGACTGCCAGGCACGTAGCCAACTTGTATGATAGAGGCATTTGCAGGCTGGAAAGGTTGCATGAATTAAGCAGACATACATACCTTTCCTGTGTGCCAGTGACTAATGGGTAGTGAAAAAAAACTTTCATTAGTTTAATTAAAATTCTTAAAGTTATGGGAATAAATGAACTACAGATATCTATCTATCTATCTATCTATCTATCTATCTGTATTGATCTTAGAGAGTTGAATTTGTACATGTCCAAACCAATAGTGACCAACTAATTAACTCTTAACAATGTCCTTCATTCCAATTAGTAACAGACTAATTTTTCCTAATACAATAGATAGCTTGAGCTCATAGGCAAGCATTATTTTCACTTTCAGAAACCTTCAGAGTTTCAATGTCACCATGGACTCATATAGTCTTCCCCTTGCAAAATAATTACTCAAGTATTAATTTAATTTTGGCACAATGATCCAAGATGTTACGAAGCATGACTGCACATTCCTTGACTGTTTCAATTTCAGAACCAATAAATGAAGATGGTTTCTTTCATACAAACTGTTAAAAGGGACAGAGAATAAAAAGATATTTAGAAAAAAATACATCAAGGTACCATGGGGTTTGCATACAAGATTAATCTGACATGAAGCAAAAAAAATTGTAAGTATGCCTGGCATAGAAGAAGGAAAAAAGTTACTGTTAGAATTCACATAATGCCTGAACGACGTTGATATAGTCCCTTTGCTGCATAAGTTTGGATTCCTAGCTGAAGGAAAAAGAAACTCGTACCTCTAAAGAGTCAATCTATTTCAAAATTGTGAATAGTATTGTTATCACTGGATTTATACACTTCAAATACAGTTTCACCAGTTTAGAGAATTTCATAATATAAAAGAAAAAAAATTACAAGTAAAATCATGCTATGTTATAGTACTCTTTTGCTGCTCATAAGCTTTTGCAGCTTTTGGTCGCTCCCTTTTGGAGTCACCACAGCATATTGTCACCTGATATTGCAATAAGCCACATGTTGATTTTTGCGAGGATTTCTATGCCAGATGTCCTTCCTGACGCAAGCCTGTCCATTTATCTGGGTCTGGGACCAGCACAGAAAGTAACCCTGGATAACAGCCAGAAGGCAGGAAGTACCATTTCTATATGGTCTTTGGTATGACTCGGCCGGGACTTGAACTCACAACCTACCAACTGTGGGGCGGATGCTCTACCAACTAGACCTTCACTCTGGTGGCCATCACTCTTTTGCTACTCCTGTACAGTATTTGGTATTTATGATTCATTTCAGACATAAAAAAGGTAAAATTGTTAATATACATAATAGTATCATATTCTGTCAGACATAGGCTATACAAGTGTATTAAGCAAAGAACACAAATGATAGGTTGAAAAAGCACAGTATTAGGAAATTATTATATTAGGCTATGTGATATGAATGTGAATGGTGGCCTGATATCTGGTAGATCCGAACCTTACTCAACCCAAGCCACAGTGAAGGACTTAGCCTCAGGTAAGTCAGTTAGTTGTGGTAAAACCATCTGGCTTAAAAATAGCATATCTGCTAGCACAGGTGCAAACTTAATAGCTTCCCATGGAAACAATTAGCTTTGATTCAACACATAATTGTAATCCTGTGGACAATGATGAGTTCTTTATCATCTAGAATTTGTCAAGACTGTTTTTGACAGCAGCCATCCTGACATAACAGGTAAATAAATACAGGTGCTTATAAAGACATTTTGAAACCTCTGTAGTGTCACAGCTGCATAATTATATTAACACCTGTGTTTATCTTCTGTTTATTTTATCATGCATGTTGTGGAAAAAAAGTCTATTGAGTACAACGGCCATATAAAGAAGGTTTAATTCTATTCAAAGGAACTAATGACTGATAGCCTGTATTGAGATTCTACAACCATGGTACTGTAATTGTAATGTATTATATGTATCAAAGAATCATAGTACTCTTTGATACTCCCTTTTCATTTAACACTTGGTCTGTTCAATGTTAAAAATTCCACTTTGGACACCAAAAACTGTAGTTTGATTTGTAGATTAACATTTACAGCTAAAATAATTAATCGACTTACCAAATTCTCTTTGCTTAATGAAAATTAACTGCATCGCTATAATAGTTTATATAGCTTAACCTCAAATGCTAAGTCTGCTTAAATGTACAGTGGTGTGAAAAAGTTCCATTCCTGATTTCTCATTTTTTCGTATGTTTGTCACACTTAAATGTTTCAGATCTTCAAACAAATTTAAATATTAGACAAAGGTAACACAAGTAAACACAAAATGCAGTTTTTAAATGAAGGTGTTTATTATTAAGGGTAAAAAAAGTTCAAACTTACATGGCCCTGTGTGAAAAAGTGATTGCCCCTTCTGTTAAAACATAAATTAACTGTGGTTTATCACATCTTTGGAAAGCTGAGTTTAATTTCTCTAGCCACACCCAGGCCTGATTACTGCCACACCTGTTCGCAATCAAGACATCACTTAAATAGGACCTGCCTGACAAAGTGAAGTAGACCAAAAGATCCTCAAAAGCTAGACATCATGTTGCGATCCAAAGAAATTCAGGAACAAATGAGAAACAAAGTAATTGAGATCTATCAGTCTGGAAAAGGTTATAAAGCATTTCTAAACCTTTGGAACTCCAGCAAATCACAGTGAGAGCCATTATCCACAAATGGCAAAAATATGGAACAGTGGTAAACCTCCCCAGAAGTGGCTGACCGACCAAAATTACCCCAAGAGCGCAGTGACGACTCATCAAAGAGGTCACAAAAGACCTCACAACAGTATTCAAAGAACTGCAGGCCTCACTTGCCTCAGTTAAGGTCAGTGTTCATGACTCCACCATAAGAAAGAGACTGGGCATAAATTGGCCTGCATGGCAGAGTTCCAAGACGAAAACTACTGAGGAGCAAAAAGAACATAAAGGCTTGTCTCAGTTTTGCCAGAAAACATCTTGATGATCCCCAAGATTTTTGGGAAAATACTCTTTGGACTGATGAAACAAAAGTTGAACTTTTTGGAAGGTGTGTGTCCCATTACATCTGGCGTAAAAGTAACACAGCATTTCAGAAAAGGAACATCATATAACAGTAAAATATGGTGGTGGTAGTGTGATGGTCTGGGGCTGTTTTGCTGCTTCAGAACCTGGAAGACTTGCTGTGGTAAATGGAACCATGAATTCTGCTGTCTACCAAAAAATCCTGAAGGAGAATGTCCGGCCATATGTTTGTGACCTCAAGCTGAAGCGCACTTGGGTTCTGCAGCAGGATGATGACCCAAAACATGCCAGCAAGTCAACCTCTGAATGGCTTAAGAAAAACAAAATGAAGACTTTGGAGTGGCCTAGTGAAAGTCCTGACCTGAATCTGATTGAGATGCTGTGGCATGACTTTAAAAAAGCAATTCATGCTCGAAATCCCTCCAATGTGGCTGAAATACAACAAATCTGTAAAGATGAGTGGGCCAAAATTCCTCCACAGCACTGTAAAAGACTCATTGCCAGTTATTGCAAACGCTTGATTGCAGTTGTTGCTGCTAAGGGTGGCCCAACCAGTTATTAGGTTTAGGGGGCAATCACTTTTTCACACAGGGCCATGTAGGTTTCAATTTTTTTTCCTTTAATAACAAACACCTTCATTTAAAAACTGCATTTTGTGTTTACTTGTGTTATCTTTGTCTAATACCTAAATTTGTTTGATGATGTGAAACATTTAAGTGTAACAAACACACAAAAAAATGAGAAATCAGGAAGGGGGCGAACACTTTTTCAAACCACTGTAAATGCATGGATTACCAGTCTACTAATACACTTGTCAGCCACTTAATATTGTGTAGAGCCCCATTTGCCATCATGTCTCACCAGTCTCTGCATTAACAAGGGTCATGTTAGAGCAGTGTAAAGATCTGACACCAGGTGGTTGGCTGATTGATGGCTGCCTCAACATTTCAGGTTCTTTGTTGTGATTCTTTTCCTGAGTAGTTTCTCAGGTCTGGAGGGACGTGTCTGGCCTCATTTATTAATGTTTGTTTAGAAATGCCTCGTGCAAAACAAAAATCTTAGGTTAGTAGACTGAAATTATTCCAACTTGAAAAGGCATATGTCTGCTATTATTTTCATTAATAGTTCAGTACTAGATCCCCATTTGTCCATGTATAAGAAAACAGATAGAAAGCTGCTAGAGTACATTTTGGGACTAAAGAAATGAAAACAAGGGTGTATTAGAAGACACCCAGAAACGGTTTTATGCATTTCTGAGTTTCTTTCTTTAAAGGTTAAAGCTTCGACTTCAATAACTAAGGGTTTGAATGCTGTGTTATCATAGGTGAGATAGGTTTGGGGGAATTTGATGCATAAAATAGAAGAACCGGACAAAGAGAATGATAGATGAGACGTAGGATATAGCTAGAACACAACAATATAAGTCAAGGGTTTAATCCAGTTTGATCTTGCATAGGCCAGATCAGTGAAATACAGCTGGATTTTACATTCTAAAACCACATACTGTTACAAAGCAATAAATCTAATTGTCATATAAGCACTTAGCTACAAAAAATCATATATATATATTTTTTTTGGGGGGGCAGCAAAGAACCACGGGCCACATGTCTGTGACATCATTTCTAAATATGAATTATCTATCTATTTATTATTATTATTATTATTATTATTACCTCCGCCAAGGAAGGACGGAGGTAAGGTTTTTAGTGGCGTTGGTTTGTCTGTTGGTTGGTTGGTTTGACCTTTAGCAACATAACTGAAAAAGTTATGAATGGATTTTGATGAAATTTTCAGGAAAGTTGTGTAATGGCACACTGAATAGATGACTAGATTTTTGTGATGATCTCAAAATGCATACCCCCACCAAGGCTCTTATCTTCTCACAGAGTGTTAGCAAGAATACTCCAAAACTACTGGATGGATTTGGATGACATTTTCACCAGAAAACTGGTGAAACTGCATTGTAAATTTACAAATAAAATTCTTCAAAGGAATAAGAAAGTTGAGCACCAACTTTTTCCTTAAAAATGTGTGACTATCAGTCTGTCAGTCCTTTCCGTGTCTGGGCCGGGTGAGGTTTCCCGTGTTAAAATAGGTTAAGGAAAAAGTTGGAATTTCCAAAAATGTGTGACACCCCGCCCCCCCCCCCCCCCCCCCCAAATTGCTGCTCAACTTGTGAAAACTCAATTCAGTTTTTGCCAGTTTGGGAGGTTTTTGTCTTAAGTCTGTTTGTCTGAGGAAAATAAAACACAAACTGTCCACATTTACCCCCAAATATTATCCTAATCTTACCATATAGCAAAATAATTGACCACAATAAATACTTCCTGAGTCAGAACAAAATAATTATTTCAACTTTGATCCCAATAAAAAAAGATTTACAAATTCACCAAAACGACTGAAGATGTGCTTGTAAGATAGGGGGTTTTATTGTGAAGTGCAGTGTGATGACGCCGCCTTCCGGTTGCATCATCACACCGCCCTATAATAAGGGGCGTCCGCCATTTGGGGTTCTCTTGCTCAGGATGACTCTGCATACTGCTGTGTTCCTGTATCGAAAGCGTAATTACATTGAACGAATGAATGAATGAATCTTTATTTCGGATAGATTAAAAGTAAAGATTAAAAAAAAGAAAGTGTAGGGGATGCGTTTCACAAACGAGACTGAGTTTATTTCTCAGGGTTGGTTTATTGAGAGGTCACATCCTCCAACAAGAACAGAATCTCAGAAAAGAGGTAGAACAATCATCCTTCACAGTTCTTATACCCTCCAAAGACACAAAACCCCCAACATCAAATAACACACCCCCAACCCACAGTCCTTGAGTAAACATACAGCCCCCGAGGCTCCTTGGCGTCTCCATTGTCTCTCTCATCCTTCTAGCCTCCGGGGCTCCTGCTGGGACATTCTCTCCCACTTCCCATCTCCTAAAAGACCAACTTCACACCTGCCATAGGTCTCTGCAGGGTCAGGTCCTCTTTGGCCATTGAGACATGAAGCTTCCAGAATATGCACTGTCATGCCAACTAGGTATATGTGGGTGAATATGAATGCCATATATGCGCCCTAAATATGCGCCATAACAGAATAATATAACAAAGGGGGAAAGAAAATCCAACAAGGTCAAATTAGACAATAACTCCTCTGATTATACAGTTCAACATAAGTTATCCGAAATGGGTGATGGCTGAAGCCGCAGCTTATACTGCCCACCCATATTCCATCCAAGAATTCAAAAGAAAAACAAAACAAGAGTGATTA